>CM061068.1:36266422-36917434 GCA_030762895.1 Sophora flavescens
GGTCCTTAAAGATACAAACTGAGTGGAGGAAAGAGGTTTAGTGAGTGAATCTGCAAGTTGGTCTGCACTTGGCACATGATGAATGGATAGAGCTTTGGCAAGGACTTTTTCTCTCACAAAGTGGATGTCTAACTCAATGTGTTTAGTCCGAGCATGGAGAACAGGATTATGTGCTACAGAGACTGCACTTAAGTTATCACAAAAAAGTTTTGGAGCAGCAAATGGAATGGCTAGCTCGGTCAGTAAGGATTGAATCCAGGTCAGTTCAGCAACAGTGTTGGCCATGCTCCTGTACTCTGCCTCTGTGCTGGAACGAGCAACTAATGGTTGCTTCTTGGAGCACCATGATACCAAGTTAGGACCAAAAAAGATGCAGGATCCGGAAGTTGATCTTCTGTCATCTGGGTCACTTGCCCAGTCTGCATCACAGTATGCAGTAAGGCTGGAAGGGTGATTTACAGGAGTTGGTCTTAGGAGCAATCCATAGTTGATGGAGCCTTTAAGATACCTCAATATTCTCTTGACTGCCTGCCAGTGAGAGTCCAATGGATTAGCCATAAATTGGCATACTTTGTTTACACTGAAGGCTATATCTGGCTTGGTTAGAGTGGCATACTGCAAGGCCCCTACTACTGACCTGTACAAGTGGGGGTTCGAGAGTGTGTCAGTTCCAAACTTTGAAAGTTTGCAGTTGCTGATCATTGGTGAAGAAATCCCTTTTGCTTCCAGCATATTGGCCTTGGCTAGTAAGTCTCGAACATACTTGGACTGAGTTAAGAGGAGGCTACTCGAGGGGAGGTGTTTAACCTCAATACCCAAAAAATAATCCAGAGGGCCAAGCTCTTTTAAAGCAAACTGAACATTGAGTTGCTTGATCAACTGATTGATAAAGGAAGTGGAGGAACCAGTTATGAGGATATCATCCACATAAACCAGAACATATGCAGCCACATTGTTCTGAGAGTACACAAACAGGGAGGAATCACACTTGCTAGTGGAGAACCCATATTGAACTAGGGCTTTTGCCAATCTTTCATACCATGCCCGTGGGGCTTGTTTCAGTCCATATAAAGCCTTGTGCAGTTTACAAACCAGTGACCTATCTGTTGATTCAAAGCCTAGTGGCTGTAACATATAGACTTCTTCACTTAAGTACCCATTTAGGAAGGCATTATTCACATCAATTTGCTGAATCTGCCATTTGTGTGTGAGAGCCAAAGTGAGCATAATCCGAATGGTGACTGGCTTTACAACCGGTGAGAAAGTCTCATGAAAATCAAACCCATGCTGCTGATGGAAGCCTTTGGCCACTAGCCTGGCTTTGTATTTGTTGATGCTGCCATCAGCATTCTCTTTAACCCTGAAAACCCATTTACAGCCTATAGCTTTCCTATCGGGGGGAAGAGTGACCAGGGACCAGGTATTATTGTTGAGGAGAGCATTGTGCTCATCCTTCATGGCTGCAAGCCAGTGTGGACTGGTAAGGGCAGCTTTGACAGAAGATGGTTCAAGATGAGTCAGGTAGACACTCGGAGGTAGACAACCAGTCTTGGACCTGGTTAGCATTGGATGAGAATTGGTAGGAAGAGCAGGAAGAGAAGCAGTGGAAGAAGTGGATGCTGCTGCAGTGTCAGTCACAGAGGTGGGGGATGCTGAGACTGAAGACAGGGGATCAGAGACTGGACTGACATGAGGATCAGGAATAGGTGGGTTGGGAGAGACTGGACTGACATGAGGATCAGGAATAGGTGGGGTGAGTGACTGAGAGACCGAGTTTTGGGAAACTGAAGGAGGAGTGTGATGATTAGATGAGTTGATGTGGGTAGGACTCAGAAGGAGAGTGGTATTGATTCAGAGGGGTTAGGGACAGTAGGGGATATTGGGGAATGGGAATAGAACTGGAATAGGGTATGTCAGGAGGGGGAGAGGGATTAGTCAAGGGAAATAGTCTTGGATAAGGAAAACTAGTTTCATTGAAGAGGACATCCTTTGAAATACAAATTCTGCCACTTGGAGCAAGACACTTGTGACCTTTATGTTGAGGAGAGAGGCCAAGGTAGATACACTCAGTTGACCTAAATTGAATTTTGTGTTTGTTGTATGGTCTTAGAAAAGGGAAGCATGCACAACCAAATATTCTAAGAACAGTGTAGTCAGGTGGAGAGCCAAGTAAGGCATGGAAAGGGGAGGAAAATTCTTTTAGTGCAACTGTTGGTAACCTGTTTATGAGGTACACAGCTTGAGTGAAGCTGTGATCCCAGTAAGTTAGAGGGATAGAGGCATGAGAGAGGAGGCTTAAACCCATTTCAACAATTTGCCTGTGCTTCCTCTCCACTGTCCCATTCTGATGAGAAGTGTGAGGGCAGGTTAGCCTGTGAATGACACCAAGTTCTTTTAGAAAATTAGTGAAGGGACGAAATTCTCCACCCCCATCAGATTGGACAGCTTTGATTTTGGCGAGAAAATTGAGTTTGGATGAGATTAAAGAAGAGTTTGAAGGAAGTTAGAGCATCGGACTTTTGTTTTAGAAAGTATATCCAAGTGAATCTGGTTTTAGCATCAACAAAGGTAATATAGTAGCTATATCCTCCGGAAGAAACAAAGGGTGCGGGACCCCAAAGATCGGTATGTATTAGCTCAAAGGCGATTATCATGAGTAGTAAGAGAGGGAGGAGCATAAAGTCTATGGGCTTTGCCCATGCAACAAGCATTACAGAATTCAAGATCACTTTTATTAGACAAAGGAAGATTACAAGTCTGTAAGACTGTTTTTACAGCATTATGATGGGCATGACCTAGCCTACAATGCCAAGTATTAAGAGAATTAGAAACAACAGACATAGTATTTGTATTTACAGTGGGAAAGCAACTAAGAGACTCTGAACTTGGTGACAGTGATCTTGAGGATGAGATGTCCTTAAGAATGTTGAGATTCTTGAAGGAGTAGAGTCCATCACTCCCCAATGAGCCTTCAAGCAAGACTTGATTAGAGTCCTGTGATTTTACACAACATGAATAAGGATGAAACTCAAAATACACATTATTGTCAAGAGCAAATTTGGAAACCGAGACTAAATTCTTTGTGATAGTAGGCACAAGTAATAGATTATGAAGTGAAAAGATAATGTGTGGGTTTTTAGAGGAATAAAGATTAGAGGAACCTATGGAGTTTATGTTTAGACCTTGCCCATTTCCCATGAGCACCTGGTCACTGCCCCCGAAAGGTGTGCTTTGATTTAGATTTTGTGCATCAGCAGTGAGATGATGTGATGCACCAGAGTCAGGGTACCAAGTCTGTGATTCAAAATGCTGTTCATTGTGAGCTTTAAACTGAGGAGTTGATGCATACTGAGGTGTTTGAAAGGCCATGTAAGCCTGTGGTTGCTGGTAGTTCACATTTTGAGGAGCTGATGGTCTAGGCAAAAGACCTTGAGCTGAATTAGCTGAATAATTTTCTCGTACTGGATAGCTGTTCTGATTGGTTGGAACAGGATTGGGAGGAGGCATTGGTGGTGGCACGAAGGTTTCATCGAACCTGTACCAGCAGTTGAAGGACTCGTGACCATACTTGCGACATAGCTGACATGTAGGTTTCGATCCTGCTCGGCCACGACCCCTGCCAGTACCGCGACCACGATTGCGACCTCCTCTCCCCCGATAGGAACCCTGAAAGTCATCGCGCTGCGAGTGAGAGTGTGAACTATCGGAATTAGGGTTTCCGTTCGACAGATTTGGGGCTTGAGCAATATTGACCGAAATCGATGCAGAGGTGTTCAATTCTTGACGGAACTTGTCGAATTGAGCATCTTGAATAAGAAGAAGAGCCTCAATATCATCGATTGAAGGCGAATCACTGCGTCCATATATCATCATCACGAAAGTGTTGAACTCTTCAGGAAGACCGTCTAACACTACATCAATGTGATCTTGTTCAGAAATAGGATCTCCCATAGCTTGAAGCGAGTCCACAATCGCTCGAATTCTGAGAAGATACTCTGAAATTGATCTTGATCCTTTCTTAGTGTTCTTCAACTCTGATCGAAATTGTCGTACCTTTGCCCTGAGATGTGAGTAGAAGAACTTGTGAATCTTGTCCCATACTTGCCATGACTGCTTGCACCCTAGAAATCGAGGAAGAATTGACGGAGAGAGTGATCCAAGAAGCCAGGTGAACAACATTTGGTCCTGAACGATCCATAACTGATACGCTTCTGACTCAATTCCAAGCTCACGATTTGCCTCTGAAGTGAACTGAGGAGGAATCGTAGGATTGTTCACAAATCGATGCAGCTTGTGAGCAATGATCACTGCTTCCACTTGCTGCTTCCAGATCAAGAAATTTTGATCATCGAGCTTCACTGAAAGAGAAGGATTGAAAGTCGCACCAGTTGCAGATGATGTTGTTAGAGTTGGAGAAGAAATTGATTCATTGAAGGGATTGTTAGGGCCAGGAACGAATGGTGATGCGGCCATGAGAGAGATGAGGCCCAGATTCAAGCTCTAGATACCATAAAGAAGAAGAACAGAGAGAGAGAAAAGGAAGAACAGAGAGAGAGAGGTAGAGAAAGAGAGAGAGAAAGATTGAAGATGAAAAACTGTAAACTGATTTTGTTATTCAGTTTTCTAAATTGATAGAATACAGCTGTGGCTATTTATAGCCTGTGTAGTATGTTAACTGCTATACAAAACAATGACCTAACTGCTCTAACTGCCATAACTGAATCAGTGCTGACTCAGCACAATCAGTTATGGGCCTAACTGTTCTAACTGCCATAACTGAATCAGCACAATCAGTTACTGGCTTTACTCTATTAGTGTCTCTGTGTGTGTCTCTGTGTGTGTGTTACTGAATATATGTAAAGATCTTAGTATAATATGTCATGTTTAATAATATACTGAATATAATATATATGTCAGCTTAGTGTAAGATCTTAGAATCTAATTCATAAACAGGAAATGGCTCAGATATACATACATACCTTAGATATAAACAGGTTAAGATGACTAGAACTCTAGAGTCTAGAAGTTTAAATCGATTTGTAAATTGGGCATGTTATTGGCAAAATAGGTTTCCCCACCTGCCTTGGGGACTAATTTGCCCCCCAATAATAAGGAGGATGTTATGGAAAGTCCCATAATGATATATGCATTGATGGAAGAAACCATGAATACCCCCCAGAGCTACATAAGAAAGATGATTTTTTTATTGGGAGTGGTTGGATCAACTTCATTTATTTATCTATTGTATCACTATAGAAATTTTTACCCATCTTTGTTTATCTATTAACAATCAGTCTCATTCTTAAATGGAACAGAGATTAGATAGAAGATGAGTTAAAAAAGTATAGAAACAAAGGAAATCTCTTGACGGTACTTGATATCATGTGTAAGATGAATAGAAATTGCACTGGAAAGATATCAGTGGGCCTTTGTGATACTTGCATAAACTATTTATATTATTATGTGGCGGTTCATTGCAATTGGATGTACCTGCTTCAGTTGCAGGTGTAGAAACCCAAGGATTCTGTTGTCATGGCTATTCTTTATATTTACCTTCATACATATGCATAGACAACTTGCATATGGTGATTCATTATATGATTCTTTCCTGCCTCGGTGTCAATTTGACCTTACTTTTTACTTCACAACCTATGAAGCACGGACACCTCTTCAAAATGCTGTGTCGCGTGCCGGACACGCCTAGGACACCGACACTTCTTGGACACGTCTATATGTATATAAGCAGTGTCCCAGTGTTAAATGTTTTGGACAATAGTCGTGTCGCGGTGTCCGTGTCGTGTCGTGTCACGATGTCCGTGTCAGAGTCGGTGCTTCATAGTTCACAACAATTATTACTACACATTTGGCTTACCTACATTTTCCATGTTTCTGTATATATTCTTGACTGGAACTTTTGACACTCATATGCAGATATAAGCAAAATCTAAATGTGAAAATGATTATGCTCAGTGAGGCCATACCATTTGAGCATGAGGTGAACAAATGGAGCATGAGCATGAGTTTGAGAGAAAATGATTATGCTCAGTGAGACTGTCATTTGAGCATGAGGTGAACAAACGGAGTGTTTTTGCACTTGGCCAGGTAGCATCCAACTCTATAAGCAGCACTACGAACTGATTTATGGTGATAGTTTATATTAAAATGTTGCAAGACCTCTAAGCAGTGCTATCTTATTTTGTTTAAGGACCCTCAAGATTCAATCAAGAATCTTTCCTTGCTTTTTTGTTTTGTATTACAACAATGCATGTGCTGATTATATTTAATGCAGGAGCGGATTTCTTTTTGTTAATGTTTTTTTAAATTTTGTTAATTTAGTCAATGACCGCAGATGCTTCTCAATTGTAGAGCTACTGGTGTGTCCAACCCGTAGATGTTAAATTGATTTTGTTCAATATCTTACTAGTGTGTCCAATCCATAGATGTTAAATTGATTTTGTTCAATATCTTATTTGTGCTCGTGCTTTGCTTATATAGTATACTATAGCCAATGTTCGTGTTAGGCACTACCAATTAAACAAAGGAAACTTACATCGTGTTACTTTTAGGCACTAATGATTGTTTCTTTCTCAGACGAATTTCATAATCCCCTCATGCCTCTGATAATTTTGTTTTGATAAAAAATAAAAAAAAATCAGACACAAAATATCCATACTACACACATTTACGATGAATAATAAAGTCAATTTTTCTTTTGATTTTTCTCATTGCAGATATTCTATCAGACTAAACTTTATTATTATTAACTATTGTTAATTCTTATAAGCATTCTTATTCTTATCTATATATAAGGTTTTATCATGAACTTTACATTTTATATATCAAAATGCACATAGGCCAGCAACATATATGCACCATTAAAGATGAAGGGAAGGCTGTTTGCAAGATTAGATTGGTGGCGAGAAGGCTGTTTGAAGGATACATCACCAAGTGATGACTACCATTTTGTCAAGTTAACAAACTAATGAAGGGAAGTACCGTTAGAACACAAAGTTGACATTCAAGATCAGACAAATTATATGCCAAGAACAAAAATTTCTAGAGGAATTTTTACAAAATTCAAACTTGATTTTGTTTCAGATGCTGTTTCCTTTTTTTGTTGTGTAAACTTTTTGTCCCGTGATGAACTTCGGTAATCTCTATTTTTTATAATGTCCTAATACAATGAATCAGACTAAAAAATAGGACTATGATGGGAAGTATCCCATGTTAGTTTTCTAGCTACCGGCTTCAATGAGCTCCCATAAATTGTGCTTAACCTATCAAAGTGAAGAAACGCTCAATTATTTGTATTTCTACGTAGATATTACGTTTCTGTCACTTGAACAAAATAATCAAGTTTCAAAATCACAAGCATACCTGTTAAATATAAGCTGCAGACTGCTGTCATCATAAGGGTAAATATGCATGCCCTTACACTAACAACAGCTGAGGTTGACCTGCATATAACATTGATAGATTCATCAATATAATTGGAGCAAGTCTTATTTGGAATGAAAAATTGTTACTGATCTTTGAAAAAAGAAAGCTCATTACTAAATCATGTGTAGGTATAATATGGTGCTTTGATTGCAATAATAACAATCCAAGTGGAAGGATCTGAACAAAATGCTCTTAATAAAATGGAATTCTAAGTACTGAAGTGAGGAGAACTAAAGCAGCATAGAGACAGCTTTGATCCTTTTTATTGGCCCCGAGCATAGATCAATTAACATGGTTATGAAGGGTGATTTTATAGATGTGCTAAGTGAATGATGGGTAGGTAAAAAGGTTTAGTTATGAAAATAACCTATAGTATGGGGTATATACTATATCATATCTGTCGTGGAGATTAAGGTGGTAGATCAAGGCATGCAGATAAAGGTGAACGAGAAGGGGATTTGGCTGTTGTCTTTTGCTTGCAAATGCAGGGAATAGGATTATTGAATGAGAACCAGTTGGTCGTGAACTGATAAAACATGCACATTAATACAAATAAGGAAGAACATTTTTTTTCTTCAGGCAAGACAGATGTGAAATCAAATCAGTGAAAAAAAGTTGAGCCTTTTATAACTGTTGATGATATGATACTGTTGTACCAGGAATCTCTCTAATAATCTTTTCTGTATTTTTAATTTCAATTAAACATAATAAAAAAGGTTTAATTAGGAGTAATAAACTATCCATTATAACCACAAAAACATAAAACATAAGAGATTATCAATTCTCTTTTCTTTCTTTGTCATATTACGCAGTCTACTAGAATTCCTTTGTATGTTTTAGGGATGGAAACTTCCTGGTATGATATCCTTCCTTAGTCTACTATTATTGTTTACTAAAATGCTTTCTGACAGTATAACCTTTCTTTCTTTGGTTTTAGTATAAAGTTTTGTTCATGTTGCTATTTGGTTTTAGTATAAATTCATTTTGATTGCACCAATTCTAATTACCAATGGTTGTGCACAAAATAGTGCAGAGAACTTTAACTTGAAAGAAAATCTAGCTAAGAAACTTGGTGCTGTTGGTAATATTTACTATATCTGCTATATTGTGATTCTTAATTTTACGTCTAGGGGTTTCCTATTTGTGTCTTGCTGGATTCTCTATATATATGCTCCCTGATTTTTGTTATTTCTTATTTTATTTTTTTTACTTTAGTGCAGTATGTGGTTCCCTGCACATATACACACACGCCTGATGGAGTCTCACTTTATGAGCTGTTCATCACTTCAAAGGTTTCTCCCACTTTAAACGTTGAATTTTTATAATGTATAAATTTTTTACTCACAATTTATTAACATTAAAATGTTTGAGAAAAACTACCTGTTGCTCCGATATATATTGAAAAATAATATTTATATGATTAATATGCGTGCGTGATACACAGGCCACTGCACCGTTGTCACCATTGTCAGATGGTTTTTATTGTTGGTACATGACTTATTGTCCTTTTTGTCTTTGGCCTTCCATTGTTCTTAGTATAGTATATATAATATATATAATTATAGGTGATGTATCTAGTGATAGATAAATAATGTAATATGATATTTATTTATTTTTTAATTATGATATAGTTACGATCTATCACTGTTAGCAGTAACTAATTTCCGTCGGAAAACCTGTCGGATGAAGTTGACACCGGTAAACACAAGAAGGGGGTTGAATTGTATTTGTTAATAATTTTCGAAAACAACCTTTTTCAAAACTTATTTTCTCACCCAAGGAATATAAATCAGATGGACACACACCGAAAATGATCTTTTAAACGATTAACAAATTCAAGTTCACATCCCCACAGTTAATATAAACAAATAAAACTGTAAGAGTTAAGGGATAAGAAGATTCACACAGATGTTTTATCCTGGTTCACTCTCTTCCAACCAAGAGCTACGTTCAGTCCCTTCTATTTGAAGGTTTTCTCCACTATTTCACCAAATAGATTACAACAAGTATTCAACACCTCTCCAGGCTTCAAGTATTCCTTTCTTACCAAGCCTCTTCAGGCTCTAACTCTAACAAAGAGATTGTTTGCTTTTGATCTTCTAACTCACTATGTGTGATGATATGAAAGTTTAAGATCAGTTGAATATTACAATAATATTCAAGCTAAGGTATTACAGACTTTTGCTCTTTAAAGAAAGAATAGCACAAATTCAGCTTGCAAGGATTTTGGCTAGCAAAAGCTCAACTCGCAAAAAAGTTGTTCTTCAGAGGTTGATGTCTTCTATTTATTGACCTTCTTCTTCACTTGAAAAACTTCAATGGTTATTTTTAATATACCTGTTTATAGATAGCATTAAATGCATAATATCCGTTGTGACTGATAGCTTGATCGTGGCCATTGTGAAATGTACTCTTGGTTATCACTTTTGCACGATATTGAATGGTACACCTCTGAGTAATTTTAACTTGAAAAATTGTATTTCCTCCTTTGTGTAAATTCCAGCTATTCCAGTGATAAATGTGACAGGGTACAGAGCGTTTTGTATTTCCTCATTATACTATGTTGTTTTTTGTATTTCCTTGATGGTACTATGTTTCTCTCACAAGGAAACAAAGCATTAAAACATATAAAACAAATAGGAAGGACCAACATTCATTTGAACTAAATATCAATCATTTGAAATAAATATTTCTATGTGTTCTGGGTAGCATTTACTTAATTGGACGGAGCATATTAAGACTAATAACAAAGAGCTCGTCTACTTAAGATCCGCGTCTACACGCTCATGGGTAAGATCAAGTCTTATGGACTTGCATTTTTCTTATCGCTCGTCTACTGACGTCACATATTCTATCGTCTATCATCAAGTCTTTGGACTTGCTATATTTCAGTGATTATTTTTGATCTCGTCTGCTGACGTGGCAATTAAGTTTGTCTACTTATTGAAACTAAAATTCCCATCTACTTAGAACATTTTATTTTACAGTATACTCAAATATATTAAATAAATAAAATTACCAAGGTTTTGAGCAGCTCGTCTATATGAATGGAAGCGGATTCACTTTCTCAGTCCAAGCAAATATAAGGAACCTTATTCAAGGTTTATAAAACTTATATAATTTTAGCATCCCTGCAAGACTAGATAGAGCATGTTAGATCTCAACTAAAACTTTGCCAAGCAAATTTAATTCTTTTTGTTAACATCAAAACACAGAGACTATTAATCCAAATCACTTTGGTTCCAACAATCTCCCCCTTTTTGATGATGACAAAAACTAATTAAATTTGAGTGAACAAAGTCTAAGAGAGCTTACAAAGCTCCCCCTAAGACAAGGTATTCAAACTCAACAGGAATAAAATATGACATAAACTCAGCAGCACATATCAGATATAACTTATCAGGTTAGTTCAACTACTTATCAGTCAAAAGATAGTATCAGAGCATATAAAGCATATAATAAGTCAGAGTATACGTAAACAAACAAGATCATGCATATGCAGACAAACTTATACTTTCAAAAACTGACTTTATAAAATTAATTCTCTTATCCTTTCTCCCTTTTTTTTGTCATCAGACAAAAAGGTAAAAGGAGTGGACCATCATTGTCAGTAGGGAAACAACAAAAGAAAGGCCTAAGAAGAGGATGGAGGAGGTGGATTTGGATTTGGGTTTGGTGGAGGAGCGGGAATTTTAGTAGGCAGATTTTGACTCTGTTGAAAACTCAGCATGATGTTCATCATCTGATTCATCATGAGATTTGGTTGAGCCAAGGCTTCTGCAGCTTATGCATTAACTTGTTCCTTGAGTTCAACTTTTACCTTCTGCTCTACTATCCTTCCAATTATCTCTTCAAAATTTGGTGGCAAAGAGGGTCTTGAACTTTCAGCACTGTCTTGAGCGTATGCTTGACTTGGAACAGTGTCTAAAGCTCTGGAAGTCTGAGGTTGCTCTGTTGGATGAATGACATTCAGGGCCAGTGGTTGAGAAGAGTGTTTCTCAAAAGTGCTTGGTCTAGGAACGGACTCAGCAACTTTCTCAACCTCAACAACTGGTTGAACTAATTCAATCTCTATAGCAGGGTCTTCAACTATGATTTCTTCATCAGTGTGCTCTGAAAGTGGTGATTGTGGGGGTGAGCCAGCATAATCAAGAACAGGTGAAGGCATCTCTTTGGCCCAGTGGACTGGATCTTCTTCATAAACAGGACTAGTGACAGGAAGTCCCAAGATGTCCTTGTAGATGAAGAATCTGCAATTTGAGAGTCCACACTTGCCTCTGGATTTTGGAATGAGCTTTTTCTCTTCCATGCCCAGACCAGAAGAGGAGGCTTCTTTTACACATCCCACCATGTGAGTCCTCCAGATGTCAACAGCCACATCTTCTTGAATATCTTCAATTACCTGTGCTAACCAATAGTCTATGACATTCTGATCAGTGAGATTGACAACTTCAGGATTAATCATGCAAGAATTTGGGAATGGCATCTTTCCAGTGTTCCTCTGTTTCTTCTTATCCTTGTCCTTGTTCAAATCAATCATTGGAAGCCTTGGACAGAGCATATAGGGCTTGATCCCAATTTTTGTATCCTTTAGAGACTGGATCATCCATGTAGGAGGTACAAAATTTGCAGCTCTCACAACTCTGAAATGCTCAAACTCTAATTTCAGCATGGCATACATGATGTGATCAATAATATCAGCAGCTTTTCCATACTCTCTGGGATGTCTGAAGGTCTTCCATTTGGTCTTGTTATCCATGATGATTGGAATGTGTCTGAAGGATATTGACCTCTTGTAGATAACATTATCCAGATTTCTCTTAGATGGATCCTTGGTCCAGTCAGAGATAATGTGTCTCTCTACACCATCTATGAATGGTTTGAAAGGAGGGTATCTGACAAGGTTAGGATAGATTTTTCTGGGAGGGAATTTCTTTAAGGGTATATGGGTGATAAGAAGTCCAAGGTGATTGTACTGTTTGGATGGTGGAAGGACAGTAGGGATATCAGGGTGAGGTTGATGCCAGGGATAGATAACAGTTTCAGGTTCATAATTATACTCAGGAAAGGGATAAAAGGGTCTGGTAGAGACAGGTTCTGGTTCATGTTTGTGGTAGAGAATTTTCCAGATCCTCTTTACTTTGGCCCAGTTTTCAGATTGTCCATTATAAAGAACATAGGGGTATGTGTAAGGGAATTTGGTCTTTTGATTTTTGGGAAAGGGTGCACCATGGCTAATTCCATTGTCTGATTGGTTGAACCAGGGGTCATTTTCAGGAATAATGGGTGGGAATTTTGGTCTTTCTGGTGAGGCTATTGGTGGTTGGTCAAGGTAAGTCATTTGTGGTGAAGGTAGTGTGGGTATATATACATCATCTAAGGTTTGATTCACAGAATAGGCAGGTGCAGAGACATCATCTATTATATCCTATAAGCTAGTTACTAAGGCATCTACTGCTAACTTTACAGGATCATTAGCAGGAAGAGTTACCTCAGAAGTCATAATAGACTTTGCTTTTCTAGGAGGTTGCCTTCTGGTTTGAGTAGGAATTTGAACATTGGCAACACTAGCAGCAGCAGCAGTTCTCTGTTTCTTCAAAACAGAACTGATGGGGACCCTGTCCTCATCATCCTCATCTTCATCATGAGATAGGATCAAATTCCTTGTTCTCTTTTGTCAGGGTGCAAGTTGAGAAACGACAAGTGACGGATCCCTGATTACAATTCCAGTAGAAGGGCCTTCTAGGCATTGGTTTTCTTGTTGCAGTAGTTTTCTTTCTGACTGTTCTAGTTAGTCCAAGAACTTTTGCATTATTCTGCTCAACCATTTCTTCTTTGACCTTCATCTTTTCTTCAGTCTTGGCCAAGGCAGCAACAGTGTAAGTGCTTAGATTCATGTTGGCAATATTCATTTTGCCAAAATCAGCAGCAGACATTGGCTTCTTAGTTATTATTCTTGCTTGCTCTTCAGGTGTCCTGGAAGCAATAAAATCATACATTCCTTGTGACTTGAAGATCTTTGATAGAAGATGGCGGTACGGAAGTGCAAAGAGTTTCTTCCTATTAACAGTAGCATCCCTGTAATGAGATGACAGAGACAAAACTTGTGCATATCAGACAAGTTGTCATTCGACCCAGTCTTGTGTAGAACCACTTTGTTCAGCAACTGATGAAGAATACGGACATGATCCTTCATTTTGACTGATTTCTAGGAATGGGATCTTACTGTGTCTTCTTTCATCAAAAAGGCAGCAATGAATTCTGAACCACCAAGGTCTGACTCCCATGACTCAGTAAAGACCACTCCTTCCTGAGCGCAGATGATGGAATCAGCAATGGTTTTCTCAGAAACCATTATTCTCTTTCCTAACACAGCTGCGAAGACTTCTCTGTCAAAAACTTGAAGATTTCTCCAAAAATCCTTGATCGGATTAGGGAAGATGGAGACTTTCTCCATGAAAAGTCCTCCCCAGCCCGCAGCATTTACATTCTTGCTAATGTCCAAGTTGTATTCTTCCAAGATTCCAAAATTAAAGTGATGCTCAATAGCAACATTCAGCTTGTCCACATTGAAAGTTGAAGAATATGCCATTGTTGAGGATTTGAGAGTTAGGGTTTTGGAAGCAGAAAACAGAGAGTTCGAGAGAGAAAGAGAGTTCAGAGAGCGGAAGGTTTCTCAGAGGGAAGAGACTTGCTTAAAAAGGTTTTGAATTTCAAAGGTTTTTCTTTTGGAAATAAATCAAAAAGAAAATATTTGACAAGACATGTCATAAAGGATAAAACAGCGTTGGTATTTTGAAACTATAAAAAGGTCTTGATGGGAATTGATGGAAGTCACTGACTTAGCATTAGAGAATATACCAGATAAATTTGTTTTTAAGACAAAATAAATGCAATTAATAAATAAGAGAATGGAGGGGTCCAAGCGAAATGCAATCAAACATAGACGCGACATGCAGTGGTCGCGGCACACAAATACAGTGGACGCGGTATGCAATGGACGCGCACTTTAATTATACAATAGACTTGAAATGCTTTAGACGCACATACATCAACAACAAAATTCTCAAGGTCGGATGCCTTAATCAATCCACACATAGCATATTAAGATGCTTTCTAATAAAAATAAATCTGTCATCAGCAAGAGGTTTAGTAAAGATATCTGCCCATTGATAGTCAGTATCTACAAATTGAATATTAAAAATACCTTTTTACACATAATCCCTTATAAAATGATGTTTAATCTCTATATGCTTAGCTCTAGAATGCAATATTGGATTCTTAGATAAATTAATTGCAGCAGTATTATCACACATAAGTGGAATACTACTTACAAACACATTGTAGTCCTCCAATTGATGTTTGATCCAAAGAAGTTGTGAGTAGCAACTAGCAGCTGAAATTGTCAGGACCCAACTTAGGCGTTCCTGACCGGCCAGAATAAGACCTTGATGTCTCATTCCCAAGGCCTATCAAGCACTTATAAGTCACATCGCAACATAGGTAATTATATAATACCAATGTAGATACAGAGTAAATGATTATTCCAAATAACAAGCCAAGGTGGCCCTGAGTCTACATCCGGAGTTTAAACAAAAAAGGAAATAGTTCCAAAAATTCAAACAAACGAAGAGGTATCTCATATGACTAAGAAATAACCCAAGCAGCCACAACAACCCACACTACTCATGTGCATGGGCTCCCTGAGATGGATCCCCCTCGTGGGGTACCTGAAGCTGAACAACAAAAAAAGGGGCGGGGGTGAGTCCCAGAACTCAGTGAGGGTGTACAAACGCAATTAGATATATTAAAAAAATATATACATATGTCATGTCGTACTTTACAACGTACTCAAACCATACCATCATTGCAAATCTAAAGTTTCATTACAATCATTTAACCATTGAGTAAGATGCTTGTTTTCCGTTTGGAGTTGTTTACTAAAGTCTCCCACTCCGACGGCTACATTTGTATCCCGGTCGGATCCGCTGACCGGCAAGTGACCTCGGTCACTGCGTAACTACCCTCCAAACTCCGGGGTTCTTTCACTATAGTCCCCTTCTCCGACGGTCACATTTATATACCGGTCTAGTCCGCTGACCGGTCAGATACAAATCTTACTCAATGTGCCCAATATCACAAAATAAGACAATTCACATAACGTAATCATTTTCTTTGAATCCATCCCAATCAAAGGATCGTTAGAAATAGAGTCGATATGCACTTCTCATATATTTACTAATCACATAATAATTCATTTACACCTTGTTTTCTCATTATCAATACCACAATTCAATATATATAGACAAAGGAAAAATTCAAGTACTGTCATATAATATTTTATATATATATATATATATATATATATATATATATATATATATATATATATATATATATATATATACACTAAAGCAATCCATAAAGAACAATTCTAAAACTATACTACCGTATCTATGAAAAGAACAAGAACGTGACCCACTTCTTGCTTCAGTTGAATTTTATTCATAATATTTTATTATTATTATTAGTTTTGTTTGGTTCCTAATATTGTAGCTATATTAAGATTACCATCTGAAGTTGTTATAGCCTACACTAGTGCAGAAAATGGATTCCACGTCGGTTATTTATGGCTTTCCACATCGGTTTTCAAACTGATATGGAAACGACCGATGTGGTTTATTGCCACTTTACACATCGGTTATAAAACCGATGTGTAAAGTATATTTTAAACAGCGGTTTTCTTTTAACCGATGTGAAAAATTAATTTGTCAATTGATAAGCAGTTGGAAATTACACTTTCTACATCGGTTTTTCCAAAAACCGATGTGGAAATTTCACTTTCCACATCGGTTTTAATAATAACCGATGTGTAAAGTGAAATTTACACATCGGTTTTTGTAGAACCGATGTGTAAAATCTCATTTTTTTTTAATCTGTTATTTACATTTCAATCATTTCTTTCCCTTGTTTCAGTAATGCAGATCAATACCATAATAACATACTGTAAATTTTGGGATAAACATAATGTAGTTATTGCACCAAACTAGTAGAAAATGATAACAAGCAGCCACATACAATTGGAAGACACAAATTTTTATAGTTCATTCGATGACAAGAAATAGCAAGGCAGTAACCACACATGATTTAGGCATCACATGAGTTAGATAACAAATGGGCAAGGCAAACTAATTGGTAAAGTAAGAGCACTTACTAATTCATAACCATCAATTCCAGGAACTTGTTTAAGCTAACAAACCAGCAATACCCTGATCAAACAAGAAACAACAACAGAACACCAAACCAGTTTTGACACAATTGCAACAAAGTTTTAACCATATCAAAAGCAAAACATACTTCATTCAATTTTCTTGGCACAAACAATCAGCTCTTACACATATGGTTAAAAATACTGACATTTCATCAAATGACTAGTGAGCACAAAATCTGAAAACAGAGGGCATCAGGCCTAATTAATTTCGAATGAATGAAAACAACACTTTATCAAGGCTACATCAAAACACGAGAGAAGAAGAATTGAACCGGACACGAGCACTAATACATATCATCAGTCAAAAGGTACACTATAGCTAGTACATGATAAGTTTTTAAACTAACTACATATATACAAACTATGGTTGGTACACTTCAAGAAAGAAAGTTGCCCAACGCCTCTTTATCTTTGATGATGTCAGAATCAGATAATGGAGTTGGATTGTTGAATATCTGCAAGTTTAATTGGACAAAAGATTATATCTTTTAAGTAATAAACTAACATAAAACATATAACGAATCTATATTATTAATTCTAATTGTGTCAATTAACATTTACCTCCTGCCATCTTTCAGTGATCCCGGAGGAGATAATTTCCAACATCCACTGCATCACATAGTAGCCACATTCCCATGACCCACGTTGTATACGTGACTACGTACAAATGAAACCCAATTAGAATATAAGGAATTAAATAAAATAGAAATCAATTATTGTACCCACTGCATTTGATGCATTTGAACTAATAAATATCTTACGCTGGGAATAATCCATCTGATAGCCCGAGTACACCTTTCACCACGCAACATGTGGGTTGCATTAATAGACCTATCATGACAAAAACATTAATTAAAGTATATCTAATAGATTTCAGATAATTAAAACAACTGCATTACTGATTATAAAGTATTTTAATGCTTACGTTTCGATGATCGTCTTCAGTTGATTCGCCGGCTTATTTCCCAATGAGCAGAAGAAGACCACGACGTTCATTCTTGGGTACAAGAGCAACAGTTGCCAATGCCGGCTGTATTTGCGGAACAGTTAGTGACTAAGCCATATATAGTTATACTTAAATAACCGGTACTTACTTATTGAGATAAGGCGCAAGATAGAATTGATGATCGTCTCGGGCAAGTATATCACGTATGGTAGTGACCGGGTCATCCGATGCTAGGAGAACATCACCCTGAATGAACATGGGGTCAATGAACCCATAAAGGGCGAATTTACCCTGATCGACTAACATACGATGCAGATACCTAATATATTGGAAAAACATGTTAATTATCATAGTATTTAAAAATTAATTACGTACTTAACTTATAAATAAAATGTACTTACGTGCACCAAAACGATATGTGTGCAGAACTGACCATTTCTTTATTGAGTACCATCTCCATAAGTTCCTTCTTTGGTATATACAGTTCACCAGGGCTGGCATCATGTTCCAACCTTACCAAGGTTGCGTCATTCTCCATGGTGACAACCTGTATAGCCAGAACTTTAAAAACATCACCATGGCCAGGTGCCCCTTTGTCGATCCCCTAAACAACATAGATATATATTAGTAATCACGGATAATTAAGTTATTTAATTCGTTATTAACTAAATGGTCAAATGAATACCTTGGCAGGAGCAGACATCTCTGGTCTTCCTAGATCCGACCTTTTAGGCACAATATCATTTCCAACATCCTATAACGAATAAAAATAAATCATTATCTTGAAACAATAATAAATTATTTCAACTATGAAAATAGAAAAACATAACTAACCGAATACCTCAGATGCAACAAGAAAGTTGACCAGTCTTCTTGGTCAGAGGATGAAGTTACCAGGGGCCTGACCCACTGTTTGAACCTCCTCAGTGGGCACAAGGACTCGAGCATCAGCATCTCGAATAATCCCAACAGACACCCTCAGTTGATCATCCGGTAATAACCGATGGTGTATGGTATTACCTAAGTTATTATGTGCCCTACCCAATGCCACTAAGCGGCGATGATGATGATCATCAACATACAGCTCACACCTATCAGGGTCGTCATCATCATCATCATCACCATCATCATCATTTTCAGGATGATGAGGAGGATCACATGAGCCCTTAGTGCTCACATGGACAGAGGGTTGGATAGAGGGTTGGACACCGGCTGTCATCTGCTGGGACATAGAAGTCAATATTGCCATCTGCTGGGCAAACTGCTCGGCCATCTCCTGTCGAAGCTCAGCTGCAATCTCCTGTTTTAGTCGTGCTCTATCTGCTTCAACATCCCTGTGGCATTGGTGTGAAGATGAACCATGGTATTGGCGAATCGCGAGCTCCCATCCCACACCAATGACACGGCCCGGGTGGTCTGGTTTACCGATAGCAGTAGATAAGATATCATTGCGTCCTCTAGGAACAAAGGTTCCTTGGGTTAGCTGATCATCCAAGGCATCCTATCACATAAAATATCAGGTCACATTACAATTCGGTAACAATCTTAAAATGACAATTACAACAAACTATACTTACAATCCTCTCAGCTACTTGGCGGGCCTCCTCGGATGTATATTGTCCCGTTTTTCTTTGTCGGCCCCTCTTCCATGAATGATGGCGTGGGGGTGGAGGTGGATCAACAACCTCTGGAAGAGTTTCAGCATTAGGATCCGCCTGAGATGCTTTTCTTCGACGTGCTTTCTTTTCCTCTTCAACCATTTTCTGAACAAGCTTTTTATATCCCCCACGAGACATGACATGGGGGTAGACATTCTTGCTTTGGTTTTTCTGCCCCTTTTTCCTCTTCTGTTATAAATAAAAGACAATTAAATTACACAAGTAAATGAAATTAATGCAATTACATAAATTTAGAGACAAATCAAATAAGTTAACTCGAAAGTTTGGGATCATGTCGGCTCACGAACAAAGCGATCCCACGTCGCCTTGTCAAGAAACGGATACACCTCAAGTGGGTTCTTTTTACTTTTTGGATTGAATATATAGTATCTGCCCAGGTCGGCCTTAAAAGCCCTCCAACGCTCTCCAACATACTTTAGCAAACGCTTCTTCATAGCGTATGTATCTGGTATGTCAAAGGTCAACTACATTAAGACCAAAAGAATCAACGAATTACTGTATGATATTATTAAGATAAAAATAAAGTAGATACAGACAAACATAGGACGTAGAAGTATAGATACCAGAATACTCTCCCATATCTGCTCCTTCACGTCCGCCGGTACATCTCTCCACCTATCAATGAGTATATCTTGGGCTGTTCCTAGCAAGGGTCGCCACAAAACTGGTAAACGATCTTCCATTGGCCCAATAGGATTGAGTTTATTATCAAAGTCTACTCTTATCCTTTGATTTGACCCACGGTTGGCAGTCAAATGCCTTATCCGTGTGGCACGTCTACCACTTTCTACCGGTGAGACGGGGTCTCGACTTTCTTTGCATGAAGGAGGGATATCCTCATGATCAGCCATGTATACCTGTTTAAACACAAAACAAAAAAAAAACTTGTTAGTATGTCAGGATAAATATCAAACATAACTTATAAATATCGATCAACGTACATAAACATAACTTATAAATATCAACGTAAACATATAATATGCCAAACTTGATAGTAATATCAAACTAAACTTACTTTGTGGTCAATTAGTAAAGTTCTCCCATAACCCTTCTTGGTGATCATTACGAGTAGCATGTACATCATCCACTTCATTTTCCTCATTGAAATTAGGCACTCGTGTTGAGAAAGAAGGAGTATCAGAAATATCAAGAGTTGAATCGTGATTTCCCTCACTACCATTATACATGTTTTTTCCCTGGAGAACCACTGACCACCTTTTGTTAGAAGGATCACGGATATAAAACACTTGTTTTGCTTGGGATGCCATGATGAAAGGTTCCTCTTTATTACCTACCTTACTAAGGTCCACCAATTTGAATCCTAACTCATCAGTTTGCACACCATTATTCTTTGTCGACCCACTGACATTTAAAAACAGGTACTCTAAACTTCGTGTAATCAACCTCCCATATCTCTTCAATGATTCCAAAGTATGAAACTGATGCCATAACAGGGTTTTTATCTTTCGAACTAGAGAAATGCATGGACTCAGCGACGACCATAACCCCACTGTTTTGCATAGTACTTTTGTCATCTTGGGACTTTGTATAGAAGGAAAACTTATTGATATCGTACCCACTCCAGCATATGACATCAAAGTTAGGCCCCTGTGCTAGCCATTTTAATGTATCGAAGCGAGTACCATCCTTTGCAATTTTTTCTTTAAACCAATTCAAGAAAGTCTTGTTATGCTTGTTCAAACACCATTTTTCATTCATTCTAGGGTAAGTTTCATTGATGATGCTTTTATGCTCACATAAGTATGGTTCAACCTCATCAGTGTTATTCAATATATACAAATGTGCTTGAAGCACTTCCTCCCAATCCATGCTCTTAACAGTGATACCTCGTGTACCCTTACCATCATATCTTCCTTCGTGACGAGACTTCGGAAGCCCTACAGGTTCCGCTTCTGACATGTAGTCTGTACAAAACTCAATAGCTTCTTCTGCAACATACCTTTCAACAATAGATGCTTCGGGACGATGTGGATTTTTCATATATCCTTTCAGGATCTTCATGTATCGCTCAACCGGGTACATCCACCTTAAATAAACGGGACCGCACAATCTAATCTCCCTCACTAGATGAACAATCAAATGAACCATGATGTCAAAAAATGAAGGTGGAAAATACATCTCCAATTGGCACAATACAATGGCTGCCTCATTTTCCAACTCATCCAAATTTTTAGTGTCAATGACCTTGCTACATATAGCATTGAAGAATAAGCATAACCTAGTAATGGCATGTCTGACTTTTTTTGGCAATATGTCACGAATGGCCACCGGTAGTAGTTGTTGCATCAAGACATGACAATCATGAGACTTTAAGCCAACTAATTTGAGATCTTTCATTGAGACAAGTCTTCTGATATTTGAAGAGTAACCCTGTGGCACTTTGACTCCCCGTAGACATTCACAGAAACTTCTTTTCTCTTTTTTTGATAAAGTATGACATGCTGGAGGCAAATAAGTCTTCTTATCCCCCACTTTAAGTGGAGCTAACTGCTCTCGTATACCCATCGCAACTAGATCCAGACGAGCATTCACACCATCCTTTGTCTTGCCTTGAATGTTGAGAAGCGTTTCGATTAAACTGTCACACACATTTTTCTCTACATGCATCACATCAATACAATGTCTTACATCAAGCTTGCACCAGTATGGAAGATCAAAGAAGATCGACCTCTTCTTCCATATTTTCTTCTCGTAGCCTTCTTCTGGGTCTTCCCATAGATAACATTAGTGTTGTTCACCCTTTCATAAACTTGCTCTCCAGTCAAGGCCACCGGAGCAATTTCATTCTCCGGAAGTCCATTGAAAGCTTTTCTCAATCTACGATAAGGATGATTACGTCGGAGAAATCTCCGATGCCCAAGGTAAACCGCCTTCCTTCCATGTTGCAGTTGATGGTAACATGTTCCTTCTTCACATATTGGACATGCTTTATGCCCCTTAACACTATACCCACACAGGTTCCCGTATGCTGGAAATTCATTGATGGTGCAAAATAACATGGCACGCAATCTCAATGTCTCACGGCAATACCCGTCAATCACATCAACGCCTTCATCCCACAACATTCTCAAGTCTTCAATCAAGGGACTCAGATAAACATCAATATCATTTCCTGGCTGTTTAGGACCCGAAATCATCATACTTAACATAATGTATTTGCGCTTCATGCACAACCAAGGAGATAGGTTGTAAATTACAAGGAGAACGGGCCATGAACTATGAATACTACTTAAGTTTCCATATGGATTCATTCCATCGGTAGCAAGTCCAATCCTGAGGTTTCTGGGCTCATTGCCGAAATCCAGAAACAAACTATCAATTCTCTTCCATTGCAAAGAATCGGTCGGATGGCGAAGCTGTCCATCACACTTCCTCTCATCTGCATGCCATCTAATGTTCTTTGCGTCGTTTACATTAGCAAACAATCGCTTGAACCGCGGTATCACGGGAAGATACCATAACACCTTCGCAGGAGGACCTTTGGTGACCACATCACAACTAGAATCACCATCCTTCACTTTGTAGCGTGATACCCCACACCTGGGGCACTCGTGCATCTCTTCAAACTCTTTCCTGTACAATATGCAATCATTGGGGCAAGCGTGTATTTTCTTATACTCCATACCCATCGGACACAATATCTTCTTCGCCTCATAGTTTCGAGATGGCAATGTGTTGCCTTCTGGAAGCATTTCTTTCAAAAAATCAAGCAATTCGGTAAAGCTTTTATCGCTCCACCCATTTCTCGCCTTCACATTGAACAATCTTAACACCGCTGACAACCGTGTGAAATTAGTGCACCCCGGATACAAAGCCACTTGCGCATCACTGCACAAAGTATCATACACATGTGCGCGCCGAAAAGACTCTTGCCCAACATCACGGATCATGTCCTCTAGTCCATCGTCCATTTCCACGTCATCAACTTCCTCTCTATCCGACACCCTCAACCTGTCTAACGATTCACCATGACATATCCATGTTGTATAACTCTTGCAAATCCCCTCACAAATAAGATGATCACGTATCTCCTCAGCTTCTAGTCGTCTCTCATTCAAACAGTTAACACAAGGACAATAAAACCTTCCGTTACCACTATCAGGAGCATTTGTTTTTGCAAACTGTAGAAAATCTTCCACTCCATTCTCATACTCATCACTTGTCCGTCTAGCATTCATCCAACCGCGATCCATGACTAAACCAATACCTTCGTACTTAGTCCAACATATTCATCAACCACTTCTTATGACAGGGTATGGTCCTATCCCATTCGAGAAGAAACTTTTTCAACATTCGGTTAACAGTTAGTCCTTAACTCTCATGCTCATACTCGACAAAATTTCAGCAGCATTTCCCCGCGGTCTCCGACGTACACTACTTGAACGCGATGACATCCACCACGATAAAGTATGCACCTGGAGAACGAAAGGAAATTTATCAATCCGAACTTTCATCAAATATATAACATTAGAATCAATGAATAACTATTTTAACTGAATTAAGAAAAAGTTTTTTCTCAAACTGTCCAACTTTGGACAATTCAAGATCCAACACAATGAGCGGTACATTAAGCACATACTTGTACGCTCATTAGTATTGCATCTCAAACGGGAAACTAAGGCTTTACTAATTTTTGTGGGCATATTCTCGAATCAAATATATTTTCAAGAAAATACATTAAAACTCCAATGAAAGCTTTTCAGCCAAAACGTACCTTCTGAGAGACACACCTAGTTGTTATTGTGCAAAGACAGCAGAGAAGTGAACAAAGCAGAGGCAGTAGCACTATGCAATGAAGTGTAGATCACCCTGCAGCAAAATGAACATCTAAGAATTCTAATGAAAACCATAAAATTGACAGACACTATAAGGTCTTTTTAAAGTCACTTACCAAAACACAGAGAGGAAAAGGGTAAAAACAAGATCGAAGAGTTTGACAGGTCGTTGTTTCTTTTCCCAGGAGAGCAAGTTGAATATCTCAGTAAAATCAATCAAATGATTTCCTATTCTATACCTGATCAACGGAATAAAATAGGCAATTAGCGGGACCATGTTAATCACATTCCAAGTATATTAAGATACCAAGCTTATTGCTAAAAAAAAGAAAAGCAAACAATTCATCTCCTTTGATCCTCTAACTAGTAAGCAACCATCTACGAACCAAAGAAAAACTAGTGATGACAAGAATTGCCATAATAGGGCAGCTGTAAGAGATATAAACAACAATTTGTCATGTAATCACAAAATTAACACCGCCTTTGTATACATGAATCTGAACATGAGCCAGATACATATTCTTAATTTTGTTTCCCTCAACTTTATATCATTAACTAGCAATTTCAAACAAACTATCCATTCCCAAAATAAATCCCGTAACATAGACCAGAATTTTAATCTCCCTGTACCTTTCGTTTCAGCTTTAGGGCATTTGGCCAGGGAGGTGCTGGGGTGTGTCTAAGTGTATCTGCTGTCTATGTTTTTATGAATATACTTCTACCCAGTAACGTAAGAAAGCTTTAATGAATATACCTTCAATTATTCTTAGAACTTTATTTTTACTCTAAATAAACATTTATGTTATAACAATGCTCAGAAATAAGAAAGAAAAAACGTGAAACAGAGGTGCAAGAATAATAAAGAAAAGGAGTTCACCAGTTTGATGTTGTGTTCTTGAAGAGAAGATGCTTCCTTTTCACAGAGAAGTTGATAAATAAAAACCCTAATGTGAAAGAAAGAGGAAATAAGACAAGAGTTAGAAAGAAAAATCGAAGTTGCAGCTGATGAGTTTTGAGGAAATGTTAAATGTGAGGAGAGGAAATGTAAAATGGAACCTTACCTTCAATATTCAACAGCGCCCTCTGTTTGATGTTTGAGGTACCGTGCAATGCTGGTTTGGTTTTGCAAATAGAACTCAAGGGAGGAGGAGGGTAGCTCGCGGATGGCCCTTCTCTGGCTCGCAGTGGTTCTCTGGCTCACAGTGTATAGGCTAGGGTTAGAGGTCACCGCTGTTGGTGTAAGCTAGGGAGGGAGAGTGAGCTCAGACGGAGGAGATGAACGCGCGTTAGCAGAGGGAGGGAGTGTTTTCTGTTTTAGCTAGGGTTCATAAACTGAAGAATGGGTAGAGCGCGGAATAGAAGGAGGGAAAGAGAAAAATTGGGAATATTACACATCGGTTATTTGAAAAACCGATGTGTTAACAATGTTATACACATCGGTTATTGTAAAACTGATGTGTAAACATTAAACTTTTATCTTCTGAATTTTTTTTTTTAAATTTTATACATCGGTTAATATAAACCGAATGTAAAAGTAAGATTTTAATTTCTATTTTTTTTTATTTATAATTTTCTACATCGGTTATTTAGAAACCGATGTGGTTAATCACTATTTTACACATCGGTTAATATAGAACCGATGTAGAATGTTAAAAATTTTGACTTTAAATTTTTTTTATGTAAATTTTAAACATCGGTTAGAAATAACCGATGTGGAAACTTTTTACACATCGGTTATTCTTTAAACCGATGTATAATACTTTGGTTTTAATTTCAAAAATGCCACCGCCTCGTTTTACACATCGGTTTCTAATAAACCGATGTGTAAACTCCGATGTAGAATACCTTTTCTGCACTAGTGCTATCATTATTGCCTAAAACTGTGGCACTACAGCTTTACACATCCCATGGCTGCAGATACTTTATTTTTTTTTAAAACCCAGAAAATCAAACACAACGCAATTAATGCCAACACGATAAGGATTTATAGAATAATCAAATGATAAAAACTTCACCATGTTACAGGACCAAGCACTAATATCACGTGGCACGAGGCACTCAATAAACATTTAAGAGTCTTGACTCAAGAGTTCAAGAATCGGAAAAGTATAGTCGCAGTAACAAGAATTGCGTCGTCCAGACCCTTCTCCATTTAGGCATCATTTCAGTCACACAGATTCAAAAAGGCATCAACAACGCAACAATGTTCACAAAAATCAAACACAATTTCACATGATTTAAGATTTCAGAATAAAGATTCATCAACCATCACCAATATTATTTTAGCAAATCTTGCTCTACATGCTACCAATAACCCCCAAATTAGACCCATTAAATTCTACTCATAAAACCTATATCCCCTCACCTGAATCGACGAAAAAGAAAGGAAGAAGGAAGGTGAAATTGTATCCCTTGCACCAAGAGCACATCTCTATGGTCATTGGTCTTCTTCCCATTTTCTCCAGAGAAAACTGATTTTAGAAGTTAGGGTTCTCTGCCGCAATGAACCTCTAACACTTGCTATTTATACCCCTTTATTTTTATAATAGGTCCTAGCATTAACCTACCTCTTAACGAGTGAAAAATAAAATCCATTAATCAATTAATACATAATTATTTATTTGTTTTCATTTTAATTTTCCTTCATCCCATTAATATTTATTATGTAAATATTCCTAATATTCTTATTTTAAATTAATTTATAACCTGTCGAATAAGTTGACACAGTTATTAATTTAAATAATCAAACTTTATCCTACTATTATAATATGCAAATCAAATTTGACATTTTTTCCCTATTCGTATTAATTATATTTGATGACATTTTAAAATTAAATAAGTCTTTTTTTTACGGGTATTACAGAAATATACTTGATGGGTGTGATTACACCTCATATTTCTTTATCATATTGCATACATTTTCATCTAGCTTAGGCATTTTTAATTTTATTTTTGTTAGTTTTTACCTTGGAACGGGTAAGGCGGTTTTGTGGTGTTGTTGTGCAGGAATTGAAGATTAAAATGTTCAAGATCAACCATGATGGAGCTTGCATGAAGATGGAGCTTGAAAAGTAAGAAAAATGAGTCAAACAGAGGCCATCACGGCCATGATCGAGCAAGGCTGAAAAGAAAAGAACGAAAAAGTCAGAACCTGTCACGGCCAGGCCGTGATGGCCATCACGGCTGTGACAGGCCATCAGTGCCAAGTTTTCCAAGATAGAATAGATCACGGCTTGGCCGTGACAGGCATCACGGCTGTGACGCACAATATCTGGAATTTTAAAACCTGATTTGATTTGATTTTGTAATTTCTTGAGATTCAAGTTACCCTACTCTATAAATAGAGCAATTATGCTCGAAAATAGGAGTTGGGGGGCTGCTAGGATTTCTCTTCTTCTCAATTTCTTCTCTTCTCTTAGGTTTTCTTTTTATGATTTTGTTAATCAAGCTTGCTATAAACATGGCAATGCTTGAGTAGTTGTTTTTATTTCTAGGGATTGGGGCTATGCCCAAGATTTGTTTTATGTTATGAATTGACGTTTTACTTCTTGTTAATTTAAATTCGCTTTCGATTTGATTCCTATTGTATGAATTGCTTGTGAATTTGGTGCGCACTTATTTGCATGTCATAGATACTCTAAGGAGGAGCCTAGTGGTGAACTTAGGTATTAGATCTATAGGGATCAAACTTAGGACTTAAATCACGAGCGTTAGAAGCGGTCCTTCTAGGGTTCACTGAGTTGTCACAAAGCTTAAAGAGTTCGATTTAAATTCAATTACCACGAGAGTAGGGGTTGGTTTAATCGGGCACGGTTCTTGTTTCCTGAGAGGGAACATTAACTTATTTAGGATAAATTCACCTTCAAAGCAAATATTGATTATTAACAAGAGGGTAGTCAATTTAGTAACATGAGCAGTCTTGTTGGTAACACAATTCCTGGGAATCTCTTTTGATATTGAAAAAAATCTCATATTTGATTTACTTTCCTATTTTGTTTGATTGCGTTTTAGATAGTTGATTTGTTAGTTAATCCTTTAAAAACCAAATCTTTTCCAAATCAAACCTTTTTCTAGTCCAGTTTAATTGATTTAATAATTGATAGTCATTTAAGATCACGGTCCCTGTGGATTCGATCTTTTTATTACTTGACGACGAAGCCGTTCACTTGCGGATTCGAGCACCCATCAAGTTTTTGGCGCCGTTGCCGGGGACTGTGCCTTCTTGAATTTCAATTTATTTATTTTTTAAATTGATTTTTCTGGACATTTTTTGTTATTATTTATTGCTTTTTTTTATTTTTTTTTTCTAGAGTATCTCTCTCTCTTACATGTATTTTTCTCTTCTATGCAAAGATCCCTAAGTCTTGGAAACCTTATTGAAGTTGACCCCGAGATCGAAAGGACATTTCATAGACGTAGGACACTACAAAGACAAAGCGCGAGAGAGAGGTTGATTCCTATTCCACTCATGGAGAATCTACCGGATACCAAACCACTGAAGGACTACGCAGCCCCAAATGCTAGGGGTTTGCGAACTGGGATTGCTAGGCCAGAAATTGAGGCGGAGAACTACACTATACCGCCTCAGTTAATTGGCATAAAGCAAGTGCTTGGTTGAAGCAAGTGCCCGCTAATACTTTGTCAACTTGGGACCAACTGGAGCAGGCATTCTTGGAGAAATTCTTCCCTCCATCCAAGACTGCTTACCTACGAACTCAGATCACCGGATTCTTCAAAAAGGACGGAGAATGCTTATCCGAAGCCTTGGATCATTACAAAGGATTGCTAGATTCTTTCCCATATCATGGGCTCGAGAGGTGGTTGTTAGTGCATACCTTCTACAACGGATTGGATTACTCTTCAAAGGTGTCACTTGACTCCGCAGCTGGTGGAGCCTTTATGAACAGATCTTTGACTGAAGCGTTCAATATCATTGAAAATGTAGCCACCAACTACCACCAATGGGGTTCGGAAAGAGGTAATAACCCGAAAAAGCTTTCGGGGGGTAAGTTTGAAATGAATAGCACTGATCTAATTATGTCTAAATTTGACTCATTGAATAAACGCTTTGATAAGATTGAAAAGGCTAATGTGAGTTCAATAGGTGCTAGTAATGTTGTTTGTGAGATTTGTGGAATGCAGGGACATGACATAATGGAGTGCCCACATGGTATTGCTCCTGGAATCGGTGCTTCGGGGGAACAAGTGAACTCTTGTCACAACTTCTATGACACGAACCCGAAGTTGCCAAACCATGCACCTCCAAATCCTTACAACCAAGTGAGGAAGAATAATCCTTATCTCTCCTAAGAGAACTACAACAACACATTGAACCACGAATTTCAGGAAGGCCAAGGTAATAGGAAACCCGCATCAGGGTATCCTCAGGTACAAAAGTCTAAACTTGAGTCTCTTTTGGAAAATTTTGTTGAAACTCAAACAAAGCAAAATGAAGAGTTTAGGCAACAAGGTAGGGCAGTCAATGAGACAATAAAAGAGTTAGCATCTAAGGTAGATAACTTAGTCATCCATAATAAGATGTTAGAAACTCAGATTGCCCAACAAGCTAGTACATATTCTAGAACTAAGGGTACGTTCCCGGGACAACCCGAAGTTAATCCCAATGAGCACTGTAATGCTATATACTTGAGGGATGATAATCTTGGGGTAGTTGAAAAGAATGTGGAATGTGAGGAGGACATGAGTGAGCATGAAGAGATAGAGCCAAAGTATGTCCCTCCACCACCTTACCCCCAATACCTTTCCCACAAAGGTTGGTCAAGAAAAAGCAAGTATAAAAAGAAACTAAGAGCTTAATTGAGAAGCATGATGGCATGATAAAAACTAATATGCCTCCTAAACTAAAAGATCCAGGAAGTTTCTCTATTGCTTGCTCAATTGGAGGATTAAAAATAGACCAAGCCTTATGTAACTTAGGGGGCTAGTGCGAGTTTGATGCCACATACCATATTTGAGAGGTTAGGAACAAAGGAATTGAGTCCATCCAAGTTCTTTTTACAATTTACGGATGGCTCAACTAAAACTCCTTTAGGCATACTAGAGAATGTTCCCATAAAGGTAGGGAAATTTTTCATTCCTACCGATTTCATGGTGTTGGACATGAACATGAATTCTAAATTCCCTATCATTCTTGGAAGGTCATTCTTAGCCACAGTTGGAGCAATAATAGATGTAAAAAATGGTAAGCTCTCCTTGAATGTAGAAGAAGGTAGGGTGTATTTTGATTTGACTAGCTCATATAACAACCCTCCTTTTGAGAGTCATGTGTGCAGGATTGAGATAATGCCTCCAAAGGTGAAGGAAGGTCTTAACATGGAAGCAACTCTGAAACTTTGCATGACAAATGATGCACCAAATAATGATGAAGTTGGAGTTGCTCAACATGTGGAATTAAAACTTCCACCGGAAGGAAGTAAGGCCATGAAAATCAGAGTGAAAAGAGCAAAGCGAAAGCGCATGTGGCCATATGAACAAAATAGGCTCTTTGATGGACTTCCTTGGAAGAGAGGCATTCTTGCACTTCCAAGCCCAACTGATCCCGATAGATTGAAGGGAGTATGGTCAAGCTTAAGACCGTAAATAAGCGCTTCTTGGGAGGCAACCCAAGTTGTCTTTCCCTTTTCAATTTGTTTTTGAATTTTGTTTTTGAATAATTTGAGAAGATTAAGAGAAGAAAGATCACTAATTGATGGTTTTGCCAAGTATTTTCAGGTTATGAAGGCAGGAAGAGCAAAAAGGCATGGAAAAATAAAGTCAGAGGAGATCACGCCCAGGCCGTGACGGGGGTCACGGTCGTGATTAGTCAACGGCTGAAGATCAGAAATGAGCACGGCCCAGCCGTGATAGCCCTCACGGGCTTGATGAGAAGGACCCAGAAGATCAGAATGTATCACGGCCTAGCCGTGATGGAAGTCACGGCCGTGAGAAGCCAGCTCCTATAGACCCGAATTGATCACGGCCCAGTCGTGATGTATATCACGCCCGTGATGGGGACTTGCTTGACACCAGAACTAGTCACGGCCTGCCCGTGATGAATGTCACGGCCATGACACGTCTTCCAGCAGCTCTATGACTGGCATCTATGCCAACACCCTCCACCACCTCGGTGAGTTGTTCCATTTTTCTCCTCTCTCCGACTTGATTATTTACATTGGGGACAATGTAAGTTTTTAAGCTTGGGGTAGGGGTATTTTTGCATTTTTCATGTTGCATTCATATAGGCATAGTTTTGCATAATCACATGATTAGATTGCCCCTTGCTTAGAGTATGCATCCAACTATAAGAACTCTGTGCTAAATGAATTGAGGCAGTGAATTTTTGAACCTAATTTTTGTATTCTTGTGATAGGCTAAAAATAAAAATTCTTGAGATGATCTTCTGATAGTTGATAGTTAGCATGTGGTTCCTTAGATTTGTGTTTCTCATTGATTTTAAACTACTAAATGTGAGATTTTTGAGCCTAAAAGGGGTACTCACTAAATCTACCCCATTCTTTGTGATTGAGTGTTTTATTCCTCTTGGATTGTATTCTCTAGAACTTGACTTGAAACCGTTTTGAAACTTAAAATTTTTTAAAAACATATTTGAAAATGATCGAGGCACTAGGTATTTTCCGGCCTTCTGAGTTTTGACTGATTAAATGCTACGCCTTAGTTGCCCGATTTTGAGCCTAATAGAATAAAATGCTTTTCTAGGTACCTTGATTTATTTTGATGAATGATGCTTGGTATGACACCTTTTAAAGTATTACAAAAAGGGCAGAAAGGTAGTTTGAAAAATAAATTGTGGAATGAAAAAGTTAGAAAAATATTTCCCTTAAGTTGGAAATCTCCCCTTCTCCAAATTGAAAAAATAAAATAAAATAAATAAAAAAATGGAGAAGGGGATGAGAAAAAGAAAGTGAGAAATAAAATTTTAAAAAAAGAAGAAAAAGAAAGAAAGGTGGAAAAGTGAATTAAAGCCCATAAAGGTATTTTAGAAGGTTGTCATGCTTTACATTATTTGATATTTTGTTTAGCCTTCTAGAATTTTCCCTTTCTTGATTTCTCCACCTAACAATTAATCTCATGGCCCCATTACAACCAAAATAAAATACCTCTTGATTCTTATGTGTTTTCATTAATAAAGTAGAGATTTGGTTAATAGTCAAGCTTATGGTAGAATTCCTTTCATGAGGAAATTGAGCGAATTGTCATATACCCTTAAACACTTGAGTGAGGTGAGAAGAGTGCCCGAATTAATGAGAGATGTGAATTTAGGGAACCTAAGCTTCTAATTGGAATTGAAATTGATTGTCTCTTGGGTACTTATTTGGATGTTCCTATTAATTGGATTTATTACTCGGGTTCATGGTTCACTGCCCATGCTCTGATTGTTTATCTTGTCTGACCTTGGTTATTGCTTGAGGACAAGCAAAATCTTAAGCTTGGGGTAGTTTGATGGGTGTGATTACACCTCATATTTCTTTATCGTATTGCATGCATTTTCATGTAGTTTACGCATTTTTAATTTTATTTTTGTTAGATTTTATCTTGGAACGGGTAAGGCGGTTTTGTGGTGTTGTTGTGCAGGAATTGAAGATTAAAATGTTCAAGATCAACCATGATGGAACTTGCATGAAGATGGAGCTTGAAAAGTAAGAAAAATGAGCCAAACATAGGCCATCACGACCTAGCCGTGATAGCCATCACGGCCATGATCGAGCAAGGCTGAAAAGAAAAGAACGAAAAAGTCCGAACCTGTCACGGTCAGGCCATGATGGCCAGCACGGCTGTGACAGGCCATTAGTACCAAGTTTTCCAAGACAGAATCTGTCACGGCCTGGCCGTGACGCGCAATATCTGGAATTTTAAAACCTGATTTGATCTGATTTTGTAATTGCTTGGGATTCAAGTTACCCTACTCTATAAATAGAACAATTAGGCTCGAAAATAGGAGTTGGGGGGACTTCTACCTTAGGCAAAAATTGGGATTTCTCTTCTTCTCAATTTCTTCTCTTCTCTTAGGTTTTCTTTTTATGATTTTGTTAATCAAGCTTGCTATGAACATGGCAATGCTTGAGTAGTTGTTTTTATTTCTAGGGATTGGGGCTATGCCCAAGATTTGTTTTATGTTATGAATTGACGTTTTACTTCTTGTTAATTTAAATTTTCTTTCGATTTGATTCCTATTGTATGAATTACTTATGAATTTGGTGCGCACTTATTTGCATGTCATAGATACTCTAAGGAGGAACCTAGCGGTGAACTTAGGTATTGGATTTATAGGGATCAAACTTAGGACTTAAATCACAAGAGTTAGAAGCGGTCCTTCGAGGGTTCACTGAGTTGTCACAAAGCTTAAAGGGCTCGATTTAAATTCAATTACCACGAGAGTAGGGGTTGGTTTAATCGAGAACGGTTCTTGTTTCCCGAGAGGGAACATTAACCTATTTAGGATAAATTCACCTTCAAAGCAAATTTTGATTATTAACAAGAGGGTAGTCAATTTACTAACATGAGCAGTCTAGTTGGTAACCCAATTCTTGGGAATCTATTTTGATATTGAAAAAAATCTTAGATTTGATTTACTTTCCTATTTTGTTTGATTACGTTTTAGATAGTTGATTTGTTAGTTAATCCTTTAAAAACCAAATCTTTTCCAAATCAAACCTTTTTCTAGTCCAGTTTAATTGATTTAATAATTGATAGTCATTTAAGATCACGATCCCTGTGGATTCGATCTTTTAATTAATTGACGATGAAGCCGTTCACTTGTGGATTCGAGCAACCATCAATACTCAGTTTCAGCAGTTGATAAGGCAATACTACTTTGTCTTTTGCTTGACCATGAGACCAGACTAGATCCGATGAAGTGACATCCTCCACTGGTACTTTTTCTTTCAATTCTGTCTCCAGCATAGTCAGCATCACAGAAACCAACTAATCTGTAATTTTCATTTTTCTTAAAACACAAACCCAAATTAGTAGTACCTTTCAAATATCTAAATATTCTCTTAACTGTTGATAAGTGAGATTCTCTAGGATCAGATTAAAATCGAGCACATAAGCATACACTGAACATAATGTCAGGTCTAGACGCGGTAAGATATAGAAGAGGTCATATCATACCTCTATATACCTTTTGGTCTACCTTTTTATCTTTATCATATTTGTTCAGTATGGACGTGGGGTGCATAGGGGTATTCATTGGCTTGCAATCATCCATTTTGAACTTCTTCAGGAGTTCAATTGTATACTTAGTTTGATGGATGTACACCTCGTCCATAGTTTGTTTAACTTGAAGTCCAAGGAAGAATTTGAGTTCTCCCATCATGCTCATTTCAAACTCTTTCTGCATTAGCTTAGAAAACTCTTTGCATAGAGATTCATTAGTAGCACCAAATATAATATCATCAACAAATATTTGCACAATTATGAAATTAGATTTAATGGACTTTATAAACAAGGTTATATCAACCTTTCCTCTATTAAATCGATTTTCCATTAGAAATGAACTTAGCCTATCATACCAAGCTCTAGGTGCTTGTTTAAGGTCAGATAAAGCTTTCTTACGCTTATATACATGTTCAGGTCAGGTTTCAATTTTAAAACCCGGAGGTTGCATTACATATACTTCTTCATTAATAACTCCATTTAGAAAAACACTCTTAACATCCATTTGAAAAAGCATAATGCTTTGATGTGCATCAAATGAAAGTAAAATACTAATGGCTTCTAATCTAGCAATAGGTGCAAAAGTTTCGGTATAATCTATACCTTCTTCTTGAGAGTAACCTTGTGCAACAAGTCTTGCTTTATTACTTACCAACTCACCATTCTCATCAAGCTTGTTTCTGTAAACCCATTTTGTTCCAATAACTGATTTATCTTTAGACAAGGGTACCAGAATCCAAACATCACTTCTTTCAAACTGATTCAATTCTTCTTGCATTGTCAGAATCTAGCCATCGTCCAGTAAAACCTCGTCTACTATCTTTGGTTCCAACTTAGAGACTAGTGCAGAATCTTCCTGCTCTCTAAAAGTTGATCTGGTTCTCAGCTTATAACTGGGGTTTCCAATCATTTGATCTTGTAGATGATAATTTCTGAAGTACCAAGATCTCTGAACAACATCTTAATGAGAGGTTGAGGTTTCTGGTTGTTGTGAAGGGTCGTCCATTTGATCATCAACTTTTACTTCTGTTGTATCTCCTGAGATATTTAGATCAAGATCTGCAAAAGTTTCATCTAGCTCTGATAATTTTTTATCAGGCTGCTTGTCATTAAACTTGACATGAATAGATTCTTCTACTACTACAATTCTAAAATTATAAACTCTAAAGCCTTTTGAAGATTCAGAATATCCTAACAGTATTCCATTATCTACTTTTATACATCAAACTTACCAAGTTGATCTTTAGTATTCAATATATAACATTTACAACCAAAAGGATGAAAATATGAAATGTTGGGTTTTCGTCCTTTCCACAATTCATAAGGAGTCTTGTTCAAGATTGGTCTAATGTATATTCTATTCTAAATGTAACAGGCGATATTAACAGCTTCAGCCCAGTGATAACTCATAGAAATAAGAGTTATTACTATCTTTCTAGCTTGTCATTGTTGTTGTTTTGATTAAATTTTGGATAGGAATTCAAGTTTTGCTTTATTTAGTAATCATCTGTGTTGAATGGTTAAAATGCCGAAAAAGCTGTGAAATCTGAATTGTTTTTGCTGAAGGTTTGTTTGAGTTTTGAGAAGGATTTAGAAGTGAAATTACCGCAGGAGTTGCTCTGGAATGTTATGGAATACTGCAGTGTCTAGGAAGAGGATCACTACAAGACAAAAGAATTGTCAACTCAGCACACCTTCACTACAGGACAAAGAACTTGATGTGTTGTGCCAAAAGGAGGAAAGAGAAAATGCAAGGCAGCAGCTGTGTGTACTTGGGAATTGGGCCAAGGACTATTTTATTCTTTGAATTTTTGTAAGCCCAAAAAGTGAGGCAAGAGAGAGAGTGTAACCCTACTTTTGGGAGCTAGTACAAATAGGATTGTGACCTTGCTTTTGGGAGAGCTCGTACAGTAGCAGCTGGGTACTGTAGTAGCGGTCATCTCATTGTCCTCTCAGTAATTTTCATTTACGCATTATGCCTTTATTTTCCATTTCTCTTGTTGGTTTTGTCTTTAAGCTCATTATGAGCTAAATTCTCTTAGCTAGGACTCTATGAATTTGTAATTGCTAATTAAGGGTGATTTATGAAAATGGATGTTATTTATTTTCTTCTCTGTTTGAAAGCTTAATTTCATTTTAGATTGATCAACTAATTTGGAATACTAGCTAGTTGGGTTTGGAAAAACTTAATTATTGGACTTGTTTAGAAGATAAAGATATACCAATTAATTGGAAAATTAATTGTGTTGAATGAGCTAGGAATAGTCTTCAAGTCTTTAAGTAGCTGGACGCAATTATCTGACACTTGAGGGAAACTAATATGAATTTAGGAATAAGAAAATTTTAATGAACTCTGTTTTTACTGTTGGAAAGCAAACTTCAATTCCTGGATTAAATGCTGTAGCATCCTGAAGCATCAATTACCCTGAAGTTAAGATTACAAAGGATTAGAATCCTAGCTGTTTCCATCTCTGTTCTAAACACCCATTTGTTGTTTCTATTAATTCCTTACATTTATTACTTACTGTTCTGACACCCAATTACTCCATTTAATTTACATGCTTAAAGTTACGTTTTTATTTTGTTAAGCTAAATAGGGAAGGTTAATTCTAGAATTTATATTCAATACATTTAAATCCTCGTGGGAACGATCTTTACTCACTCTTTATTACTTGTTATGATTGTGTATACTTGCACATCACATTTAACCAAGCAACACCCAGAAGTGTCTAGGGATCGGTCATTAAGCATTGTTCAAGCCATCTCTTGAAGAGATTTGTTCTTTCTCTCTACCACACCATTTTGCTGTGGTGTTATAGGTACTGAGAAGTTGTGAAGAATACCACTTTCTTCAAGAACTTATGGAATAACTCATTTTCAAACTCTCCCCCATGGTCACTTCTGATTGAAGTGATACACATGCCTTTTTCATTCTGTACACGTTTGCAGAATATAGAAAAAGACCTTGAAAGACTCATCCTTGTGAGCTAGGAACTTAACCCATGTCCATTTAGTATAGTCGTCTACAAAGACTAGACCATATTTCTTACCACTGACAGAAGAAGTCCTTGTTGGACCAAAGAGATCAAGGAGTAGCAATTCTAGTGGTCTATTGGTACTAACAACATTCTTAGATTCAAAATAATCTTTGACTTTTTTCCCTTTTGACATGCATCACAGAGCATCAGATTTGTACTTAAGGTTTGGTAGCCCTCTCACGAGGTTATGCTTATTTAGCTTTGAGATTAATCTCAGGCTTGCATGACCTAGCCTTTTGTGCCAAATCCATCACTTATCTTCAATGGAAACTAGACATAAGACACTTTGATTTGTAAGATCCTCCAAGTCAATCTTATACAAATTGTTTTACCTCTTAGCAGTGAATAAAAGTGATTCATCGTCCTTTTTGACATTACACATGTTCTTATCAAAAGAAACAGCATATCCACTGTCACATAATTGACTTATGCTCAGCAGATTATGTTTTAAACTATTTACCAAAAGAACATTATCAATGGAGGGAAAAGGGTGTTTACCAATTTTACCTATACGAATGATCTTCCCTTTCTGGTTTCCTCCAAATGTAACCCAGCCACCATCTTTATGTCTAAGGTCTTGGAACATATATCTTTCTCCCGTCATGTGACGTGAGCACCCATTGTCCAAGTACCAGGATGATTGTTTCTTTCCTATTGTTAAGCAAATCTGCAACATGTATTATCTTATCTTTAGGTAGCCAAACTGACTTGGGTCCTTTCTTGTTAGTGTTCATTGGACGAGAATACTTAGCATGCTTACTATGTATGCATCTAGATGTAACATGCCCACTTTTCTCACACACTTTGCAAGAGATGTTGGACGGGCTTGACTTAGTTTTAGCATGTTTATCTGAAGCTTTTGAAGCTCTATGTTGTGCATGTAGTTTTGACTTTTTGTGAGATGCTTCATGCTTCTCCTTGTCATAACCAAGGGCAGATTTATCACAAGGTGACCTAGAGTACCTTAGAATAAGGCTGATCATATCTGAGCCACCTACAAACTTTGACAGATTGTCTGTCAAATATGTCACATCTTGTTTCAATTTTACAACTTTACAAGAAACATCAGGCTCACACTTGAGTTTGTCAGTTAGACTGACATTCTCTTATTTGAATTTGTTATTTTCATCTTTGAGGTTCTGTTTCTCCGTGCAGACTCTATCATATTCTTTTGATAGTTTTGTAAATTTCTTTTTGAGACTCTTATATTCACGAGATAATATGGCCGAGTCATGCAACAATTCATCAAAATCATTTTGAAGAGTGGACGGGTCAGAGTTCATTACCTCAGCATTAGTGTATTCACTTTCTGATGCAGTGTCTGCCATGAGACAGATATTTGCCTCTTCCTCGGCTTCATCCTCTTCATCAGATGAGGATAGATCCAGATCCTCCCAAGTAGCCATTAAACCCTTCTTATTTTTGAAGAACTTCATTTTTTCCTTAAGATCAGGGCAATCAGCTTTGAAATGGCCAGACTTCTTGCATTCAAAGCACAAGGGTAGACCTTTTTCCTTGGAGTCTGATTTCTCCCTGAAACTTCTTGGTGAACTGCTTTCTTCTGAAGCCACCTTTCTTTCTCCACATGTGTTGAATATTTCTAGAGATGAAAGATAGTTCATCTTCATCTGATCCTTCATCATTGTTTGAAGGTCCAGCATCATCTGACGATTCAGTAGCTTTGAGAACTTTTGATGAACTTGCTTTCTTTTCCATTAGGGCAATAGACTTTCCTTATCTGGAGTTGTCTTCTTCATTCAGTTCAAGTTCATGAACCTTGAGAGATCTAAGGAGCTCTTCTAAAGAAAGAGTATTCAGATTTTTAGCTTCCTGAATAGTAGTAACTTTGGGTCTCCGTTGCTTGGATAAACTTCTCAGAATTTTTCTAATATGGTCTCTATTTTCACAAGTCTTTCCAAGAGATCTGAGACTGTTGGTGATAGTTTGAACTCTTCCAAACATCTGATCTATTGTTTCATGATCAGTCATTTTAAACAGTTCATACTGATGAACCATCATACTTATCTTTGATTCTTTTACTTGAGATGAACCATCATGAGCTAAGGCCAGAGTATCCCAGATTTCTTTGGCAGTGTTGCAGCTGTGAACCTTATCATGTTCAGATCTAGTAATAGCACACATGAGATAGTGCTTAGCTTTTAGATTGAACTGATGTTGATTTTTCTGCTCTTGAGTCCATTGAGCTCTAGGAACAGAAGCTCCAGCTTCATTTCTTGGCTCTGTGTAGCCAGTTTCAATCAACTCCCAAATATCTACATTATGTGTATCCAAAAAGGCTATCATACTCTTCTTCCAGTAGTCATAGTCAATTCCATCAAAGAGATGAAGCTTGTTGATAGCTTGTCCTTCTGCATCCATGGTTGTTGGATCGTACTCCCCCAGCACTTGTTAGATGCTCAACCCTTTCGAGCCTGAGCTCTGATACCAACTGAAGTTGACACTGGCAAACACAAGAAAGGGGGGGGTGAATTGTGTTTGTTAATCATTTTCGAAAACAACCTTTTTCAAAACTTATTTTCTCACACAAGGAATATAAATCAGATGGACACACACCAAAAATGATCTTTTAAATGATTAACAAAATCAAGTTCAAATCCCCGCAGTTAATATAAAAAAATAAAACTGTAAGAGTTAAGGGATAAGAAGATTCACGCAGATGTTTTATCCTGGTTCACTCTCTTCCAACCAAGAGCTACGTCCAGTCCTTTCTACTTGAATGTTTTCTCCACTATTTCACCAAATATATTATAACAAGTATTCAACACCTCTCCAGGCTTCAGGTATTCCTTTCTTATCAAGCCTCTTCAGGCTCTAGCTCTAACAAAGAGATTGTTTGCTTTTGATCTTCTAACTCACTATGTGTGAGGATATGAAAGTTTAAGATCAGTTGAATATTACAACAATATTCAAGCTAGGGTATTACAGACTTTTGCTCTTTAAAGAAAGAATAACACAAATTCAGCTTGCAAGGATTTTGACTAGCAAAATCTCAACTCGCAAAAAGGTTGTTCTTCAGAGGTTGAGGTCTTCTATTTATAGTAACCTTCTTCTTCACTTGAAAAACTTCAACGGTTATTTTTAATATACCCGTTTAGAGATAACATTAAATGCATAATATCCGTTGTGACTGATAGCTTGATCATGGCCATTGTGAAATGTACTCTTGGTTATCATTTTTGCACGATATGGAATGGTACATCTCTGAGCAATTTTAACTTGAAAAACCGTCTTTCCTCCTTTGTGTAAATTCCAGCTATTCCAGTGATAAAGGTGATAGGGTACAGAGCATTTTGCATTTCCTCATTGTACTATGTTGCTTTTTGTATTTCCTTGATGGTACTATGTTTCTCTCACAAGGAAACAAAGCATTAAAACAAATAAAACAAATAAGAAGTACCAACATTCATTTGAACTAAATATCAATCATTTGAAATAAATATTTCTATGTGGTCTGGGTAGCATTTACTTAGTTGGATGGGGCATATTAAGACTAATAACAAAGAGCTCGTCTACTTAAGATATGCGTCTACACGCTCATGGGTAAGATCAAGTCTTATGGACTTGCATTTTTCTTATCGCTCATCTGCTGACATGGCATATTCTATCGTCTATCATCAAGTCTTTGGACTTGCTATATTTCAGTGAGTTATTTTTGATCTCGTCTGCTGACATGGTAATTAAGCTTGTCTACTTATTGAAACTAAAATTTCCGTCTACTTAGAACATTTATTTTCCCGTCTACTCAAATATATTAAATAAATAAAATTACCAAGGTTTTGAGCAGCTCGTCTATATGAATGGACGCGGATTCACTTTCTCAGTCCAAGCAGATATAAGGAACCTTATTCAAGGTTTCTAAAACTTATATAATTTTAACATTCCCGCAAGACTAGATAGAGCATGTTAGATCTCAACTAAAACTTAGCATGTTAGATCTCAACTAAAACTTTGTCAAGTAAATTTAATTATTTTTGTTAACATCAAAACACATAGACTATTAATCCAAATCACTTTAGTTTCAACATCGGAAACATAAGGTGAGTTCTCTCCTCTCCTCTCAACCAGGTTTTCTCCATACATAAGAATCAGGATTTGAACTCCTGACCATTTGCTTAAGGTGTCCAAGTTCCTTACCACTTGGACTAACCACATGTTGGATAATGTAATATGATATAATATTATAATATACAATAAATATATATATTTATAATACAAGTGGATTACCAAAACAACTCGATGAATATCTCTATTAGTTATGAAACCCAACAAGTGGATAAATCTATCAATAAAAGCTCTTATTAGTTCTTAATTTAGTTATTTTGTACATTAATATTAATTTAGCCGATAGATACATCAATGTTCATGTTTCCATATATATTTTGATACATCCTATTTATATTGAGATAATTTTTATACATTAAAAATAATTTTTAAATAATAAGCCACCCGTGCGTGACGCACGGGCACCTACACTAGTTCAAAACAATGAGTGTCTGCACGAGTAATCCTGTATATCCCATCATATGGCGACTATTAATCATTTGTGCTAGAATAATGTTGTTAAACTTCTTTGTTACCCTCATATCCTGGACAAACTCATTATGTGTTTGCTTAGATCTAATTTTCTTTTTTGGTACAAAAAATTTAGATTAGTGGGAGACATCCTTGTAAGATTAAGAAAGACCATCAACCTCAACAAGAATTTATATTGAAATTTACATATCGGCTACAAACAAGAAAAATCTAATTAGTTGATATAATCATTTATAAAAAAAAATTAGGAGAAAAAAGAAGAATGATTGTCAATTAAAAAGAGAAGAGAAAAGAAACTCACTTTGACTAATAAGATATTATCTCTCATCATCTGATCTCAATATTAATTATAAGATATTTAGATTAATTGATAAATAAGAAATTAAGAATTCACCGACGATGCTGTCCCCTTTGTTACTTAGGGAGGAGAAATATTTCTTCAATTCAAAATTTTATAATGTCATTAACATATTCCTAATATCTTCCATACCAATTTTTAAACTTTTTAAATGGGGAAAAATGTAAAAGCGACATCTCCTCTTATTACAGAAATGGTATAGCGAGATTATATCAAAAAAAAAAAAAGAGATGGTATAGCAAGAGAAAAAAATTATTATTTCAAAATCAAGGCATATTAATATAAATTATTAACTGTAAAGAGAGTTTGTAATAAAATTACACATCACTCATTAATGAAAATTAAAAGATATTCAATACCAAATCATGCGGTGTAAAACCCAAAAATAGTTGGTTGCAGTAGTAATGGATCTTATCCTCCGGACAAACTTTACTTGTAATAAGCTCACGATTTCCAATACTGAAGTTGTCATTTTGAAGATGACTCTATTTGATTAATATCATGTATTTGAGAATTAATATGGCAATTTTGGCTATGAACATACTGTCAAAGATAAAAAAAAATCATGCGGTATACATAAAAAAAATCAGTTATCTAAACCAATGCTGTTAGTAATTATATCCATAAAAAAAATGCTGTTAGTTATAAAAGTAAAACTGATAGCTAAGTGTCAACAAGAAAAATAACTGATAGCTAAGCTAATAAAGAAAAAAACAACGTGGGCTTACGTAAAATTTAAAAATAAAAAGATAGCGACACCTCCAGAATTGACGAATCGTGAACAAAGGACTGTCACTTCAAAGCTTTAGTAAGTAAAGTGTCCCTGATAGAGAATCTATTAATTTAATTTAGTGTTGTATTATCACCAAATTTTAGTGATGTATTAGGTAGGAGACCGCTATGCCTCTCTGAGCTTAATATTTACACCCGAAATTTTTCTGTTCAACTTCAACCTAAATCTATTTGCATTATTAATAGTTAGTAATTTGTGCATAATTTATGAGGAACAACTGTGTAAATTAACACACAACGAATGATTTAATTAATTCAGTTAATAAAAACTTCTAAAACTAATTTGAGATCTTAAGATCAGATTCCGGCTTCATCTAAGACATATAAATTAAGTTTAATAGTTACCCACCTAATGTATACATCTTTGATTTTATTGGCTGCTACTATATTTGACAGGTGATGAAATTGCTATTCTCTATGTATTATGCTAGTCAACTCGGAATTTTGTCAAAATTGACATAATTCTCGTAAAGCTTTAGATAATTAAATAAATGGTAATGTTAAATTCATGACGGTCTATAAATAATTAATGCCCCAAAACTTCAGACGGAGTTAGTGCGTTACACAACAAGATCAATATTTCTAGCTTCTTTCCCAAATTTATTTTAGAAACGTTGTGATTATTAATGACTAGCACGTACTGTGGGTTAATTTGCTAGTGCCGTAAAAACGATTATATTATTGAATAATACTGTGATTTCTCTTCCATGCATAAAACGAGTGATTAATTAACTAATTATGTCTATGTCTTTGGTGATTTGCAGATATCATTTTTGGCAATTAAAAACAATTTAGAATTGGACTCTTATCCTTTAACTTCACCCAAATACAACTTACAAACAACATAAAGCATCAATTATATCGTAGTGGAGAAAAAATAATAAAAGTTGTGTTTATTATTTGTGATCCACCGCGGATCCTCGGGGCCTCATCTAAGAACGATGAAATAAGGTACCTGTTTTTGTCAAAGATTTGTTATCTCGACTCAATGTAATTGAACATGTTGTCTCTCCTTTCTCTATTTCTACTGCCTCTATTTATAGTAGGCTCCGTATTTACCTCTCATAACTGAGTCTCTTCACTCTCGGATAGCCGTTGCCATCTTGGTAATGATGGTCGGACGGCGGGTATTAATATTTGCTGTTATCTTTCATTCATGAGTTGGTCGTTCAGCCCTTATATGTTTTGCCCTCTGCCTATCCGATTTCTCCATGTGATTTATCTAACTCTTTGGGCCTCTAGCTAGTCAAGAGCTCAACCTCGAATGCCAAGTCTTTTACTTCTCGGCCCAAATCTCTATTGGATCCGTGTTGCTAATGAAGTCGGCCCCAAGTATACAAGTCGGCCCCGAGTATATAACTCGGACTCCCATAACATAAGTCCCCCAAGCCTTAAGTCGTAAGCGACGAAGGGGCTTATATGTTATGCTAAAGTCTAATTTTTGCTAAGAGTTTACACTCACGGTATTGGGGTCAAATAAGCATAAACCTAATAATTATATTCTTGGAAATTCAAACCCATAATTATATTCTTGGGTCCCATTTATCTTAAGCCTTTTGTCCGTTACGGTAGTCAAGCGTCCGTTTTTATAAGTTGGCCATTTGCTTATCGAGTTACTATTACTCGGTCGATGGACGTTAAAGTCTCTTAAGTACGACCGTTAAGTTTTCTACAAGTCGGTCCAAGCATTCTAGAGGTTGGGCCCAAGTTCATTTTTCTACAAGTCGGTCAGAACATTCCAGAGGTTGGGCTCGAGTTGATACAAGTTGGTCAGAACATTTCAGAGGTCGGCCCAACCATACCATAATAGGATCTATTCGTGGTCCGACCTATAAGAGCAAGGTTGGGATCGATTTAATACTCGGTCCATGCCGTAAGTTCTTGCTAACATATGGTTGATCAAATTATGACCGATAAAAGTAGTTAAGCATTTCCATGTATGAACTCTAAGGGTAATTTGTGGACATAACCTGACAGAATGTAGCATTCTGCTCCAACGTATCCCAAATGAGAATCAAGGCTAACGTAGTTCTAAGTTGAGGGAGTGATGATAGTACGAAGTTGGCCTCAAATATGAAGTCTTCTTGTCCCTTAGCCCATCCTCCAACGGACCTTCCATAAGGATAAAATCGGCTTAAACATATAAACTCGACCACACAAGGTTTGGCCCGAGTTAATACACGGCCCAACTGTAATATAGATCCAGTCGAGAATCGACGAAGTGGCTTAAAACCTCTCTCGTATGATGTATTTGACAATAAGTTGGGTCCAAATTAATACACAGCCCAAACCATAACATAGCTCCTCAGCCGACTTTATCAAAGTTTTTCTTTGAATGATATATGGTAGGTTGCTTTAAATACTCGACATCTAATCAGCAACGAAAATCACGTTCTAAACAGATTATGATCGTTATTGGCCGAGACATAAACTATGCTTTTACGGCGTCGAGACATAAGTCGGGCATCAAAGTGTCGAAATAGGTTTTGTTTTGTGGTGTAGAAACATAGGTCAGGTCCATGTTGTCGAGACATAAGTCGGACTCTACAATGTCGAAATATAGGTCAAGCTTTAAGGAGCCCAAACATAGGTTGGACTGTAAAATGCTGAAACATAGGTCGAACTTTATGATTCCGAAACATAGGTCGGACTGTAAAATGCTGAAACATAGGTCTCACTTTATGATGCCGAAACATAGGTCTGATTTTACAATGCCGAATCATAGGTTGAGCTTTATGGAGCCAAAACATAGGTCAGACTTTACAATACCGAATCATAGGTCGGGCTTTAGAATTTCGAAACATAGGTCGGATTTTACAATGCCGAATCATAGGTCAGGCTTTATGGAGCCGAAACATAGGTCAGACTTTACAATACCGAATCATAGGTCGGGCTTTAGAATTCTGAAACAATACCAAATCACACGCATGCACGCCATACCCTAGCACATAAAAAATGAAAAGAATAGAGAAAAGAAGTATAGCATCAACGATAATGATATATCAATAATCTCAACTTGAATCAATTGATATTGCTCACGCTGGGTGAAGGAAGACCGATGACTAAAAGATGTTGTCTTAGTGATCAGTCTTAGGTTTTGCTAGAGTATTTGTGGGTTTTGGGCTGTGTAGCATAGGTATGTGATATTGCCAGAATAGTAAGGGGGAGAGCACTCCTACTAATGTAGGACTCTAGGCTGTGTTAACTATTACAATATTATGTAAGTGGACGACATTTAGTACTTTTATGTTGAAGTCTATCGTTTAATTATGTTTCTATGTTTTAGTAATACTATTTGCAATTTTCACTACAAAAAAAAACCTATTTAGCGACCGAAGATTTCGATCGCTAAACATGATAATTCTGTTGCTATATTGTTTAGCGACCGAATTAAGGGGGTAGCAGAAACCCTGGTGGCTAAATGTTTAGCGACCGAATTTGTATTTCGGTCACAAAATTATATATTTCGGTCGCCGTATAGTTGGTCGCATGCTCGGATAACCGAATTTGGTGACTGATATTCGGTCGCTATTTCGGTCGCAAATTTTGAATTTTTTTTTATAAAATTTTTTCTGTAACTTAATCCTACCGACCAAATTTTGTTTTTCGACTATTACCCCATTGATTTTTAATTTCTGATATAAACAAAATACACCAATATTTTTTTTGAATAAATAGAAAACGTAAACATGATGTACTAATGATCCAAAACACCACAGTCAATATGATCAAGAAAACACATACATTAATTAACGCAAGTTTAATAATTGTTTATAAAAAAAAAGTTTAATGATGTACTAATTAACGATCAAAACATAAAAACACACCACAGTCAATAAGTACTAATCAAAATATCAAACTCATCAATCTTCCAAAGGGATGAACATGTAGAAGCGAGAACCCCCAAAGTACTTAAACTTTGCCAATACACCAGTGGACAACAAATACAACTCCCTGATACCATTTGTGTCTGTTGCAAAATATGGGCGATCCTCATGGATTACTATATTCCCATTGAACAGATTTCCGCATTTGTCTTCAATAGTCACAACACGCGGTATTCCTCTTCCCCAACGACGGTAGAATGATCGCGGGATTGAAATCAAATCCTGCAAATACACAAGAACAATTTAGTAATGATTAGTTTATGCCTTAACCATCATTACGTGAATCCGATCATTATTCTTAAGTTGATGAGATACTGTACCTGGCCTATATGGATGATTGTCTCAAAACATTTAGTCGAATCCATTTTATGATAAAACGATAAGGAAAAAACAAGTCATATGTCTAAAATTCATCAAGTGATAATAAGAAAAGATGGAAAGATCCATGTAGCATACTAGCATGTTAAAATAGAACAAAGAAATGCAACTTCACATGCAACTTTACAGATTAGCAAACATAGTAGTTTTCAGGAAAGCAAATGTTTTTACGTCGTTTTGAAGGATGGTCATAGAGAGGACTTTTCCTACTGGAAATGCCTAGATAACCTAGTAAGGATGGTCATCAACAACTATTTCTGGAAAGCTCCATTGCCTAGTGAAACAAATGAGTAGAAAACCAGAGTTGCTTTCATAATATTGTGTACAGAGCTGCTTTCTAATGTGAATAATGTTTGAATGATGACGGCACGTCATGTGCCTGACAAACATCCTATTGAGCTTCTCTCTCCACTAACAAGTAGTAGTTAATTGTCAAACACATGCATAATTTCTAAATTATCAGCACACAACCAGCATCCCGCCTTTCGGACAGGATCACATCCTATTGAGCTCCGCTCTCCACTAACAAACAACACATATTGACAAACGCATGCATAAACATTAAATTATCAGCATACAATCAGACAAGATCATATCCTATTGAGCTCAGCTCTCCACTACCAAACAACACGATAATTCACATAATACATTACACTGAGTATTCGGTCGCTAACACGCTCTACAAACTACAAACAAGATATCACTACAGAATTTCAGCAACTACAAAAGAAAGACAACAGTCCAAGAACAGTACACTTTAATTATTTCACTTGAAAGGGAAACTCACTTCAACAAATTCCAAAAGTCCAAGTCATAAAAGAGACTTAAAAAGTAGCAGGATGAAACACCATTGTGGATAATAACCATCATATGATTATCAAAAAGGGATAATTAGACAATACAACATCATAAGGATCTGCTAGTAGATTCATCTATCATGTTTGGATGTATTAAACATACATACACTAAGTATTAATGAATTAGTAAACTAAATCATAAATGTGAAGATAAAATTTTATTCAAAATAGTTGCCTATTGTTGCCAATGAGAAGCATATGATCTATTGTTTTGAGTTATATAAGATCCTAAATGTTTGGATTATATGCAAAAATCGAGAACATAGGTTTATTCACAAAAATTCAATCACTTTTTCTCATCATATTTTTTTCCATCCATCATGTGCCATCAGAACAGAAAAGACATCAATTTATATATATACATTAAAACAGAGAAGATAGGAGAAGGGAGAACGGAAGGTTACCTAAGAATGGGTTTCTTCACTACTGACTTGGACCGGTGGTGGTGGCGGTGTCACTGGAGGCCACGCAGTGGTGGCGGTGTTGGTGGTGGTGCACTGGAGAGACAAAGGGGGAAATCAATGAAAAGAAAAGGAGGAAGGGAGAAAGAGATAGAGAACAGGGTTACAGAGAGAGAATGTGGGTGGTGGCGATGTTGGTGGTGGCGGTGTTGGTGTTGGTGGTTGGAGCTTTGTGTTGCATGGCGGCAGGGAGGACCAGGGAGGCGCGAGAGAGAAGAACAAAGAAGAAATGAGAGAAATGGGGAAGAAAGGGGAAGGGGCTCATGTTTTAGGGATTTTAAGTTTAGCGACCGAACATTTCGGTCGCTAATCCGTCGCCACACAAATTAATCAAGTTCGGTTGCAGAAATCGGTAGCAGAATGGCTCTAGATTAATTTCATTTTAGCACGCTTTAGCGATCGATATGATATCAGTCGCTAAATCGGTCGCTAAATGGATTAATTTGAAATTTGAATTCGTAAATTTAGCGACCGATTTAAAATTCGGTCACTAACATGCTCTATTTTAATTTTTACACGCCATTTAGCGACCGATTTAATATCGGTCGCAATGATAAATAAATTTAACTGTTGCATTTAACTCAGTTGTCATTTCGGTCGCTAAAAATTCATAAATTTTTTACTTTTATTTTCCTTTATTTTGCGACCGAAATAGAGACCGATAACTCTGCTACGCTCTATTTCGGTCGCTATTTCGGTCGCAATATCAACTCTAATCAGCGTTTGATTTAGATCCTACAATCGGTCGCCATTTCGGTCGCAAACAGCAACCAACAAATTCGATCACTATTTTCGATCGCTAAATGAGCTTTTTTTTTGTAGTGTTTGCCTTCAGTTTATTTTATCTTATTCTATAGGCACTCTCTGACTATCTTTTTGTGTTTGATCGGATATCTTATAGACAAAGTTGTGTGACTATAACTCTCGAATTGAGGATTGTGGTTAGGTAAAATTCTTCTTAAAGTAACGATTTCAAGATTCGATTGTAGATAAATTCGTCTGATGACATAATCTACTTCTACCGCAGTCTGCGACCTGATCACTATCCAGCTATCAACCTCAACAATTTTAAGCACTCTTTTCTGTAATTAATTAAGTGCACACTATTGATGTGATCTACTATCATCAAGTTCTTAGGATCTTTCTTTGATTTATATTTTTGAAAATACAAGATCAATCCCAAATTGAACAAGAACAAGATAATTGAACTTGATCCTCGAGTGAGAAGCAAGGAAAATAAAAGGAGTGGAAGAAGCACAGGGTATATGAATTGAAAAAAACTAATAATTAAAATATAAGAACTATGAATTGGAATTTGCAAGAATTGAAACTAGAATTGAAATAGAAAATGGAAGAGATATGAGGGGAAAGAGGTGCCACATTCAACTTGATGAATCAAGATTGAATAATAAGCCAAGGTAATATTCACCACTTGAGTTAGGAAACTCAAGATAAGAATCATGGTTCATCTAAAGAACCTCTTAGGAGAAAAAACTCTCTCAACTCTCTAAATTGTCAAGTGTGAGAAACTTAACAAATGATTTCATTGATGTGAAAAAGAGTACAAGAGGACTTTATATAGGTGTGAGCATCAGTTCATGCACCTCTCTTAGTCCTAATGGGCTTTGAACACTCTTAAGCCCAATTACAAGCCTAACTAAGTAAAAATTCGTCCAAAATCACATTCTAAACTTATAGTCCAATTTTAGGCATGATAGACGCCGAATCTGGTCTTGGGTCATGAAATAAGATCTGTAGATAATCTTTTGAGCTTTCTAACACAACCAAGATAACTTCATCGGACATACAGAACTTTACATACATCAAAAATAGTGAAGCATGTTTCAAAGTTGGCCTACCCTTTTCGTTGCCTCGTTATGGTTTAGCTTCCTTGGATCACATCAAATGTTGTCATTTAAACTTGGGTTTAAAACAAATTAATACATGAAAGATGAAACTGAATCATTTTGTTGATCTTCTTCTTTCCTGGTCATGAAGTATCATTAGCAGAAGTGCGAGTGGCAGGCGCCTATGGAGAGGATGTTATAGAGATTGTTGTTATCAGTGGCGGAGGGAGGGGAGGCCTTTGTAGGCCATGGCCTCCCCCACGGTTTCATATTTTTTTCACATATCTATATATTGGTTTCAACTTGTGATTGGTTTTCAACTTTCAGTGTGATGATAATAGTGTTTCATCGAGGTTGGTTCATTTTCAACCTCAGTGCACAACTTTCAATAATAATAGTCTCATGCTTATCTCCTGTGATTGGTTTTCAACTCTTGGGTGCTAGGCTTCGTTTGAGTAAATTATTAGTTATAAATCAAATTTTTTTAATATAGTTTATTTTTACATGTTAGATACTTTTTATTTGTTTGTTCATGTTATGCATATTTAATAAAAAATTGGTAAAATTTGATTTTGATGATTATAAATTTATTTATTTTTAGTCCCTAAGAATACAAATTTTTTTGTGTTTTTAATCCCCGGCGAGGAACTAAAAACACACTATTTTTGTTAAATGTAGGAACTAAAAACGGGAAACTATAATTATAAGTAATTTTTTTACTAATTTTATAGGGATAAAAAATATTTTCATTACCCTGTATTTAATTTTGGTCCCCCCTCACATGTATTTCCTGGCTCCACCACTGGTTGTTATTGTTATTTTTAGTTTTACTCATCAATAAATAAATCAAACTAGATTTTTTCCCCGTGTGATGTACGGAAGAATTATGTATAAAAATAAATATTTTTGGGTAAAATTTGGCTCTATTACAGATAGACAATAACGATGTATGAGGAATAAGATTTCATAGTATTTTGAAACATTATTCATACTTAAATGCAGAAAAAATACATATTAAAATTATAATAATTAAGAATTTTTGTAACAATTGTTGCACTAAAAGAAAGATGAAAAATATAGTAAGCTAACTTTCATAAACAAATGTAAATAGAACAAAACTCTACATAGACAAACACTAAACATCAGATAACAAAATTAGTTCGTGTCGCGACCGTCTCGTCCGGGAGCCACGAAAATGGAGATATAAAGACAGAGGAGTCGCCACTAAAATTTTTATCGGGAAAATCTTAGAAAACCCAATTATTTAAAGGTAAACTAATCTAAAAAAAAGAAAAAGAGATGAGTCCGGGAGTCGGTTATGAGTAGGGAAGGTATTATCACCCCACATCGCTCGTTTAAAAAATGGTACCTCAAGTTAATTGGGCAAAAATATTTTAATAACCTTTTAAATATTTATTTTACCCCAAAATTATTTACAAGAAAGAATTATTTTTAATTTTTAATATTTTAAATTTTTATTAATTTTTATATTTTTAAATTTATTGCTTATAAAAACTAAATGAGGTTGAACATGGCACGTGAGTCCACAGGGTAACCTCAAATCTAAGGGATTGGATATGACACCGTGTCCATAGAGCATCCCTAAAAAGAGAAAAGTTTAATTATTTTGATTAATTATTTTAACATAAAAAGAGACACAAAAAAAGGAAAATTTTGCTTTGGCTTGACAAGATGATTTATCTTGCTCCTACGTTTTCCCGGGTGCGATGGAAAACTCAAAGTCACGTAGTTCTTTTGAAAATATTTGATTGGTTGATTGATTTTATTTTGGTAAATGTTTGATCTTGAAAATAATTTTGAGAAAAAGGATTTTATCGAAATAAATTCACTCTTGCACAGGGTCTAAGATAGCAATGCTATACGATAAACCCTTACAATTCATACATCAGTTGAGGATGAAAATTCATACATCAACGTCGTAGATACATCAACGTCGTAGATTGTTGTGTGAATTCAAAGAAATTTTATTTTTTATAAAGTTGGATAAAATTTGTTAAAAAGATTAAGTTGAAGATATTTTAATTTTTACAAAAGAAGGAATTCACTCTTGCACAGGGTTAAAGATAGCGAAGCTATACGATAAACCCTTACAATTCATACAACACTTGAGGATGAAAAATCATACATCAACATTGTAGATTGTTGCGTAAATTTGAAAAGATTTGTCATTTTTTTGTAAATTCTATTAGAGATGCTTAAAAATATTTATTTATTTATTTTTGTAAAAAAACTTTGTCGAAATAGAACATAAAAATCATTTTTTATTTCTAAAATGAGAGAATTCACTCTTGCACAGGGTTAAAGATAGTGAAACTATACGATAAACCCTTACAATTTTTTACAACACTTGAGGACGAAAAATCGTACATCAACGTTGTAAATTGTTGCGTGAACTCGAGAGATTTTTTCTTTTAAATTTTGTAAGAAAAATAAAATTAAATAAAAGACAAGATGTTTTCTTTTAATTATTATTATTTTTAACTAAAACTTTTTTAGAAAAATGCTGACCTCAAATGGAAGGGCTAGATCAGTAAAAATAATAATAATAAATGGGTCAATGCTAGTGTAGTGCCCAAATAGACAAAACAAACAAAAAAATACCAACTTTGGACCAACATGCTGCCATCACAAGTCCAACAAAATATCAGAACCCAACATAAACCACAATAAATGAAGAAAAAAAAGAATAAAAACAAAAGGAAGTAGAGGACGCTTCTTGTTACCAGACATAACAGAGAGGGACCAAGGAAGTGAGAGCAAGTGTGGCTGAGGAGGTTGATCGATGAAGGGATCACGGCGGACGGCGAACGGCGGCGAGCGGCTCTAGACGGTGCTCCAGGGAATGCCAACAACGGGGATAACGGAGGAAGCATGTCCTGAAGTTTTTGAAAAGATCGATGAGGAGTCACTTGTAAAGGAGTTTGATCGGAAACCAATAGTGGCAGTTTCGGTAGAGGAATACGAACAATGGTGCAGACCATGGAAAAACACGCTTATAGTTCATCATCTTGGAAAAGGAACAAATATGAGATTCTTATCAAATAAACTACAGGGTCTATGGGCAAAGCAAGGTAATGGTCATGTTATAGATATGCATAATGATTTCTATATGGTCAGGTTTACAGACAAGGGCGATTATAGACAGGCGCTGTTTGAGGGCCCTTGGTGTATGATGGATCATTATCTCCTTGTTCAGAGATAAAGGCCATTGTTTGATACGTCAGATCATAAGGTGCATAAGATTGCGGTTTGACTCAGGATTGCTAATATCCCTTTTGAGCTTTATATTGGAGAGTTGGATCTAAGCTGGAGACCATGCTTCGTATAGATAATTGCACGTATTTGTGTTGAAATTGATCTCCAGCGTGAGTTGATTAGTTCCATCCTTCACAGCTCTGGGAAAAGATTTTAATTTGGAATATGAGGGTCTCCACCTTATCTGTTTTGGATTTGGGAAGTATGGCCATCGCATAAGCAACTGTGTTGATCGCCCAAAAGCTGAGGTGCCTAGTCAGGTGGAGAAGCCGGGAGCACCTATCAGTCCGACGCCAGAGGGGATGACGGAGAAGATGACTGAGGTTCAAAATTCAAATCCGGAAGCAAATCAATCTCACCATTCGGTTGCAGAAAATTAGGTAATTCCGGATTCGGTGGAAAGTAGCGTGTTTGGCCCCTGAATGTTAGTCAAGAAACCAAGGCGCCATGTTCCAACTGCTAGATCGGGATCAGCTCCTAAAAATAAGGCCAATGATAAGGAAAGTAATGATACGGATATGATGCATATTTAGGGATCTCGTTATGATATTCTTGGGCACGTTGACATGCAGCCCATGCACGATAATGAAGCTGATCAACAATCAAGGGATTCTCAATTCAAACTTAATGGGCCCCAAGGCGGCGTCCAAATAATAACAATAAAGGCCGAGTTCGAGCCGATTAAATTTTTAAAGGCCAAGTTTGAGCCTGGTGGCCGAGTACGAGCCATTCAATTCTCCAAGGCCAAGTTTGAGCCTGAAGGCCGAGTACGAGCCGATCAATTCATAAAGGCCAAGTTTGAGCCTGAATGCCGAGTTCGAGCCGTTAAATTCTAAAGGCCAAGTTTGAGCCTGTAGGCCGAGTTCGAGCCGATTAAATGCTAAAGGCCAAGTTTGAGCCTATTAGCCGAGTTATTTAGGCCGAGTTCGAGCCGACTAAATTTTTTAAGGCCAAGTTTGAGCCTGGTGGCCGAGTACGAGCCATTCAATTCTCCAAGGCCAAGTTTGAGCCTGAAGGCCGAGTACGAGTCGATCAATTCATAAAGGCCAAGTTTGAGCCTGAAGGCCGAGTTCGAGCCGTTCAATTCTCCAAGGCCAAGTTTGAGCCTGTAGGCCGAGTTCGAGCCGATTAAATGCTAACGGCCAAGTTTGAGCCTATTAGCCGAGTTATTTAGGTCGAGTTCGAGCCGACTAAATTTTTTAAGGCCAAGTTTGAGCCTGTAGGCCGAGTTCGAGCCAATCAATTCATAAAGGCCAAGTTTGAGCCTGTAGGCCGAGTTCGAGCCGATTAAATGCTAAAGGCCAAGTTTGAGCCTATTAGCCGAGTTATTTAGGCCGAGTTCGAGCCGACTAAATTTTTTAAGGCCAAGTTTGAGCCTGGTGGCCGAGTACGAGCCATTCAATTCTCCAAGGCCAAGTTTGAGCCTGAAGGCCGAGTACGAGCCGATTAAATTTTTTAAGACCAAGTTTGAGCCTAAAGGCCGAGTTCGAGCCGATTAATTTCTAAAGGCCAAGTTTGAGCCTGTAGGCCGAGTTCGAGCCGATTAAATGCTAAAGGCCAAGTTTGAGCCTATTAGCCGAGTTATTAAGGCCGAGTTCGAGCCATTAAATCTTTTAAGGCCAAGTTTGAGCTTGTAGGCCGAGTTCGAGCCGATTAAATGCTAAAGGCCAAGTTTGAGCCTATTAGCCGAGTTATTAAGGCCGAGTTCGAGCCATTAAATCTTTTAAGGCCAAGTTTGAGCCTGTAGGCCGAGTTCGAGCCATTCAATTCATATAGGCCAAGTTTGAGCTTGAAGGCCGAGTTCGAGCCGATTAAATGCTAAAGGCCAAGTTTGAGCCTATTAGCCGAGTTATTTAGGCCGAGTTCGAGCCGACTAAATTTTTTAAGGCCAAGTTTGAGCCTGTAGGCCGAGTTCGAGCCGATCAATTCATAAAGGCCAAGTTTGAGCCTGAAGGCCAAGTTCGAGCCGTTAAATTCTAAAGGCCAAGTTTGAGCCTGAAGGTCGAGTTCGAGCCGATTAAATTCTAAAGGCCAAGTTTGAGCCTATTAGCCGAGTTTGAGCTATCAAATTATTAAGGCCGAGTTCGAGCCGCAAAATTGTTGAAATCAAATACGAGTAGCAATTAAAAAAGAACAAAGTTCGAATTTAAAGGCCAAGTTTGAGCCATGATTTTATTAAGGAAACCGAGTACAGTGGGTAAAGCCAAATAAGGCCGAGTTTGACTCTTGAAAAGTACAAACAGGTGAAGATGTCAAGGGAACCGAGCACAGCGCCGAAATTGAAAATAAGGGCCGCTCGGCGGGACAGTAGTCCCCCCTATTAGAGCCGGGGCAAGTCCAGTCGGCCCCCATTTCCCCCAATCCAACGCCATGACTCTCTCTTAAGGGAGGATGTAGTCACTTCCCCCTGAGAAAGCTGGATGATGAGGTGCTCGGCCCGCTCAGGGAGTAGACGGCCTCTACCCCTTTCTCCACTCCCGAAGACTACTGTTCTCCCAGTTAACATCCTTCTTGAAGGATCGAATCATAAAAGGAATTCTGGATCCCGTCTCCCACTTACATCCTTTTTGGCGGATGTGAAACCCAAAAAAGGATGTTAACTGGGAGAGGGGAGCGTAAACCCCTAACACTAGCATAGAACTACTCAGGTAGAAGAGAAACAAGAAACGAATTTGGCTGGTGGAAAAGAATGAGGAATGAACAAGTAAGGCAGCGGAGTAGCCCTATTTATAAGCAAGGAAAGAAGAAGTATGCGTGGGAAAGGGTTTGTTGGAAAAACAAATCTCGAAACTAAGCAAAAAGCAGTAATTGCATGAACCCATTGCGGTTTCCAAAGCATTTAATGCGTGACTGCATGCGTAAAGTGTGAAACATGTGTTTCACGTGTAACAACCACCGTCCATTTTTGATATGGACGGTAGAGTACCTCGGCCTTAGCCGAAGATTTGGTTAACAGGCCGAACACAACGACAGAAAGTCAGCAGAATGATAACAGTTTTCATTAAGTAATACGAAGTTACAAGGGCACAAGCCCATTACAAAGGATGAACAAAAAACAAAAAACTACAACAGCTACTCGTCCCTAGGACCCTCTTCGGCCTCGATGTGATCCCCGGGAGAGTCTTCCTCCCCTTCCCCCTCTTCATCGGGAATAATGGGAACAAGTTCCCCATTCACCACCTCCTTATTTACATCGGCTCCCGAAAGATCAACGCCAGGGGCTAGAACCTCAACTTGGGCAATGATTGCTTTCTCTGACAGAGAGAGAAGACTTGATTGAAATGACAGTTGGAAATGCGGATGCCCGTGTAGCCGAAGAATAAGCTCGGTTTCATGCTTATCAGCTCTCTCGCTTATTCAAGCTCGGAGCTGGGGGGCTTGTGTACCGGCCGAGAAGGTAAGGCAGATGACTCGTCTATATTTTGGACTGATCGAGCTTACCCCGGCTATGGGCCCTCGCCTAAACTCCTCCAAGGCCGAGGACATATCAGCACACCGGGCCAGCCGAGGATAAGTGCTCGGACTCGCCCCGCCAGGGAAGTACATCCCGGTCCCTCGCGGATCAGTCATAAATGACTGATCCGAATATCACTCCGCATAATCAGGGACCTGATCCTAATATCTCTCCGTATATCTCGGAGCTTGATCCTGAAAGATCTCTATAAATAGGGGGCTTACCCCCTCATTCAGAACGACGTTTGCTTTGATTCCCATTTGGATACGTAGGAGCAGAATCTCAATTCTGTCAAGCACATTCCAAAACACCCCACTAAACCTAGTTCGGCCGAGTATCTCTCATCCGAGGTATTTGGACGGAACAGTAATGGGTAGGGGAAGTGAAAAAGCTTCTGGTTTATTTACTTGAGCTACTTGGTAAAGAGAGAAAATGTGAAAAGAAAATGATGAGGGAAGTGGAGAGAGAGAGTTTTTTTCATCACTGTCATGGATCTTTTGTTTTTTACGCCCCCCCCCCCCCCCCCTCCCCCTCATGAGGTGCTGCTTATATAGTAAGCACATGGGAAGATCATGACAAAATTTGTTATTGGATTCTTGAGGGGAAGGACGAAGGTGCAAAGGACTGGTGAAATGGTGGTGCTCCCACTACTCTGATGGTTGCAGCAGGTGCAGGGGTTGTTCCCCTTATTTTAGAAAAAAAAAAGTGGAAGAAAACTAAAGGAGGGAAATAAAATATAAAGCTGTTTTTCCTCTAATGGAAGAGGACAAAACAAGAATGAAAAAAGGACAAAGAATAAATATTTTTATTTTTTCAAAACAAAAAAATCTGAAACCTTTTTTTTTTTTTTTGCTTGTTTTTGGATTTGGATAATCTGGATAATGGGCTTGCAACAATAAATAAAATTGGGCTATATTTAATTCTATATTGTATCATGAACAAAAAAACATTTTTAGTTTTTTTAGTTTTTTTTCTTTTCATTTTTTAGTTTTTTGATTAATTAAAAATACCCGGACAAAATTAGGCATTCACAGTTCGATAAATTTATAAAAACACTCAAAATATTCACAAATCCAGCCATTAATTATTGTTTTTATTTAAATATATTAATGTATTTTTATAGTTGTTATTTTACAAATTTACCCTCAAATTTTTCAATGAATTAGAACAATTCAATTAATTTTCCAAATTCACATAATGTTCTCCCAATCAAAAGTTGTGTCTTTTCATTCCATATATTTATTTATTTTTGTTTTTTTCAATGCATTTGAACAATGTTCTAATTTAAAACCTCAAAATTTTTACCTTCCATTGTAAAATTTTCGAAACCATATAATATAATATAAATATAATATATTTAAAATTACCAAATTTTATATAGATATTCCATACCGATAAAAAAAGAATTAGGCATATGATGAATTAATATTTTTATGATAATTATATAGGTAGAGGCATATATATGTAATAACCGAAAGAAAAACTATTTTATAGATACTTTTGTTTTTTCAAACTCACTTAAATGCTTTGCAAAGTCATGTTATTTTCATTTCATGTCTTTGAATTTCTTCATTTTTTCAATGCAATGAAAGAATGTTCTAATTCAATACCTGAGCAATTTTACCTTCCGTGCCATTTCTTCATTGAGTGTTCCATTTTTTTTAAATTATTTCATAATATCTACTTATCACTTCTTATATCTTTGCAACGTAAAAAATCAAAACACCTATTTTTTTTAATCTTTTTCTAATAAAATTGGAAAATCACATATTTGTTGTCATTAAAGCACTAATAATCAATTTATTTTCTAAAATTAAAATTCAAAATATATATATATTACTACAATTAATTGATATAGTTCTTATTTTCTTATTAAAAGCACCATTATTTTAAAAACAGACTACTACCATTATTTTCTCAAATCAAATAGATTTCCTTTCTCATTAAAAGCACCATTAATTGTTATTTTTCTTTAAAGAGATTAAATATATTCTTTAAATTTTACCCTCGATTTTTTTTTTGGGGGGGGGGGGGATTACTACAATTTTTCTACTACTTTTATTGTTGTTATTTTCTCAAATCAAATAGATTTCCTTTCTCATTAAAAGCACAATTAATTGTTATTTTTCTTTAAAGAGATTAAATATATTTTTTAAAATTTTACCCTCGATTTTTTCTAATAAAATAGGAAAATCACATATTTGTTGTCATTAAAAACATTAATAATCAATTTATTTTCTAAAATTAAATTACAATAATAATAGTCTCATGCTTATCACCTGTGATTGGTTTTCAACTTTTGGGTGTCAGGCTTCGTTTGAGTAAATTATTAGTTATAAATCAAATTTGTTTAATATAGTTTATTTTTACATGTTAGTTACTTTTTATTTGTTTTTTCATGTTATGCATATTTAATGTAAAATTGGTAAAATTTGATTTTGATGACTATAAATTTATTTATTTTTAGTCCATAAGAATACAAATTTTTTTTGTTTTTAATCTCTGGTGAGAAACTAAAAACACACTACTTTTGTTAAATGTAGGAACTAAAAATGGGGAAAAAATAATTATAAGAATAATTTTTTTTACTAATTTTATAGGGATAAAAAATATTTTAATTATCTTGTATTTAATTTTGGCCCCCTCATATGTATTTCCTTGCTCCGCCACGGGTTGTTATTGTCATTTTTAGTTTTACTCATCAATAAATAAATCAAAATCAAGGAGATCATAAACAACCCAACATTTGAACAGTCAACCTCAAATAACTCAACATTCCAAATCAGTTGAAATTCAGTGATTTGCCTATCAAGAAGGACGAAGGCATTTTAATAGTATAACATAGCATTTTCTGCTTGTAAGGAGGTCATCAGAATAGTTGTATGCTTGTTGGGTTTCCATCAATATGATACTGAGAGTTTTTGCAAATATCTCCGAGTCTAAAGTTCCAAGATCGATTTCACAGGAATGATTTTCTAACATCACAAATGAACACCCATATACCTAAACATAGTATCTAACACCAAATTTTCCATAACAAAAGAAGTACAGATTAGATAGGAATAATGGATAAGCGTGGGTCATACATACTTTTATACGGGATTGGTGTGAACACCTCATTTTGACCGGGTCTTTTAGTTTTCATTAAAAATTTCAAAAAAATAATAAAATAAAAAAAATTGCAAAGAAAATAAAAATAACAAAAATATTTTTAATTGGGTCAGCCCAGTTAAACCCATTTCATCCTCCTCCAACAAACCTTAGCAACCACTTTATTTTGAATTTGAATCTAGTTGGCAAATCCCTTAATTTTTGCAGATAAGGCTCGACAGTTTTGATTCTATTTCAAATCAGTGATAGATATTTTAATCTTGGCAGATTTTTAGGATCAAGATCAGAACGAATTCGCATTATAAAATCACAATAGGGGAAAATCCCTTAATTTTTGCAGGTAAGGCTCGGTAGTTTTGATTTTATTTCAAACTAGAGATAGAAATTTTAATCTTGGCAGATTTTTAGGATCAAAATCAGAGCGAATTGACATTATAAAATCATAGTAGAATCTACGGAATAGAGGATCAGAAAAAAAAAACCTAGCCTCCATTTCATTTCTTACCTCCATCAAACGATAGCACCATCACCACTACTCTTCTCTATCTCTTATTTAACTCCCTTTTCTGGTTTCATCTTCCTCCTCAAGCAGCAGAGACCAGTACTACCACGCACCGCCACCTTGTCCACCTCAGACCATCGCGGGTCATCACGCTCCGTCCAGATCCACGCGCGAACCGTCGTCCCACCGCACCGATTGCCCGTCGCGGTCGCTGGAGGAACTCGCCTCACCATCCCGGCACTGCCCAGGTCCGGTCACGAGCTCACCGCAACCGTCATCCTGAGACGAAACGTCCCCGCCGCTGCTTCTCCTTATTCTCGCACGCACAGGTTAATAACCAGAGAGGGTTTTGTTTCATTGCCAATGTTGGTACTGTAACGTCACTTGTCACTTGTCTGGTGACTTAGTATTGTAGGCTCTTTTATTTTATTTGTTTTCCTTTTATTATTTTATTTGTTTGTCTTATTCTTTTAATGTTAATTTGGGTTAGTTGTTGGACTTATGGGTGAGTAAGGCCCAAGCTAAGTTAGTTTAACAAAATTTTAAAAAAAAACAAGTGGGCTGAAAATAACATTGAACCTGATTTTCTTTAGTGTGAAATATTTATTTTTTTAAACAAATAAATAAAATGATGTAAAAAGGGAATTATCGAAAAAATAATTTTGGGATTTGCTTTGTGAGAGGTTTCATACTCAATTCCTTAGATGCAGGATAGCTCTATGGACGTATATGCCATGTTCTATCTCATTTTGGAGTTTTCGATAAAAAATATAAAAAAAATGAAATATATCAAAAACCCTTTTTTAAATGAAATAAAAAAAAACCTTTTTGATAAAAATTAAAATCAACCAACAAATAGAATATTTTCTACAAGAACTACGTGGCTTTGAGTTTCCCATCGAAGCAGGGAATACGTAGGAGCGGGATCAATCATCTCATCAAGCCAAAATTAATTTTTCCTTTATTTTTGTGTTCTTTTTAATTTATTTAATGTGGATAATTAATTAATAATTTATTTAATGTTTTTGGGTTGCTCTATGACAAGTGTCATGCTCAATCCCCTAGCTTTGAGATTGCCCTATGGACTTACGTACCATGTTCAACCTCATTTAGGATTTATCAACGATATTTTTTTAAAAAATTTAAAATGCAAAAAAACCAATAAAGAAACATAAAAATAAAAAAATATTAATAAATAAATAAATTCTTTCTTGTAAATATTTTTGGGGTAAAAAATAAATAATTTAATTTTGCACGATTAATTCAAGGTACCATTCGTAGGATGGGTGATGTAGGGTGCTTAATATCTTCCATACTCGTAACCGACTCCCGAACTCAACTTGGCTTCAAAAACCATTTTTTTAAAGGTTTTTCCAATTTTTCCTAAATTAAATAAAATTGGTGGTGACTCTACTTTTCCTTCCTCATCGTAATTTTTGGTTGCGACAGATGGCGACTCCACTGGGGAACTTTCGAGAGTCAAGCATAAGTAATGAGTTGCGCATTTTGTTATTTATTGTTTACCCCTTTTTATTGTTTTCTTTTATTTATTTATTTATTTATTTTTATTTTTTTGTATATATTTGATTCCTTTTTGCTTTAATAATTATTTTTACATTAGGATAGAAGACCATGATATTTGTTGTTTGCTTGTCTTTCAGGTTCAAGTAGTTTTGTTTTAGGATTATACAGGTTTGTATGCCTACAACACACACAACACCGACACCCATTTTCACACACTTTCAGCTCTATACCCAAGCTTGTGGGACCTTAAGGATTAGGCGGTGACTCAGCATTGTCATTGAAGGCCTAGTGCCTCTCTGATATTTGTTGACTCACCACTTGGATTGTTACTAGTGTCATGGACTAGTCATCCTGGAGGGTTTATCCCTACTTGTGATTAGGTTCATGAACTAGGTCATTGACAAGGACAATCTGGGGACCATTACCTTTAGAAGTCTAGACACGTCCTAAAGTTTATACTCCTAAATTGACTTAGTGGCCACTCAACTTAGAAGTTGCCAGCATAGGTACCCTTAATTAATCCCTACCTCTTAAGACAATTGGAGGCGTACCATATCTCCCTTGTGTTTTTCTATCCATTTACTTATTTATTTATTTATTTTTACTTCACTTCCCTTTGTGTTTTAACAAATGAATAATAAATAAATAAAATACATATTATTTATATATATATATATATATTTTTTGTTAAATAATATTTTTATTTTTTTAGGTGATTCTCTTTTGTGGAGGAAAGACACTATCTGTGTAGCAAAGAACGGAAATGTCTAACTCTAGCAATGCAATTGGCCTAAAGAAGAATATTAGAGTTGACGTGAAAATCAATGATGTGAAGACTTTAATGGAAATCAGTCGCTTGATGCCAAAAGAAGTATGTTCTAAGTTTGCAAGAAAGTATGAGAAGATTTTGGACTTATTACACATACATGTAGATGCTTTGGGCTTGAGTCACTACAAAAAAAAGGTTATTTAGCGACCGAAAATAGCGACCGAATTTGTTGGTTGCTGTTTGCGACCGAAATGGCGACCAATTATAGTATCTAAATCAAACACTGATTAGAGTTGATATAGCGACCGAAATAGAGCGTAGCAGAGTTATCGGTCTCTATTTCGGTCGCAAAATAAAGGAAAGTAAACGTCATAAATTTATGACTTTTTAGAGACCGAAATGACGACCGAGTTAAATGCAACGGTTAAAATTAAGTTATCTTTTGCGACCGATATTAAATCGGTCGCTAAACGGCGCGCAAAAAATTAAAATAGAGCGTTTTAGCGACCGATTTAGCGACCGAATTATTCGGTCGCTAAAATTATGAATTCAAATTTCAAACTAACCATTTTAGTGACTGATTTAGCGACCGAATTAATTCGGTCGCTAAAACTAAAATCCCTAAATCGTGATTTCCTTCCTCTCTTCCCCCATTTCTCTCTTTTCCTCTCTTCCTCTCTTCAGACGCAGCGCCGCAGAAGCCCCTCGCCGGTCACCACCTCCTCCACACGGTAAGCATACATATCTCTCTCACTCTCCTTCTCTCTCTCACTCGCGTCTCTCTCTCCCTCTCCTTCTCTCTGTCACTCGCGTCTCTCTCTCCCTCTTCTTCTCTCCTTCTCTGTCTCACTCGCATATCATACAAACGAATTTCTGGGTAGAGAGAACAGAAAACGAAAATACAAGGGGAAAAGGAGAGTTTCGAGTTTGGGTCTTTTCTTTGAGAATACACTGCTAGCTGTTACTACTTTGGTTCTGTTGTCCTTTGGTTCATTCTGAGTTTTTGTTCTCAGTTCTGGGATAAGAAAAGATTTAGCACTTGTTGTCAGTATTGGTAAATCACAGCAACGTTTCTATTTTATTGTTTTCATATGTATTGAACTTGTTTGTATTGATCAGGGTTACCATATATTGGCCTTCATCCTGTTTGATTAATTGTCTGAAAAATGTTAGTTTGATTACACTGCTTGTTGATGGCTGGAAAAATATACATGATTTGAATAAAATCTCGTCGATATTGTTTTCATATTTCTCATTCTTTTTTACTGTGTTGAGTAATAGCAAGTCTCATTGATGAAAGGCATAATATTTTTCAAAGATGGATAATAGCTATTTACTTTACTTAATTGGTGTTGGGAAAAATAATGATATGTTGTTTTGAGAATAAAAAAAACCTGAATGTGAAGTTTAACACTTGTTAAGGTTCATAATCTGTTTTAAGTCGGCATAGATGAGTTTGCATTGATATGTGTTGTTTGAATGTGAATAATTTTCTATTTTCTAAGAATTTTTGATGACTTAATATGTCATCATGTTCTCGTATAGCTGGAATCATTCTTTTGTTTAATCATCACCATGGTTCTATAAGTGCAACAAGTGCATCGTTTTTTTTTTCTTTGCTAATTAAGAAGTGCATAAAGATGAAAGAAAGATGGTAATGAGGAAGGTGGGGAAGTGTTACGATGGTTTCGATCTTTTCTAAATTTTTTTCCCAATAAATAAGAACATAAAAACTGATTGCTTCCTTTTTTTTCTTTCTTGGGTAAAGTAAATATTTGACTAATTTGTTTATCAATTTGAGTGTTTAGTTGGATGTGTTGATTATTTATCAATCTCAAACTTGCAGGGCTTAACAAACGTATTACTCCAGAATGGATAAGGGAAGAATTTTCAGTCAATAGATGGAGGCTTAGAAAAAGTTGGTGATGGATCACATCCTTCACAATCTTTTGAGTTAGCTCTAAGAAGCCTCTCCTGGTTGGTGCTTACTTTTCTTTATTCAGTGACTTCCTTGGTGTTCCCTAGCAAATTTAGCAACCATGTTTATAAATAAATAACAACTCATAAAATTTCAGAGATGAATTCTAGAGAAATGTAAATCGTAAAATTGAAAACCAACACACACACATACTACATGCTTGAATCAATTGCTCAATGTGTTATTGAATTTTATTTGTTGTATGAGATGTAAATTGGTTTTGAACTCCAGCATGTTGATTTTAGATTTTTGTATGATAAAAATGGTTGAACTCTTGTTAATGGGTATAAGCATGCAAGTATCTTTGAACTTTTGGTTATATGTGGTTTCAAGATATGTAACAATTGAATAATATTGGTTGACTTTGAGTTTGCATTGAAATATCATATAGTGTGATTGCTATGTGTGAAATGCAGAAATTAAAATGAATTGGATTCAGTTGGGTATCTAATGGTGTTGTTGTTTCTCCAGCTTTTGAAGCGTATGATCACGGTTTGTTATGTTTGTCAAGATAATATTTGTGCTTTAGGGAACATCATTTTTTGGAATTATATCATGTATATTATTTTCTTATTCGCAGGGTATGATGTATTTCTGGGTAATTTTTGTGGTTTGGTTTCTAGCGAACATGTCAACAAGAACATCTCTTCACGTGAGTAAGTCCACAAAGCACATCTCTTTGCTGCTGTTATCCCTAATAAGCTTTTAGGCACTAAATTGCCAATAGCTGGGCGGTGGATTGGTTTTAGATATTAGGTGCTGAGGAATTCTTTTTGGTCGATGAATAGTTAGTATATCAACCATTATTGTCTTCTCCGACTTTGGTTGAATCTCTACCTTATCCCTCTTGTATTTGGTTCTTTTGTTTATGAGTTTAGAGTACCCATTATACTCTTTCAATACACTTTAGCTTATAAAAAAAATTATATTTGGTTTGTTATATGTTTTTTAAAGAAATCGGTCACTAAATTGGTCCCTAGAACAAGTTTTGGGGACACATTTAGCGACTGATTTTTTTTAATTTGGTGGCCAATTTAGCGACCGAATTAGCGACCAAATTTTCGGTCGCTAAAATTGGTCACATAACTGGTTTTAAGAGACCAATTTAGCGACCGATTTTTATAAATTAGCGACCGAATTATTCGGTCGCTAATAGCGACCGATTACAAATTTGGTCGCTAAATGATTTAGCGACCAGGGTTTTAGCAACCGTCATTATTCGGTCGCTAATTCTGTCGTTAACCTATTTAGCGACCGAATTTTGATGAATAGCGACCGATTTCTTCGGTCGCTAAACACCCTTTTTTGTAGTGAGTGCTTTGGCCCAATATTGGAACCCGAATTTGAGGTGTTTCGAGTTGCCGAATTTGGATACGACACCGACTATAGAAGAATATGCTTACATGCTAGGATGCCTCTTCCAAGGGAGTTTCGTGTTTATTTCTATTATGGCCAACATGTTAGTGATGGGAAGGTAGCAGAGTTGTTGGGAGTTCTACCGAAGCCATCGGACAAAATGGAAAAGGGAGTTGTCAGAGGTCTGAGGTGAAGATTCCTTGAAGTTTATCTCCAGGAACTGGCACGACAAAATAATTGGGTTATCTTCAAGCGGGTGTTAGCTTTAACCATTTACGGGCTAGTGCTTTACCCCTTTATACCAGATATGGTGGGTTACGCAGCCTTGGATGTCTACTACAAGGTCGAAGAATATACTGTGAACCCTATTCCCGCAATTTTGGCAAAAACATTCCTATCATTGCAAATTTGCCATGAAAGTCAATGAGGCAAATTACGATGTTGTGCACAAATGTTGTATGTTTGGATCGTGACTCACATGTATGCTCGAAATTATGTAATTGGGATTGATGACCCTTTGAGGAGGTTCCATCACATTCCGATAAAGCCGCACAAGCCAAACGAATGGAGACAAGAATTTGATGAGGTTGATTCGAAAGCCTTTTGCTGGATGTGTCCTTGGTATAAAGGAAATACAGTCATCTTCAGTTGTGGGGATTTCTCAAATATTCCTTTGATGGGACCAAGGGGTTGCGTGTCATATTCTCCCTGGTTGTGATTCGACAATTGAAATGGACTCAACAGGAACCACTTGAAGAAGTGTTAGGCGGAATTTCGTTCTTATAATGCGAGGTTGTCAAGAATACAACAATAGCTGTTAGATCCGCCTGGAGCAACATCCGGGTACTGGGATCCAATGAGTTGGGGAGACAAATTATTTCTCGTACTAAAAACTACGAGGCATGGAGGAAATCAAGGAAAGACAACCTTGTTATTTCGGAACCAATCCCGCATGAAGATGAAAATCCGCAAATGGAAGCAGAAATGTTAAAGGAGATCGATATTATGATGGCCCAGATGGGAGTGCTAGAGGAAAAGAATGAAACAGATCAAATCACCATCGTCACGCTCCAACACCAAATACAGAAGTTAAACATGAGGATATAACATTTGAAAGATGAATGTGCCGATGCATATGAAGCCGCAGCTCCAGCAAAGAAAGCGAGGAAGTGGAATATGAAAGAGTCGGAAGTTCGAGGATTACTAGCAAGGATAGAAGATAAAAAAAAAACATTGGCACAAATCTTCAAAGAAAAAGAAGACTTGGGGGCAAAAATCGAAGTGCACGTTCAGACAATCCGGATGTTGGAGGAAAGCATAGGATCTCTACAAGAATCCTTAACTCATGCTGAGCGCTACTCTGATGAAGGTTGGAATGCAGCTGCAACTATACGTGAATCGTTGAAAAAATCACAAGAGAAAGAGAAACAGTTATGGATGAGGGTCCAGATGTTCGAAAGGGAGAAAAAACAGTATGAGGATGAGATCAGACAACAAGAAGAATGGATAGAGAACTGGGAGTCCGTGGCAAAAGATTTGAAGGCTGACAGAGATGCTTGGAAGAAAATATATGAACACCTATCAGGAAGTTTGCTATACCATAGCTATCAGTTTGTAGGTCACCTCGAGGAAGCGTTAGTCCAAACTCGCATGAATGACGGATCTACAATCCCTCCAAAAATAGCTCGCTTCATGAAGTATTGTAGGGGTCTTGCTAGCGGATTCAAAAGGAAGACTTTAAAACTTTTGATGTAATTCTGTTAGATGGGAGACATTGTATTTTCTCTTCAAAGAAATAAAAGCCTTTTTTAGGGTTACATCCATCAATGAATTCTGCTCTATCTTATGGTGTGTTACAAGTAGGCCTGTATGATTGCGTTGCTAGTGAATGATGTTGTCTATTGAGGGACACATGTTCCCATGGATTTGTAATAAACCACGCATTAAGCTAAGGGGGATGTGCCCCTAGAGTTATGTGTCGGGGTGAAGTTGCTTGCTACAAAATGGTCTTTCCTTTGCAAGAGAAAGAATTCATGGTTTTTCGAAGCATACTTTTATCTTTCTTTTTTTAATAATAATAATAATAATAATAATAATAATAATAATAATAATGCCAAAAAGAATTATATATATAAAAAAAGGGGGTTACTGATTAGAATAATTCACGTTTTTTCGTACAGAGCTAAAAACGCGAATCTGAGGGTTTGAGAATCATTGCGCGACCTAAGAAAGACAATACCAATCAAACCCGAGTTCACAACACAAGATCCCGGACCAGGATGGCTGCCAACAATCCTGATATAGGAAGGAACTTGAGTTTAGAAGTAGACGAAGTGAGGGGAAGGGTGACTGAAATCTCTGAAACTCAAGCAAGGTTGGAGGCTATACTATAGGATATGAGGGAATCTTTTAGCAGGCTTGGTGCAAATGGAATTGGAAATGAAAATGACCCACATGTGAGCGTACAGTCGGCCCTCTCCATGGTAACGGTGCCAATGTTTTCAAACATAAACCATGCACTAGTGCAATAAGTGCTTTTTACGTCACTTAAAATTGATTTTTTACGTCAGAATACTGACTGACGTAAATACAGCTGACGTTAATAGTTAATATTTTAACGTCAGTTGAGAACTGACGTTAAATATAAAACTATTAACGTCAGTTCTTTAACAAAACTGACGTTAATTTTGTAAAAATTAACGTCAGTTTTTTAAACAACTGACGTTAAACATAAAACTATTAATGTCAGTTCTTTAAGACAACGGACGTTAATTTTGTTAAAACTAACGTCAGTTGTTATAAAGAACTGACGTTAAAGGTTTAATTTTAACGTCAGTTCTAATAAACAACTGACGTTAATAGTGTACTGTATATTTTATAAAATACTATTAACGTCAGTTGTTTGATACAACTGACGTTAATATGTCTTTTTTTAATTCAGTTTTAAAATATCACTCCCCTCAGCTATCCCTGCATTCAGTAAATATCCCAGTAACACAGAATATCACACACATTATAGAATTGCAAAGGAAAAATGTAACAATGGGGGACTTAAAACCAAAACCCATGTATATATATAAATAAATTTTAGTTCCAATGTCTAAAAAACAAAACTACCAATCTAAGGATATATATATACATGTTATTAACTAGTTTCTAAAGTCTAACAAAAAAACTATTTATCTAAGTATTGCGGAGGTATCTTGTCAATTCCTTTTTCAGCCGCATACTTGAAGAAGAATTCAGCGACGCGCATCCTCAAGTCTCTTAACTCATCTTCTTGAATAGGAGATTGGTCGTTAAATGCCTACACACGTTCAAATAATAACAATAACATCAATGCAAGTCATCTTCAAAACTATAATATATAATTTAACAAGTTGTTTAAATATTACCTTATTCCATCCATCTGTAATAGATGTGGAGACTATGTTCAGCATATGAAGCATCACATAATAGCCGCACGACCACCCGTCAATTTGAAATCGAGACTACCAACAAAATTAATTTCAACGTCAGTTGAATATACATATAAATTAGTAATTATAATATTAATTATTTGATAAATAAACTACCAAACCTTGGGGATGTTCCATACAGGATTTGCTTTAGCCTTAGAAGTCCTACTTCTCCCGTTGGCGCAACTTATGCTACTCGCCTTCAGCGCGCTATCATAAACAAATAATCATGTCGATCAATTAACAAATTCATATATCATGTGTGTAATAAACTAAAAACAACTGATATTAAAACTTAAATTAAATTTAAGATTAGTTACTTACTTATTTACAACTTCCACCACCTTCGGTGGCGGATCTTGGTGGAGAAAGCAGAAGAATATGACAGTATGCCTAGACGGGTGAAGTACGAACAACTGCCAATGGTTTTTCATACAGTAGGGAGCCAGATATAATTCTTTCCGATTGTCTCCCAACAAGTTCCCTATGTATTTACTTAATCCATCACCATCAAAGAATTGGGGCAGAAGGACTGACGGATCTAAGAAGCCGTAAACTGATGCAACGCCCTTATCAAGCTGAAGACGATGGTGATACCTAAGATATGAAAAGGTATGGATGTTAATTACATAATATATATATTAAAATTAAAATAAATTATTAAATGGAAAAATACCAAAAATAAATAATTTATAAAATTAAAATTAACTTACGTGCACCAGAGACTGAAAACATTGTTGTTCATCCAGACGTTATTTCTGCAGGCGTTCCCGAGATCGTCACCACAGAAGGTAAATATCCTCCGTTGATCTGGGCGTGCCACCCATCCATCGTGCTCCAATGGACATTCAAAAATCTCAAACGCATAATCCTCACCAAGTGAGAACAAACGAGTGATAGGTGACAGCGACACCGACACCGACGTCGACTTGGCCTTCAGTTTAGGAAAAATAAAATAGATAAGTTTTTGATAATTAAAAAAAACACAAGTAATTATTTGACTAATTTTGACATTAATAATGAATACATACCTTTGTTAACATTTCGAGCTCACGTCGTTTGGAGTCCAACTCAAGCTCACGCCTTTTCATTTCCAACTCATGCTCATGGCGTTGGACTTCGAACTCCCGCTCCCTAGCTGCCAACTCATCGTCCTCCACATGTGCCATACTAAAACTCTCTTTTGTGCTCACATGTGAAGGGTTGGCATGCCCTGCGGTGTCCTGGGATGTACCGACGGAGGAAAGCTCTCTGGCAAGCGCCTGCTTGAAATCTGGGTTGGATATTAAGCCTTGCATCAGATGTGTTGTAATAGTTGGGTTGGACATGAGGTGCTGAGTAATGTCAGCCAAAATTGATGCTTCATCGACCACCCTCTTTCGTGAAGCAGACTTGCCATAATATTCTTTGATGGTCACGTTCCCAGGAACATCGAGAACCCGACCAGGATGGTCTTTCTTGCCTAGAGCAGACGTCCCGCCGTCCAGAAGGGACGAATGCGCCCTGGGAGGATTGTGCTTTAAGATCCATCTACAATGAAAAAAATGAAAAAACGTGCAAGTGAAAAGTGTTGCAAATATATATACAAATATCAATTGAAATCAAGTTAATTATTTACTTACAATCTTATCTGCTACTTCGCGAGTGGCATCAACTTTAAAAGATCCCGTCTTTGTCATGCGACCGGCTAACCAGACATCCTCGCGGTCGATGTCCGACAGAGGACTTAATGGTGTGCCCTCAGGCACCTCTCCTCTTTCAATCCTAGCAGAGTGCTCTTCCTGCTTCGCCCTCAGCATATCCGCCATCATCTGCTCGACCCGAGTCTGGTACCCACCCTGAGACATGGTGTGGCGGTGGACGTTCTTCGCCTGATTCTGCCGACCCTTATTTGCCTTAGCCTATTCAAACAAAAACACATAATTAAATATAGTTAAATGATCTATAATAAGCATACAAAATTAACTTAATCAACCAACCTGAAATTCTCCATCCTGTCGACTCCTGGCAAACATATCCCAAGTATCCCGATCAATCCAGGGATAATCCGAGAACATTTTATCAAGCCGCTTCTTCCCAGATACATAGTACCTGGTAAGATCATGCTTGAACCCATTCCAACGCTTTGATGCCATTTTCATACATTTATGACGATGATCCTCGTCATTTGGCACAGTCCAAGCTACATACACATTAAATACATAACAACTGGATGGATTATAACTCAGATAATTATCTAATAATGTAAATCAAATGAATGTAAAGGTAAAATACCGTGATAGCCTCCCAAATCTGATCCTTAACATTTTGTGGAACGTCATTCCAGTGGTTGTAGTTGATGCTTACGTGCTGCTTCGCTTGTAGAAACACCCACTTATTAAATTCTTTAGCACGGGATCCCTGGGCATTTAGATTTGCATCGAAGGACACCTCAAGCTTCTGTCCACTTTGCCTGTCCTTCTCTAGTTTCTTCAACGAGGTGGCTCCTCTACCCCGTTTCCTATGAGCCTGTGATGTCTGTATGGACAAAAAACTGATAAAATAAAGGGTTGTAACATTATAAACTTACATTAAAAAGAAGGACTAAAGATAGTATATAACATGTAAACTTACACTAGAATCAGGCGTAGGCGTGATCGGGTCCTGCGAAGCCCCCACAGTGTCATCCCGTGCATGCGGGCTATCCGATTGATCCATATGTATGCCTGTTCAGAAACAATATATATGTATTAACATAGGTTATAACTCAAAATAAATACAGAAGTATAAATAAAAATAACTAGATAGGTCCTGTAGATATACAAAACATCTATCCAATATAAGGACAATACGGGAGATTGAAAACTATAGTTTTTGAAGATTGCCAAGCACTGATCACGGCCTGGCAGTGATGTCCATCACGGCCGTAACGTGCCAACTGAACCAGACCCTCACATGCAGAACTGATCAAGGCCTAGCCGTGATGAGCATCACGGCCGTGACAGATCAACCAGCAGAGCAACATGCACTCAAAACCAAAAATAGAGACATTCCAAACAACTCAAACTCACGGTTTCAAGTTTCAACTATTGAGACTACAGTTTCAACATACACTCAAAACCAAAAATAGAAACATTCCAAACAACTCAAACTCACAGTTTCAATTTTCAACTACCGATACTACGGTTTCAACATACACTCAAAACCAAAAATAAAAAAATGTGCCCTAAAGACTCACCAGAAATAGGCGCTCGCGTGGTGGTGGGGGGGAAGCTCGAGTGGTGGCCAACGTTCGATGTGGTTACTGAGAGCAGAGGTACAAGGAGAGTTAGTGCGCGTGAAGGGGAAAGAGAGAGGTCAAGTTATTGCAAAGAATGAGCGAGAAAGACAGAGTTAGGTGTTAAGAGTGTACCTCACGGTGGTGGCGAAGAAGCCCTCGCGGTGGTTGCGGTGGAGATGAGCTCGCGATTAGGGCAGAGTGAGGGTTGAGAGTGAGGGTTGAGCGTGATGAAAAGAGAAAAGAGACATACAGAGAAGTGCAGAAGGCGCGCGGGTGTAAACGTTATAATCAAAATAAAACAACATTTTACGTCAGTTGTTAGTAAAAACTGACATTAAAGGTCCTATATTTAACGTCAGTTGTCTTAAGAAAATGACGTTAAAAAATACTCACACTTCTTACGTCAGTTGTATTACACAACGGACGTTAAAAGTTTATTAGTTTCTGCAAAAACATTCATTCCTTTGACTACTGTGCTACTTACCCATTCACATTATAACCTAAAGGTCATATATTTTACGTCAGTTGTTAGTGAAAACTGACGTTAAAGGTCATATATTTAACGTCAGTTGTCTTAAGAAACTGACGTTAAAAACACTCACACTTCTTACGTCAGTTGTAATACACAACGGACGTTAAAAGTTTATTAGTTTCTACAAAAACATTCATTCCTTTGACTATTGTGCTACTTACCCATTCACCTTGTAACCTAATCCTCTTAATGAGCATTAAGTTTTTAGATAAGTTTTCAAGAAAATCAGAATAGCTTAGTAACTTCATCCCCTGCTCCTATAAATAGCTTCCTTCCATCTTTTTAAATTTTTCTGCTTCACAATATGGCTCTGCCATGGAGATTAACTTCATCACTCTTTCTTCCTATGCCTAGACTCAAAGATCTTTGTCTTAATGGTCAAACAACTTCTGAGGTTGTGTAAATCACATAACATGGATGGTAAGGTTGGGTGAATCACGTAATGTGATTCTCTCACTTTATTTCATCCCCGTCATCCCTTTCACTTTGCTTTGGAAGCAAGTGACTATGGATTCAAGACGATGCATCAAGGAATTCCAGTGAAGAAGAAAGATGCAAAGATCCATTTCACTTTGCTTTCGCTGCTAGTGACTGAGGATTTACTTTGCATCATGGAATTCAAGTGAGGGAGGTGATGCATCCATTGGAATTTCTGATGACAGGACTGAGAAGAAAATGATGTTAAAGTAGAAACTTTTTTATATTTTAGGGCTATGTTGCAGAAATTTTTTATCTTTTAATCATGTAATTTTAACTTATGAATTGCTTCAATAAGATACGATTTGATTATACATATAACTTGTTTTATGTTAAGTGTTTATTTATTTTAATTTGCACAAGAATTTGTTTACTACTAATTCAAGCTAATTAATAAAAATTAAAAATAAACTTGTTTAAAAAAAAGGTTTAGAAATAAACTGCACTATATGGAGTGATCTGCGTTAAGAGGGACAACAGGGACATGACAACCAATGAAATGAGTTTCATAATTATTTACGTCAGTTATTTATAGAACTGACGCAAATAGTGATTTAATATTTACAAACTACCACCACCTCATTTTTAACGTCAACTTAATTTATGACTGCCAAGTTCCCGTATATTAATTACATTATTTCCAATATTCATTCTGGACATTTATAATATATAGGATTATTTACGTCAGCTATTTATTTAACTGAAGTAAAAATCACACTTTTAACGTCAGTTGTATAAAAAACTGACGTTAACAATAAATATTTTTTATTTTAAAAACACTTTTAACGTCAGTTTTTTTAAACAACTGACGTTAAAAGTGTATAGATATCTTCAAAAACATTCATTCCTTTGACTACTGTGCTACTTATCCATGCACCTTGTAACTTAATCCTCTTAATGAGCATTAAGTTTATAGATAAGTTTTGAAGAAAATCAGAATAGCTTGGTAACTTCATCCTCTGCTCCTATAAATAGCTTCCTTCCAATTTTCGGCTTCACAATATGGCTTTGCCATGGAGATTAACTTCATCACTCTTTCTTCCTATTCCTAGACTCAAAGATCTTTGTCTTAATGGTCAAACAACTTCTGAGGTTGTGTAAATCACATTACATGGGTGATAAGGGTGTGTAAATCACATTATGTGAATTGCTCACATTATCATCCTTCCGGAGAATCAGCTGCTGGAGGGCAAATCAGGTGCTCGGGCGTCACAGTTCCAAAACCTCAGCTTTGGCAGCAAGTGACCGTCATGGAAGTCTCTAGAACCACTGTCTTTGCTTGAAACAGATCTAGTGCACCTATTTTTGCCTCTCTTGAGCTCTCTCATGCCCCCCAGTTTTCTGAGGTCTTAAAGGATGCAAGTGACTGTTCCAAGACCATTGCTAAAACAGATCGAGTGCACCCTTCGGAGTATAGTTTTCCCTTTGGCATATTTCATAAAACTCTCTGATGGGATGTAGCTTTAATGTTTAGGATTTTAAACCCTTTCAATGTAACTTTTTATAGGATTTTAAACCCTTTCAATCTTCTCAGACGATCAGTATTACACTTCATGAATGAGATACGGTTTGGGTTATTGATTCAACTTATACTTCGCACATATATTTTAGTTTTCAAAACAGAAACACAAAACATCAAAGCAATTGTGAAACTGAAACTTTGAGGAAGGCAATGCGGAAGGGGCACGTATACTAGATAAAAAAATTATTAAAATAACCTTTAACGTCTATTGATGTAAGGACTGACGTTAAAAGTGAAGTGACTCACTTTTAACGTCAGTTCGATAAAGAACTGACGTTAAAACGTTCACTGTTAACATCAGTTGTTTATTGAACTGACGTTAAAAGTGAGTCACTTCACTTTTAACGTCAGTCCTTAAAACAACTAACGTTAAAATTGAATTAATGAAGTCTGATATTTACAAAACTGCCACCGCCCCCTTTTTAACGTCTAGTTTTTGGTTAACTGACGTAAACCTTTACCGTCTAATGTATATTTTCCACTAGTGATAGCCTTACTCAGGGAATGTCAGGTTACACAGAACCCATAGTAATCCCCATCGGGGAAGGATATCGCCCCATCGAGAATGTGTATCATGAGGTTGCTGGCTATGCAGGACTTACATGGGAAAAACCCCATGCATCCATTCCTGAGCAATCAAGGGGAATTCAGTTTGGACCCGATAAGATGAAGGAAGAGTGGATGGAGAAAGTAGAAGAACAAATAAAAGAGATCAAGGACTCAAATACTTATGGCCCTCTCAAGATTGAAGAACTTTGTCCTGCCACAAATGTCGTGATTCCTAATGATTTCAAAATTCCTGATTTTTCCAAATATGACGGAAGCGGGAACCCACGATTCCATTTGTTTACCTATGCCACCAAATGGCCATCTGGTCTAAGGATGGCAAGGTCCTCATTGGTTTTTTCCATGAAAGTTTGACCAGAATCGCACTAGAGTGGTACCTTCAGTTAGACCATTCTAAGATCTTTCGGTGGACAGAATTAGCCGATTTGTTCATGGATCAATACAAATTCAATTTGGACGTAGCTCCGACCCGTGAACAGTTGACTACAATGCAGAAGAAGAGTGATGAATCCTTCAAACAGTATGCATAAAGGTGGAGGAGTTTGGCTGCTTAGGTTCAGTCGCCGCTGATGTTGTCCGAAATGTGCTCATACTTTTTGGGAACCCTGGGATCCCCCTTTATCGGAGCAATGGTAGGAGTAGCTTATAGGGATTTCTCTGACTTAATTGCTGCAGGGGAAAGAATTGAAATACTAGCCAGAGCCGGGAAGTTGCCAATTGACATGGAAGGCAGTGCATCCAAGAAGGGGTTCCAGCCCAAGAAGAAGGAAGCAGAAGCAAATTATGTGCAACACTAGTAAAACTTTGGACCTCGTCATGTCCTTTCATACCCAAGGTACCATCCCAAACCATAATGCGGGAAATAGTGTGAATAACTTAGAAGTGAAAGGGCCTCAAGTTAAGAAGGTTTTGGGATTGCGAACCCCGATGCAAGAAGTATTTGCAGGGCTCAAGAAAGCAGGATATGATATTGTTGCACCGGTGAAGCTGATTGGGAAAAAAGAGAAGTATGATGGTGATTTAAGTTGTGATTATCATCATGGGCAGGTAGGGCATGATATTGAAACTTGTTGGGACTTTAAGGTCCGAGTCCAAGGATTACTTACCTTGGGGGTGATCCAAGCTAGGTGAGGTACGACTGAAGAAGTTAATGTGGTTGAAAAAGTTGTGCTCCGGATACCACCTATGAATGATGCGCCGGCGCCAGAAAAAGTGATTGTAAAGGTGAAAAAGGCAACTTCTTTTGCTTATAAGGATACACATGTTGTACCATGCAATTATGAACAGAAAGTTGAGCTAGTAGGAGGGGCAGGAGAAACTTCGAAGGCCCAGGTTACTAATGGTGTGAGAATTGGAGGCATCACAAATAGCGGGTGATACTATGACCCGGTAGAAGAAGAAGCAAGGAAGAATACCAAAGATGAAGGAAAGGAGAAGGAAGAAGAAGAAGAAGAGTTTCTGAAGATCATGAAGCAAAGTGAATACGATGTGATAGAGCAGTTGAAGAAAACACCAACAAGAATATCCCTTTTGTCGCTTGTCCTCACATCAGAGATGCATCGTAAGGCATTATTGAAGGTGTTGAATGAAGGTTATGTTAATCCTGACGTCACGCCAGAGAATGTAGTAAATATGGTGGATCCAGTGAGGCGGGTCAACATGATCAATTTCTCGAAAAATGAGATGTTTTTGAAGTTTAGAGGTAGTCCTAAGGCACTCCACATTACCCTAAGGTGCAAAGGATTTATGATTACGAATGTGCTTATAGATGGTGGCTTGGCATTGAATGTGATTTCGTTGTCCACTCTAGAGCAGCTAAACATAGGTTTGACGGATTTGACACCCCAAGAGATGATTGTGCGAGCCTTTGATGGGACAGCAAGAGGGATCTTAGGGGAAATAACTATGCCCCTCGAAGTAGGGCCTAGTTGTTTTCGTGTTCTCTTTCAAGTCATGGAGATCCAGCCAGCTTATACTATGCTCCTAGGAAGGCCTTGGATTCATGAAGCTGGTATCAACATTGCATCAGTGTCTGAAATATATTCAGGATGGGGCTGTGATTACCATCCGTGGTGAAGAGTAAATCATGCTTTCAAAGCCTGTTTCGGTACCATACGTAGAAAGTACAGAGCAAGTCGAGGATGATTCCCTACGTAGTTTTGAAATCCTGAAGCCAGAGAGCAAGAAGGAGGAGCTGCCAATGCAAAATGTGAATGAAGTGGCAGTCCGTATAATGGAAAGGAATGGGTATCAAAAAAGAAGAGGCCTAGGGGCAAGCCTCCAAGGGATCCCTCAACCGATTGCAGCAGTTACAAGAGATGGAAGACGTGGACTAGGATACAATCCTTCTCTAGCAGAAACTATGAAGTACCTGAATCTCAGGCAATAAAGAAGAAAGAAAGGAATTTAATTATATCCCCCACTTGACAGATACTTTCTCAGCATCAACTGAAGTGATCTCGCCAGAAAAGTTGACTTCCCCTCATTTCACTATCAGTGCACTTGTAGAGGAGCAAGAAAGAAACCCTGTTATTTATCTTTCTACTGACAATGAGGTCCTTGTCAATTGGCGGACTGAACCATTTGTTGATGTTATTTCAATGAAGTAATTACCTTTTTGTATCTCGTATAAACTGATGTTTACTTTAGTTGAGAAATGAATAAAATGAGTTAGTATGATTTTTCAGCATTTTTCTTGGTGTCTTCCTTTCTCTACCCTTTATCTTATATCAATTGTGCTTTATTTCTTGAAAAATATCCTTGAAGGTTTGTCTCACAAAAGGAACCTTGAAACCTCATTTACTGATTCCCTTGCGACTGTTGACGAAGACGATTCTGGGATTAGTGAAGAAGAAGAAGCCATTGAGGAATTTACAAAGTCAATAGAGCGCTCAGAAAATGGATTCACTTCGAATGATGAAGTTGTAGAAGTGATTAATATGGGGACCGAGGAAGACAAGAAGGAGTTGAAAATAGTGGATAATCCAGAATGTGCAGAAATGGTCATGCTATTTAAGGAGTACCTTGATATGTTTGCATGGTCCTACAAAGATATGACAGGATTGGATCCAGATATAGCATCACATAAAATCCCATTGTACCCAGATACGGTGGTGAAGAAACAAAGGTTGAGGAGGATGCAGCCAGATATGTCACTAAAGATCAAAGAAGAGGTAACTAAGCAGTTAGAAGCTGGGTTTGTGGAAGTGTCGAGACACCTGGAGTGGGTTGCTAATGTCGTACCAGTACCAAAGAAGGATGGGAAGGCAAGAATGTGTGTTGATTACAGAGATCTGAACAAATCAAGCCCGAAGGATGACTTCCCATTGCCTCATATTGATGTCCTCGTAGACAGCACAGCAAGGAACCGCAGATTCTCCTTCATGGATGGGTATTCGAGATACAATCAGATTCTCATGGACGTCGATGACAAAGAGAAGACGACTTTCATCACCCCTTGGGGAACTTTTTGTTACAGAGTAATGCCTTTTGGGCTGAAGAATGCCGGAGTTACCTACCAGCGTGCTATGGTAGCATTGTTCCATGATATGATGCACAAGGAAATAGAGGTATATGTGGGTGACATAGTGGCTAAGTCTAACGAGGGGGAAAGTCATGTAGCAGTTTTGCATAAGTTATTTGAGAGATTAAGGAAGTACAATCTGAGACTCAATCCCACAAAATGTGTGTTTGGAGCCTCAACTGGGAAATTGTTGGGTTTTGTGGTCAACAGGGAAGGAATACAGGTACAGCCGGAAAAGGCAAAGGCGATCAGGGACATGCCAACTCCCAAGAATGAACGAGAAGTAAGGGGTTTTCTAGGGAGATTAAATTACATTGCCCGATTCATTGCTAACTTGATGAGCACGTGTGAGCCTATTTTTAAGCTATTAAAGAAGAATAATCCGGGGAGGTGGAATGAGGAATGTCAGAAAGTCTTTGACAAAATAAAGGCATGCCTATTAAGCCCACCAGTGTTGGTGCCGCCCACTCAAGGTCGTCCTTTGATACTGTATCTCACTATCCTACCAACCTCAGTGGGGCCAATGTTGGGGCAACATGATGAGTCTGGCAAGAGAGAACATGCAATCTACTATCTAAACAAGAAGTTTAATGACTACGAAGCCCGATACATGACAATTGAGAAGACTTGTTGTGCATTGGTATGGACTTCCAAGAGACTCAGGCAATACATGTTATACTACACCACTTGGTTAATCTCTCGAATGGACCCTTTGAAGTACATCTTTTAAAGTCCTCACATATTGTTAAGGGTCTTAAAGTGGCAAATGATATTATCAGAATTCGATATTAAGTATGTGACCCGGAAATCCGTTAAGGGAAGTGCAATTGCTGATCACTTAGCTGAAAACCCTCTTGAGGGAGGACAACCAATTATATCCGAGTTCCCTGATGGAGAGATACTGTCATTGGAAGAAGGTGAAACAGAGGAAGATGATATGTGGAAGATGTATTTTGATGGAGCAGTTAATATGCATGGAAGAGTCATAGGAGCGGTGGTTGTTTCTCCGGAGGGCAAGCAATACCTGGTGGCTGTTAGGCTTGAATTTGAATGCACCAACAATATTGCGGAGTATGAAGCATGTGCAAGTGGATTACAAGCAGCAATTGATCTTGGAATAAAACAGCTAAAAGTCTTTGGAGATGCAGCCTTAATCATTTATCAAGTCAACGGCGAATGTCAAGCTAAAGATCCCAAGCTTATCCCGTATCAGAAATACTTGACTCAGTTAGTTGCGAGGTTTGATGAGATTACTTTCTCGCACTTGACTCAAGACAAGAATCAATTTGCGGATGCTTTAGCCATATTAGCCACTATGACCAAGTTGGGTCTCCATACCACCGTCCAGCCGATTCAAGTGAAGGTACAAGATGAGCCAGCATACTGTGCACATGTGGAAGAAGAGCTCGATGGTAATCCTTGGTATCACGACATCAAGCAATATATGAAGAATAGAACGTACCCAACTGGAGCAAGTGAAGTGAATAAAAGGATGATTCGTAGATTATCAATGTCCTTTTACTTAGATGGCAAAATTCTATATAAGAGGAACTATGATGGGGTCCTCATAAGATGTGTTGATGCTCGTGAAGCTCGGACTATCATGATAGAAGTTCACGAAGGGATATGTGGAACACATGCCAATGGTCACATGATGGCACGCAAGATCCTACGAAATGGTAACTATTGGCTAACAATGGAAGCCGATTGTCTGGAGTATGTCCGAAAATGCCATAAATGCCAAATATATGCAGATCAGATCAAAGATCCACCGTTCCAACTACACAATCTGGCGTCTCCATGGCCATTTTCTATGTAGGGGATAGACGTCATTGGACCAATCAATCCCAAGGCTTCAAACGGACATCGCTTCATCCTGGTTGCAATAGATTACTTCACTAAGTGGGTGGAAGCAGCATCATATGCCAATATAACTCAAAAGGTGTTTACCAAGTTCCTAAAAATGGATATTATTTGTCAATATGGAATACTAGAAAGAATCATTACAGATAATGCTGCCAATCTTAATGGGGTGGATGTAAAGAAGTTATTAGAGACTTTTAAATCAAGCACCATAATTCCGCCCCATATAGACCTCAGATGAACGGGGCGGTAGAAGCGGCCAACAAGAATATCAAGAAAATTGTTGCTAAAATGGTCGTAAATTATAAGGATTGGCATGAAAGGTTGCCATACGCTTTGCACGCATATCATACCAATGTACGATCAAGTACTGGGGCAATGCCTTTCTCATTGGTGTATGGAATGGAAGTTGTTTCCCCAATAGAAATTGAAATCCCTTCATTAAGAGTGCTGATGGAAGCTGACTTTGAAGAATCAGAATGGGTGAAAGCTCGATATGATAAGTTAAACATGATTGAGGAAAAAAGACTCGTGGCCCTTTGTCATGGACAACTATATCAGAGAAGAATGGCTAAAGACTTTAATAATAAAGTCCGTCATAGAGAGTTTCAACCAGGTGATTTGGTGTTAAAGAAAGTACTTCCCAACCAAGAAGATGCCCGAGGAAAATGGGCACCCAATTATGAAGGGCCATATATAGTAAAGCAGGCATACTTAGGCGGAGCCTTGGTCCTAACAGATGAAAACGGACGAGAGCTACCGAGACCTGTAAACTCTGATGCCGTGAGAAAGTTCTATGCCTGATAAAAAAGAAAGAAAAAAGAAAAGGAGAGCCCGTTAGGTTGAAAACCCGCAAGGGCGACCTAAGCAACAATTAGGGCATAAATAAAATAAAATAAAATAAAAAGAAGTCCGTTAGGTCAAAAACCCACAAGGGCGGCCTAAGCAAAAGTTAGGGCATTAAAAGAGAGAGAGAGAGAGAGAGAGAGAGAGAGAAGTCCATTAGGTTGAAAACCTGAAAGGGCGACCTAAGCAAAAATTAGGACTAAGAAACTGAATCTTAGACTGAAAACCCGCAAGGGCAGTTTAAGCGATGTCTTAATGTTCACCACACTGGGGCAATTTTGCTCATGACTTGCTACACTGGGGCAATTTTGTCTGTGACTGGCTACAATAGGGCAAAGAAAATCATTGAAATGTTAATGAAAGGATGTATGTGGAAGTTGAGACCAGGATCTGCAATGTCAAACAGTTGTTGGGAATCAGTTAAGAGGATCAAGGAACCAATACTGGGGTAAAATTTTATGCGGTTTTCTTTTGTTCCATCATCTCTTTTCATACAATTCCCATAAACCCCTTTGTATTTCCCCTCTTTCTTTCCAATTTCCTTGTGTGCAATATAAATTCTCATATTAAGGCAAGGATTTTATCAATCCATTTTTCCCTATTGTGCTTAAATCATGCTTGCGCATTGAAATCATGTCTCAATTTAAGTAAATTTAAGTTTAATAGTATGATTGGATAATTATAATGGTTACTTCAACGAATGGTTTGAACCAAAGAAAGCCCATCATTTCAAAGTCAATAAGAGAGATAACGGTGCACAATGAGGAGAAAAGAAAAGCAATAATGAAAGTCTCTGTGAGTCCTAGTCTTGAAGGAAATAATCACTCTACGTGTCTCCGCCGTTTTGAAAAGAAGCCCCTCTAATCGAAAGACCCTGACTCAGCTGTTGATAAACAAGGGTTTGATTGGTCGAAGTCTTTTAATGGAGCGTGTGGCTCAGTTGTAATTGAGACAAAGGTAAAGAAAAGTTTTTAAGAGAAATCAAATTACCATCATTTTATTTCTAGGATCCGAGGTCCACTGTAATTTATTTTTCGAGCTCCAAGGCTCACCGCAAATTTATTTTTGGGATCAAAGGCCCGCTGCAAATTTATTTTTCGAGCTCTGAGGCTCACTACTAATTTTATATTTGGGATCTGAGGCCCACTGCAATTTATTTTTCGAGCTCTGAGGCTCACTGCAAATTTATTTTTGGGATCTGAGGCCCGCTGCAAATTTATTTTTCGAGCTCTGAGGCTCACTACTAATTTTATATTTGGGATCTAAGGCCCACTGCAATTTATTTTTCGAGCTCTGAGGCTCACTACTAATTTTATATTTGGGATCTGAGGTCCACCGCAATTGATTTTTCGAGCTCTGAGGCTCACTGCAAATTTATTTTTGGGATCTGAGGCTCGCTGCAAATTTATCTTCGAGCTCTGAGGCTCACTGCTAATTTGGGATCTGAGGCCCACTACAAATTTATTCTTCGAGCTCTGAGGCTCATCACTAATTTTATTTTCGGGATCTGAGGCCCACTGTCGTTTTTATTTTCCAAGCTCTAAAAATTAATTTTCTCCAGCCTGTTTCCCATCCCAGCTAAAATGTGAGTTCATTTTCTTTACTAGTTCCTTACTACTATCACATGAAAAAATCATTCTTTCTTCATGTATTCTAGTAATGAACAAGTAAAGAGGGGCAATTGTGAACATCCCATTTTGACCGGGTCTTTTAGTTTTCACTAAAAATTTCAAAAAAATAATAATAAAAAAATTGCACAGAAAATAAAAATAATAAAAATAATAAAAAGATTTTTAATTGGGTCAGGCCAGTTAAACCCATTTCATCCTCCTCCAACAAACCCTAGCAACCACTTGATTTTGAATTTGAATCTAGTTGGCAAATCCCTTAATTTTTGCAGATAAGGCTCGGCAGTTTTGATTCTATTTCAAATCAGTGATAGAAATTTTAATCTTGGCAGATTTTTAGGATCAAGATCAGAACGAATTCGCATTATAAAATCACAATAGGGGCAAATCCCTTAATTTTTGCAGGTAAGGCTCGGTAGTTTTGATTTTATTTCAAATTAGAGATATAAATTTTAATCTTGGCAGATTTTTAGGATCAAAATCAGAGCGAATTGACATTATAAAATCATAGTAGAAGCTACAAAATAGAGGATCAAAGAAAAAAACCTAGCCTCCATTTCCTTTCTTTCCTCCATCATACGATAGCACCATCACCACTACTCTTCTCTATCTCTTATTTAACTCCCTTTTCTGGTTTCATCTTCCTCCTCAAGCAGCAGACCAGTACTACCACGCACTGCCACCTTGTCCACCTCAGACCATCGCGGGTCATCACGCTCCGTCCAGATCCACGCGCGAACCATCGTCCCACCGCACCGATTGCCCGTCGTGGTCGCTGGAGGAACTCGCCTCACCATCCCGACGCTGCCCAGGTCCGGTCACGAGCTCACCGCCACCGTCATCCTGAGACGAAACGTCCCCGCCGCTGCTTCTCCTTATTCTCGCACGCACAGGTTAAAAACCAGAGAGGGTTTTGTTTCATTGCCAATGTTGGTACTGTAACGTCACTTGTCTGGTGACTTACTATTGTAGGTTTTTTATTTTATTTGTTTTCCTTTTATTATTTTATTTGTTTGTCTTATTCTTTTAATGTTAATTTGGGTTAGTTGTTGGACTTATGGGTGAGTAAGGCCCAAGCTAAGTAAGTTTAACAAAATTTTTAAAAAAAAACAAGTGGGCTGAAAATAACATTGAACCTGATTTTCTTTACTGTGAAATATTTATTTTTTTAAACAAATAAATAAAATGATGTAAAAAGGGAATTATAGAAAAAATAATTTTGGGATTTGCTTTGTGAGAGGTTTCACACTCAATTCCTTATATGCGGGATAGCTCTGTCGACGTATATGCCATGTTCTATCTCATCTTGGAGTTTTCGATAAAAAAATATATAAAAAATGAAATATATCAAAACCCTTTTTTAAATGAAATAAAAAAAACCTTTTTGATAAAAATTAAAATCAACCAACAAATAAAATATTTTCTACAAGAACTACGTGGCTTTGAGTTTCCCATCGAAGCAGGGAATACGTAGGAGCGGGATCAATCATCTTGTCAAGCCAAAATTAATTTTTCCTTTATTTTTGTGTTATTTTTAATTTATTTAATGTGAATAATTAATTAATAATTTATTTAATGTTTTTGGATTGCTCTATGACAAGTGTCATGCTCAATCCCTAAATTTGAGGTTGCCCTATGGATTTACGTGCCATGTTCAACCTCATTTAGGATTTATCAACAATATTTTTTTAAAAAATTTAAAATGCAAAAAAACCAACAAAGAAACATAAAAATAAAAAAATATTAATAAATAAATAAATTCTTCCTTATAAATATTTTTGGGGTAAAAAAATAAATAATTTAATTTTGCGCGATTAATTCAAGGTATCATTTGTAGGATGGATAATGTAGGGTGCTTAACACATTCCTCTACTGTAATCGACTCCGAACTCAACTTGACTTCAAAAATCTTTTTTTTAAAAGGTTTTTTTCCATTTTTTTTTAAATTAAATAAAATTGTTGACAAATCTGCTTTCTCTTAAAATTTATTTTTATCGTCGTTCTCATCGTAATTTTTGATTGAGACAGTTGATATTCAATTAGGTGTATAAATAATACACATAATGTTTAAACGATCCTAAGTGGAGGAGGGTCAGTTGATTAAAAAATGCACGGGAAAGGTCGAAAAGTAGGCACTAATTATCTGCAAAGTCCAAACACATCTTATTCAAACCTTTTCCATCATTGTATTAAAACAAATAGTATCTAACGTACAAACATGATTTTCATGTTGAGTCCACGTGGATCTCACAAGTCACAACGATTATCAGTGTATCTATACGCAAGAATTAATATCTCTCTACGCCTTCTGATCAATAATATTGTAGTGCTATTATTAAGAATCAACTCCATGATAGAAGAGTCCAGGTGGTAAACTTGAATTGGACAGATCTGAGACATCTCAACGCATTCATTTTTTTACATAGTCAAGTCACGTATGTTTCCTATCCGATCATTAATTATCCCCCTAAATTATGGCTTCTCTTTGGCCCTGTAAACGTATTCACATATATGAAAAATATTTTTCTACACGTTCAATACACCCCTAGGCCCTAGCATGCTACATATGTCTACGTTACGTAGTTAGATATGGTTGTACACATCCCCCAAAAAAATATATGGTTGTACACAATATATATATAATTGAAGTAAATATATCATATATAAATACGAGTATATATAATGTAATTTAAATACCATATTAATTTTTACTATTAAAATAATAAAACTATTCAACTATAAATCCCCACCACCCTGGCCTCAAAACATTTCTCATATCAACATTTACAAGAGACCCACTTGCAATCTTGCCCCTCCCTTTCTACAAATTAATTATCCAGCAATTAACTTGGTCAAACCATGGTTTACGAGACAAACCAGTTATCCAAGAATGTTTGTGTAATTGGAGCTGGACCATCAGGGCTAGTGGCAGCAAGGGAGCTGAGGAAAGAAGGTCATAAGGTGGTTGTGTTGGAGCAGAATCATGATATTGGAGGTCAGTGGTTATATGACCCAAATGTAGAAGTGGAAGATCCTATGGGAAGAAACCCTTTTCTAAAAGTTCATAGCAGTATCTATGAATCTTTAAGGCTCATGTCTCCAAGGGAGGTCATGGGGTTCACTGATTTCCCATTTTCAGTCAAGAAAGGTAGAGATATGAGGAGGTTTCCTAGCCATAGAGAGCTCCTCCTTTACCTTGAGGACTTTTGTGAATGGTTTGGGTTGAGAGAGATGATAAGGTTCAATACAAGGGTGGATTATGTGGGACCCTTGAATTTTGGTGTGTGTAGTAATAATGATTTGAAATGGGTTGTTAAAAGCAAAGAGAAGAAGAGTGAGAGGGTGGTGGAAGAAGTGTTTGATGCTGTGGTCGTGGCCACTGGCCATTATTCTCGACCTAGATTGCCCTCCATTCACGGTAAGTGGAAGTCTCAGACTACTCTCTGCTTGTCCATATCTTTTTCGATAAATTCTTAGGCCCGCGGCTTCTAACTACTATAATATTTCTTAGAGTAAAGGCAAACTTGTCCTCCACAAAAAAAAAAATATGGTGAGTAGGTTACATTTTGATCCATCTGAAATGAAAAATATTAATTTGATCTAAAAAATATAAAATACAGATTAAAATAATCCATTTTAATATAATTTAGAGATATTTTAGCCTATATCATTGACTATTTTGACATGTATTTTACATTCTGATGATCAAATTGATATTTTTCAATTCTCAAGAATCAAATTATAATCGTGTTTTTCCGTCGAGGATCTGTTTGGGCCGGCCTTTATTCTATTTCTTAAAACACCTTAAGAGAATGGTAATTAGCACCCTTAAAACACTGGCTAAGAAACCAAAATAAGAAAGTTTGCATGAGAAAATGATTTACTCAATATATCGAAAAGTGTTACGTTGAATTCGTTTTTTCAATACAAATTTTTTTTTATGATTTCTTTAACAAATGTTCTTAAGACACTTGTTATAAACACCCAACACTTTATTCAATCAACCAATATGTATAAATTCAATCTGGTGTGCATGATCTCGGACAAATTTAATATTAATGGAGTGTATATCAGTATATGTTAAAGGTTAAGACGCATATAAGTAAGAAATTACTCCTCTTTCTACTGATATATATCATTACTTTAGTTATAAAATAGATATATGATACAAAAGATTTACCGCAATTACTTTATGTTGACTTTAATATACACAATTTATAAACATGCAGTTTGTGTATACAAGAATTTTTCATGTGTGTGTGAGAATATTATTTATGCATAGTTAAGTATACGCTCAAGCTCGAGGTCATGCATAAACAAATTATATTCCTGCTGTACGTTGATGCTCAGGAGTGGACGCATGGAAAAGAAAACAAATTCATAGTCACGTTTACAGGTCTCCCGAGCCATTCCGCAACGAGGTACCCAAAATAATATATATACAGATGTTCAATATCAAGTTCTGTGAAAGCTTAAGAATAGAAGCACATATGCATTAGCAAAACAGTGAAAATCATTGTTTAATTAGCTTTCATATTTTGAAGTTTCTCACTTTAAATAATCACTCTCCTCATACATATAAATAACTTAATCTAAAAGCACTTACTGAAACTTAATTGATAACTAGTAGAGGTTTTACAGACTGTGGTGGTGGTGGGAAATTCTTACAGTGGGCAAGAAATTTCAATGGAGCTTGTGAAAGTAGCGAAGGAAGTCCACCTCAGTGCCAAATCTCTAACTATTATGGAAGGTTTGTCTAAAGTCATATCCAAACACGAGAACTTTCACCTTCATCCACAGGTATTACTTGTTATCCCGAGAGAATTTATATATATAATAATTCACTACAATTTTTGCTTGCTTCACAAACATGTGGCACATTATGCAGTTAGACACCCTTCAAGAGGATGGGCGGGTCATATTCACGGATGGTCACAGCATTCTTGCAGACACTATTTTATACTGCACGGGGTAACATCCATCGTATCTCCCTAGAAAATCAAGCTCCCAAAAGATTGATTGCACATGCACCTATATATATGTCACGTTTCAGAGATCAAAGTAAAAACAATTGTGCTTGGCGATGTTACCGTGGACCCTATGCTGCGCGCTTTCTTTCGGAGTTAATTAGGACATGTTGGGAAAAATGTCTTAATTAAACGTTTTGAGGATAAACATTTATCAAATAAGCATTTATATATAAGTTATTTCTATAATCAACAAAAAATATAATCAAACTGTTTATATATATATATATATATATATATATATATAAGCTATAAATTGTTTTCATAAATTATCCTGAAGAGTCTATCAAAATAAGTTGAAAAGTATAATTTATATCGATATATCATAAGTTATTTTTATAAATTCTGATAAACACTCTTATATAAATAAATAAGTCCAAATAAACTGTTCGTGAATCAATTCACCTTAGTTGTGAAATATCAGATACAAATTACAATATTCAAATGTTAAAGGAACTTATTTAAAAATAATGTGACCAATGGATTTCTATTGATTGTGTGTAGGTACTCCTATGCATTCCCTTTTCTTGACACCAAAGGCATGGTTGTTGTGGATGACAACAGAGTGGGTCCTTTGTACGAACACACTTTTCCCCCATCACTTGCCCCGTCTCTTTCTCTTATAGGCGTCCCAAGAAAGGTAAGAGAAATTACTTGCATATCAAAAACATTATATTATGTTTATATTAACTTTATTTGCTCATAAGAAAAAGAAATATTGAAATTATGTGTTAAATTGATATTTATATTTTATGTACTATATGATTGCTCAAAAAGATAACCATCATCCTGAATTCGATTTGTGACTTTAAAGACACTTTTTTAGACATTATGTTGGAAAATGTTCAACAAATATCACTTTTTTCTATATTGCTTTATATTTTATGTTTTGGTAATATATATATTAAGAAGCATAATTCTCTTGTTTTATCATTAAAAATATAATATAAAAAGAGAATAAGGAAAGGGTTGTTTGAAAATTAAGATTTTTGTTTCAGTTTAAGTTTCATGTTTTTTTTATAACCAGTTTAAGTTTGATATACGTCAAGTATATATATAAAAAAAAATTATATTATCAACCAATCACAAATTATCTTATACGTAACTTTCAAATAATTATTGTAAGAGGTTATATATTGTTAAAATTACAACGATATATAATTGATTGACAATATAAAAAATTTAAAACTGAAAATAAAGCATAATTAAATCCTAATTAAATTCTTGTTATTGTTGTGGTAATTGTGGTACATATTTGATATTAAAAAAAAATAAAAACAGCAGTAGCAGTATATAAGAGTAGTATTGATGGTTTGATGAGACGGTGCAGATCCTAGGGCTCCCTTTCTTTGAGGCACAGGCAAAATGGATAGCTCAAGTGCTTTCCGGGAAGAAAGTTTTGCCATCATGTGAGGAAATGATGAAATCCATCGAGGAGTTCTATCATTCAAGAGAAGTAGACGGCATTCCTAAGCGCTACACCCATGACATTGGAAACTTTGATGTAAGTTTATTTGGGGATATATATATAACATAAAGACAATTATGCTTTCTGGTAACAGTGTAGTCCTTGTTTTGCAGTATTGTGACAAATATGCAGAGCAAGTAGGATTCCCAAAGTTACAAGAATGGAGGAAACAACTGTGCTTATCAGCCTTACTAAACTCTTTTGTAAACTTAGACACATATCGTGATTCCTGGGATGATGATGAACTCCTTCAAGAGGCCCTTCAAACTCCTTACTTCACTCAACTTGGAGTTCAACATGAAGATCCTCCTCTCTCAAACTCCAATTAATTATTAATTAATTTTTTGTATTTCTATGTTAAATAAGCCAAAGAATAAATCTTCTTTGTTTTCTCGTAATATATATTCATCTATCTTTGTTGTAATTTTTTTAAATAACAAAGAGTTGTGGTAACTGGGAGCATATCAGTTTCACTCCGCACTATAAGGATAAGGATTCCCTACCTTCAAAATATGATACATTGAGATTTTTGCAAAATTGGAGGTAAAAATAATATCTTGTTAGTTCATTAAAAAAAAATCTTGTTAGTTAATTTTGGATAAGCATAATGATAACATAAACCTCATAAAGGCCAATGTAATTTTGAAACAATAATATATCGCTTATAATTAAGTTAAATCTTACAAGAATTTAGTGTAATTCTTCTTTAATTTAAAACAGAATCTTTTAAAAGTTTTCAATAATTTAGCGAACATAATTGATGTGCTAAGTGCACTATGCATAGGTGTCCATTTAACCTGCCATGTAATCATCTTTTTCACTTTATTTATTTTAATAATGTATTATTTAATTACTACCAAAAAAACACACAATCTTTTAAAAGTTTTCAATAATTTAGCCTAGCCCACAACTACTCCCGGTCAATTGGGCAAGATTAAGATCTGGTGGGTTGGATACTTGGATTTCATGTCTACATCAAGACTCAAGAGTATGTTTTTGGTCAGTTTTTGGTGGATTGATGTATTTAAGGGAGTTAATTTGTCCAGGTTTCAGTTTAGGATTTGAACTTGAGTAATTAAGAAAGAGAGTCTTAAACTCCTAGGCGATCCAATTACATTATTGAAGTTTTGTTTATTTTCGCATGATTATTCAAATAACTATATTCGTTATGAAACAACCATGATCTAATTCTTTAACTTACAATAATAATAATGAATTTACTTGAATTAAATGGTATAAATTTCTTTAAGCTGTTTTAAAATTCAATTCAAAGGTTGAAAATAAAATGTTCACTAAATATAATTTACTGACATTTTACATTTGTTTAATACAGTCATCAGCAAACATTTTATTTAAGTCATTAAATAATACTTTTTCCCGAATTAAATACTAATACTCATTATTTCGTATTGCATATTTTTAGTGTACGTTCAGAACTTAAACTTTCATAGTAAAAACTTCAACATTAAATTTCCAGTTTTATTAAGCACATCCTTTTTTTTTTTACTAAAAAGATATTCATTCATTCAAATTGATAAAATACATCGAACAACACAAATCCAACATCACTAAAAACCGAAAAGGATGAATCTGCGAATGTGCTCACAACACCTGGGTTAATAGCATAACACGGCAAATCAAAATGCCTACAAAAGTGACAAAATCAAAGTCACCGGAATACCCATGTCTCCTGGATCGCAGAACATTGATGCCCAATTCTTGATCAAATCTATGATGGATCGAAGCAAATCTGTCAATCTGAACCAAACGAACACCGCACCAAGATGGGAAATCAAACAAACACCGCACCAAGACGGGAAATCAAACAATGCCTCACCAAGACGACGAACAACAATACGGCCGCCCACAGGAGACGAAAAACATGAAAAACACGAAGAAAAAAAGACCAGATCTATGTAGAAAAACCGATAAAATGAGAAAAAAACGAAGTAAAGAGGTGATTCCAAGCCAAAAAATGACTTAAAACCACCTCCTCTAATGATGTCACGTGACTGTATATATGCTTGACAAATGACAACAAGGAGGCAGGACTTTACCGGATACAATTTCCATCAATCATCAAGCAAACAAGGAGATAAAAGCTTTTTATAAAAACTATACATTAGAGTTCTTTTTCTATCCTTCAGTGACCATACTCATAGTATAGTGTATATATATGAAGACATTTACAAGGCCATCCTATAGTTCACAAAAAACTCATCCAATGTCTATGAACATAGTCTTAGAATCAGTTATATACTTCTCAAAATAAACTGGGGATTAGTGGTGGGAAATCTCTGCCCCCTTCTCTTTCTACATGTCTTTCCCCAACTTATTAGGCCCCTTTTCTCAATGCTCAATTCAGTGGTGTTAGTTAGCTGTTTCAAGTCTTTGATGTTAGAAGTTGAAGTACAGGATCCTTTCCTCCCTCTAGCCAATACATTTCTACCTGCACTTCTTAGAGAACCGGTTTCTGAGTGAGTACCAGCAGCTACAAGACTTCCTATGGTCTGAAGATCCTCAGTCATCTCGTACCTTGACAACGAAACAAGGCTTGGGAGGATTTCACTTTGAAAGTCCCTCCGCCACCTCCCCCTATTTGTCCGGCCCTTCCTTGACTGAGTTGGTGAAGTTGATCCACCCAATTGCTCAGTTTGGCCAATACTCTTGCAGTGGCAATCTTCGATCTTTGTCTCGGTCAACTTTAAGGTCATGAACTCGAAGTAATCCATGTCAGCAAGCAGAAACTCCTCAAGTTCGTTAGCCTTACCGCTGAAATCTGCCTTAATCTCATTTTCTGGATGGTTCACTGTTGTGGAAACAATTCTAGCAAACCAGTGCAGAGGACTACTTACAAAAGATTCAGATGGTGAACAAGTTGTCATTTGGAGAGTATTATGGGCCACAAATCCTGATATGGAAACCAAAGCTTCTGCTGCAATGCTGACTTGCTCCTCTTGCGCTTCTGGATCCTCTTGTTCTGCCAATTGAAAGGGCATTTCGAGCTGGTTTTCATCAGATTCTCCTCTGGGTGGGGAGCATTCCTTGTTCTCTGGACTTGAAGGTGCCTGGAAATCAGCATCCATTGGCATACTCTCATCTTCAATCACACATGAATTTAGGTCAATAATACCTGCTAAAGATTCATGTTTCTTCTGCTCATCAGCAGGCATCTGATCCCCCAAGTGAGACACATGATTACAAGGTGACTTTACATCAGTTATGCAGCCTTTCTCAATTTCTTCAATACTTTGATTTTTGGATTGGTTCTGGAAGACTTCAGAGGGCAAGACATCAAAAGATTGCAGATCAGATGAGGCACAATGCTTTAACTTTGAACCGTGTATACCTCCAGCATTAGAAGGATTTAAAAGGACAGATTCAATTAAGTTAGATTCTTCATTTACTTCATCAGGTTTTCGTTTGCATACAGGCTTTTCTTTTAGCCAAGGCAACCCCCTTATTGAATCCTGAAATTTATTTTCTTCACCTGTAATCAGAATGCTTTGAGAAGTTGTTGTATCAGAAAAACTAGCAGGTGTAATATTCAGGTTTAGATTCTTGGGAGTCCCCACATCTTCAGAACCTTTGACATACTTCCCAAGCTCATGACTATCTGATGAACCACTTTTACCAAATTTGTTTGGATCATTAGTACTAATTGATGGAAGATCCAACATCTTGGCACTACTGCAAAAGCTGCTGCCGAGAAGAAAGTTTTGGTTATCTAAATTAGGGCCAGATTTAACATTTATACACTGATAAAGCTCATTCCGATTGAATCCAGAGATCCCCATCAAAGATTTAGAACTTTGACCCAAGGATGCAGAAGAGCTAAAACAAGGGACTGCTTGAACTGCTATTGAGCATTGGCCAAAGTCAGATAAAGGTTTTTTCCGTAACTCTGCTGGTGAAATCCCAGAAACAATACGATATGGAGAACATGTGCGTGATGCAGTGCTTGGTCCAAGCAAGCCATTACTGGTGGAACCTTGAGTTTGTGCAGAGCTCTCACCACTAGAAATTTTTCTCTCTGTCCAAGAAGGCCCCGGGTTAATTGGATGTAATGAACGAAAACATTTAAGGTCATTAAATTGTTCCAGATTCTTACTTAATGATTCAACTGAAACAGGTTGCTTTTCTGTGTAAATAACTTTGGAAAAAGAATCCAATACACCACCGCTTTGCCCTGAAAAATAAAGTATTCAACATACATTAACATGCATGTAAAGTTATAATTGTACATGTATATGAACTGAAATATTTAGCAGTTGATGACAAACCTGAGGACAGCCGTTCATGTTTCTTCTCCATATCTGGTTGCGGATTATCTGAGCAAGCTTCAAGATCCTGTCTCTTGTTCAAATTCTGGATGACATCATCAGGAAAATTTTGAGATCCCAATTTTGTTCTCCTCGACAGATCATACAAGGGATTCTTCCTATGATGTGTAGGAGGCCCCAAACCATAAAACTTTGAAGCTACCTCTTCTTCAAGCTTACATGGTACATTTAAGTCAGCGAAACCATGAGACTTAGTTCCATGTGGTTTCTCATCACTGTCACACACAACCTGAGAAATTCTATTTAAAGAATAAGCTGACACCTGGGGCACTTCAGTAACCCTTTCATTTTCCAAACATTCACCTTCTTCAATATCAATGTACTCATCAGCAGGAAGTTGAAGATCCAATATTTTTTTACCAACTTTTCTGTACTTGGACTCTGACAGTTTAGAATCTTTTAAAGATTCTTCGGTTATAGTTGGAGTAGGAGCAGGAGTAGGGCATATTTGCCTGCTCTTTTCTTGTGCAGAAGCAAGTGGCAACTGGAAACTTTCAGTAAAAAAAACCGATGATTGACTAGTTGACCAGGGCAAGTTTGGTGAGCAACATATCTTTTGGCCGTTTTTGGATGACACGGGGCAATTTGACCATGATGCCTCCAACCTTAAACTATGTTTATATAATTCATTCCTTTTAATTTCATCCATTAATTCCCTCTGTTTGTGGTAAACTCGGTGGAGCTCATGAATCTGAAGAGGAATGCATAGTTCAAAGACAAAAGAAATAGTTAAGAGTTTGATGAGTATCCAATAATACTGGAGCCACAATGTCAGAAATAAAAACTACCATGAGCGACGACAAAGAACTAAGCATGGTAACAAAAAGAAATAGTGATAAGAGGAGTGCTAGCAACACACTCTCTAAATTGACTAAATAAGGTTCCTTTTTTACACCATACTTTTTACTAATAGTATAGTCATTACTCTAACATGCACAATGATAGGTTTTTTCATACATGTTATTAATTTATAAATATTGATTTTCCAACTTAAAATCCACATCGTCCATCTTTTCTAAAAGAAACTACCTCAGATCCTAAAAGATTGCATTCAGAACTCTTCTCTGCCATCTCAATGCATCACAGAGTCTAGTCTTAGACAACTTCAAGATGTCAGCTACCAAAGGATCTTGAAACATTTTCAAACTCATGTTTAACAAAAACTAGAATATGAAGGATTACGTAAATAGCAAAACTTAGGTAAAGTTCTTTAGGTGCTTCTAGTGTTGCTTTCCAATAAAAACGTGTATTATTTTCTTACAGATCATCAATGAAAACTTTAAAAGAGTGATGGCGTGTTATGTTTTTAATGGAGAACAACAACACAAACAACAAAGAATTTTATCTAAGTTTTATCCTTAGTAAATCACACCACAAATCATATTTTTTAATAAAATACAAAAAAAGGTTCTTCTTGGCAGTTATTTGCATAAACGAATTTGACAGAAACCACAGGAGAATATAATCTAAGAATAGAAGTCATTAAGTTGACATACTTGGTCCCTAAATATGGCTTCATGCTTGAGTATTGTCTGTTTCAGAAGTTCCTTGTTGTAGCCTACAAGGTGACAAGGTGATGATAGTGGCAAGGAACCAATGTGGTAGTACTCATTCTTTAGTTCAGTGTTGACATTAGATGAGGTCCACGTGCTGCCTTCAGAGTCAAAGATGATCTCCCTTGTTGAACAATATCCCGGAAAGTAGCCATTGCTTTGCACATTTGCACCCATTCCCAATAATGCCATAAATGATAATGTAGAGGTTTCAATTAAACTTGATATACCATAGTACTACCCTCGGTTCCAAAGGAAGGAAAACCTGCACACAAACCAGAAAAGAAAGTCCAGCCATTTTACTTTCATTTTAAAGCTTTTCAGTGGAAATATGTTGTTGTCGGTTAATAGCTGAAGTAATTTTCAAGGTAACAGATAAATATCCCCAAAAGTTAGAATTACAAGATTCAATTTGATGGATCCTATATCCTGGAGACAGGGCATACATCATCTTATGGTTAAATTAACGAATAAAATTTGCAAACACCGCATAATTGTAGATCATGGCATGTACATATGACTCCATAGCGAACAATACCCTCCGGAGAAACCGCACTTTGGAGAAATAGAAATGTGAGTCAATATGTATGACGACAAAATAAAGATTTAACAAAGATATGCAACAAGCCAACTTCAATTATCCATCAAACTCGTTCTACATTATTTTTCAATTTAATATTGTAACTCATAAGGCATATGCATGGCACAAATTTATTCTAACATAGAATGTATAATGCATATAATCTACAGATTAGAGATCAAGAAGATGTCACCACTCACCACCTAAAACCCTCACCACGCCCCATCAAAACAAAAATCTTACAGGCTTGAATACACTAGTAAAGACAAAGGAGTCCACAGCTGCCTTCACAGAGAGAGGGGGGCTCAATGCATCCAATATTATGCCGGCATGCAATAAATGTGATTCTATTGCCATAAAAGAAAAATATTAGCAAGAAATTTAGGAAAAAAGAGTGAATTTACTGAAAGATCTGCATTTTGCTGAAGATGGCTCTTGCTGAACTAGAATCGTGGTGTTATATATAGGTCACAGATAGGAATTCCAAACTGTCCCATATATGCATTTCATATGGAAGCTGATAAATACAAACTACTGAAGTAAAATTCTCCTTATTATTATAATAAGCTTAAAGCAATGGATTATTTAATAAGGTGAATTATGCTGACAGATAGATTTATAAGAAAAGGAGATATATTACTTAGGAAGGATATCAAAATGCTTCAGTCCCGGAAGAGTGGCCAACATTTTTAGCACACTAAAAAGAGTATCTACAGAAGGAGCATATATTATCTCCTACTTAGAACATAATTAACTCCGAAATCAATGCTCACAAGTAAGTACCGATGTACCATTAACTCAGGAAAGAACAGTAGTATCTACCAATTTTATAAATGGTGACCATAGCATAAATTACAGCCGTAAAACAGGCGGAGGGTGATCATCAGAATTTTCTCAGCAGTGAATGACCATTGAAGTCCCATTGCTATACTTGTATTTGTGGGGCCTGATGAAGGAGAAAAAAACAAAGGAGAGGAAAGGGAAAGATTTGGCTATGAATAGAATTACCAAACCATAAGAAAAGTCTCCATGAGACAAATCTCCATCTCTCAAGCAAATAAGAATCAGATGCCAAACACAATACAATAGTATCAAATCAAATCCATCACAATAATCAAGTCATGGGAAGAATAATATAAAGTAATAAAAGGTAGCACTTGTTCTCGAAGATTAAGAAAAGGGCCAGAAACTGAGAAGTTCAATCAAAATCATATCAAAACCGTTCTTCCAAAATGACAGTAGAAAATCAATGAAAACAATCAAGCTCAACCACAAAAAAACTGATATCACTTCACTGGGGTGAACAAAACCAATGGAGTATAGAGAGAAAAACAACATAATAATTTTTAAAAAAGTTTGGAAAATGTTGCACATGCACGACATGAACAAAAACGGATTAAACTCACCAGATGAAGAAAACTAGAACCTGCACTCATTGTGTGTGGAAACTTGCTATATTGCAGAGAAACAGAAGCAGAAGAAGAAGGATCCCATGAATCTAGAACCAGAAACAAAGCGACCCAGAAGAGCTGATAAATATAAAAAAGTGATTTTTTTAAGATGGAAGGATGAAAAGCAGATAAAATGGGGATTTGGATCTGCAGTGCTGGGCCATTCTCTCAATGAAGATTTCAGAGAGAGAAAGAGAAAGAAAGAGAGAGAAAGATCCCAAAAATGAAATCCACGGAACCAAACGAAACTTACATGGGAAGGGACATTAAAAGTTGTCAAAATCGTCGTCTCTTTCTCATTTATGTTTGTTTTTTAGTTTTTTGGATTTTCTCTTTGCACCTTCACAAGAAAAAAAAATTTATTTGCATGCCTCTCTGCTCTAGATTCTCTCCACTATACTTGCTTGCTTCCTCATTAAATAAATAAATAAAATAAACAAAATTAGTATTTAATAAATTATTAATTTAATTTCAAGGACAAAAAGAAAAATTTAAAAAACAAAATCAGAGGACAGTACCTTACAGAGTATACCCCCAGTTACTGCAACAACAAGAATCTATTAAACTACCTTGATATTTCCAAATTAATTTTTTAATACAATTTGTTACATCCTCTGTTGTGTGCTTTTATTTTTATTATTATTAGTTCCTATATGTGCAGCAGTCAGCAGTGGGGTCCCCCGTCCTATTTCTGAAGCATCCAGCATGCATGTTTTGTGGACTTGAACTTTCATAAATTGCCCTAGACTTCACCATTATTACAATTTTGCAATCACATACTATTGTTCTGAAAAAATGTGTTTTAATTGCTTGTTTATTTGCCTGATGAAGTCATCTCAATTCTCAACATATGGAAGGCAGAGTATTTATTGGCTGGTGGACCATTGTAATCAACCTATTTTAATGATTATGCAAGCTTAAACATCACTGTTTTGGGAATTAATATCATTCTGTATTTCTGCACCTATATCGTATACTCCCTCCCGTCAATAATATAACTACAAATTTCTAAATTTTTTATCCAAAATATAAACAAATTTTAACTACTTTCATCTTATTTAATAAAGTTATTCTCAAAATATCTTTTATTTAATATAAATTTTATTTTTTAATGGCTCATTTTATTCTCAACAACATAAACTTAATAAATAAGAAGAAGGGTAATTTAGGTAACAAATTTAATTTTTTATTTCCAATAACTCTTTTAAATGAAATCAACTAACTATCTTAATACGTATGTTTTATTCAATTTTTACTTATAACAATGACAGGAGGGAGTACTAGTTAGATATAATGGCTCCAATTCCATAAATTCACTTTGCATAAGGGCATTCATATTTAAAAATATCATCATCAATCTTGACAAGTTACCATGGTATATATACTTAACTTTTAGACCCATATGGTGTGGTCCAAGTGATTAGTAGCTTGGGTCATTTAATCATATGTTTAGGGTTCGAATCATAGTGATGAGAATAGAATTGCATCTGTGGGTAGAGGAGTTGCCCCTTAATTGATACTCTATATCCTCGGGGAATTAGTCGTACGGCTATCGACTGTAGGATACCCTAGGTTCCATCCCGGACCTAAAAATATATATACTTGACTTTTAGATTTAATTTAAATACATTATCAGAGTTATTTTTATATTATTGAATTGATCATTTAAGTATTATCACATTAAAAAAATATTTATTCACATAATAATTACTTTAAAAAATTACTCATAAGATAATATAATATAATTAATAATAAATATGAAGAGTATGTTTAAATGATTTACGCTTTATCTCCACCCTTCAATTATTCTAATCCAATGGAAGGCATGTGCCTTCTTTTAATGAATTAATCTAAATCATTAAATTTAAGTAAATTTAAAGTTGGGGATTAAGAGCAAGGTGGGAACTTAGATACAATTCCGTAAGTACAATAGGTGTTGTTTTCCAATAAAATTATGATATGACATGTGTAACAACTCATCAATGAAAACATAACATGTGTAAGAGTTGTCACACATGTCATAATCCTATTGAAAAACAATACCCAATGTATTTATGGAAATGTACAAAAGTCTTTTCCTTGTTTTAAACTTACTTTTGGAGTCAATGGATACCAACCCTATAAAATATTATAGGCTGAATTATATTTTTGGTCCCTTATCTTTATTTTAAGTTTCAATTTGGTCTTTCTTTTATTTTTTGTTCCGTTTTGGTCCCTTATCTTTATTTTAGGTTTCAATGTGATCCCCTCCGTTTAAAATGCGGTACGAAAGGGACCAAATTGATATAGCTTTTGTAAGATAAGGGACCATCCGGGAAAAATAAAAAATAAAAGATTGACCATTTTGGAACCAATAAAAGGACCACATTGGTTTAACTTTTACAAAATGAGGGACTATTTCGGAACAAAAAATAAAAAAAGGGACCACATTGGTATAACTTTGAGAAATAAGGGACCATTTTGGAATAAAAAATAAAAAAGGGACCAAATATAAACCTAAAATAAAGATAAGGGACCAAAAGTATAATTTAGCCAATATTATACTAATCATACATCAAAATCAAATACATAAAATTTAAAGTAACCTCATTAGTCATTACCCATTACAGTTTGACAATAGTATATTTAACGGAGTACGGAACGGTGATAAATGATAGCGGCCTTTACCTTACATGCGATTAAGGTTATGATAAAGACGGGTTCTAGGGTGAGCAAGTTGAGTAACTTGCTCACCGTGAGAGAGTTTGCTTTACCGGGTGTAGAAGGTGGTATTCGCCTCAGCCGGTGCTTTTGTCAGGAGGGACCACTCTGATAAAAATGCATAACGACAAAATGAATATAGGATAGGGACCTTTTTGCAAAAGTTGAATATTGCCTCGTTCATAATCCATCCGTATTATCCCTCGATAATATCACGTTCCAGTGGTTGGTGACTCATCTCCTAGAATTGATCGAAATCGGTGACTTTGTCCTCGCCCCCAATGGCAGATCCATATATCGCCGTTTAGGTTCATGTGAGACTCACCCATCTTCTTCTCTTCTCGGTGTCACCGACCAAACATTTTTGTGTGTTGCAAGAATCACCCGTCTTGGTTTTGCTGTGTCATGGCGATAGAAGAGTATTGGTGGCTCGTAATGGGCAGATCTGGTAGTTGCAACCCTGCCGAAAGCTAATCTCTATTGCAGGTAATCTTGTGTCATACTAGTTGCAAAAAAAGTGTAAATCTCTGGATTAGGTTATGAGTATTTTTGAAATTGTATTTGAAATAGACAACTATAAACACGAGAAGGGGGTTGAATTGTGTTTATCAGAATTTAAACAAAGTTGAAATCTTTTTGTATACAGAAGCTAGGTTCAAATGAGTGGAAAGATACAAGATAGATGGGTGACTCGTCTGATGAAATTTTAACAGTAACCTTGGCAAACACACCACTTGATAAGCGTATAAGAAAACTAAAGTAACTAAAGAGTTTAAGGAAAGAGAGATCGACACAGTTATTTATCCTGGTTCACTCTTCAAAGCAAAGAGCTACGTCTAGTCCTTGGCAGCACCAAGATTTATCCACTATAGCTGATCAGGTTACAGACTCAAGTAATGTTTGCACACCTAGCCTCTTCAGGCTCCAAGACAAGTATTCTCGGCACACCTAACCTCTTCAGGCTCAAGACAAGTATTCTTTGCACACTTAGCCTCTTCAGGATCACTCGGGTTTGTTTGAGAGATGTGGTTTGTAATAGATACAATTTCAAATAGGCAGAGCTTTCACTAACACTCGGAGAGTGGTTTAAATGTAAAGCTTAGGAAAGTCTGCGTAATAACTTCAAATGATTGAAGAATATAGAATGAAAGAGTTAAGATATTAATGCGCAGAGTAATGGCTCTTTAATGCTATGTGTATTCTCTTGTTCTTCATCTTCAATGACTTCTGTATTTATGGTCTTCAAGCATTTAGGATCCGTTAGAGACATTCCCTCAGATGTTGGCTTCAAGCATAACTTCATTAAATGCAATAGAGTCGTTCTGGGCAGCCATTAATACAATAGGAATGTTGGGTGTACTCTAACATAAAGGATCATGGCTTTATGCATCGTGATACAGCCATATCAGAGTTGTGCATAGAGCTCTTTGTACTTTGCTGAGTACAATTCCCTTTTCATGTAAGGACAAGAGGTACTAGGGAATAAAGCATGTTAGAAGCATTCTTTAACTGGTCTTTGGTTCTGATATCCGAGGTTGCTTGAGAGTGTAACTTTTGAGTTTTCTTGATTCTGGTTCTTGAAACAAGATTCTGATAATTCTTATAGAATTCGCGTTCATAAGATAAGTGCGTCCATCTTGAAAATAACCTCGTCCATCTAGCCATTTAAGATTTTACATTCGGGCTAGTAGACGAGCTCCATATGCCATGTCATTGGACGGATACTCCTTTAACTGGTTGAACGTAACCTAGTAGACGAGCTCCATATTAAGGACTCAGCAAGCCCAAAGACTTGTGTGGACGAGCGCTTCTGTCACCTTAGTGGACGAGCACTTCTGTTACTTCAGTGGACGAGCGCCTCTATTACTTTAGTAGATGTCTCTGTTACTTTAGTAGACGAGCGCCTCTGTCACTTTATTGGACGCTGGCTTTTTCACTTTAGTGGACGTGAGTTTCTCTCACTTGTGTTGGACGTGAGCTTCTATCACTTACGTTGGACGTGAGCTTCTATCATTTGTGTTGGACGTGAGCTTCTATCACTTGCGTTGGACGTGCGCTTCAATCACTACAGTGTTGGACGTGAGATTCTATCACTTCAGCATTGGACGGATGATTCTTACAGTTTTAATCTGCACACTAGATTGACAGGTTGGCAACCAATGTGAAGGTTAATTAAATCATTAACCAATGTTTAGTTCTCATCAAAACTTAGGGAAATGCACATCAGACATTTTAGTTCTCATCAATGTTTAGCTCTCGTCTACTATCAAGTCTTTGGACTTGCTATATCTCAGTAAGTTATCTTGATCTCTGTCTAGTGACATGGCAATTAGAGTTCGTCTACTCGATCAATGAACTCGTCTACTGACATGGCAAGTTAAAACTAGTCTATTTGATTTTAAACTTAAAATCCGTGTAGTAAACATTTAGCGCCTCGTCTACTTAAAGAAATCAGTCTACTCAATTAAAAAAAATAACTTTACAAAAACATTGAGTAGCCCGTCTACACCGGTGGACGTGAATTTCTCTTTATGAGTCCAAGCAGATACATATGAAAACTTATTCTAAGTTTCCATGTCTTATAATTTTAAGTGTTCCTGCATAACTAAATAACACATGTTAGATTTCAACTAACACTTTGCCAAGTAAATTTAATCCTTTCGTTAACATCAAAATACAGAGATTATTTAATCCAAAACCACTTTGGTTCCAACAACACAATAGAAGATCTTGTCCTATAGTGAGACCAGGTGGCAATGGCAGTGGTGGAGCAAATGTTCCTTCCACCAGCGCTGGAGTCATACCTGAGTCACAGAATACTTAGGTAGCAAAGTTAATTTATTAGCACTAAGTTTATCAAAGTTGCCTAGTATAATTTTTAACTTTAGGGTGCCTATATGAATGGGTAAATGAAATATAACAGTGGTCTAAAACGCCTATTGAATTGCAATTGCTGACACAAACCAACATAGGACTCCAGTCAGATACCGGTCCATTTGATTCAACTGATCTACATTCCACATGATGAAGTTATTCATTAAAATGGGATAAAGGTAAGTCTCTTAGTAAATATTTATGTTGCATGTATAATGTGATTAAATTTATCATGAAGGCGCATGTGACATAGGCACTTATTGTTAGATGATGTGTTAAGTTGGAGTATAAATTAGTTAGTGTTAAAATGTTATCATTGTTAATACTTTTTTATTTATATTTTGTTCCATGCATTCCACAGATTAACAATGTTGGATGCAAAGAGATGGTCTTGACATGATGAAGTTGGTCAAGTCTGCCTATCAGTTGGTTCAACCTGAAATCATCCACCTTCTATGTTACATTGTAAAACTGTTGCTATGTTAATTTAGTCATTGCTTAAGCTGTGTAATAGACTTCTAAGTTGCAGAAGTTTGTTGAATGTTGTTACTTAATTAATATTCCCTTGTCATTGTCTTACTATAATTATTTGGTAGATATAATTAATTGTCATTATCATTGTTTTGAGTTACCTTAGTGGATACACATTCACTAGTATAATGATGGTGGTTGTTCACAAATTAAAAACCATTTGGACTATTTTTTCAAAGGTAGCAAGCAAGGATTGTTATAATATGGTCATCTAATTTGACATTTTGTTTATTAGATGATGTATTACGTGTATTGCGTGACCCATGAAAATTAGACCCTTAAAATTTATGGCGTACAAATTATAAATTTGGATATCCATGCTTACGGAATTATTTACAAGTAACAACCACTAATAATTGTATATTTTTTGATGCTGACTTGTACTAAAACGTAAATCATATAGGTGATCGTTGGATAAAGATTATAGTAATATGGTATTAAATGAAAATACTTATACACTTCATAATTTGGAATAGTGGCAGTTGATACCATGGTTCGTGCTTATACATCAACAACATGAGGAATATAATAGCTAAAGTCTTAACCCTAATTAATATTAATAGACCTAATGTTGGGTTTTTTAATGAGTTGTACAGATTATACACCACACAAAAATAATAAAACAACACAAAATAGAGGGGTATATATAGTTACACCATAAAATTAATGCAATTGTTGTGTGCCAGTGCATTATAAAGTCCAACATAAAATCCTTCAACCATCCCTTAATACTTAATCAATCGTTTTGAGTTGGGTCTACAGTGAGCCAGTTATCTACAGATTTTTCCACTAGTACATTGTTGCATTCGTTGTGATCCCCCATTAATAGACGCATAGCCACTTCCATGCACACCAGTTTTTCATCCATCTGAAAAGGCATAGGAAAAAGGTGCACAAAATTAGTGACAACTAGTAGCTTGATTAATCGTCTTTTAATATGTTATTATGCAAGCTTTCATAAATCACATAGTGACTTACGACTCCAATTAGGTTGCTGGTAAAGTTGTTTTGCATCTCCATCCACTCTACCACCCATAGGCCAGAATTTTGACTGTTACAGGAGGCATTATTGATATTTTGGACAAAAACAAGGATAAATGATCATCTCTACAAAATATTGTATAAAGACATGATAAATAACTACCTGTTTCCACAATTAGGGATTCCTCTTGCATCCATAATTCCCTAGTTATCAAAATCATATTCTTTAGGATTACTTAATTGACCATCAAATACTATATATAGGAACCAATCTCTTCAAAGCAGCTGCCTAAAATTTTCAATACATTAGTTAGTTTACAATTAGCCACTAATAAAATCAATGAATCGGTTTAGTAATTTTATTTCTTCACCATATATGATACTTACTATTCTACGTATGTTTCACCTACGACTATCCAACACAACATCAGGACAATTAGAATCAATGTGGTATACTTTCTAGTCATCCAATGATACCACCATAAGGAACCATTGACCAAAGTTATCCACCACTGGAACATAAATCTATGGACAATGGTAAATTATATACAAGTATATTAGACCACAATATGTGCACCATTAAAGTATTCCAGTGTTATTTGAATTTGAGTTGTCCCTAACCAGTCTAAGATGTTCAAATTGACCCATATAGTCATCAACATAAACCTTTAACAGCTCATGAGTAGCGTTTCCCCTAGCCACATCATCCTATGTATCACACACATATTAGAGTCCGATATAAGGGATGATAAGTACAAAATTGGAGAGTGATATAGCTCATATATTTTATTACCGCCAAATAAGGTGGAAGACACCACACTGATGGCTTCCTAGAAGAAAATTGGGCACATGTCACTTTGATCGCCATCATCAGGACCACCTGTAGCAAGAAATCATAGTGTATGTTGTTAAATTGAGTTAGAATCATGTTGCTGTCAAGAGTACAAGATAATTACAAAGGGTTGGATTTTATATCTACCTCCTTCTTAACTCTTTTCCCTGGACACAAGCAATCAAAGTCTCCACGAGTGCCAATATTGCTTCCCACCCTGAATACAACTTCACTGTAATCCCAAAAAAAAATTTGTTATACATTTCCCATTAACCATTTGTACATCACCATATAATATATGAGCATAACATTTTTAATGTATATGCATACCTTGGATCAAGGTTAGCCTGAAAGACATACAAACAAACTCTGAGCGTATTTGTGTTCAGCTTCATTTGAGGTGTAGGCTTGAAGGTGCATTTGACTTCCTAGAAGATGAAGAAAATATTATAGAGTAAAGGCTTTAGTTACTAAATAAGGCTGAAAATCAAAAGGGTTTAACAACAATGATATTAGAGTTACTTTAGAGTAGATACCTTTGGTAATACTTGCCCAGTGGCTTTATTATTGTTTTTCCCCTTAGCCTCCTAAGTCAGCGGTGATGGTTGTTTGCTGATCTTTGATTTCGTTGCTTCCTCGACAGGCGATTTTTTAGCTTTCCCTTGGGTATCCACCTTCTGTTTTTTTGAGTCTCTACCCAATGGAGAAGGTGTGAATGACAACTTTTGGACCAACTTTTCATCAACATTAGAAGTTGGTTCCGCCTGTGCATAATAAACTCAATATTAAAAACATTCATAAAACATCAACACATGCATGTTTAGTGCTATGGGATGCTACCTTCACTTCAACACCGCACCGAAAGTTGTTTATGAATGACTTTCATGGGCTCTTATGATCAGATTCTGAATCAGAGACACGAGTTGTTTGCTTCCTTTTTTTATATGTAAGATTTTTATTTTTATTTTTTCCACCTCTGATAAAGTATCCCTTCTTTGAAACATATGTTTGCTTGTTTGCAGTGTCATTTTCATCATTCGATATGAGTATGGTTGAGAGGTCTTTAAGATGACGCTTACCCTCTTTTCTTGAGGTTTCACAATCACCTGCTAGGTTTGTGAACTTTCTTTGGTGAGGGTCCTTCTTAAAGCCTTCACAGTCTAGTGGAGAGCTATTCGAAAAAGTCCACTGCTGCTTTCCAGCTAGTGAAGGGGTGTTTTTGGTCTTCACAAATGCGATAATTGTGCGTAGCAAAGTGGTGTTTTGCTGTCCATGGTATCCACACGAGTGCTCAACCGCTGAAAAGTACGTTGGTAATGTTAGAAAATGATGCAATAAGATAATATCATGCAGGTAGTATTTGGACAACATATTCAAGGGAAATGACCTCGATGGCATCCATTAGGCTCTTCAGTGTGATGTTGTCCACTTGAATGGTTTCATTTTCATTTGCTAATGGGCTTGGCTCAGCCCTTTCAACCTGCCAGATTCAAAAAAAAAGTTAGTTTTTTGATTGTGGGTGCAAAAATGTCCAAGAACAGGACTACTCACGTTTCCAATGGGCCCCTCATGTCCCTGAGTGAGACCTTCATTGTTGACTTGGTTGATGCTTTGGTCCCTACAAATACATCAAGTTTATGTTACCACGCACCACTAAATTGTATGCACAATAAAATGATTCATTTCGTGTGTATTTATATACACACCATTATAACCAACAATATTTATTTATATTTGCCTATTTATTGAAGCACAACACCGTTTACCTGAGGTTTTGTGGTGAGTTAGTTTCAGTTGCAGTTTCCATGCCCACATGAACTTGGTCCTTAGTGGTTTCCTGTTCTTGTTCCATGGAAAGCAAAAGTACCTTCAGAGTTTTTAGTGATTCACGAAGACTAAGTGAACTTTGTTGTTGTTCCCAAATGTATTTGTAGGTGTAGCGTACATGAGTAGTTGTTGAGTGATTGTTAAAACACATTTATTGCTCTATGCCTCCAGACGAAATAAATATAAGCACGTTAATTGATACTGAATGATGGAGCCATTGTGTAACACCCCGAGTTTTTCCGTCTTCTAATATCAGAAATTTATATAATTACATTTATATTTTTGTTCTGAGACTTAGAAAATTTATTTAATAAACCCAAAACCTTATTTAGACTCTATTTAACAGTAAAAAGTTACGGTTAAAATTTAGGTTGAATAGTCAGGTGAAACCCGGTCTGTGAACTTCACTGACATTATATTTATACTGATCAGAAGACCTAATTTTAATTCATGAATTAAAAACTTAAGGTTTTTATTTTATTTCCAATGATCGTGTATTTTTAGAATTATTTCAGTAAACGTGAAATAATATACATTTTACGAGTGTTATACTCAATCGGGCGAACGACGGAGCTGATTACTGGAGTTTCGGGACTCGATAAGTGGATAAACCCTATATTCTCTTAGGAATAAGTCATCCATGTGAGAGGTTTAATGTGGCTTAAGGTTATGTTAGCAATTTTGGATAATTACATTTTGACCCCTAAACTTTCTATTAATTACATTTTGGTCCCTAAACTAGTTTTCATGATACACTAAGTGAAGTGGGCCAATTTCTTTCCATCCAAACCCATTAAGGACCGCGGCCATAGAGCCCAATTTCATGGCCAAGAATATATTTTCCATGAAGCCATTATGTGCTCATAAGTTTCCTTGTTAAGCGTTAAGCTTTAAGTTAGTTGTAAACTTCAAAATCAATTGGACCTTGGTGGACTTTTTCCAAGACCAATTGCACAAGGCCCATGGACTCTTTGGCTTGCTCATAAATTTCATGAGGCAACTAGAGTCTTCCATCATATTCTTGAACTTGCCATCATCTTCTACATTTCTCTCCATTCTTACTTTCTCTCTTAAGCTTCCATTGTTGATTTGTGAAAGAGCTTGGTGATTCTTGCACATTTCTTCATTTCCAAGAGGTGGTTCATGTTCCTCATCATCTTTAAGCTATTGTTTCTTCAATTCATTTCTGTTTTAAAGCTTATTTCATGATGTTCATCTTAGTTGTTCTTAACTTTGATAAATCATAGAAAATCATAGAAAAATCCTACAAATGTGAAACCAATTTCTATGTTCCTATTATCATCTCTTCTATCATAATCCAAGAGATTTTTATAAGCAAAGTTTTCATCCCCATTTAACTTGTTAGGGCCGAACCTATAGGTGTGGTTGGAGGAAAGTTTTGTTCATTTTCCTTACAAATGATTTTGTATATCATATTTCTAGCATCTACTCATGTTGAATCCAAGTTGGTTCATCAAACAAATATCCCTAGCTTCATGTACTCATTAAGGCCGAATCTAGGTTTTTAGAAGTTTGGAAGTTTTTAATTCAAACTTTGTTGATTTGTCATTAATTCATTATCTTAAGTACTTAGGATCATTAATCCAATGACTTAAGCAATTTTAGAAATTTTTAGCCACTAAACCCTATGGAGGCCGTGACCTATTACAGAGGATTAGGGGTTTTTAATTGTTTGATTAGTAATTGGTTGATTGTGATTGATGAAGTTTTAGTGCATCGATTTTGTACGTGAGACCAGACTTCCGACAAAGCACTTATTAAATCGTTGAGAAATCTTCAAGAGGTAAGAGGGGATTACCTGAGGGATTTATTCTATGGCTATGTGTTATCAAGTGTTTGTCTATACTTATTTTTCTGTTGGTATTTGTTTAAGTTGTTTAAGTTATGTTATTTTTATCTATGCTGATTTAATTGCATTAAAATTGTTTATCTGCAATTATATTATACTGTTGTGATGCATGATCTTCCTGGGAATATTTCTGTGATATTGTTGTTGATTGTTGTTTGAGAAGCCTGACAGTGGTCAGTGCCCAATTCAATTAATCAGATAAAAGCTTTAAGAAGCTTTACAAATTATATTCAATGTTTTAACGGTAAAATATTGGAGTATAATATTAATGGAAAATTTTATTTGGGAAAAATAAGGAATTTTGGAAAATATCATTATTTTAATGATTTATCGTTGTAAGAGTGAACTATGAGTCACAGTGAGGGCGTAACCGTGAAATTATTTTTGTACTGCTAATTTTTACGTAAGAAATTCCGTAATATTATAAAAAGTTGTTTTGTGAAATTAATTGTTGAAAATAATTTAATGATGATTTTAGAAAATTATTTAAGTGGAAAAAGCTAAGTTTTGGCTTAAATGGCTTTAAAAAGGATAATTGACGGCAAATTGGAAAAGTTTCGATGGCAAACGTTTTTAAAACAGTAGAGCGTAGTTGAAATAAGTTTGAGCTTCAAGTGACTCATCTTTGTGAAAACTAAGTTTAATATTTAATGATTTTATTAAAGAATTTTCCATTTGAAACATTTTCCGAAATCAAGTTTAACTCAACAGTGTTAAAAGTGGTGTTGAAGTTAGTAACCGAGACGTCAGGGTACTAAGGTCGTTGTGTTATGGACTTGGGGTCCTTTGGACTTTGAGGTCATGTAGACTTGGTGTCTACTGTATACGTGGTGTATGTTGTTTAAACATTTAAGATGTTTTCTATTACCACGAACCTATGACTGATTGGTCTAAAGGTTTCGTGATTGAGCACTCGGACTTTGAGGTCCTGTGTTATTAATAAAAGTTTTAAAGATGCTTAAAACTTTGTTTAGTCGTAAGCCATTTTGAGCTTCGGCAAGGAAAGATTGAACACAAAGAAAAGTGTCCTGAACCAAGTGTTTTTGCATGCATGTGGCAGACATGCCTATTATGTTCTGGCGACATGCCTTATGTTCTTGATGCGTGCCTATGGCTGTGTGCCTTTGCCTTGTAGGGTTATAGAGCATGATCAACTCACCATGTGTTGCGATATCTCATGAGATTAAGTGCGAAGTTAGACGATGTATATGGAGTGTTCATGCATAGTTTTTCAGATGTTGACGTTTGGGGTGTGAAACCCATCGATAAACTACTTGCTTGAATATGAATGTTAACATTGGTATACATGTATATATGTATGTGTTTTATGTGGTGTCGAGCATGTAGTTGTCGAGTTAAATCCATATATTGGTTTCTCACTCTTGCATGTTTTATTTGTGGTTCCTCGACTTATGCATATATATCTACGTCTGAGATTAGATGGACCCGGATATGCCTCTGGCACATTCGAGACTGCGTTCGATCATGTTTGATCGTGCATACCACAGTAGAGGCAGGACCACAGAAGAGGACGCATGTTGTGGAGACTGTTGAGGTATCTCTACCTCCAGTATGGCTATACGTACAGTACTTGGCTGAGCATGGGTTACTTGACATGCCACCTCAGCTGATCCACCCGCTTCAGATAGCAGGACCAGCAGTACCTCCTGTCGAGGTAGTTTTGGATGAGGTCGAGGAGGACCCATTTGAGTACTTTGACGACGATCTTGAGTTCTACCCTCCTGTTGTTAATGATGATGATTCTCCAGACGAGGGAGCGGGAGCAGAGGTATCTTCATCGAATACATCTGCTGTAGGTGGGGTTGATCATCATGATCTTCCCAAAGGTTTTCATTAGCTTGATCAGCTATAGGTATAGTTCAGGGGTAGCGAGTCTTGTCAGTTTTTGATATGGCTGCTGAGAGCCATGAGTTTTTGTATGGTTCTAGACTGCTCGTTACTTTATATGTATATGACTTTATCTTCTTTACTTAGTTTGATGGAGAATGACCTATACTTATGAGTGCTCTTTTGTGATCTCCTATTAGCTATTTAGTGTGTATTTAACTGATGATGCATATATATAGATATATATACGTTTGTTTATGATCACGATGGTTCGATTTTTTTTAAAAAAAATCAGCACTATTTTCGTGATAAGACGTTCAATTTAAAGTTTATTTTATGAAAGTAACCAGCGATTATTGATTTAAATTTTTCGCTTTTGGGTAACTATGTGATGATCCTAAAAGGGGTGCCACACATTGTACTAATTAATAGAATAGTATTTTGAACTTTACCTGTAACACCCGGGTGCCGACAAGGGCGGGGAGTGGTCGCCGGTGCAAGAAGGCATGGACAAGGAGCGGCTTCTGGCAGGCTTTTAGGCGGAGGGAGACATGAATGAACCGATTACACACCCGAATGAGAGGGATCCTGAGACTGTGTAGGTATGGGACTATACAGTTGAGGAAGACTTATATGAATTGATTGGTACTACCTATACTAACAAGATGCATCTTCTTTTCGGGAGTCCATCACCTAAGAACTCCACAGTTAAGCGTGCTAGACTTGGAGCAATTATGGGATGGGTGACCTCCTAGGAAGTTTTCCCGGGAATAGTGTGAGTGAGGACAAAACATGCTGAAAAGACCTGTGTTGGTCTGTGGGGACAGTCGTCAATCCATAAAGCAACCAGGGACGTTACAGATGGTATCAGAGCGGCACCTCTCCCAGTACGGTGTGGTTCGGGGACGAACTAAAGCGGAAGTTGGTGGGCATGTAACACCCGGGTGCCGACGAGGGCGGGGAGTGGTCGTCGGTGCAAGAAGGCATGGACAAGGAACGGCTCCTAGCAGGCTTCTGGGCGGAGGGAGACATGAATGAACCGATTACACACCCGAATGAGAGGGATCCTGAGACTGTGTAGGTATGGGACTATACAGTTGAGGAAGGCTTATATGAATTGATTGGTACTACCTATACTAACAAGATGCATCTTCTTTTCGGGAGCCCATCACTTAAGAACTCCACAGTTAAGCTTGCTAGACTTTGAGCAATTATAGGATGGGTGACCTCCTGGAAAGTTTTCCCGGGAAGCATGTGAGTGAGGACAAAGCATGCTGAAAAGACATGTGTTGGTCTGTGGGGACAGTCGTCAATCCATAAAGCAGTCAGGGACGTTACATTACCAACAAAAAAAAGCAATTAATATTTTGCAAAAGTAAAAAGAAAATATAACATATTCACAAATAATTTATATACTATGTCAAGCCGTCAGTAATAAAAATTAATTGGTTCATATACCAGGATTCAATAAAATTATGGTCCGTTAAATAGCCAATGCTTATTTATTCATATGCATTTAACATTTTTTGCTCAAAATACGTATTATTGAATTAAAAGCATTGGTTTTTAATGATAGAATTATTAATGCGAATAACCCTTTTAGTAAAGCCTGGGATAATTAAGTAATGCACTTTCTTGCCATATATGACCATATGGTAGCACTCATATTTTTTCAAGGTTGACCACATCCACGTTTATGTACTAATTTTTTATTATTATGTAAGTAAAGTCTATTCAATATTTAGTAACTTAATAAAGGCCCCGAAGATTACAACCTGATTCAACAAGGACTCCGACACTCCGTCAACATAATTAAACACACATAAGTAAAATATAAATAAACAAAACTAGGGGACTCGCCTAACCTAACTAAAATTAAAGAAACTACAACTAAGGCAAATTTAAATTACATTAGAATCCAGTGTTAATACCATGCAGACACAACCCATGCACTAAACATAGTCATAGTGAAATCAGAAAACTCTTTCACAGCCCAACACTCACCTCCCACCGTTAACCTTCATTAGCTTTATCTCCTCATTCAAGATAGAGATCTCCATCTCCAACTCCATTTTTTCATCCAATTGCTTCTGAACTTACTCCTCTAATACAGTGACATTATAATGATTAAGGTCTCTAATATTTTTATCAGTTGCACCCAATAGTCTTCTTAGCAACATTGCAGCAGCATCCTCGACTGCGTCGTGGTCGGTCTCTCCAAATCTGCCTATTATCACAAGTGGCCTGCCTATACAATTACTTGGCAGTTGATGAGTGTGATTTCACCTCATATTTCCATGACATTTTGCATGCATTTCCATATAGTTTAGGCTTATTTTACTTGATTAATTGTTAATTTTACCTTGGAACGAGTAAGGTGGTTTTGTGGTGCTTGTGTGCAGGAAAAGAAGATTAGAATGCTCAGGATCAGTCGCGTTGGAGCTGGCACGAATATGGGAGCTTGGAAAACAAGAAAAAGGGGGCAAACAGAGCTGATCACGGTCAGGCCGTGACGCCCATCACGACCGTAATCAAGGGAAGCTGAAAGAGAAGAAGGAAAAAGTCAGAATCTGTCACGGCCTAGCCGTGATGCCCATCACGGCCGTGACAGGACAATTGAGCCAGACCCCTTCTAGGTAGAATCTGTCACGGCCAGGCCGTGATGACCATCACGGCCATGACAGACCAATTATTGAAGCAGCGCTCAAGTCAGAAGCCATCACGGCCAGGCCGTGATGCGCATTCCTTGGATCTGAAGCAACTGATTTGGATCTGATTTTTGTATTGGTTTAGGATTCAATCTGTCCAATCTTATAAATAGGACCTAGGGGCTCAAGTCTGGTACAAAACTTGTGCGGGCTTATTACCTTAGAATAATTCAGAAATTCTCTTCTTCTTCTCCTCCTCTTCTCTTAGGGATTTTTCTGTTCATGTTATTTTAACCAAGCTTGCTACAGTCATGGCAATGCTTGAGTAGTAGTCTAGTTTATAGGAATTGGGGCTATGCCCAGAACTTGTTTATGGTGATGTATTGATTTTGATTTCTTGTTAATTCAGATTTGTTTTTGATTCGATCCCTATTGCTTTAATTACTCGCGAATTCGGTGGCCACTTGTTTGCGTGCCATAGATACACTAAAGACGAACCTAGCGGTGAACTTAGGTATCGGATCTATAGGAATTGAACTTAGGACTGAAATCACGAGAGTTAGAAGCCATCCTTCGAGGATTCATGAATCGTCACAAAACTCAAAGGGTCCGATGTAAATTCAATTACCATGAGAGTAGGGATTGATTTAATCGGGCACGACTTTTATAACCCGAGAGGGAGCATTAGCTAATTTAGGACAGATTCGCCTTCAAAACAAATTTTGGTAATTAACAAGGAGAGGAATCGATTCAGTAACATAAACAATTTTGTGGTATCCCAATTCCTGGAAACCCATTTGAATTTGAAAACCCCCCAATTTGAATTGCTTTCTGTTTTGTTTAATTGCGAAATTAAATTTGATTGTTACTTGATCATATTTCAAAAATCAAAACCTTTTCAAAATTTTAGTCCAGTTTTATCGATTTACTAATTAGTTGTGATTTGAGATCACGGTCCATGTGGGATCGATCTTTTTATAACTTGGCAACGAATCCGGTACACTTGTCGGAATTTATCACATCAAGTTTTTGGTGCTGTTGTCGGGGACTATGTTTCCTTGAATTTCAACTTAATTTTTAAATTGATTTTTCTGGACATTTTTTTTTATTATTTATTACTTATTTCTTTTTCTTTTTCTAGAGTATCTATCTCTCTACCATAGGTATTTTTCTCTTTTATGCAAAGATCCCTAAGTCTTGGAAACCTTGTTGAAGCCGACCCCGAGATCGAAAGGACCTTTCATAGACGTAGGAGACTACAAAGAGAGAGAGAGGTTGATTCTCATTCCACTCATGGCGAATCTACCAGATACGAATCCACTGAAGGATTATGCAGCCCCAAATGCTAGGGGTCCGCGAACTGGGATTGCAAGGCCGGAAATTGAGGCGGAAAACTACACTATACCGCCTCACTTAATTAGCATGATTAGGCAACATCAGTTTGTAGGATTACCCTCGGAGGACCCGACGGATCATGTGGAGACATTCTTGGAATTCACCGATGCGATAAGGATTCAAGGTGCCTTAATCAATGCTATACGCCTGAGGTTATTCCCCTCCTCTCTGACTGGAAAAGCGAAAGCTTGGTTGAAGCAAGTGCCCGCTAACACGTTGACAACTTGGGATCAACTAGAGCAAGTATTCTTGGAGAAATTCTTCCCTCCATCCAAGACTTCTTACCTAAGGACTCAGATCACCGGTTTCTTCCAAAAAGACGGAGAATGCTTGTCAGAAGCTTGGGATCGCTACAAGGGATTGCTGGAGTCTTGCCCACACCATGGACTCGAGAGGTGGTTATTAGTGCACACCTTCTACAACGGATTGGATTATTCGTCAAAGGTGTCACTCGACTCCGCAGCTGGTGGAGCCTTCATGAACAGACCCCTCACTGAAGCGTTCAACATCATTGAGGACGTGGCCACCAATTATCACCAATGGGGTTCATAAAGAGGTAATAACCCGAAAAAGTTTTCGGGGGGTAAGTTTGAAATGAATAGTACCGATCTGATTATATCTAAATTTGACTCACTAAATAAAAGATTTGATAAGCTTGAAAAGGCTCATGTGAGTTTAATCGGTGCTACTAATGTTGTTTGTGAGATTTGTGGAATGCAGGGACATGACATAATGGAGTGCCCACATGGTGTCGCTTCTGAGTTTGGTGCTTCAGGGGAGCAAGTGAACTCTTGTCACAATTTCTACGACACAAACCCGAAGCTACCAAATTATGCTCCCCCGAATCCCTACAACCAGAGGAGGAATAGCCCTTACCTTTCCTACGGAAACTACAACAACACGTTGAATCACGAATTCCAAGAAGGACAAGGTAATAGGAAACCCGCATCTGGGTTTCCTCAGGTACAAAAATCTAAACTCGAGTCTCTCATGGAAAACTTTGTTGCTACTCAAACTAAGCAGAACGAAGAATTTAGGCAACAAGGTAGGGCAGTTAATGAGGCGATAAAAGAGCTAACATCTAAGGTAGATAACTTGGCCATCCATAACAAGATGTTAGAAACTCAAATTGCTCAACAAGCTGGAAATTCGATGAGGCAACCAGGCAAGTTTCCTGGACAACCTGAGGTGAACCCAAATAATGAACAATGTAAAGCCGTGAGTCTAAGGAGTGGTAAGAAACTTGAAAATCCCAAGGCTAAAGGGGAGAGCGAAAACAAGAGTGTAGCTGAGGAGGAGGAACCTACTGAGACACAACCTTCGGGAGAGGAAGAGCCTAGTGAAAAAGTGTCTAAGTATGTCCCTCCACCACCTTATCAGCCTCCGATACTTTTTCCTCAAAGGTTGGCTAAAGCCAAGTTGGATAAGCAGTTTGGAAAATTTCTAGAGGTCCTTAAGAAATTGTACATTAATGTACCCTTCACTGAGGCATTACAACAAATGCCGACATATGCTAAATTTCTTAAGGATATCTTGTCAAATAAGAGAAAGCTAGAGGACTATGAAACAATGGCTTTAACTGAGGAGTGCAACGCTCTAATTCAAAATAAATTGCCTCCTAAATTGAAAGATCCAGGTAGTTTCTCTATCCCATGCTTAATCGGTAACACTAGTTTTGATAAAGCTCTTTGTGATTTGGGGGCTAGTGTTAGTCTTATGCCACTCTCTGTTTGCAAGAAGTTGGAGATGGGTGAACTAAAACCCACAACAATCTCCCTTCAATTGGCGGATTGGTCCGTCAAATTCCCTAAAGGCATCTTGGATGATGTTCCTATTAGAGTGGGTAAATTTTTCATTCATGAGGATTTTGTGGTACTTGAAATGGAAGAGGATTCACAAATCCCCATTATTCTTGGTAGGCCTTTCTTGGCAACCACAGGAGCCATTATTGATGTTAAAAACGGGAAATTAACCTTAACTGTGGGTGATGATAAAGTTGAATTTGATTTAGCTAAATCTATTAAACACCCTTCTTTTGAAGATTCTTGTTGCAGGACTTAATGCACCAAGTGATGAAATAAGAATCTACACAAGCTTGTGTTGATGACCCGTTGAAAATGTGCTTGATTGGTGGAGACTTAAACGCTCATGGAGGAGAAGTAAGGGATTATGCCCGCTTTCTGGAGGCTAGTCCAGAAATTCCTCCCAACAAAACAAAGAAAGAGAAACTTGAGTTGACACCGGAGAAAAAGAATCTGAAAGATGAAGAATCCCCTAAGGTAGAACTAAAACCCCTTCCCTCCACATTGAGGTATGAATTTCTCGGTCCTAACTCTTCCTATCCGGTAATTGTGAATGCTAGCTTGAATGAGTTGGAAACTAAGAAATTATTTAGGGAGCTTAGAATGCAGAGGAAAGTGATAGGATATACAATTGATGATATTAAAGGCATAAATCCTTCCTTTTGTATGCATCGCATTCTAATGGAAGATGAGCATAAACCATCCATTGAGCATCAACGTAGGTTGAACCCTAATATGAAAGAGGTGGTTAAAAAGGAAGTGCTTAAGCTGTTAGATGCGGGGGTTATTTATCCGATCTCCGATAGTGAATGGGTTAGTCCGGTGCATGTGGTTCCTAAGAAAGGGGGGATGACTGTTATTCAAAATGAAAATAATGAACTAATCCCCACTAGGACAGTAACCAGTTGGAGGATGTGCATCGATTATAGGAAACTAAATAAGGCAGCAAGGAAAGATCACTTCCCCCTCCCATTCATTGATCAAATGCTTGAAAGGTTAGCTAGGCATTCATACTTTTGTTACTTGGATGGATATTCCGGTTTTCATCAAATTCCTATACATCCTAGTGATCAAGAAAAGACCACGTTTACTTGTCCCTATGGCACTTTTGCCTATAGAAGAATGCCTTTTGGTCTATGTAATGCACCGGCTACTTTTCAAAGATGCATGACTGCAATTTTTTCTGAATTTATTGAAAACATCATGGAGGTTTTTATGGATGATTTTTCTGTATATGGAACTACCTTTGATGATTGTTTAACAAATTTGTCTAAGATTTTGCAGCGATGTGAAGAAACCAATCTGGTATTAATTGGGAGAAATGTCATTTTATGATAAAAGAAGGTATAGTGCTTGGGCACTTGATTTCTGGTAGAGGCATTGAGGTGGACAGGGCCAAAATAGATGTTATTGAAAATTTGCCCCCACCAATAAATGTGAAAGGAGTTAGAAGTTTCTTGGGACACACCGGATTTTACCGGCGTTTCATCAAGGATTTTTCGAAAATTTCTAAACCTTTATCTAACTTTTTAATGAAAGATGCTCCATTTGATTTTAATGAGGAATGTTTGAGTGCTTTTTTTAGGTTGAAGTAAGCTCTGACCACCGCTCCCATTCTGCAAACACCAAATTGGGATAAGCCGTTCGAAGTAATGTGCGATGCTAGTGACTACGCTGTGGGAGCAGTATTGGGACAGAGGAGAGACAAGAAGGTCCATGCAATATACTATGCAAGCAAAACTCTGGATGGAGCTCAAGCAAATTATGCCACAACTGAGAAAGAGTTGCTTGCGGTTGTCTTTGCATTCGAGATATTCAGATCATACCTCGTGGGGTCTAAAGTCATAGTGTACACTGACCACTCCGCACTAAGGCACCTCATAACTAAGAAGGAAGCAAAGCCGAGACTCATCCGATGGATTCTACTTCTACAAGAATTCGATTTGAAAATTCAAGACTGGAAGGGGACGGAGAACTTAGTTGCGGATCATTTATCCAGACTTGAAACATTCGAACATGAGAAGGACAACCTGCCGATAGATGATTCTTTCCTCGATGAGCAACTGTTTGCCATCTTGGGAGAGGAAGCTCCATGGTATGCGGACTTTGTGAATTACTTTGTATGCGGGATTCTACCACCGGAGCTCAATTATCAACAAAAGAATAAGTTCTTTTCTGATCTCAAGAACTACGTATGGGATGAGCCTTACATTTTCCGCAAGTGTGTGGATAACATATACAGAAGGTGTATTTCGGAAGCTGAGGTTCCAAGTATCTTGAGTTGTTGTCATTCCTCATCTTACGGGGGACATGCTAGTGCCTCGAAGACAGCAGCGAAGGTGCTTCAGGATGGTTTCTATTGGCCTCATATTTTCAGAGATGCCCGGATGTTCGTGCTTGCTTGTGATCCATGTCAGAGAACGGGAAACATCTCTAAGAAGCATGAAATGCCACTCAACACCATGCTAGAAGTGGAGATATTTGATGTTTGGGGAATCGACTACATGGGACCCTTTCCTTCATCTTGCAATAATAAGTTCATTCTTGTAGCTGTTGATTACGTCTCTAAATGGGTGGAGGACATTCCTTCCCCAACAAGTGATGCAAGAACCGTAATCAAACTATTCAAGAAGGTGATTTTTCCAAGGTTTGGGATCCCAAGGGCAGTCATTAGTGATGGAGGATCGCACTTCATTGAAAGACAATTTGAGAAACTTCTACTCAAATATGGAGTCACTCATAGGATCGCTACACCTTACCACCCTCAGACGAGTGGACAAGTCGAAGTTTCCAATCGAGAGATAAAGAGCATTCTTGAAAAGACCGTTTCGGGGTCAAGAAAGGATTGGTCCTTAAAGCTTGATGACGCTCTTTGGGCCTACCGTACGACTTACAAGACTCCTATCGGGATGACACCCTTTAGACTTATTTACGGTAAGCCATGTCACCTACCAGTCGAGCTTGAGTATAAAGCTTTGTGGGCTATTAAGATGCTAAACTTTGATATGAAAGGCACTGGGGAAAGGATAATCCTTCAACTTCAGGAACTTGATGAGCTAAGGTTGGATGCCTATGAGTTCGCACGATCTTACAAAGAGAGAACAAAGAAGTGGCACGATAAGCATATCCATGAAGGAGAACTAGTGCTACTTTATAACTCAAGTTTGCGGTTATTCCCAGGGAAGCTCAAGTCTAGATGGTCCGGACCATTTAAAGTAATGAAAGTATTCTCGTATGGTGCCGTCGAGGTCTGGAGCCAGGAACGTGGAACATTCAAGGTCAATGGACAGAGGCTGAAACACTACCTTGGAGAACATCCACTTGAGCAGGAGGTTGCGATTCCCCTCCTAGATCCAACAACGAAGGACTGAAAGGACTATGGTCAAGCTTAAGACCGTAAATAAGCGCTTCTTGGGAGGCAACCCAAGTTTTCTTTCCCTTTTTCCATTTGTTTTCGATTTTAACTCTTGAATAATTTGAGAAGATCAAGAGAAAAAAAAAAGATCATAAATTAATAGATTTGTCAAGTGTTTTCAGGTCAGGAAGTGATGGAGAGTGAAGAGAGGATGGAAAAGAAAAGTCAGCAACCATCACGACTGGGCCGTGATGTCCATCACGGCCGTGATGCACCAACAGCTGAAAGTCAGAATCCATCACGAGCGTGACAAGAAATACCCAGAAGACAGAGCTCATCACGGCCAGGCCGTGATACCCATCACGACCGTGATGTGAAGACCAGCAAAGGGACAGAAAGGATCACGGGCAGACCGTGATATAGGTCACGGCCGTGATACGTATCACGGCCGTGATGGCCATTTTTACCAGAAACAGAATGCATCACATCCTAGCTGTGATGGCCATCACGACCGTGACGCATACCAAACTTAGGTTTTAAAACGTCTTTCTGCTGCAAACCCCCCCTCCCCCCCTTCATTCCTTCATCTTCCCCATCTTCTCCCAGCCTCCATACCCACGAAACCCACTTTCTTCCTCCCAACTCCCCTCTCCCATCATATCAGTCACCTCCCCCTTCTCCCCAACACCATCACGCTCCTCACTATCTTTCTCTTCTTCTTCTTCTTCCTCTCACACCCACCTCCATAACCACTTAACCAAAAGCTCGAAAATCACCTCCCCCCTTGACACCCACACCCAACCAACCACACTCCCTCACTCCCTAGACCTCTCCCATCAACACCCACAAGGCAACTCCTCCAATTTTGGGAAAACTCAAAATTTCCCAATTTTGAAACCCTAACCAAACCAGATTTCAGAACAGTGAAGGGGATCTTGGATTTTGGAACTCTGGGACCATGGCAACCAAACGGCAAAGGGCAGCAGAGGCCTCACGCATTCGCGGTAGAGGAAACAGAAACCTAGGTAATTACTCTGACTCATCCAACTCTGAGACTGATGGATATGGGTATGGAATAGTTTTTAAGGATATTGCTCAGCAAGATAGGTTTAATGCTTTAAAAAATAGGAAGATAGTACAGACCAAATATCTTGATGATGCATGCTTAGATACCCTAGGCTTGACCGTGGACGTCAACTGGATGTTACAAAACATAGGGTGGAGCGAGTTCGCTCGTACTAGATACCCTGCATATGTTGGCCCTACTTTGGAGTTCCTAAGCTCCCTGAATGCGGAAATTCTCCAAGGGTCGCATTGCCAAGAAGGACGGATCACATTCCAGCTCTTCAACCAGGACTTCACACTAACCCTGGCCGAATTTAATGAGATTTTTGGATTACCAGTAGGGGGTGACCGAAGATACCCCTTAGGGTTTAGTGCGCATAGTTTTTGATCAGTAACAGACTTTGAGGGCAGAGGTTTTGACCCTCGAACATCCAAGTCCACAGCTTTTGCTAACCCTAGCATCAGGTATATGCATCGGGTCATAGCCAATACCCTGTTTGGCCGAGGAGAGAGTGACAGATCCGTCCGCCAGGATGAGGTCTTTATATTATGGGCCATGCTCCACCCTGAGAGCAACGTTGACACAGGGTCATTCTTGGCTAGGCACCTCTTAAAGGTGGCCAAGAGTTCTAGTGGCGCTATTGTCATTGGTGGCCTCATCACCACCATATGCCATCACTTCAACTTCGATCTAGATGGTTTTGAGGCCGCCCCTGGACGGACCCGTATCTCCTTGCAGGCTTGTGAGGCTATGGGGATGATCGTCCAGGAGGATGACATATACTGCCTGAAACACCCCGGGCTCAGGCACCCAATTCCTCTCCCTAACCCCACATTGTTAGATGTATCAAACCCGGCAAATTGGAAAGTGTCGGTGGGAGAGGAGCCTCAGCCTATTAGGGTAGAGAGGTCGTTACGCCCGCCACCGCAGGCTAGGCCGTCTGGGCACCCATCTTCTTCCTCTGCAGGTTCGTCATCCGATGACCCCTATGCGTGGTTTGCATCCACTTTCGACACCATCTTAGCGAACCAGGAGCGCATTATGGAGGAGCAGCGCGAGCAGAGAGCTATGCTCCAGCAGCTTTACGACTGGCATCTGAGCCAGCACCCACCACCTCAGTGAGTTTCTTTGTTCCTTTTTCCTTTTTATTTTTATTTTATTTTATCCTCCCTACGGCTTAACTATTTACATTGGGGACAATGTAAGTTTTTAAGCTTGGGGTAGGGGTATCAATTTTGCATTCTTGCATGTTGCATTCATTTAGGACTAGTTTTCATAAATCACATGATTAAACTGCCCCCTGCTTAGTATATGCCTCCAATAGTGAAAACTATGTGCCAATCGAATTAGGACAGTCAATTGAATTATGACAGTGGATTTTTGAACCCAATTTTTGATTTCTTGTGGTAGGCTAAAAATGAAAAATGCTTGAGACAATCCTTTGAAAGTTAATAATTATCAAATGGTTCCTTAGACTTAGGTTTCTCATCAATTCTAAACCACTAAATGAGAGATTTTGAGCCAAAAAGGGTACTCACTAAATCTACCCCATTCCTTGTGATCGAGTGATTTATTCCTCTTGGATTGTGCCCTCTAGAACTTGATTTGAAACCGTTTCGAAGCTTAAAATTTTTTGAAAACACATTTGAAAATGATTGAGACACTAGGTATTTTTCTGGCCTCCTGAGCTTTGACTGATAAATTGCCCCCCCCCCCCCCCTAGTCGCCCAATTTTGAGCATAAAAGAATAGATACTTTTCTTGGTACCATCGATCTATTTTAAGGAACAATGCTTAGTATGGCACCTCTTAAAGTGTTACAAAGGGCAAAAAGGGTAATTTGAATTGTGGGATAAATAGTTGGAAAAAATTTCTCTAAAGTTAGAAATCTCCCCTTCTCCAAAAAAAAATGGAGAAGGGGATGAGAAAAATAAAGCGAGAAATAAGAAGCAAAAAGGTGAGAAAAAGAATGGTGGAAACTGAAGCCCAAAAAGGAATTTTAGGAGGTGTCACGCTTTGCACTGCTTGATTTTGTTTAGCCTCTAGATTTTTCCTTTTCTTGATTTCCCCACCTAACAATTAATCACATGGCCCCGTTACAACCAAAATAAAAGACCTCTTGATTCTTATGTGCTTTCATTAATAAAGTAGAGATTTTGTTAATAGTCAAGCTTATGGTAGGGCACCTTCCTTGAAGAAACTGAGCGAATTGTCGCACACCCTCAAACACATGAGTGAGGTGAGAAGATTACCCGAATTGGTGAGAGATGTGAGTCTGGGGAACCTAAGCTCCTGATTGGACTTAAAATCGATTGTCTCTTGGTTTCTTATTGATTATGCATGTTGCTTGAATTCATTACTCGGGTTTTAGATTCACTGTCCATGCTTCGATTGACTATCTTTTTATGGTCTTAGTTATTACTTGAGGACAAGCAAAATCTTAAGCTTGGGGTAGTTTGATGAGTGTGATTTCACCTCATATTTCGATGACATTTTGCATGCATTTCCATATAGTTTAGGCTTATTTTACTTGATTAATTGTTAATTTTACCTTGGAACGAGTAAGGTGGTTTTGTGGTGCTTGTGTGCAAGAAAAGAAGATTAAAATGCTCAGGATCAGTCGCATTGGAGCTGGCACGAAGATGGGAGCTTGGAAAACAAGAAAAAGGGGGCAAACAGAGCTGATCACGGCCAGGCCGTGATGCCCATCACGGCCATGATCAAGGGAAGCTGAAAGAGAAGAAGGAAAAAGTCAGAATCTGTCACGGCCTAGCCGTGATGCCCATCACGGCCTTGACAAGACAATTGAGCCAGACCCCTTCTAGGAAGAATCTGTCACGGCCGTGACAGACCAATTATTGAAGCAACGCTCAAGTCATAAGCCATCACGGCCGTGATGCGCATTCCTTGGATCTGAAGCAACTGATTTGGATCTGATTTTTGTATTGGTTTAGGATTCAAACTGCCCAATATTATAATTAGGACCTAGGGGATCAAGTCTGGTACAGAACTTGTGCGGGCTGATTACCTTAGAATAATTCAGAAATTCTCTTCTTCTCCTCCTCCTCTTCTCTTAGGGTTTTTTCTGTTCGTGTTATTTTAACCAAGCTTGCTACAGTCATGGCAATGCTTGAGTAGTAGTCTAGTTTATAGGAATTGGGGCTATGCCTAGAACTTGTTTATGGTGATGTATTGATTTTGATTTCTTGTTAATTCAGATTTGTTTTTGATTCGATCCCTATTGCTTTAATTACTCGCGAATTCGGTGGCCACTTGTTTGCGTGCCATAGATACACTAAGGACGAACCTAGCGGTGAACTTAGGTATCGGATCTATCGGAATCGAACTTAGGACTGAAATCACGAGAGTTAGAAGTCGTCCTTCGAGGATTCACGAATCGTCACAAAACTCAAAGGGCCTGATTTAAATTCAATTACCACGAGAGTAGAGATTGATTTAATCGGGCACAGCTTTTGTAACCCGAGAGGGAGCATTAGCTAATTTAGGACAGATTCGTCTTCAAAACAAATTTTGGTAATTAACAAGGGGAGGAATCGATTCAGTAACATAAACAATTTTGTGGTATCCCAATTCCTGGAAACCCATTTGAATTTGAAAACCCCCCAATTTGAATTGCTTTCTGTTTTGTTTAATTGCGAAATTAAATTTGATTGTTACTTGATCCTATTTCAAAAATCAAAACATTTTCAAAATTTTAGTCCAGTTTTATCGATTTACTAATTAGTTGTGAATTGAGATCACGGTCCCTGTGGGATCGATCTTTTTATAACTTGGCAACGAATCCAGTACACTTACCGAAATTTATCACATCAGCAGTGATGCATAAAATCTGCGGTATTCGACACCATCCTTATGTTTAACTTCATGGAGTTTGTAGGTGGGAGATTCAAATCCCAAAATGTTGCATGCTACTGCAACTTGCCTTTGCATGCTATGTTGCATGATGAACTCATCTGAGCTTGTGTCCTCAGCAAGATTTCCTGCTAGCCGTTCTAAATAATATGGAAACAAAATAATGTATATACTTGTTAGTGGTAGTCTAGACCTCTATGTTTATAATATATGATACAAAGATGCACACTGACTTACTCATATTACCCGAGGGCTCGCCAACTGGTTCGTTGCTACTATTGCCTGGTTCATATTCTATATACATGTTTGCTCTGATGTACTCCTCATCACGCCCCACATACATGCAATAGTTTCTCCACTCCGCCACAGCTTGGTCATAACACTCATATGCCTTGTGCAGTTGACCTTTGTATCCATTAATTGTATATCTGCATGTGGCCATGAGTGGTAGATCCCAGGTTTCCGACCCTTAAAAACAACCCACACCTTCGAATCTTTGTTGAAAGCCATAGATTAGTATAATGTATTGGCGACTGATAGCGTGAGCCAACTCACAAGTCGGGTATGGGTTCAGATAAAAAACATCCAACCCTATTTATATACACTAAACACTACAGGATTTGGTGCATGCATTTAATGGGGTAAATATGGACTAAATAACATTGTAGAGGGTTAGTTGAGTGTCCATCTAACCTAATAAATTGAATTAATTGGTCAACAATCCAAGTGCATCTCCTATTGTAAGGTTAAGATATGACATGTTTAGCATGCACGGGGGATAAATATATTATTTCAACCTCACGCACGAGAAAAAGCAAAAAATATAGTAAATGTCGTACTCATATATTGTTGTAACTTGTATATTTTGTTAAATAACGAGGATTTATAAAAATGAATAAAATCATGTACCAATATTTAAGTAGTAATAAAACCCATAATAACAAAAATATACATGTTTAAACGTTCACAGTCCCATTTTTTCCTTATGTGCAAACTTTATTGTGACCGTAACATCCCATCAGCCACCTAATGTAAAACACAGACTACAAGTCCAACAAAAAATCAACACATAAGCCTATCTATCAGTACATGGAGGGTCATGCAAGAAAACTCTGCCATTATCAATCATGAGTGGTATACAGTTGTGTCCCCACATAAGGTAAGGGCCACAATTCCTCTGTAACTAGGAAATTCCACACGAGTACATTATGCGTTTTAAATTTTGCGTATTTGAATTTTGGCTAAATGAACACACATGGTTGTAGCGGGAATTTACGCTCCTTTTAGAAGGGAAAATTACAGGAATTGCATTCGTCGTGCTATACAAATGTTGTTAGAGGTAGGTATCTTCATTGGTTCGGATAGACCCGATGAACCCGATAATCCAACCCGAACCAATTGTATTGGTTCATATTTAAAAAAGTTCGGGACTGAACCGAACGGAACCAATTTATAACCTATGCTAATTGGTTCCACTATCAGATTCAAGGATTCTAGATCCAAACAAAACCAAATCGATTACTATATTGTAATATTAATATTTATATTTTTAAGCATTTAATATTGAGTTTATTTAAAAATTCATATATGTCGTTAATGTTTTGATATTTTAATATTTTTAACAAATCGTACAGATTAGTGGTTTTTTTTCTTCAAATTATTAATATATTTAGTATTTTATAAATTATTATTTAAATAATTTAATATCTAATTTATATTAAAAACTTTATAATTTATTATTTTAATATTAAATTTCTTTATACATTAAAATATAATTTTTTATTTGAGAGGGATTTAACATATATATATATATATATATATATATATATATATATATATATATATATTAAAATACACCAATTATTGATTGGTTTAGTTTGGTTCAGATTTCCGTACAAAAAAAAAATTGCAGATCTCGAACCGTTTCGAACCAATTGATGTCCGATGCCACCATATTCTTCATCACAGCAAGATGCTGGATGCCACCGTATGCACTAGGATATTCCACGTTCTTTGGTTGAAGTTGCTATATTCCACCTTGCTAGGTTTGACACAAAATTATATCGCTATCACGTGGGTCATACTTTTGTCGCAATAAAGTGGCTTGATGCCAGGAGGCTTTTAAGGTTGGGAGTAAGATCGACAAAGTCAACCCTCGGCAAGACTCATAGGATTAAGTTGCTTCATTCCACCTACCTAGGTTTTAGCCATAAGCTTCACAGCAGCAATATACCGGATGGCACCAATGCTCGGTGTTATTCCACCTTCTAGGTTTGAGACAGAAATATGGACACGATCGACGTGGGTCATACTTTTGTCGAAATCAAGTATCTTAATGCCAGGAACCTTTTAAGGTTGGGATTAAGATCGACATAGTCAACCCTCGACAAGACTAATAGGATTAAGTTGCTTAATTCCACCTACCTAGGTTTTAGCCGTAAGCTTCACAGCAGGAATATACTGGATGCCATTAGTGACACGAAGTTATTCAACCTTCTAGGTTTGAGACAGAAATATGGACACGATCAACTTGGGTCATACTTTTGTCGCGAACAAGTAGCTTGATGCCAGGAGGGATTTAAGGTTGGGAGTAAGATCGACATAGTCAACCCTCGGTAAGACTCATAGGATTAAGTTGCTTAACTCCACCTACAGGGTTTTAGCCGTAAGCTTCACAGTAGGAATATATTGGATGCCACCAGTGACACGAAGTTATTCCACCTTCTAGGTTTAAGACAGAAATATGGACACGATCGACGTGGGTCATACTTTTGTCGCGAACAAGTAGCTTGATGCCAGGAGCCTTTTAAGGTTGGGAGTAAGATCGACATAGTCAACCTTCGGTAAGACTGATAGGATTAAGTTGCTTCATTCCACCTACCTAGGTTTTAGTCGTAAGGTTCACAACAGGAATATACTGGATGCCACCAATGACACGAAAAACTTTGAGTACATTAAATCTTAATGCGGTATGGATAATGAATTATTCATACTTTATTCTTGTGAGCTCATTGGGATTTAAATCAAAACATTTACAATATAAAAACATATGTAAAAATTAAGGGAAATTAAAACCCTTAACAAATTAATTTTATCAAAATTATTATTATCCAGCATTTTCATTTGTCTTTTTTATTTGTTATTATTTATTTGTATGTTATTACTCGGCAAGACTGATAGGATTAAGTTGCTTCATTCCACCTACCTAGGTTTTAGCCGTAAGCTTCACAGCGGGAATATACTGGATGCCACCAATGCTTGATGTTATTCCACCTTCTAGGTTTGAGACAAAAATATGGACACGATCGACGTGGGTCATACTTTTGTCGTGACCAAGTGGCTTGATGCCAGGAGCCTTTTAAGGTCGAGAGTAAGATCGACAAAGTCAACCCTCGGCAAGACTCATAGGATTAAGTTGCTTCATTCCACCTACCTAGGTTTTAGCCGTAAGGTTCACAGCAGGAATATACTGGATGCCACCAGTGACACGAAAAACTCTGAGTACATTAAATCTTAATGCGGTATGGATATTGAAGTATTCATACTTTATTCTTGTGAAATTAAGGGAAATTAAAACCCTTAACAAATTAATTTAATCTAAATTATTATTATGTAGAATTTTCATTTGTGTTTTTTTTTTTTTGCATGTTATTGATATAGGATTTCACTCACTGAAACTTACTATAAATTGTTAAAAATAATTATTTAAAAAAATAATTACTTTTCATAATATCAATATTCAGAAAAAATCACATGATTGTAACATGGATTAGGCGTAGCATCAACATTGTTGATCCTCGACAACGACGAAATGGATTAAGTTCCTACATTCTACCAAACTAACTCGATGTTATTCCGCGTGCTTAGGTTAAACTTGCTAGACGCGACCAACGTAGCTTTAAGGTGTAAGTTCTATGGTCTCTCGTCGGTAGATTTATACGATTAAGTTACTTCATTCTACTTCATACGCAATGTAAAGGCACGTTCAAAAGGATTAAGCTGCTACGTGGCACCTTCCCTTTTGTATATACATAAATTTAGTTTTCCTACTATTCAATAGTCGAAAGGTGTAAGTTCTACGGTCTCTCGTCGGTAGATTTATACAATTAAGTTGCTTCATTCTACCACATACGCAATGTAAAGACACGTTCAAAAGGATTTAGCTTTAAGGTGTAAGTTCTACGGTCTCTTGTCGGTAGATTTATACGATTAAGTTGCTTCATTCTACCACACACGCAATGTAAAGACACGTTCAAAAGGATTAAGCTGCTACGTGGCACCTTCCCTTTTGTATATACATAAATTTAATTTTCCTACTATTCAATAGTCGAAAATTATTTCAAAAGGGTTTACGCGACCAAGCCGAAACGAACCAAATTTACAGGAAAGCAAACAAAGTACACATAAATCCGAACCTAAGCGAACTGACACGAACACTATGGGTTTGGACGGGTCACTCGGTAAAGGGTCACGTTTTGCACACCCCGGAACCACCATTGTCATGTTCTGCGAATACGAATAATTATTTAAAATTTAATTATATATTTTCTATAGGACAAACAGCTGTGGATTGAGATTACACTCCTAAGCCCTCACATTGCTTAATGGGCCACAATGATGTGGACAACAACAAATAACCGGTGTGCCTTAATACTTTTGGGCCTGACTAAGGTAAACACCCAACTTATATCATGCCACCAAGACGTTCTTACCAAATTTATACTTTTTTTTTTGTTGTAGGCCCATACCTTCTTATATTTCGGTCCATAGGCACCACCGTCATCATCACCAACACCAACACCACTCCACCATTATCAGCCACACACAACTTACAACCCTACCACTCGACCGTACCATCACCATACAAACACCACAACAGACATTAATTTTGTAGGTATTTAGACGATATTAAAAAAATAACGAGTTACAGAGTTATCTAATATGAACCCTAAGCTTGATAACACCTTCCACTTCAACCCTGAAACTTGGTTTACAAATGCACCCACCGAAAAAAAATTCTGCAACCCATCGCCTCCTAAGTACATACCATCGGGACACTGATGAATATTCAATTCCTGCTTCTCCATTTGGGAACACCCAACTTCCGTGGCTAATGGATGCGGCGAGTAAACAACAATATCACCACCATCTAAAACGCCACCGACGGTTAAGGTTAAAAAGGATGAATGTCCATAAACACAAAAAAATTAAATATAAATTCATAATAAAAAGGATAACTCAGGCTAAATAGCTTAAATAGCTCTCCTCGCAATATGTGAAGCTGACATAGGTCAGCAGCTAATGAAGCCTAACTTTCATCATAGGGGCCAAATAGCAAAGTAGCAGTATACATACTTCACCGATAACCCACGACAGATCATGGCCCTCGAATTTAATATTGATTAATCGAACGGTTGAACATTCTCTCTACCTGAAATTATGAACTCTCTCACAATGAGCAAGTTACTTAGCTTGCTCACCCTAAAAAAAGCCTAATAACAAGTAGTTAAAATCAAATAAAGTACTCTAGTGCCAACACAACTTTTATTTGGTTCATTTATACTTATAGACACACATTATTGTTCTACGTGTTAATGTTCCAAGTTGAATGTTATTACTGCCACAGCAGTGGAACACGTGTTGGTTGCTGGATTGTTCAGCTTTGGTTGAATTTTCTTCACTTTTTTCTCTCACACGGTCAACTACTTTCCTCCTGGCCTGGCCTTGTCTTTTTTCCTTTTTTTTTTTTGCAAAGGTTGCGTGTAGGGAAATGCAGTTCCTCCTTTGTTCTGTTTTTTTTTTTTGTTCACTCTAATATTCCTATACCATCTGATAAAAAGTGTTGGGTTTGATTCTTTTTCTCATTTTGCGTTTCATCGAATTCTTTGGGAGCTAGCTAATGCACGGTAAGATTTTAGCTTTGTTCAAAAGTTCCATTTTCCCTTTATAAATGATTGTCGTCAATGATCAGATTCCTCATACTGTGTGTGTATTCAATCTTCAAGTGTTTGATTGAAAAGTAATGTGCTTGCTTTTATTTTATTTTGGTTTCTTCTTCAAGATGAATATATCATACAATGGATTTTTATTTTTGATTTGGTAACATCTTTCGCTTTGCCTGAGAAAGTGAATGTTAAGCAATCCGTCGTTGTTTTCTATTCTATAAAGCAAAAACAGAGTGGAAGATGGAGTGTCTCTTTCTTTCACCAGTTAAAACTTGAACCATAAATTAAATCTATAAACTTTTTCGTTGCTCCTTTTTTCCCTTCAATGTTTGTGCATATAAGAATTAGTGGATCTCTGGCATTGACATATATGGTAGATGTGTGAAGGGCGTGAATGTCATAAATGGCTTTGAATAAGGCTGATAGAAGAAGAACAATTGTTCCAGTTGATTCTAAGATGTATGGTACCTACCCTGTAACCTGTATCGCCAAATCCTTCTTAATTTATTATATATCGAATTTGGATGACATCTCTCCTTATACCAATTCCATTTTATTAATGAAGATTAGGGTTCTTGAGAATCATACAACTCATCTGCTGGATAGAGCGATACATGAATAATATAAGCCAGTTTTCTGTAGTTTAACATGTGGTTGTATATGTTTTTCATGCATACCATTTATGAGGATGACAAATCCCTGTGTTTCATATATGAAAATATATTTCTTGGGATATCTTGAATCACTTTGTCATAGCATTTGTTTTGTGGGAACGGGTCTTTGAAGAACTAGCACGCACCATTGGTCAATGTGGTACATGATATGAGAAGACCACAATATTTTGATTTACATTTTACTTAATAGTATGTTGTTTGTGCAAAGTCTACTCTATGACTACTGATGCTTTATCATCTTACACTTTTGAAGTTTTTATTTGCTATTCAACTCCCAGACATGGGGTTGTGTGATTAAGAGAGGAGAAGAATTTGAATGAGTTGATGAGTATAGATATTTACATGAATTTGCTATGTAACTCTATGATATGTAGGAGAAACTCTTAGTGTTAGCTTCAGTTGTCATATGTTGAACCTTTCTGTTTGGTTAATTTATTCTTGTGATATTTTTCAACTTTGATTTTCTTTATATTTATATTAAGTCTTTAGTATTTTAAGTTACTACTTGTGTTTCAATCAGTATAACAATATATTTGATATCAATATGAATATGTGCATCGATACATTATACAAATGATGTTATAATAGCTCAATCTTTTCAAAGTCCAAATATTAGAAGCCACCATCCTTGCAAAGTGCACCGTGCAAATATTTTGAAAAAGAGGGAAAAGAAACGTGGAGCAGATACCGAAGGAATGGTCAAACTGCACATACTTCCTTTACAATTTAATAAAAATGCAAGGTATTTGAGGAACAATTTTATGACTTATGTTCATGATTAATATATTTTTTATTAAGATATAGAAAGGTTCATCTTTTGGTGGTAGTATGAATCTGAATCACCTATTCACCCATTATGATGAACTAATCTGTTCACCTTAAGGAATTGAGGAAGAGGTAGGCAAGTTTGAATTTTTTTCTTCTCTGCTTGGCAAGGTATTATGCAGCTATAAAGTTGGGTTATATGGTATTTTTTTAACATAGTGGATAACTAATGGCATTCTTATTTGTCTTCTGTGTTGACAGGACCCAACCATGTAGTTTGAGATTAACAATTTTATGGTACAACAACTTGATGGAGCTGTTAATAAATGGGACTGGTGCAAGTAGAGGGTATCGCCATATGATTCCTTTGGCATCTTGAGTTTTATTCCTCTTTGGTTGTCTTGTGTTATGATGTTTTGATTTTGTATTATTTGAACATTTCAGCACACTGCTAACTTGGAGCAAGAAGGCTCACATATTGGAAATAAGCTGGCAATAGCGAATAGGTAATAATAATATGGATTTGGACTTGGTATAACAAATAAAAGGACAACCTGATGCTATACCGCCAGGTTTAGTATACCTCCAGCTTTGTTCCCAGCTTTCTGTTGTCGAGGAGGAATTGTCACTACAACAACTGACTGAGAAGAGTGATAGAAACTATTTGGAAGCTCGAGGATGATATAGGGGATGTACATGCTGAAGGTTCAGCTATTCAAGATATTTGTGATGTCTCTTTGAAGATATTATGAGTGAATTCAGATGCATTACTCGAGTAACATCTGAAGAACAATATTATGGAAGAAATATATGACACTAAGTTAAAAGAAGCTGCTCACTATGGTCAAGCTTTAAGGAGTTGGAAATTGGGGAAGCAAATATGGAGTCATGTATGATGCAAGGACTATTAGATTAATCAAATTATATTTAAATGAGCTTTAGTGGATGCGGTTAAAACAAATTAGAAGCTTTAGGAACTACAAAGGAAATGCTTATTTTGACATCAACAATGTAAGAGAGAGAGAATTTAGCACAAGAAGCACCAGATCGTAGATGCATTGATACAAGAAAAGCAAAAGATGGAGTTGCCTCTGAACATGTTAACAGTTTCAGAGCTTAGACAGTTTAACAAGAAAAATTAATTGCAGAGAACAATTAAGAGTTGGATGTCACTAAGGCCTAAAGGTGATCTGGCTACATCATCGAAGGAAATTGAACAATACAAATAGCAGGTGTAGAAGTTTCAAAAAATTATTTAAAACATTTACTTAATTTTTCATATCAAATTTGTTATAGAATCTATTATTATTAGACACTTCAGTGTATATATGTGTGTGTGTTGTGTGTATATAAAATAGTATAGCTGTAAAAATGGTAGCAATCTAAAAAAGTTAGACAGACAAATAGGTCAAGTATAACACAAATTAGTTTAAACATATTGTTTTTTTTTTACTCAACATATTGGTGTTTTAAAAAATCAATTTACTAATTCCATAAAATAAAAATTATTCAAAGACAAATTTAAACAGAGGAAACAACAAAATTGGTAATTTTCTTCAATATGATAAAAAAATAAAAATGCTTAGCTGTTTCGATTTTTATACTCTGTCCAAATAAGCTGATTTTTTTTTATAACAAAATAAGCTGTCTTTTTACCTGTAGCTTAAAAGGTAAGTAGAAATATAACACAATCACGATTTAACCATAATGGGTAGAAAGATTTTTATTCTGGGGTGTTTGATTCAACAGTTATATTTACTTCATTGAAAATTTGGGTGAAAATGTTGTTTTTATATTTGGTTACCACGCACCAGAAAAATGGTCTCCTAAATCAAATAGCTTTTTAAGGGAGAAAAAATTTCATATGATTATCATGACCATTTTGAAATATTTGGGATTAGTGTTTTAATAAATTATACTGATAAATGATTAATCAATATGAAAATTGAAATGCAGTTGTTATTTTGAAAATGTATGTATACTATTCAATGTTAAGAGAAGTATAATTCAAATATTGTGGGAATAGAAATAGTTAGTGCTAATTTATCGTTATGCTTTCAAAAGAAAATTCATTGTAAAATTGAATGTTGAGAGAATTAGAATACCAACTTATTAGGAGAAATGTCAAACGTTAATAATAATATGATAGATAAATAATTAAATATATTTTATAAAAATGATTAACCCGCACGGTTAGTGCAAATTTATAATTATCATTTGAAAAAAAACAAATTCAATATAAAATTGAATATTTAGAGAAGTGGAATGTCAATCTATCGAGACAAATGCCAAATGTTAAAAGTAACTTTTAAATCAATATATTTTCTAAAAATTGTTAATTTGACGGGAAATGAGGAGAAATACAACAATTATATTTTAATAAAAGAAGACATCAAAATCATTTGGAAGGATTTGGTATCAGTGTTTAAATAATTTAATGATTGATCGGCTTAAAATGCAATTGTTGCTTTGAGAATGTTAAGAGAAGTACAATATCAATATAGTAGGAATACGAATGGTTAAAGCTAATTTATAGTTTTTCTTTAGAAAAAAAGAACAAATTCACTATAAAATTGAATGTTTAAAAAAGTAGAATACCAATGTATTCTTAGAAATGCCAAATATTTAAAATAATATGATACATAATTATATTTTTTAAAAATAACTAACTTGCATGGGAAAGGAGGAAAAATATAACAAATAGATTTTCACAAAACAAAGAAAAGAAAAAAAAAAATAAGGTAGTGGGAGAAGAAATGATTAATTCTAATTTATGATTTTGCTTTGGCAAAAAAAGAGAAAATTCACTATAAAATTGAATGCTTAGAGAAGTAGAATATCAATGTATTGTTAGAAATATCAAATGTTTAAAATGATATGATACATAAGTATATTTTCTATTTGACAAATTTTTAGTTATAATTTGTTAACGTAACCTTCTAAAAAATGAGTGGATGTGTGTGATTTGCTAACGTACACCACCAATTTTTTAGAAGGAGTGGGTTAGCAAGCTACACCTTCAAGTGTATTTGATAAATTTTTAGTTATAACTTACTAGCATAGTCCTTATGGGTTTGCTAACGTACATCCACTAATATTTTAGAATAAATACATTAGCAAGCTACACATTCGACTATATTTTTCTTATATTTTACTTTTCCATAAACAAACAAATTACCTACATTTACATACTTTTTATATTACAAAAAATATTATGATATTACCCGTGCAACGCACGAGGTAACCTACTGGTTAATTTTGTATTGTCCATCCTCAACTTTACATGTATTAAAGTGAGCTCTCAGCTTTATTTTAGTTTTTGCTTATCCTTCTTATTTTTTTCAGACCATGAAAAAAACAATAAAAGAGGACATGTCATCTCTTGCATGATAAATCGGACTCGGTGAGTTAACATTCCCATCAATTCATTGCTTTTCTGTCTCTCATTTCAACCAGATAGCATACCATCAACCAGCAAAATTAATGGCGCCAAAAAAAACGCCATACACAGAAATCAGATGAAGAAATGGAATACACAATCAAAATACAAAATCATTATTTTTCTAACAAAAATAAAAAATATGACAAACAAAAGGCAAAATACATTAAAACCAAAACTTTAAATCTAAAAAATGAAAAAATATAAAGATCTGATACTTCATGTCGCCGGAACCGTCGCCGTAGTTGTATCTCCGCCTTGCCGGAGCTCTGTTCGCATAGACGCACCGCTCCGCTTGCCTGGACGCACCTCCGACGGCTGACCTGTGTTTAGCTGGCTTGCTAATCGAGAGGTAAAAGGAGAAAGGCGATATGGACGGAGGGGAGATGAGGGAGACGAGTCCGAGATGGAGGAAGGGAGACTGAGAGGGAGGGGGACGTGTCTTAAATGAAGGAGGGAAATATGTTGATGATGATGGCTGAGAGGGAGGGAGGAGACGAGCGTCTTTTGGAAAGACTGAATCTTTCTCATTCATCATCACTTTTTTAACAATTAAGGTTGTGTGAAAAAATTAACATGATTGGATATTTAGATTATTTTTTAAAAATGTGTTTTTCTTTTTATTTCAGTTATTTTTTTACATGTTGTAAGATCCCGTTATTTTTTAAAAAAGCTTTTTTAAATCCGTATATATTTATAATATTTTTTATTTTTATTATATAAAAATGATTATTTTTATATATCTCATTTAAACGAAATAGATTAGTCTAAAATCATTTTTTAATAAATATATTCAAACAAAAACAGATTTTGATTATAATCGATTATCACACTGATCGATTATTTAAAAACATATTATCAATTTAATTTTTTTTTAAGCTTTCCCAAATATACTTTTTCAGCCTGAAGAGTGAGATGCGGGAGAAAGAGAGTTTTTTCATTGAATGACAAATAGAAAAATGAGTAAAATGGGAGTGAAGGGGCGGATGGTTCTAGAGAAAACATTGGACATAGAGCTTTTTTTTAAAATAAAATGTTTAGTGGTAATAAAATTTTCTAGACAAAACAGCCAAATTGAGATCAACACAATCTAAATGAGTTAAATTGCTGAATATAGAAAATAGAGAGTAATTTGGTGGGAAAAAAATTAGAGGAGGTGGACGGTCCAATGAGAAAGGGAAGAAAAAAAATTAATCAATGAGTAATTAAGAGGTAGAATTAATACATTGATTTGAAATTAAAAGATTTTAAATTTTAAGTTAATGTAAATAAGATTGGCTAAAATTGAGGAAGCCAACCGTGCATGTTTATAACAAGGGAGATAAAAGAATTTCAGAATTAAATTTTTGGAGTAACAAGTGTGCACTATGATTTTTAAAGTGTGGGAAAATTTTAGAATTCTAAATTTAAAGTTCAACTAGATTTTACACCCGTGCGATGTACAGAAGGATTATTTGTAAGGAGAAATATTTGTTTTTTTTTTCTGAAACAATTTTGATGTTTTAAGATGAAAAATAATAAATTAAATGGTAAATAATGAGTATTTTAATCCAGACTATCTTAAAAGTCATCGATTTCATGATTTTTGATTGGTTGTCAGTGTAAAAATCTTTAAACTAACAGTGCGTAGAAATTAAACTCAAACATTTTTCTATTTTATGCATATTTAAAAGATATTCAACTACGTTGTTTTTCTATGCTAATAATTCTCTGAGTATTTTTTCTATTTTCTGTTTGATTATTGTTTGGATTTTTTTATAATTCTCTGATTATTAATTACTATTAATCATTTTTACTATTAATTAGCAATAATTCTCCTTGTATTAATTACTATGCATTTTTACCATATTTCCCATATTTTTTTGGGGGAAATTTTATAGCAGTTTTTCTATTACTTTTATATATAAAATAAACAATAATAAAATTTAAATTAATTCCTCGATCTCGGATTGACACTAACTCGATACCGGTTTATGCTACTAACAGGGCTCAATTAAGCTCAAAATCAAGTTTTTGACATCAATTTTTTTTTTAGTTATTTCTATTATTTTGGAATTTACTATTTTATATTGTTACCAACTTAAAAAAATTTAGGGTGTTACGGTTGGTCACAACGCCGATATTAGATAATGACAATGAGTGTTATGGTGTGTTTGGTTCAAAGGAGGGGAGGGGGGATTTTAATTAGATATTGTGTTTGGTTGAGAGGAGGAGAAATATCACTATCATGTTTGGTTAAGGAGGGGAGGAGAGGGATTTTAAAGAAAATTTACTTTTAAACCTTATAATTATTTATTTTAAAATGGATAAGTGGGGATATTTTAGTTAAGACATGTAAAATGTTTTAAATCCCTCTCCTCCCCTCCATATCTCCTCATTATTGAAGGGGAGCCAAAACTCACTTAAGGAGGGATTTTGCTCTCCTCCCCTCCATTCCCCTACAACCAAACAATACCTTAGTGAAAGAAAGGGAAAGGAATGTTGCTCTTATTCTTTGGGAAAAAATTATAAGTAGAGGAGGATGTCTTTGATTCTATAAAAGAATAAAAGACGATATAAAAAAAATGCAGGTTTAATACTAACTAGTGTAGTGTACCCGTGCAACGCACAGGTAAATTTTCTTGCAAAATAAATTATTACAATATTTAATTCAAACCTGATTGTAATTGCTATTTTTATGTTGAAATATAATTACATTAAATTTAATTGATTGAAACAAAATACTTAAATTATTTATACTATAATTATATTATAATAATATTAGTAACTGCTTCGTTTCCAAAATCCTTGAATTTGATAACGGAACCAATGATTACCAGGTTTGATTCGGTTTGGTTCAGATCCTAACAAAAAAAAATGCAAACCAACTTAATTGGTTCGGTTCAGATTTTCGGGTTCGTCAAATTATTGGTTTAGGTCATACACCCATAAACTTTCTCGAAGAACATAGTAGTCTTGCTACCTTTCATGGATAAAACATTTAAAAACAGTCCACAACCTGACACACTCTAGATAGTACCCGAATATATATATATATATATATATATATATATATTTGAAACTATAAATTATATATAAATATTAAAATATAATATATACTAAACATTAAGGTATATATATTATATATCAATTTTTAAACATATACATATTAAAATATTAATATACACACACACACACACACACACACACACACATATATATATATATATATAAAAGTATAAATATTAAAAGAGTTCACAACATGACAAACTCTTCTTTTAGTTTTGACTGTTACATAAATAGTAAAAGTGGAGTTCCCAATTATATTATAGTATTAATATTGACAATAATAGTAGTAGTAGTAGTAAAAATAATAATAGTAATAATAATAATAATAATAATAATAATAATAACAATAATAATAATAATATATGTAAACAATTTAAGCAATTAAGTTGCTTTTTTTAAAAAAATTCCCAAAAAAAATCACATGACGACTTCCTGGCGTTTCTTTCGAGCTTTAGAATTAATTCCCAGGAAAGGAATCACATAGTAGATTTATGCCCTAAACTTCCCGAAGAACACGGTAGCTTTGCTACCTTTTGTGGCTGAAAACATTTAAAAACAAAAAAAAATAAACTTTAAAAAGTCAATAATAAAATAATATGAACCAATCAAAATTGGTTCGATTCGGGCCCGAAAATATTAATTAATATATATATAAATATATATAAATAAAATATAAAAAGTATTAAAATAATAAACTATTAAATTCTATATAAAAATAGAAATATAATAAATATAAAATATTAGTATGTATATATATAAATATTAAAATATAGTAATTGTTTCGTTTCCAAAATTCTTGAACCTGATAACTGAACCAAAGATCATCGAGTATGGTTTGGTTTGGTTCGGACCCTAACACAAAAAAAATACAAATCGTTTTAATTGGTTCTGTTTAGATTTTCATATTCATTAAATTATTGGTTCAGGTCTCATGTCCCTAAACTATCTCGAAGAACATGGTAGCTTTACTACCTTTCATGGTTAAAACATGTAAAAAAAAAACTTTAGAAAGACAATAGTAAAATAATATAACAATCCGAACCAATCAAAACTGGTTCCGTTTGGTTTGATTTAGTTAGTACCTGAAAATATTAATTTATATATATATATATATATATATATATAAAATAAAACTATAAAAAATACTAAACTATAAATTATATATAAATATTAAAATATAATAAACACTAGACATTAAAGTATAACTTTTGGTTTTTTTTATAACAGCCTACTTTTATGTTCATATTTTCGGATTTATCAAATTATTAGTTCAGGTCTCACGCTCCTAAACTTTCCCAAAGAACACGGTAGTTTTACTACCTTTTATGATTAAAACATTTAAAAATATATATATAAACTTTAAAAAGTCAATAGTAAAATAATATAAAATTCCAAACCAATGAAAACTGGTTTGTTTTGGTTTTGTTTAGTTAGTACCCGAAAATATTAATATATATATATATAATATAAAAAGATAAAAAAATTATTAAACTATAAATTATATATAAATATTAAAATATAATAAATACTAAACATTAAAGTATGTATATTAATTTTAAAACATATATAATTATTAAAATATTAATATATACATATATATCTATGCATAAATATTAAAAGAGTCATCAACCTGACACACTCTACTATTTTATATCTTAGTATTTTATTATTATTTAAAATAATAAAATTTATACTTAGTTTGATATTATTTTATTTTATTACTTTTTATACCATCTTAAATTTTATTAAAAAAATACCATACTATATTATGTGGTAGTAGATAGCAGGACATGTTTTCTTTATAAAAAAATTAGCATCACGCATTCCTAAACAGTGTTTACGTAAGTAAAGAATAAAGGAGTAGTATGTTAAAAATGTTTTTAGTCTGACGTGATGACTTCCTGGTATTTCTTTCAAGCTTTAGAATTAATTCCCAGTAATCACATAGCAGTTTTATGCCTCAAACTTCCCAAAGAACATGGTAGCTTTGCTACCTTTCATGGTTAAAAACATTAAAAAACAAATACAACATTTAAAAAGTCAATAATAAAATAATATAAAAGGTGAACCAATCAAAATTGGTTCGGATCCTGAAAATATTAATTAATATATATATATATATATAAATATATATAAATATAAAATGTAAAAAGTATTAAAATATAAATTGTTAAATTCTATATAAATATAGGAATATAATAAATATTAAATATTAGTATATATATATATATATATATATATATATATATACACTAAAATATAGTAATTGGTTTAGTTCCAAAATTCTTGAACCTAATAACTGAACCAATGATCATCGAGTTTGATTTGGTTCGGTTTGGACCCTGGCACCAAAAAATACAAACCAATTTAATTGGTTATGTTCAGATTTTCGGGTTCATCGAATTATTGGTTCAAGTCTCAGGCCCCTAAACTTTCTCAAAGAACAAGGTAGCTTTACTACCTTCCATGGTTAAAATATTTAAAAAATATATATAAAAAAGTTAAAAAGTCAATAATAAAATAATATAAAAATCCGAACCAATTAAAACTGGTTCGGTTTGGTTTGGTTTAGTTAGTACCCAAATAGATATATATATATATATAAATAATAAACAATAAATTATATATATTAAATATATATATATATATAAATATTAAACTATAAATTATATATAAGTATTTAAAAATAATAAATACTAAATATTAAAGTATATATATTAATTTTAAAACAAATATAAATATTAAAATATTAATATATACATATATATATATATATATATATTAAAAGAGTCCATAACCTGACATGCTCTACTATTTTATATGCTAGTGTTTTATTATTGTGTAAAATAATAATTTTTTTTACTTAGTTTTATATTATTTTATTTTTATTATTTTTTATACTATATAGGAGATAACAGGACATGTTTTCTTTATAAAAAAATTACCATCATGTATTCCCAGACAGTGTTTACGTATGTAAATATTAAAATAGCCCACAACCTGACTCTTAAATATAAAAAATATTAAGCTAAAAATTACATATAATATAAAATATAATAATAATAAACATTAAAGTATATATATTAATTTTAAAACATATATAAATATTAATATATACATAACTGTAGTATAAAATAACACAAAAAACTCAATTATAAATAGTGAATTATCTTGTAAAATTTATATTATTTTATTTTATTTTATTATTATTTAAATTAATAAAAAAATTCTACCTAATTTTACATTATTTTATTTTATTATTGTTGTAGAATGTGCCTTTTTTATTTTTTTTGTATCAGGAAAAAAAGAGGAAGAAATCTTGCGACTCTGAGAACGTCACGGTTGCGCTACAGTAACTTCATTGAATGCATCAAATGTGAACAAAGCAAATAAAAAAAATTCAAAAAGAGAACCGAATTAGAGAATTTTTAGTTCAGGGACCCAATTGAAAATTTATATAGGTCTAGGGACCTAATTAGAAATATTTTTTAGTTTAGGGACCTAATTGAAAAATCCAAATTAGTTCAGAGACCAACTCAATAATTAAACCTATATAATAAAAAAAAATTGAAATAATAAATTTGTCCTTATTTAGTGAAAAAAAAAGAAAAAGAAGAAAATAATGATGATCGAATAATTGTGATGATGTTAATATCATATCCCATTTAATGCACATCAACCAAGTTAAGCAAACAATATAATATTAAAACAATCATGTATAATAGTAAAAGTACTAATACAAAATATAAGAAACAAATAATGGATTAAAAAAATATTAAACTCCTTAAATTAGGGAGATGCTGCCACATCAGATATACAGTAAAAGTTGCTAGTCCATTTTTATATTTGTATTGATACATAGATTGCCGAGTTTGACTCCAAAAACAATGTACCTTTACTGGTTTGTAAATATTTTAAAACAAAAAATATATAATTTTTAGAAAATAAATAAAATAATAATAAAAATATTTCATAACTTGATATGTGATTTGCACCATTGTGCTACACTAAAATAAGAATTTCCCCTTGTCAATTACTATAGATATAGATTTATTATTGGTTTGGTTTGATTCGATTCGAACAGGAAAATATTAAAATATATATATATATATATATAAATAAAAAAATATATAAAATATTAAATTTTAAACTATTAAAGTATATATACATTAAAATATAAGTATATAAAAATTAAAACATCAAGAACATGACAACTCTACTTTTATTGTTTGCTAATTTATGATTGGTTGACAGTATAAAAAAAACTTTACACTGTCAGTATATACAAATAAATTCAAAAAAAAATTATCAGGGAAAAAAATTAATAGAAAAAAATGTAAAAAAATAAAGGGAGACATAAAAAAATTTTTTTAAAAAAAAAGTAATAAAAAAATCAGAAAAACTTAAAAGAATATAAAAAAAATAAGCGTAATTTTTTTAAAAAAAAAATTAAAACAAAAAATTTATTTTTTTTAAAAAACATTTAATTTTTTTTAAAAAAATTTAATTTTAGAAAGAAAAAAAAAGTTCAAAAAAATCCAGACATCGACACGTGTATGTACAGTAAAAATACCTCTGTACCTTTTATATTAGTATATATTTTTATATTTGATTTTAGTATTATTCGTAGTAATGTTTAGAAATATTGAGAAATTGTTGTCAACTCTAATGATATAAATTATTGGTAGGCGACTTTTGTTCTAATGATTTTGAATCATCCTTTCAATCCCAATCTCAAATGGATGCATCATCCAGTAGTTCTATGAAACATTTACGCAATATTCAAAATGATATATCTTATTGTTCTTTATATTTTGTCAAATTTAATTTATATAGTTCTTGATTTTTTATGTATAATGATTTAATATATTTCATTTGTATATTATGTTTACTTTTTAATATGTAAAATATTTTTTAAACTATTTTAAAACCTTTATTAATTGTGTAGTTCTGTAAATTATTGATCTTGGTTTTTAGGAGATTATTTATTTAAGTCATATTATTTATTCTGCTTTAATATTTAATTATGTTTTTGAGAAGGTAATGTATATGTACTAATTTGTCTTCGAGTATTTTATTTATATTTATTTTTTTGACTTTATTTTTTTAAAAAAATGATCAAAGATTTAGATTTTTTTAATTCGGGTGGAATCCCCTACATGGTCTAGGTCTACCAACCCAAGTGAGTTATGGGGATATATTATGTAGAAGAAATAATATTAATTTCAAAATCATCCATGTAATAGAAATTGTTATTTTGTTTATATTATTGCATAACTTTTTCCCACTTGCATGCCAGTTTTTTATTCAATTGGTTAATTATTATTGATATTATTATAGAAATGACTTTTCAAGTTCATGACAAAGAGAATCATTTATTTGTTAAAGCTGAATTTGAAGATATTTATTTAGTAATCTATGTTTATTTGCATCTATTAATTTAATTTATTGTTGTCACTTTTTTTATTTTCTACAAAATGACTGATTTGTTAAACTATTTTTTTAGATCACCTAAACTTTGGAGGAATGAATTGGTGATGTAAACATTGTGGTGCAATAATTTGATATAAGGAACGGTCAGAAATTAAAACATAAAAATGGTTCCGGTGTTGATTATATCTTTCTATCTCTAGGGTTAGATCTAGGAATTGAATAAAATTTTTAAGTTGCAGTGATGATGGTGAACCATATTCTGTTGTTAAAAATGTTATTGACAAAGAAGTATTTACAAGAATATAATATATTTTAAATTTTAAATAACTTGTATCTTTTATATATATACTGATAATACAAGGAAAACATAATATTATATACTGAATTATATATATTTGTTCATTATACTGTCAAGATATTATTGAATGTTAGCGTGATTTTTTTTTACATTAATAGTACATATAAATTAAACTATTTTTTTTAACAAAACATATAAATTAAACTCATAAAATATAATATGAATGTATTCCAAAATATAAATAACCGTTACAGTTAATAAATTAATTATATATTACACTAATTTATTTAGACAAAAAATTGACCCGGGCATTCGCACGGGTTAATAACACTAGTATATGATAAACAGTGACGCGCTATATATGTAAGGTGTAACACCCCGATTTTCACTGTTTCAAAATAATCGAAATGCGGACGATTATTTGTATATATTTATATGAGTATTAGAAAATTATTTTAAATAAACAGGGTTCATCACTCGATCCTACTTGAATGTAGGAAGCTACGATTAAAATTTAGGTTGGGAAGTCAGACGAAACCCGGCCCACGAATTCCATTGACAGTATAATTATACTGCTCAAAAAACCTAATTTTAATTCGTGAACGAAAGACTTAAGGTTTTTATTTTATTTCCTACAATTCTGCATTTTTAGATTTCTTTCAGAAAAAAATAAAATAATTTACGTTTTACGGACGAAATATGTAATCGGGTGAGCGGCAGAATGAATTTCGGAGTTTCCAATAGCAGAAAAAAGGTTATCTTAGGATTTTGAGATGAATCATGGGTATGAATCATACTTTTAAGTCTAGAAGCTTATACAAGGTTAAAGTAACAATTTATGAATTTTACGCTTAAGTCCCTGAACTTTCTATTAATTACACTTTGGTCCCTAAGTTAGTTTCTATGTTTTTCTAAGTGAATTGGGACAGAATCTTTGTTCCCAATCTATTAATGGACCGTGGCCATGAAGCCCAAATTCCTTGTCCATGGATTAGTTCCATGAAGCCCATTAGAAATCATGTAAGTTTCCTATGTCATGTTTAAGCCTTAAGCAATTTAGTGGGCCCCACATAGTTAAATTCAAGCCCAAGTTTTCAAGGCCCATGAGCAAGCCCAAGGAGGAGTAGGGGCTGCCCTCATCTTAGATGAGCCAAGATTATTCTAGAATTTTCTACCATGTTCTCACATATTCTACAATGTTCTACACCATTCTACTACATTCCACTACGTTCTCCATCCTTCTAGGTTTTTCCAAAAAGTCTCATGGAAATTCAACCAAGGTAAGTCAAGATGAGAACACATTTAATGTTCACATGGTCATCATTTCAATTTATTGACAATTTGCAAAATAGTCCTTATACTTTTGGAATCTTTGCAAAATGGTCCCTAGGAATTATTTACACTTTAATCCTTTGAACAAGTCAACTCATTCCTACTAGATCCTTCCAAAGTGACGCATCCACCCTTCTATAAATACCCTCCCTCACATTTCATTTTCTTCCTATTGCCATTTGTTTCAAAAACTCAAAAGTTCTAAGTTCATAAGCCTTTTAGCATCACTTTGTGAAGCAAGTCCTTAGATCTTCACTTGTCTTTGATCTTCAAGAGGTGAATCCTATTCTTCTTCCTTAATCATGTCTATGTTCTTCAATAATTTTCATGATTCAAAGTCTATTTCATATATGTTCATCACTTTTAAGTTTCTAGATTTAGAACTTTGAAAATTCATAACTAATTCTAGAAAAATCATTTTGACATGAAACCAATTGCTATGATCTTAAAATAATCTCTATTTTCATCATCTAGAAGCATATGATCATGAGAAATTTATTTCCTTGATTTCTGGACTGGGCCGAATTTATGACAAAATGATGTTCATAGGTTTTGTTTCATTTTCATGTCTTGATTCATGATTCAATCTTCTAGTATCTTGATAGTTATTGTATTTAAGTATATAGAAGATCAAAAATCAAACTCTAACCTATTTGTTTCATAAAGGCCGAACCCTAGGTGGATGAGATTTGATGAGTTTTGTTCAAAGTTTTCATTAATGACCTTAGTAATCAAGCTATTAGTATGTATGCTTAATAAATCCAAGTTGGTTTATTAAACTAAAAACCCTAGCCCTATGAACATGTTAAGGCCGAATCTAAGTATATGAGAGTTAGGAAGTTTTGAGCTTAAAATTTTGTTGTTTAGTCACTAATCCATGATCTTGGTTGATTAAGGACCATTAATCCATGACTTAATCATGATTAGAAATTTTAAGGATTTCGAACCCTAAAAGTCAGCCCTTGGCCGAAACCAACATGTAGGATTTTAGGCTTGATTTAGTTGTTTGTTTGTTGATTGAGTGTTATGTTTAATGAAGGATAAACTAGGTTATCGTGTACGTGCGTTGATAGTTCCCAGATTCACGACAAAGTTTTAAATTGGAAGCTAAGTTCTTCGAGAGGTAAGGGGAGCTTACCTGAGGGATTTTCTCAATAACTATTTGCTTGTAGTGTGGTTGATATGATTTATATGTGGTTGTGGTTATTTGTTTATGTTGTTTACGCTGTGTTATTTATCTGTGTATCGGTGATTGATCTGCTTTTCATTTATTTAATTATCTGCAGTTGTATATTATGTTGTTATGATGCATGATCTGCCTGGTGATATAATCCTGATGATGTTGTTGAATGTTGAATGTTGTTTGAGAGGCCTGACAGTGGTCAATGCACAACCGATTAATCAGATAAAAGCTTTAATGAGTTGTGAAAATTATATTCAACGTTTTATGGGGAATGTTGGAATATAATAGTGGTGGGAAATATTATTTTGGAAAAAAAATGAGTTTTGAGAAATATTATTATTTTAATGATTTATTAGTGTAAAAGAAATTTATGAGTCACACTGAGAGCGTAACCGTGAAATTTTTTAGTACTGCTAATTTTTACACAAGAAATTCTGGAATATTATAAAAAGTTATTTTGTGAAATTAATATTTGAAAATACTTTATAAAAAAAAAAATAAAATAATAATAATAAAAATAAAAGTCAAAGTCAAAGTTTGACTTTAAAAACATTTTCTTGGAAAATGATAAACTACGGCAAGTTTCAAAATTATTTACGGTGGAAGTTTAAAAACAACAATACTTATTTTAAGAAGAGGTTTAATCTGAATTGATTCAATTTTTAGAGCTGAAGTTTCAGTAAAAGAGTTTTTGATGATTTGACGTTTTACAAACGAATTTCAAGTGGAAATGATTTTCTGTAAATGAGTTTACTCAATGATGTATTTCCGGAAACTTAAATAAGTTGTGGAGATCTTATTTCGGATTTTTTTTACAGACGAAAAACGATGTAAATGACGATATAGAACTTAGTAACCGAGATGTCAGGGTGCTAGTGTTCTTATGACGTTGTCTTATTTTGGATTTGTTTTTCACAGACAAAAACGATGTAAAACGATGATACGGAACTTAATAACCGAGACGTTAGGGTATTAAGGTTCGTTGTGTTGTAGACCGAGTATCTACTTAAAGAAGTTAAAACGTTTTAAGATGTTTTCTATTACGACGAACCTAAGACTGATTGCAACGGTCTAGGGGCTTCGTGATTGAGCACTCGGACTTTGAGGTCCTGTGTTGTTAATAAAAGTTGTGAAGATGTTAAAACGATGATGCTTTTGAGAGCATTCGATGTTAAAACGATGAGCATTCGATGTTTAAAACGATGATGTTTTTGAGAGCATTCGATGTTTGAAACGATGTTGGGTTGTAAGCTTTTGAGAGCTTTGACAAAGAAAAGTGTTTTTCTTGCATGCATTTGGCAGACGTGCCATGATCAAACGAGTGATTACCTTGCGGCATCAGGGTAGATCATATCAACGATGTTCTCATTGGGCCTGGAGTTGGACAATGAGGCCCCACCAACGTTGTTAGCACTTGTGCCTCGAGGTTGGACAGTGTGAGATGGGTTTTGACTGTGTGCCTGTTTGCCTAGTGTGGCAATGGAGCCTGATCAACTCATCACGAGGTTGGAGATATCTCATGAGATTAGGTGTGAATGTTTAGATGATGTATTAAAGTGTTCATGCATAGTTTTCCAACGTTGATGTTTGGGGTGTGAAACCCATTGATAAACGATGTGATATAATATGAATGAGTACATTGTTATAGACATGTATATGTGTATATGCCATCTTTGTGTTGCGCATTTAGTTATGGTGATAAATCCATATATCGGTGTCTCACCCTTACAACCATATCAGAGTCGCACAAGGGGGTATGATCGCTACAAGAAGGAGAAGGCTGTCTAGTTCGGGACATGCTGCTGCTGCTTCTATCGGTTGTAGTGTCTGTTAGTTACGACCAGCTTAGGTACTATTATGTTTTGAGGGTAAAACTAATTATGATTTAGGTGTGAAAACATATGAGGCAGTATAGTTGTATGACTTATATACATTGTGTATTTAAGTGTGGTTTGATTACGTTGTTGTTGTTATGAGGTTAAAAGAAAAAGGAAAAAAAATTATCACTATATTTTGAAAAGATAAACGTTGAGAAAACATTATTTTTCGAAAGCAACCACCAAATTAAGTTTTATTTCTGCAAATGGGTAACCATGCGATGACCCGAGTTTAGGGTGTCACATAAGGGCTCGTTTGGTGGTCAGGATAGGATAGGGACGGATAGGATAAGAGAGCAGGATATGAGTAGGATATGGTATGAGCCGGATAAGCTTTTATCCTATCCGACGTTTGGTATCCACCAGATAACCAACTAGATAGCATTGTAATTTTAGTACGAATTTTAAAATTTTCGTTTTTGTTCTGAATGTTTTCATATTTTATTAGATTTTAGTTTTTTATAATTTTTATTTTTTAAAATTATATAAAAAGACAAAATTGTCCTTGTGATAAAATTACATATAATATTTTAAAATTTTTAAATATTGTTTAGCTTAAATTAATTTTGTTATAATTTTAAATATTTTTTTTTAGTTTTTACTTTATATATAGTTAAATTATTAGAATATTTTTTTATTTATTTTTCAGTTTTTTAAAATAATGTGAAGTAACAAAATTAGCATTGTGACAAAATAAAAATAATTTTTTAAATTAATTTTTAATATTTTTATTATTTTATGTTTTATTGTACCTTTTTTGGTAACCATATTATATTTTATTATACTTTAATTATTTTATATATAAAATATTTTTATACTTTATTATACTATAAATCACCTTATCCTATCCTGTTGAGTTATAACCCAGCTCCCCCTCGGGATAGAACTTCAACTAGATGGACATGATATGATAGGTGACAGGATTGATTCATCCCATCCTGTTGACTCACCAAACAATAGTTTATGACAGGATATGATAGCTTATCCTATCATGTCTCTCTTATCCTGATCACCAAACGAGTCCTAAATATCTTGCAACAGGAAATCAACGTAGATAGGAGTATGATTTGATTCGACATGTGATGTTCATGCTATTGTGGGCTTTCATTTCCGAAAGCAAAAGTTATGTATTCCTTCTGCACTACTTTGGCCTTGGTGATCAGATTCCTTTCCCACCCTTTGCTTTTCAATGAAAAAAATGAGAAGCGTTTCCTCATACATCTTTTTCCTCTCAAAATCGTGTCTTTTATTATCATCATATCTGATACACTATTCTCTTTGTAATTTTCTCCCTCTATTTTCCCAAGTTATTTTCATATGTGCAGAATATCAAAATATTATATTTTCATACAATCAGATAGGTATGTAATTTTTAAAATGGACATATTCACTAGGCAAAGGTGCAAACAATAGAAACGTTGTGGTAAAATGGTGGCAACTTATAAAAAAAAAAATGTTGTGGTAAAATGGTGGGCCTTGAGCCCAAGAGGCCTGAGAGTTCTTCTCTTGATGGGTTGGTCACCATCCACTTTCCTGATAGACGATTGCTTAAGTTCCTTGAGTCCAATATATATATGGTTGTAAATTGTAATGTGTGTTTTTGTTTTTCCTTTTCTTTTTCTTTTTAACTTTTTTGTCTTTGACCATCATACTTTATAAGCATTATTATGAGATTAATCTCTTGCATACTGTCGCAATTAAAGAGATTCTTCCCGCGACTTATAATATCTGTTTGTTAATTGGAATCAGCGTTTCTGACAAAAAAAAAAAGGGGTGGAATTAGTGTCTAAGTTGGGTATTTTGAGTTATAAAAAGAATTAGCATTGAGGTATAGAAAATTGGAAATGGATATGAGAGTTCAATGTTATAAATCCTAAGTGTGACTATATTTGTTTTTCCTTTTTTTTAAAAGTTGAATTAATATGATTGATGAATGTATTGTGAGAAAACAAATATAGTCTCTTAATAATTAACATATCAAGAGTTAATAGTTCACATTTATTAATGAAATTTTTAAGAAGAATTTTTATTCAATCAAATAAATTAATAATAATTGTAACAAAAAAAAAACTAATAATAATAAGATTTTCTCACATGTAACTTAAGGATATTGATTAAGAGATTAAAACAGATAATTTTTTTAAAAAAACTTTTAATTTTTTAAATATTTCATATTTTTTATTCATTAACAAATATACTTAAAGCATGCAAAACCTCTAAAATAAAATAACATAAAAATTATATTTATACATATAATTAACTTTCAATAATCATGGTTAATGATGTTCTAAGTAGCTTAAATTTCACTTCGTCATGATTTGAATATAGGTACACCGAACTCTATAAATTAAGCATTAATGATCATAATATTTTAGATGTGAATTACAAACACATGTCATTAATGATCCTTTTAAGTAACCAGCGATTCAAGTTATAGTATGTTTTTTTTAGTGGATATTCAAGTTATAGTATGCTCACTTTTCTTCAAAAAAAAAAAGTTATAGTATGTTCACCACTCTTATGAAATTCATAATTTAATATAGATAACCTCGATATTAAATGAATTTTGAATTTAATAAAAATTTTATTGGTATTCACTATCAGTATAAAATAAAACTTATATTATTAACCAATCATAAATTATTGTATCATTATAAATATTTTATTCTTCGTAGACACTGTAAAAATCACACATATAATAGTTTGTAATTAATTAACCGTATAAAAAAATTTATACTAACAATCAAATTAAACTCATTCAACAAAAGATATTGTGCATCCTAAATTCCCCTTCATGATTTTAGTATGTATGGGTTTTGCATACAATGAGCAGAGAATAGTTAAAGAGTATTTTGTAATTGAGTCTCTCTTACATTTTTTATTAGGATTTTGTTAGGTAAATATTCATTGGGTTCCGTCAAGTGATCCATTGTAATTTGTAGTTCCATTAACTTTTTAAAATAATTCAAATAGGTCCCCATACTTAATAGGAAAATTCTAATAGATCCTTATATTTTATTGAACCGTAACAAAATCTTAAAGAAAAAATGTATGAGTGACTCAGTTTTACAAATTTTTTACATGTCCAAAAACCCTATTAGTACAATCTTTAAAGTATAAGAATTTATTTTAAAATTTATAAGTTTTTTTTTTGATAATCAAAATATATATTAACAAGAGTACAATGGGTACTCTAACCCGTATACATAGAGAGGTCTACAAAAAGTTTATAAGTAATTGAGAGGCCTCCAAATGAATTTTTTTTTTTTGATAGAGCCTACAAATGAATTAAACCTATACTTCCCACCTTTTTTTTGTGTGTGTTCTCTTCTATTCAGTGGTAGACCGGTAGTGGTAGGGACGAAAAGGACACACACGATTAGGGTTTGATTTTGTTTTTGAATTTCAGTTAATCGAAAGCATGTTTGCCTTGATTATTATAACTAAGCAATGGTTATTGATATATTGATTGGGTTTGCAAGAGAGACGACAATAATTGGTCAATTATAAAGTCTTAAAGTACACTCAATTGGTTTCAGGATAAGCATTTACCCGATTAATCACTCAAAGTGGTAGCTGGTGCTTCCAAGTTAGAAAGGGTTTGGGGCCTTTTCCGTCGTCAAATTTCAAGTCGACACATCTTCAAACTGATAAGCCCATGCCCATCAATAATTCAATGATAATCTATAGTTTTATTGAAAGAAAATTTCCTACTTCGATGTTTAATAAGGTTTATTTAAATGTTTTCATTAAACAAAATAAAGTGCAAAATTATTGATTAAGTAAATGCAAAAAACGACAATTATACTCTTTTTTATTTCTCGTAATCTTAAGTATTTTATTTTATATATTCATAGTTTAGAGTCTCAGTAATATTTTAGTTTTAAAATCAGAAAAGAAAGACATTATCATAAAAGTTTAATTTTGATTATTTAAAACTAGAATTTTCTACCAACATGGTGCGACACGGTGGGTAAATAATCAAGTCCTTTAAGCATGTGGCCACAGGTTCGTTTCCTGACTCATGTGTACGGAAGAACATATGTTGGGAGAGATCAATCCCTTAAATGGATTTCAGTATTTCGGGGGATTAGTCTCTGGCTCCCGACCGAAGGATACTCGGGTTCACAAAAAAACTTGTATTTTCTTCATTTACTCTATGAATCAAAATATTTATATGAAATATTACTTTGATAAGTAATTAATAATACTATTAACTGTCCATTATGAATAAATTATATATAATTGCTTTTGGCCTTTTGCTAACGATTATTGAATTTATTATTACGAAACTATAAAATAAAATAAAAAAGAGTAAAGCTTTTTCTATTTTTATGTCATAAAAAGTAACTTATAAGTTAGAACGTCAACATAAATGAATATGAATTTTTCCTCTTTTTTATTACATTTATATATATAACTTAATATTACCACAAGTAAATAAAAAATAGCGAGTCATATAATTATTAAATTTAATACACATGGGTAAATAACTTATATAACAGTATTTTTGGTTTTAAAAAAAAAAAGAATCCACCGAAATCTTGTTGGCAACTAATATAACAGTAGTATTAAAAAAAAGCTAACATAATAGGATAGTTAAATATAATTTACTACGTCAACTTTAATAAATAACAAAAGCCGTTGAGTATAATGGATAAAAATTGCTCAAAATGAACCTCTTAACAAAGGTACCTCTTCTGCTATGTTATTTTTTTTCAAAAAAATATGTAAAATATAGTAAAGATATGTTACTGTTACTCTAATTATCAATCAAGAAATAACAAGATTGGTTACTCAGTCACAACAATATGCCATAACATCCAAACAAAACTACAAAAGAATAAATAATTCAAATATATATGTATTAGAGTATCTTCAATGTAGGGATGAAAATTTGTACCTTATCTGTTGGGTACCCGCAAAAATATACCCACGATTGGAAGGGTAATTACCCGCATAACGGGTAAGGGTTCGGGTACGGGTAATTTGAACCGGTATGGGTACAGGTACGGATACTATGGTACCCACCCCTCCCGCACCCACACATAAGTATATGTATATATAATTATTTATTTAATTATATTATTAATATATATATATAATTTTAATATAATACAAATTTTAAAACCAAAATTAATCTAAAGATTGTTAACTTTCTAAACCTAATTGCATCTATAATTCTTTTTTGGATGTTTTATTTATTTAAATATTTTGATTTGTAATATTTTATGAGTGGGTTTAAAAGACCTTTGAGTCGTTTTTCAGTTGTTATAACGTTTCTTTTGTTATTTATTGCTTTTTCACAGTAAAAGCGGGGATAGCGGGTACGGGTACTTAGATACCCAGATGATACGAATAAGGATACTAAAGTTGCTACCCACACGGGTATAGGCTCGAGTACAAGTATTTTTTTAAATACAGATATAAATACGGGTACTATAGTACCCTATCCATTGTCATCCTTAGTCCAATGGTGCAATTGCAACTCATGGGAGTTCTTTAACCCTTCTTTTATGGACCCATCATTACACATTGACACTTTTTATACTATTTTGGTAAAATAGGTAAATTGGTCTTATACGTTTATTTTATTTACATATCGATCCTATAAGTTTTTTATTTTTCAAATTGGTCCTACATTTTACGTTCCGTTTTCACATTAGTCCTTTCTGTCAATTTTGACATAATGCATATGCCGTCAGTTTTGATACGATCACGTGGCTATCATCTTAGTCCGACACATTGATCTGACTTTGTTGGGTCAAAATTGACAAAAATGACTAATTTGAAAACGAAACGTAACGTATAGAACCAATTTGAAAAATAAAATACTTATATGACCAATATAAAAAATAAAATAAATATATATGACCAATCTACCTGTTTTGCCTACTGTTTATATTGACTTTTCAGTCTAACGGTGTCTCTCAGAAAAGTTAACAAAACGTGTTTTGACAAGTTATACAACTATTTCCCTAGCTTACTTTTTCTATGGTTTCACGACTTCTTGTTGGCTGCTTCTGTAAGAACCAATTGCTTCGGTTGTGCTACAATTGTCATGGACTTTGATCAAAGAATTACGTGGAAAAATAAAGCCAAAATTACCTTGCAAAAACATGATTTCAAGCTATCGTATCAATATCAAGCTCTTAGTCAGAGGTTCTAAAGATTTAGCGGTCATCAGTTTGACAAGTTTTCTAATATAGAACATGAATGATGATGCCAATTATATCGCAAAACAATATATAAGATGCAAATCTGTTGAGTAGCCATCTGCTTACATAGTCTCTCTACTCAAATTTCTGTAATACGTAAGTGGCTAAGACTGAAGAGATCTAATGAATGAAATAAGAGTGGAGTGTTTATGGTAAGCAAGTGACTCACTTTTTTTGGTAGAATAAAGAGAGGAAAACCAAAACTAAACCCTAGGGAAAGCAATAAACAAAGAATAAGCTCGTCTTAAAACATAAATTATCAAATAGTTATTATTGCTTCTTCAGGGATTTATTCTTACATGGCCAAGGGTGAGTGACTCAGCTTCGAAACAAAACAAAACGAAAAGTTACAATGCAAACTTTTTTTTTTATAAGTAGCACACTAGCACATGAAGAAAAAAGGCAGGGGAAATTAACAGCTAGTTGCAGTTGGAAGTGGGTTTGTGGTCAGTAACTGGGTACTTCTGAGCATTCTTAACTATTTTTGTGAGAGCTGCCTGTCCAAGATCTAGTCCACACACATCAGAAAGCTGTATTAGATACAGCAAAACATCTGAAAGCTCTTCCTCTAAGTGCTCCTTATCATCAGAACTCCAATTGGGTAATCCCTTTTCAACTTCTCCTTTCCACTGGAATATCTCAGATAGCTCTCCCACTTCTCCAACCTGCATAAAACAGCACAAATTCTTCATTAACTATACATTACATACATTGTTAGAATAATCAGACTAACTCCACTCCAAAAACTAGCTTATAGAAAGAGTACTGTCCGAGTTATGTTAGATTTTTACACTCAACATATATAGGAGAGGGAATAAACTATAAAAGCATTAAAGAAATTTCAATATTAGTTTAGGTATATGGGACTTGCAAGAGCTAAAAGAAGATTTCTAGGACTGTGATATTGATCCCATCCTCTCACTTCAGCAAACTCAGCAAGCCTTCTGCTGAGTTCCTGAAGAGAAACCTCTCTTGTTGTTCTAGTAAACCCATTAGAGTACTCCATCTTCTTTTGTTAGTTTCTCTTATTTATGGTTCATACAAAGGCTCGTGCATGTCCAATTTATAGACAACCTGGGAGGGGCGTAATATGATAAGGAGAAAGGAAGAGAGAGAGAAGGAAAAAGATATGATAGGATTCTTATTTCTTTTGTTCCCTGTATTTCTAACTAATATATGCACAACTAGTTGTTATAGTGGAGAAGTACTTGAGTGGTTTTTCCTGTAGGACAGTAATCATGTGAGGTATGGCAAACATGCCTCCATCTTTACATTCATGACTTGAAATCACTAACACCTGAAAAGTTAGCCCAAATATGAACAGAAATTTGCTTTAATCTAATCTCCTAATTTGCCTATCACCCTCACCTATATATATTCACATGCATCTCTATAGAATCTAATTTTCTTAAAAGAGTCCACCTTTGTTCCTACCCAATTTTGGATTGTAAGTTTCATATCCGGTGATCCTATATATCTTTTCTTTTGCGCATGGAATCAGTGGACATTGGACAGACAAACATCAGGGATTGTCTTGTTTGCAGATTAGGATAACATTTGTGCTTGGCGTATATTCTAGAAATATAGCTATAGCCTATAGGATTATGTCTAATATGAAATTTTGGAAGAATTCAACAAAGACCAATTTTGCTTGAGGAAAATGAGGAAAGGTACCCGTGCCCATATGCTTTGCAGGTTGGCATGCACATTGCCTTTTGTGCCGTTATGAAATGTGTACTGATCGAGGAGTAAAACCCGGCCACCGAATTTGGATATCCGATCCAATAAAGATGGGAAAGATAAGATATTGATATTATTTTTAATAATCCTGATTTTATCTAAAATAACCTTATCCGGTTAGAAGAGATAAATCCCTCAAATTAAGGTGGGAAAGATAAGATATTGATATTATCTTTAATGATCCTGATATTATCTCAAATAACCTTATCCGGTTAGAAGAGATAAAATCCCTTAAATTAAGGGAATCACATCTCAAAGAAGATTTAAGAGATAAAAGGAGATAAATCCAGATCTCTTAAAGATATGGGGATCCTATTATAAAAGGAGGAGAACCCAAAAGAGAGACTCACTTTTCACTAACCTAGGTGAATCTCCCTTAAGCGTATTAGAGAAATCAGCTTGACCAAGAGACTATTGAAGAGTCCTTGCTCGCTGGTATTCATCAGATACAAGATTAAGGGATGGAGATCACCGTATGACCAAGGGTTGAACCTAGAACTACGTCTGGCTTTGATTCCTATTGGGATACGTAGGACCGAAATACAATATTCTGTCAAGCCATAATCTAAAACAACCCTATTGTTCACTCTTGGTTTGACGTTCTACGACGAGATTTCGACAAGTCAGATCTCGGTTTGAACATTTGGCGCTCACCGTGGGGCCGAGGAAAAACTTTTCCCGGTTCCATAAGAAAGCTTGATGGTGACTACATGGAATGGACAAAGGGGAGGGGCGAACAACACGAACCATGTAGATCATGAGGCTTCGAACACGAGCCAGAACCGTGTCAAGTCCCCCGCCCCCTCCCATCAATAAAGATAACCCTCAGCTGGGAGAGATTATGGCACAGTTTAGGCAACTGGGTGAGGAGAACGAGGAGATACGTGCTCAGAATCAAAGGCTATTAAGAGCTCGGAAAAGAGAAAGATCAGTGATGCCTTTTGAGGAAGAGCAATCCTCACCCGAGGGTAGCCAAAAGGATCTATCGTATGTACCTTCTCATCATGATACGAGACAACCGTCCAAGACCAAACCTCGCCCAGAGGGTTCAGGAGTTAAATCTCGTGTAGAAAGGACTATCTAAAAAGAAAGGGTAACAGACCGACGATCGAGGTTGCCGTTCACGGATGACATTGATGAGGTAATCATACCTAGACATTTTAAGCCTCTTAACATTGATAAATTCAATGGCACCACTGATCCAACCGAGCACGTAGAATCCTTTATTTCTTCTGTTTACTTGGTGACCGATTCGGAAGCCGTCATGTGCAAAAAATTTCCAACTACTTTGCAAGGCCCTGCCTTAACCTGGCTTACGAATCTCCCACCTCGGTCAATTGATTCCTTTGATGTGCTTGTAACTAAGTTCACTGAACATTTCTCAGAGAGCCGAAAGCATAAAAGGCACCCGGTCTCGCTGGTGAATTTTAAACAAGAAAAGAATGAATCACTCAGATTATATGGCTCGTTTTAGTGCCAAACAAATTTTAATTCCCAATATGAGCTCGAAACTCTGTCTACATACTGTCATGGGCGGTTTGAAGTCAGGGCCATTCTTTGAGTATTAATCTCGAAAACCACCGAGAGATTTTGAAGAGTTGCAAGAAAAAGCCACTGGTTTCATGAACTTGGAAGAAATGGTAGAATCCAAAAGGAGAGAAAGAGGTTTTGAAAACAAGAGCTCGGTTCCGAACAAAGAAAGAGATAGGGGACTAATCCACAAAGGGCCCAAAAGACCAATGAAAGGGGATTCTCGGAGAGGCAACCCAGGTACTAGTCCTATACACCGCTAAACCGATATCGGGCAACCATTCTTCAGGAGGTGTGCAACGCTGAGTTACTCACCTTACCTCAACCGTATAAAACTCTGGCCAATACAGACAGAAGTAAAGAGTGCAAATGGCATCAAAACTATGGTCACTCCACTGAAGACTGTAAAACGACCCAGGAAAAAATTGAGGACTTGATATAGGCGGGTCGTCACCCAGATGATAATGGAGGCGGACGAGCTGGTCGGCGACGGGGGAGATGCGATTATGAAAATCGTAAACAAGATGCAAACCTCCAAGGGAATAATCAGAACGGAGATCGGGTGAACAATCAGAGGGGCCCTAATGAAGAAACGGAAGAAGGAGTCAGATGGGTCATAAATACAATCTCAGGAGGATTTGCAGGTGGAGGAACAACGAGTTCAGCTCGGCGGCATCATGTAAAAGCCATCCGATCTGTAAACACGGTGTCTAGAAAACCTACAAGGACGAGACCTCCAATAACTTTCTCAGATGATGACTTCCAAGGGCTGGATCCAAATCAAGACGACCTAATGGTGATAACGGTCGAATTAGCCAACTTCTTGGTCAAACGAACACTTGTTCATCAGGGAAGCTCGACTGATATTTTATACCTGGCGACCTTCAAGAAACTTGGAATTCCAAAAAAACTAATAAAAGAGCAGGAAGACAAGCTAGTAGGGTTCGCCAGAGAGCAAGTAAAAACCCGAGGTTATATAGACCTATTAACAAAGTTTGGAGAGGGAAAACTCTCCCGGACCGTATCAGTCAGATATATTATTGTGGATGCCAGCACGTCGTACAATATCCTTATTGGAAGACCGACGTTGAATGAACTCGGAGCGATTGTCTCTACCCCACACCTCACAATGAAATTCTCAGTCGAGTTTGGAGATATAGTCGCTGTCTGAGCTGACCAAAGGATGGCCTGGCAATGCTATGTGGATAGTCTGAAGGTTACCCGAAACCAGAACATCGCAAAGAATGCCGAAGATGATAAAGTGGAAGTGGTAAGCTCTATTAGTTTGGTTACCTCAGTGAACTCGGTCAGCATGTTTGAACTAGACCCAAGGATGCAGATGTACGAGTCCAGAGCCGAACCAACAGAGACTTTAGAGAAGTTCCAATTGGGAGCCCAAGCTGAACAATGCACCAAGGTCGGCAGTCGGCTCGATCCCTCGCTCAAACAACAGATTCAAGTGGTTTTAAAAAAGAATGCCGATTTGTTTGATTGGAAGACATCGGACATGCCTGACATAGACCCCAATTTTATCTGCCATAAGCTATCTATATGTCCCGAAGCCAAGTCTGTAGCTCAGAGAAAAAGAAAGCTTGGCGAAGAAAGGCGCCAAGCAGTAGCCGAGGAGACTGTCAAACTGGTCAAAGCAAATTTCATCAGAGAGATGAAATACACTACTTGGCTAGCCAATGTGGTGTTAGTTAGAAAGACCAATGGTAAGTTGAGAATGTGCACCGACTACACCGATCTCAACAAAACGTGTCCAAAAGATTCTTATCCTCTTCCCAACATTGACAGATTGGTAGACGGAGCTACCGAGTAATGCCTTTCGATTTAAAATATGTTGGTGCATCATATCAAAGGCTTATGGACAAAGTCATTGTCAACCAGATCGGAAAGAACATAGAAGTATATGTTGACGATATGGTGGTAAAGTCCGATGACCTAAACAAACACTCAGCCGACCTTGAAGAAATTTTCAGTCAACTCAGAAAGTACAACATGAGGTTAAATCCAGAAAAATGCTCCTTTGGCGTATAAGGAGGAAAGTTCTTAGGATACATGCTAACGCATCGAGGAATTAAAGCTAATCCTGATAAGTGCAAAGCTGTCGTTGAAATGCGGAGTCCTCAGAATGTGAAAGAAATTCAGAGGTTAGCTGGCCGATTAGCTTCTCTATCCCGCTTTCTCCCAAAATCCACAGAAAAAGCAAGACCCTTCTTCCAACTTTTGAAAAGACCAAAAGAGTTCACCTGGACCGAGGGGTGTGACAAAGCCTTTGAAGATCTGAAACTTTTTCTAGCCTCTCCCCTGATCCTCACTCGGTCACAGCTCGGCAAAGATCTGTATTTGTATCTGTCCGTCAATGATTATGAAATCAGTGCAGTAATCATCCAGGAAGAAGAAAAACAACAGATGCCGGTGTATTACGTTAGTAGAATTTTGAAAGATGCAGAAACACGGTATCAAGTAATTGAAAAACTAGTCCTCGCCTTAATCATGGCATCTCGGAGGTTACGACCTTACTTCCAGTCACACCAAGTTATAGTCAAAACAGATCATCCAATAAAGCAGGTGCTCAGGAAACCCTATCTAGCAGGACGAATGATAGCTTGGTCAGTAGAATTGTCACGATCCGGTTTGCAATATGAGCCAAGAGGATCGATGAAAGCATAATGCCTCTCTGACTTCATTTCTGAGCTTTCTTCTAAGCCGAGGTCAGGATCCTTCATCTAGCTTCTATATGTTGAAGGTTCATCTAAGTTAAAGGGAAGCGGAGCTGGAATAATTCTTGAAGGTCTTGATGATCTAATCCTGCAACAATCTTTAAAGTTTGGGTTTATTGTTTCAAACAACCAAGCAGAATATGAAGCCCTTATCGCAGGACTGATGCTAGCTAAAGAGGTTGGAATCAAAGAATTAAAATGCCGAAGTGACTCACAACTTGTAACAGGACAAGTCTTGGGTGATTATCAAACAAAGGATCCCCAACTAACCAGGTATCTCTGCAAGGTTAATAGTCTAATTTCTGAATTTGATTTCATTCAGGAGAATCTCCTCGAACCAAACATAAAAAGTGCCGAAGTGATAATGACCGAGCACTGTGATCATGGTGGATGACACCAATTTGGGAATATTTAGCCTATGTCAAATTTCCCAATGACCCTAAGGAGGAGAGGAGAATTCGTCTAAAATCTTGCCATTACACCATCCGAGATGGAGAGCTGTACAGAAGAGGATTCTCCATGCTGTTACTAAAGTGCATAGCAAAGGAGCAGTCCGACTACGTAATGGATGAGATTGTTGATGAATTTGGGCAAGTATACCGAGTCGTGCAAGTAATACGGTGGTGAGACCGATATCGTTCCCACGAGGACTGTGACAAGTACTAGCACATACCGAATCAATTACTATCTAAGCGGATATTTGGATTGAAGGGAGCTCGATAGCGAATACCAAGCCCAAATAAGATTTAAACCTAGAACAAACAAAATAAAGAGAAAAGTTCTTTGAGAATTTCTGCCGAACACTTGGAAGGTACTTAAAAGGATTCTTCAAATATAAGAACAATGCTGTGATTAGGTTCACTAAACTTCATCCCCATGCAATGACATGACTAATAAACATTTTCTACTTCAAGTATGACAATCAATCCACTAGATTACTCAAGCCTCGATTCCTCGGATGACAAGAGCCTAAATCCACTAATAGACCCTAATTCCTTAGGTGGCCTAGATTAGTGAATTTGCATTAAGATTAGGGATTATGCGATTACTAGTAAACCAAACTCTATTCCTAGACGCAAGGGTTACTAGGTGATTAATTTCAATTCCGGTTCTAATACGAATTTTCCAATTGCATATCAGAACACTAATCAAGTCATGGGGGTGCTAGCCACAACAAACATTAAGCATAGAAATCAATCACTCAATAAAGAAGTAAAAACTGTATTACAAGATCAAGTCGGATACATGAGAATTCAGAAATAGCTACACCTAACCCCACCAATGGAGGTTTAGCTACTCATGATCATAGCCAAAACCAAAGAAATATAGATGAAAAGGAAGAGAGGCTCCATGAAATCCTTGTGCAACTGCCCTTGGTTCAGAGAAAGTGATTTAGGGTTTCAAAAACTGTTTTTCTTCTGTTCTGCTCGTGCTCCTTTATAGATCAGGATTCGCGTCACGGCTGTGAAGGCCATCACGGCCTAGCCGTGACGCTTTCTGCCCTGGCGCGCTTTCAAATATTGGAGCATCATGGCCGTGATGCTCATCACGGGCAGGTCGTGATAGCTTCTACCTTCACCAAATGATCTGTCACGACCGTGATGGCCATCACAGCTTGGGCGTGATAGATTCTGCCAAGAGGGGGTCTGGCTCCATTAACATGTCACAGCCGTGATGGGTATCACGGCTAGGCCGTGACAGCTTGTGACTTTTGCCTTCTTTTCTCTCAATTATTGCTCGATCACGGCCGTGAGGGTCATCACGGCCAGGCCGTGAGGGGCTCTGCCTGGGTCATTTTCTTCACTTTTTAAGCTCTGTCTTCATCCAAGCTCCATCATGGCTAACCTTGAGCATTTTTCCTTGAATTCCTGCAAAACAACACGAAGAAACCGCCTCATCCGATCCAAGCTAAAAACTAATAAAATCAAATCAAATATGCCTAAACTATATGAGAAATGTATGCAAAAATGTACAGGAATTATGATGTGAAATCACACTATCAAATCACCCCAAGCTTATTCAATTGCTTGTCCTCAAGCAATCACTAAGGCCAGAAGATATAGACAATCAGATTACAGATAGTGAACCAAGAACCCAAGTAAATAATCCAAGTAACAGGCATCTCAAATAATTCAGCAAGAGACAGTCAGTTTCAAGTCCAATTAGAGGCTTAGGTTTCTTACACTCATATCCTCACTGATTAGGGCACTCTTTCTCACCTGAAGATCACCCCAAGCTTGTTCATTTGCTTGGCTATCTTTCTCACCTCACTCAAGTGTTAGGGAAATAAGACAATTCGCTCCACTTTCCTCAAGGAATGAATTCTACCATAGGCTTGACTATCAACCAAATCTCTACTTTATTAATGAAAACAATTAAGAATCAAGAGGTCTTTTGCTTTGGTTGTAACGGGGTCATGGGATTTATCGTTAGGTGGGGAATTCAAGAAAAGGAAATTTCAAAAGGGCTAAACACAATCAAGCATTGCAAAGCATGACCTTTTAAAATACCTTTTTGGGTTTTGATTCCTTTTTCCACCTTTCTTTCTTTCTTTTTATTTCATTTCTCACTTTATTTTGTCATCCCCTTCTCCATAGAATTTTCTTTTTCTTTTATTTTTCTTTATTTGGAGAAGGGGAGATTTTCAGCTCAAGAGAAATATTTTTCTGATTTTCTCATCCCAAACTTTTTCAACTACCTTTTTACCTTTTTGTAATACTTTAGAAGGTCCCTTATCAAGCATCATTCATCCACATATTTCAAGGTACCAAGAAACGTATTTTATTCATGTAGGCTCAAAATTGGGCAACTAAGGGGTATCATTTAGTCATTCAAAGCTCGGAAGGCCGGAAAAATACCTAGTGCCTCAATCATTTTCAAAAATGTTTGCAAAAAATTTTTAAGCTTCAAAATGGTTTCAAGTCAAGTTCTAGAGAATACAAACCAAGAGGAATAACACTCTAACACAAGGAATGGGGTCAATTTAGTGAGTACCCCCTTTGGCTCAAAATCTCACATTTTAGTAGTTCAAAATCAATGAGAAACACAAGTCTACGGAACCACATGCTAATTATCAACTATCACAAATCATCTCAAGCATTTTCATTTGCAGCCTTATCACAAGAATAAAAAAAATTGGGTTCAAAAATTCACTATCTCAATTTATTTGGCACTTAGTTCTCACAATTGGATGCAAAATTTAGGCAAGGGACAATCTAATCTTGTGAACATGCAAAACTATATGAATGCAACATGAACAATGCAAAAATACCCCTACCCCAAGCTTAAGAACTTACGTTGTCCCCAATGTAAATAATCAAGTTGGAGAGAGGAAAGAAAAATTGGAACGACTTACCGAGGTGGCAGCGGGTGCTGGTTCACATGCCTAGTCAGAAGGAATTGCATGAAAATTGGGTCACGGCCGTGATGCTTATCACAGGCAGGCCGTGATGCATTCTGGTTCATAGGAGTGGCCTGTCACGGCCGTGACCTCCATCACGACTAGGCCGTGATGCTCTCTGATCTTCAGGGTCCTTCCATCACGCCCGTGATGGGGATCACGGCTGGGCCGTGATCCTTTCTGATCTTCAATTCTGGCTCATCACGGCCGTGACCAGTGTCACGGTCTGGGCGTGATGGTTGCTGACCTTGTTGTCTCTGCCCTTTTTGCTTCTCCCTCCTCCTTACCCTGAAAACACTTAACCAAACTATTAATTTATGATCTTTTTCCTCTTGATCTTCTCAAATTATTCAAGAGGGAAAAATCAAAAACAAAAGGAAAATGAAAAGAGAACTTGGGTTGCCTCCCAATAAGCGCTTCTTTAACGTCACTAGCTTGACGGGTAGTTGACCTAAAGGATCATGAAGGTGTACAACTGAGATCAATCTCTCGATGTCACCACCCAAGTAGGCCTTAAGTCTTTGGCCATTGACTTTGAAGGTCCTTTTTGAAGTAGGATCCTCCACTTCCACAGCTCCACGAGGTGAGACTTCTTTGACAATGAACGGTCCCGACCACTTAGACTTCAACTTGCCCGGAAACAATCTCAGTCGGGAATTGAATAGTAAAACTTGTTGTCCCGGCTGAAATGTTTTCATCACGATCTTCTTGTCATGGTAGGTCTTTACTCTCTGCTTGTAAATAGCTGCATTCTCATATGCATTAAGGCGCATTTCCTCTAACTTATGCAGTTGATTCACTCTTTTCTCACCCGCCAGAGTGGCATCAAAATTCAAGAACTTCAATGCCCAAAAGGCTCGATGCTCCAACTCTAAGGGCAGATGACATGCCCTCCCATAGACCATCTAAAACGGAGATAACCCCACAGAAGTTTTCAGTGCAGTCCGGTAGGCCCACAAGACATCGTCAAGCTTCCTTGCCCAATCTCCTCTTGAAACGGCCACAGTCTTTTCCAGAATTTTCTTAATCTCCCGGTTGGAGACCTCCACTTGCCCATTTGTTTGAGGATGATATGGGGACGCCACCTTATGCCTCACATCATACTTGGTCAACACATTTCTCAGTTGTGAGTTTCAAAAGTGAGATCCCCCATCACTTATGAGGACCCTCGGGACATCGAACCGGGCAAAGATGTTCTTCTTGATGAATTTAATCACTGTCTGGGCATCATTCTTCTGTGTTGAAATGGCCTCCACCCATTTGGAAACATAGTCCACTGCCACCAAGATATATTGATTGGAGAATGAAGGTGGAAGTGGACTCATAAAGTCTATGCCCCAGCAATCAAATACCTCAACCTCCAATATGTTATGCAGTGGCATCTCATCCCTTTTTGAAATGTTCCCGGTCCTTTGGCATTTGTCACAACTCTTCACATGATTGAAAGAGTCCTTGAAGATTGAGGGCCAGAAGAGCCCAGATTGGAGGACCTTTGCAGTTGTCCTATCCCCATTATAATGTCCACCATATGGCGAGTTATGACAATGCCACAAAATTTTTCTTGCTTCCTCTTGACTAACACACCTCCTCCATAAGCCATCCGGTCCAACCTTGAATATAAATGGATCGTCCCACATGAAATGGTTGGCATCCCAGAAGAATTTCTTCTTTTGTTGCCAAGTGAGGTGCTCTGGAACAATGTTGGCTGCTTTGAAATTTGCCATGTCGGCAAACCATGGTCTCTCATGTACCAGCAATAAAGCCTCATTCGGGAAATCATCCCGAATGTCCTTCTCTTTTGCAGCCACCTCTTCATTCACCAACCGGGACAAGTGGTCAGCCACCACATTCTCGCTACCCTTTTTGTCCTTAATGACTAAGTCAAATTCCTGCAACAATAGAATCCACCATATGAGTCTTGGTTTAGAATCTAACTTAGTCAACAAATATTTAATTGCAGCATGATCAGTAAAAACAATGACTTGTGACCCTATTAAGTAGGAACGAAATTTTTCCAGTGCAAACACTATGGCTAGCAACTCTTTTTCAGTTCTTGCATAATTTACTTGGTTCTCATTGAGAACCTTGCTAGCATAGTGAATGGCATGGAAAAATTTGTCCCTCCGCTGTCCCAGAACTGCCCCAACTGCGTAGTCACTGGCATCGCACATTAGTTCAAATGGTGACTCCCAGTTGGGTGCAACAAGAATGGGAGCAGTAATCAACTTGTCTTTCAAAATCTGAAAAGAGGTAAGACAAGCAGTATCAAACACAAATGGAGTGTCCTTGTTCAAAAGGCTACACAACGGCTTGGCTATCTTTGAAAAGTCCTTGATGAACCACCGGTAAAAGCCTGCATGCCTAAGGAAACTCCTCACACCCTTGACATTCACTGGTGGAGGTAGTCTCTCAATCACATCAATCTTGGATTTATCCACTTCGATCCCCTTTGCTGAAATTTTGTTCCCAAGCACAATGCCTTCCTGCACCATAAAATGACACTTCTCCCAATTTAAGACTAAATTGGTGTCCATGCACCTCTTTAACACAACAGCAAGGTTAGACAAACAGTTATCATAAGAGGAACCGAAAACAGAAAAATCATCCATGAAAATCTCAATGTATTTTTCTACCATATCAGAAAAATGGAAAGCATGCACCTTTGAAATGTCGCAGGCGCATTACAAAGTCCGAAAGGCATCTTCCGATAGGCGAAAACTCCAAAAGGGCATGTGAAAGCAGTTTTCTCTTGGTCTTTCGGGTTAACCGCAATTTGGTTATAACCCGAATAACCATCCAAGAAACAATAGTAAGCCTGCCCGGCCAACCTCTCCAACATCTGGTCCATGAATGGAAGTCGAAAGTGATCCTTCCTAGTAGCTTGATTTAGCTTCCGGTAATCTATACACATTCGCCAACCAGTGACCGTTCTAGTTGGGATCAACTCATTCTTCTCGTTGTGCACGACGGTCATGCCACCTTTCTTTGGAACCACTTGTACCGGGCTCACCCAAGCATTATCGAAAATCGGATAGATCATTCCAGCTTCAAGGAGTTTCAACACCTCCTTCTTCACCACTTCTTTCATTGTAGGATCGAGCCTCCTCTGCGGTTGGACCACCGGTTTAAATTCAGCCTCCATCATGATCTTGTTCATACAAAACGTGGGGCTAATACCTTTCAAATCTGAGATGGACCATCCAATAGCTGTCTTATGCTCTCGAAGCACCCTTACAAGTTTCTCCTCTTCTAATTTGGACAGTACATTACTTACTATGACAGGGTCTTCATCATTTTCACCAAGAAAGACATACTTCAAGTGGGGAGGCAGAGGTTTAAGCTCCAACTCGAGCTTCTCTTGGACTTCATCCTTCTTGAGTTCTTCTTTCTTAGTGTTCACAGTAAGTTGCTTGGGTTGAGCTTCCAAATCACACAAACAGTCTTCTAATTCCTTCTCATCTTCTTCATCAAGATTTTCAATAGACTTCACAATTACCTTCTCAAGAGTAGAGGAATGGTGCTTCTGTGCAAAGACTTCCTTGGCCACCATATCCACCATATCCATGCGGAAGCAATTATCTTCATCACTCGGGCGATGCATAGCTTCAAACACATTAAAAGTGACCTCTTCATCTTGCACTCTGAGTCGAAGCTGGCCTTTTTGCACATCTATCAAAGCACGACCAGTTGCTATAAAAGGTCTCCCCAATATAAGTGGAACTTCTGCATCCTCCTCCATGTCTAGTATCACAAAATCCGCTGGGAAGATAAACTTGTCCACTTTAACCAACACATCTTCCAGAATACCATAAGGACGCTTTATTGATCTGTCTGCTAGTTGCAATGCCATCCTTGTTGGCTTCACCTCACCACCTCCAAGCTTGTTCAAAATTGAAAGCGGCATCAAATTGATACTCGCTCCCAAGTCACACAAGGCCTTCCCAATAGCAACACTCCCAATAGTGCAAGGGATTGTAAAACTACCAGGATCTTTAAGCTTTGGAGGTAGCTTCCTTTGAAGTATAGCACTAAACTCTTATGTCAAGGCAACAGTCTCACCTTATTTGAACTTTCTTTTCTTCGTGAGCAACTCCTTCATGAATTTTGCATAAGTGGGCATCTGCTCTAGTGCTTCATCAAAGGGTATGTTAATCTGTAGCCTCTTGAAGATGTCAAGAAACTTGGCAAACTGTTCTTCCTTCTCCTTTTTCTTGCTCAAATGAGGATATGGCAACTTCACATAAGAGGGGATCTCTTGAGGCTTGTCTCCATTTTTCAAAATCTGACTTTTACTCCTCCTCAAAATTGAATTCTCATCCACTAGCTTCTCCTTCTTGTCTTTTTCATTGTCTTTTTCTTCCTCCTCTACTACAACCTCTTTGCCTTTTTCCTTATTCAAATTAGTTTTTTCATCATTCATCTCTGTTTTTTCATCAACTCTCTGATTTTTCACCAAGGGCTCACCACTCTCTTCCTCAAGACTTTTACCACTCCTCAACACAATAGCCTTGCAATGCTCTTTAGGATTAGTTTGAGTATTACCTGAAAAACTGCTGCTAGATTGCTCTGCTAGTTGCTTTGCAATCTGTCCAACTTGAACCTCCAAGTTCTTTATAGAAGCATCAGTGTTTTTCTGGTTTGACATGGACATCTGCATGAACTGATTGAGGGTGTTCTCCAAGATAGAAGTCCGGTATTGAGGCGGTGGTGTGGGCTGAGACTTGCTTGCTTGTCCGGCATCTTGTTTCCAACCAAAACTCGGTTGATTCCTCCATCCTTGGTTGTAGTTGTTGGAGTATTGGTTGTTTCCTGGCCGCCCATAGTTCCCCATATAATTAGCTTCCTCATGGGAACTAGGCGGTGCCTCACATCTTCCATTATCATGATCTCCTCCACAAAAATCACATCGCATTACCTGTTGAGGTGGCATGGTTGTCCCTTGAACAGTTTGGAGTTGTTGTGGGAGTTGAGCGAGTTGCTTGGTAATGGACTCCAGTTGTTGTGTCATGAGTTTATTCTGAACCAAAAGTGCAGATTGTGAATCTAACTCCAACACTCCCCTTCTTGATGTGGAACCCCGATCATGATGCATCAAATAGTCATTCGATGCCATAGCCTCTATCAAAATCAGTGCTTCCTCTGCTGTCTTTGTGTTCATGGAACCTCCAGCTGAGGCATCCAACATATACCTGGTTGACGGCCTCAATCCATTACAGAATGTTTGCATTTGGGTATGATCATCAAACCCATGATTTGGACATATTCGGAGCAATTCCTTGAACCTTTCCCAGGCGTCATGCAGAGTCTCACCTTCTTGTTGAGCAAAGCTTATGATGTCACCCCTTGTCTTTACAAATCTTGAGGTGGGGAAGAATCTTGCCAGAAATTTTGCCTCTAAGTCATCCCATGTAGTAATGCTCCCCCTTGGTTGAGATTGGAGCCAAGCCTTGGCCCTATCTCTTAAAGAGAAGGGAAACGCCCTTAGACGGATTGTATCCTCAGAGGCACCATTGTGCTTCATCGTATCACATATCTCAATGAAGTTGGAGATATGACTATTAGGATCTTCCTTTTCCAACCCGGCAAACTGATTTTGTGCAACCAAATTCAAAAGAGCTGGCTTGATTTCAAAATTGTTGCAGTTAATTGGGGGCCTCACTATGCTAGTGACATGCCGATTGACGTTGGTATTGCCGTAGTCACCAAGTGTCCTTCATGGTGGAGCACCTTCACCATTGTCTGCCATTCTGAGTTTTTCTTGATGAACTTGAGAGGTGGAAGTCTCTTGTTCTTCTTCTTGCTGTTCTAACCGTTTCTGCTCTCTTGCTTGCCTTTGATTTTTCCTAGTTGTTCTTTAAATCTCAGGATCGTGGAGGAGTTGGTCAGCTGGGATAGTACCTCGCATACACAAACAGTCTAGCAAACAAGAGTGTTACCAGTAAAAGTCGGCACACAAACAGCAAATACACCAGAAAATGTGACAGCAAACCAAAACACAAAAATGACAGCAAACAGATCACCACGTAATTTTTTTTTTTGCTTTTACTTAAATTAGTAACTGAAATGGGTATGCTAATATTGAAACACAATCCCCGGCAACGACGCCAAAAACTTGTTGATGAATCTGGGCAAGTATACCCAGTCGTGCAAGTAATACGGTGGTGAGACCGATATCGTTCCCACGAGGACTGTGACAAGTACTAGCACGTACCGAATCAATTACTATCTAAGCGAATATTTGGATTGAAGGGAGCTCGATAGTGAATACCAAGCCCAAATAAGATTTAAACCTAGAACAAACAAAATAAAGAGAAAGGTTCTTTGAGAATTTCTGTCGAACACTTGGAAGGCACTTAAAAGGATTCTTCAAATATAAGAACAATGCTGGGATTAGGTTCACTAAACTTTATCCCCATGCAACAACATGACTAATAAACAGTTTCTACTTCAAGTATGATAATCAATCCACTAGATTACTCAAGCCCCGATTTCTCGGATGACAAGAGCTTAAATCCACTAATAGACCCTAATTCCTTAGGTGGCCTAGATTAGTGAATTTGCATTAAGATTAGGGATTACGTGATTACTAGTAAACCAAACTCTATTCCTAGACGCAAGGGTTACTAGGTGATTAATTTCAGTTCCGGTTCTAATACGAATTTTCCAATTGCATATCAGAACACTAATCAAGTCATGGGGGTGCTAGCCACAACAAGCATTAAGCATAGAAATCAATCACTCAATAAAGAAGTAAAAACTGTATTACAAGATCAAGTCCGATACATGAGAATTCATAAATAGCTACACCTAACCCCAACAATGGAGGTTTAACTACTCATGATCATAGACAAAACCAAAGAAATATAGATGAAAAGGAAGAAAGGCTCCATGAAATCCTTGTGCAACTGCCCTTGGTTCAGAGAAAGTGATTTAGGGTTTCAAAAACTGTTTTTCTTCTGTTCTGCTCGTGCTCCTTTATAGATCAGGATTCGCGTCGCCGTGATGGCCATCACGGCCTATTTGTGACGCTTTCTGCCTTGGCGCGCTTTCAAATATTGGAGCATCACGGGCAGGCCGTGATAGCTTCTGGCTTCACCAAATGATCTGTCACGACCGTGATGGCCGTCACGGCTTGGCCGTCACGGCTTGGCCGTGACAGATTCTGCCAAGAGGGGGTCTGGCTCCATTAACATGTCACAGCCGTGATAGGTATCACGGCTATGCCGTGACAGCTTCTGACTTTTGCCTTTTTTTCTCTCAATTATTGCTCGATCACGACTGTGAGGGTCATCACGGCCAGGCCGTGATGGGCTCTGCCTGGGTCATTTTCTTCACTTTTTAAGCTCTGTCTTCATCCAAGCTCCATCATGGCTAATCTTGAGCATTTTTCCTTGAATTCCTGCAAAACAACACCAAGAAACCGCCTCACCCGATCCAAGGTAAAAACTAATAAAATCAAATCAAATATGCCTAAACTATATGAGAAATGCATGCAAAAATGTACAGGAATTATGATGTGAAATCCCACTATCAGAGATGTACCGAGGAATCTGTGGAATGCATTCAGGTGACCGATCTCTAGCAGCTCGGGTCCTGCGAGCGGGGTTTTACTGGACGACCATGAGATTGGATTGTGCTACCTGGACTAATAGGTGTGAGCCTTGTCAGAAGTTCGCCAATGTAGCACGAGCTCCAGTAGAAGAGCTCCATTCCATGTTCTCGCCGTGGCCCTTTACCATGTGAGGGATGGATATAGTCGGTCCTTTCGCAATTTCTAAAGGTCAAGTCAAGTTCTTGCTGGTAGGAGTAGACTATTTCACTAAGTGGATTGAAACATAACCATTAGCTACCATAACAGCTAAGAAGGTTCAGAGTTTTGTATGGAAAAGCATCATATGCAGGCATGGCCTCCCTTATGCAATTGTCATAGATAATGGAAAGCAATTCACCGATAAAGAGCTTAGAGAGTTCTACTCCAACCTCAGAATCAAACATAAAGTGACCTCAGTTGAGCATCTACAAACAAACGGACAAGCAGAAGCAGCCAACAAAGTCATTTTGAACGAGCTCAAAAGAAGGTTAGGCCATACAAAAGGGGCATGGGTTGAAGAATTACCAAGCATCCTATGGGCTTACCATTGCTCACCACAGTATTCAACTGGTGAAACACCATTCAAGCTAACCTATGGAACCGATGCAATGATTCCAGTTGAGCTCGGCGAACTCTTTCCGAAGACAGCATCATTACCAAAGTAAGAACGAATAAGAAATCCAAGTTGAGCTTGACATGGTTGAGGAAGTCCGAGATGAGGCAAAAATCATAGAACTATGCAAGCAAAAAGCAACTCGAAAGTACAACTCGAGGTTGCAGCCAAGGGAATTTGTGCAAGGTGACTTAGTGCTGAGATTGCAAAACGATATGAGAAAAGACTCCAAAGAGGGTAAGCTCGTAGCAAACTAGTATGGCCCATTCAGAATAGTTGAAAATCTAGGAAATGGTGCTTATAGGCTAGAAGAGTTGTCAGGAAAGACTATTCCAAGAACATGAAACACCTCCCACCTTAAGTTTTATTTTAGTTAAAGTTATGTAAGTAGGTGATGTACTCTTTTTCCTATCCCGGTCCTTTCCCCCCCGAGGTTTTGGCCAGGAAGGTTTTAATAAGGCACACCCGAAAAAATAAATAAATAGAATCATTTTCAGTTGCCATATTAGGCAAGAATACTGTTTTTATGTCAAAAATTTATTTATGAAAAACTAAAAGCCTAAAAAGGTTGACCGAGCTAAAATCGATCGAGTTGAAGTCGAAATGCCGGACCTAAAGAGGCAAAAACTAAGAACCTAAAAAGGTAAACAACATTTAAAGGTAGTTAAAAACCTAAAAAGGTTGACCGAGCTAAAATCGACCGAGTTAAGGTCGAAATGCCGAACCTAAAGAGGTAAGACTAAAAACCTAAAAAGGTTGACGGAGCTAAAATCGACCGAGTTGAGGTCGAAATGCCGAGCCTAAAAAGGTAAACAACATCTAAAGGTAGTTAAAAACCTAAAAAGGTTGACCGATCTAAAATTAATCGAGTTAAGGTCGAAATGCCGAACCTAAAGAGGTAAAACTAAAGACCTAAAAAGGGTGACCGAGCTAAAATCGACCTAGTTAAGGTTAAAATGACGAACCTAACGAGGCAGCCAATGCCTAAGAAGGTAAGTAAAAACCTACAGGTATTCCGAGTTCCAAAAACTCGAGTAAGCCGAGTAACACGCAAGAATGTAAAAGCCGAGCACAAACTTAGAAAAAAGTTACAAGCTCAAGCACCAAAAAGCCAAAAAGTTTGAAAAGTAAAAAGCAACTCGTGATTTAGAAACTAACATGTAATTCCATTAATTAAAGGGGCAAAGCCCATGAGTACAAAAGGTTCAGAATGAAAAGGGGATTACCCTAGGAACAAAATACAAGAATTATTTTTTCTAAGTTATTCATGGGCATCCCCATGAGCAACGATTCCGGCAGGAGTAGAGTCGAAGATATCCCGGCACCCAGAGGAATAATGGAAGATGGATCAGGTAAAACCATTCCCCCATTTCCTCCCTCCCCAACCGTTTGCTCCTCAACTTCCACTTCCTCCTGGCCTGCCTCTTCTTCATCCTCGAGCAACGACAAAGGAACCATAATTCCATCCTTGTTGAAGTCCTTGTCCACATCCACTTGGGAGTAGTCAGCATCGGGGTTGAAGCATTGAATCTGTTTCACAGCACAAAAGAACCCACTGACGTGCTCTTTCATGATGGTAGCCTCGGCATCAGCTACATCAGACTGAAGTTTTAGAATGGCTTCCTTCTCGGCATACAGGGATCGGTGAAGCTCGAGGTTGGCCACCTTCTCTTTCTGAAGTTCCTCGGCAGCCTTCACAAGGTTGAGCTTCTCAATCCTCTCCTTGTCTAGCTCAGCTCGAAGGGAGACATTGATTTTCACCAGCTCGGCCTTTTGTGTTTTCAGCTGCCCAAGAGACCGAGCCTGTTCTTCACATTTAGTGACGGCTTGAGCCAGCTCGTCACGCACTAACAAAGCACGAGCTGCATCGGCCTTCATTGCCTTCATCTTTTTCACATTATTTGATAATTCATTACCCCAAAAGCGGTTAATGGATGAAAGACGAAGAGCATAGGCGGTAGCGGCCTCCATACTTGCCTCCGGTCCCTGCTCCAGCAACATCTGAGCATCGGCGGGCTTGAGAACCTGGCCATCTAAAAGTGGGCCAGGATTGAAATCATTACCCCAGAGTGAGCTGATCCCAGGGTTGCAGTGGCCGTTATACCACTTTGCGTCCGAAGTTAGATCAGTCACGAAGGGCGTCCCTTCAACCCGTTCCTCGGTGATAGGCTCTTTGTAGGTCATAAGAAAGGGAGAAGTACTCTGCCTCGGAATCTCAACTTGAATATCAGCCCTAGCCCGCTTGGAAGGACGGGCGCCTAGATCAGTAGCTGCAACAGTCTTCTTTTTTCCCTTATTATCTGGAGTCGGAGCTGAAGCACCAGCAGCCTCTTGATGCGTCGAATTCTTTAGCAACGCTTTATAATTAAACTTTCCCTTGATCACTGAAAAAGAAATCAGCCGAGTTAAAAGGCAGAATTTTTAAGTGCATCAACAGTATCTAAAGAAGAAATGCTTACGATCAAAGTCGGCACGCCGAGTGGAAGAGGTGGGTAATTTTAAAAGCCTCCCACAAGGCAATGGTCGAGGATAGAGTTTCAAAATCTCCACATCGGCTCGCTCATCATTGGTCATAGAACTCAGGTTATAATTGGAAAATTTGGAAGGACGGGGCTGCCAATAAAAGGGAAACCTCGGCTCCCCTTCAGAATCAAAAAATACGGACTCATGGCCTTCGGAAGGCCGGACCTTGAAAAATTCTGATTTAAAAAACTTATAAGAACTCTTATAGAGGCCGATGATACCTCTACCCTCAACCCCACTAAGGGAAATCCATCCAATTCGGTCCCCGAATCGAACTTTATAAAAGTAAAGGAACTTTGGAGCGGTAGCTGTCATCCCCGTTTGACTACATAGGATCTGGAAAGCCTTCAAGAAGGCCCAACTGTTGGGATGCAACTGAGTAGGGGCGACGTTCATGATTCTCAGAACGTCACACTCAAATTGGGTAAAAGGAAGGGTGACACCGATATGTTTGAAAAATGTTTTATAGACATAAGTAAAGTGTGGTTCGACGGGGAGAGCTCTCAAGAAAACATGATCCTCATCTGAGCAAGGCAAACAGCAAACAGAAGCAGGGACCTAACAAATTTCGTTCTTAACACTCCTAAGGGATTCGCGACTCCTAAAGTTAGAAAAGAACACCCCTACTTCAGGTCTAACCTAGGAATACCCATGAATTGTAATGTCTGGAATGGGCTCTTTAGGGGCAGTAATGGCTGCAGGAGTAGCAGAGCTACTCTTATTAGAAGATGAAGAAGAAGAGAATTTAGGGTTATCTCCATTACCCTTCAAAGGAGGCAAAGAATGAGGAGACTCCCCGATAAGATCGATTTCAGGTTCTACGATTTGAACCTCACTGGAAGCATTCTGAGATACCTCAAAGGAAGGCTCCATGACCAAATAAAGAAGCAACAAAGCCAAATATAAAATGGAAGAAATGGGAAGGACGTACCTGGAAGGAAAAAGAGAATGCAGAAAGCTTGGAGAGGAAGAGCTTGAAGAAGAAGGGTTTTAACAGAGAAGATACGAGTGAACTCTTTAGCAAAATTGACCCAATTTTTACCAGAAACTTTGTCACTTCAAAGTTTAACGTCACTTTCCAAAAAGTAATAAGGAAAGATGGCGTGCGAAGGAAGAGAAACGTCTCTTCAAGTCTACGCAAATTCGGCTCACTAATGAAGGAGTCACACGTGGCTAAGATATCAGAATAAATGCTGCGACAAGCTAACGCTTCAATCATGCAACCAAAGAGCAAGCCTTGGAAGTAATGCCACAGAGGTCACTCGTCACAAACTTGCCTTATCTTAATAATGAAGGTAAAGTCTCTTTTCATCTCGTGAGCTACGAAACTTTGGTAACAGCGCATATCTAAAACGGCTGCCCACGTCTTGGCTCGGCTCCTTCGAAGAAGCTTCCACGCTTTCTTAAAGCTCAATGCTTGGGGGGGCTTGTATATGGGCCGAGGTGTAAAGCCCGCCAACTCGAAGCGTGAAGCTCGGTCGCTCGAGGTGTTCACCGAAGTAAAAGATGTACATATAGACCGAAGTGTGAAGCTCGGTCACTTACCTCGCCAACTTGAAAGGCTAAAGAGACCAAGTTTCTAAGCTCGGTCACTGAGGTTGATTGATTGGCCGAGGTACAAGATCGATCACTAAGACTATGGTAAAAAGGGGAAGAGAACCTACACCATAAACCTTAGATCCTACAAATAAGGTTTTCAAAGGCCAAGCTCGGCCACTGTCATGAAAACTTTTACGCTTCTACTAGCTCAAAGCTTGGGAGGACGTGTGTATTGGTCGAGGAGTAAAACCTGGCCACCGAGCTTGGATACCCGATCCAATAAAGATGGGAAAGATAAGATATTGATATTATCTTTAATGATCATGATATTATCTAAAATAACATTATCCGGTTAGAAGAGATAAATCCCTCAACTTAAGGTGGGAAAGATAAGATATTGATATTATCATTAATGATCTTGATATTATCTCAAATAACCTTATCCGGTTAGAAGAGATAAAATCCCTTAAGTTAAGGAAATCACATCTCAAAGAAGATTTAAGAGATAAAAGGAGATAAATCCGGATCTCTTAAAGATATAGGGATCCTATTATAAAAGGAGGAGAACCCAAAAGAGAGACTCACTTTTCACTAACATAGGTGAATCTCCCTTAAGCATATTAGAGAAATCAGCTTGACTAAGAGACTATTAAAGAGTCATTGCTCGCTGATATTCATCAGATACAAGATTAAGGGATGGAGATCACCGTATAGCCAAGGGTTGAACCTAGAACTACGTCTGGCTTTGATTCCCATTGGGATACGTAGGACCGGATACAATATTCTGTCAAGCCATAATCTAAAACAACCCAATTGTTCACTTTTGGTTTGACGTTCTACGGCAAGATTCCGGTAAGTCGGATCTCGGTAGGAACAAAATGTAAAAACTTTGGATCTGGATTATCTTCATCCGGATTCCCCGGTCATTTCTCCATTCAAATGTCAGTTGTTTTATTAATTTAATGACCAACATGATAAAACTCTCAACCATTAGATTAATTCAACAACCGATATTTGGATGAACTGAGAGAGGGTGGAGATCGGAATCCAGATGAAGAAGATTCACTTTCATAAAACTTTTAAGCAGTTGCAACATCAAGCAAAAGCTTCCAAAATCTTTATGAAGCCTTTGATATAAATGTTAGGATTTTAAATCCAGGCCCGCTTTTGTAGTTTCCAAAATTGCATCGCAACTGCAATGTAGGCTATATTTTCCTGTAATAGCGAAAAACAAAATGCAGAAGCAATTTAAAATCTTAATAAATGTCAATCTCATTTGTGTGGATGATATTAATGGTAAAATTCGGATGCTCAACCAAGTATCAAAGTGCTTTAATTCTTCAGAAAATATTTCATATTCCTATAAATGAAAATTCAGCAATCTTAACTATGTCCTTCCTTACCCATTATAAATGGTATTTAAGGAAAGCCTTGAGTAGCTTGCGCTAACGATCATTATTCTTTCATCAAATTTTTTTTTTTTTGGGTGCTTTTCATCATTTTCTTCTGTTGAATTACTTATTTATAAAATAAAAAAGGCAGGAACTTTTTTTTTGTCTGTTGCTATACCTCTCTAAGTTGGCAATGATATGCAATTTTTTGGTCTAAGGTTACTAGAGAACCCCAACCAATAATTTCACAATAGTAATAATTTCACAAGGATGTCACCAATTGACACCAAACCAAGTTTGGCTATTTTAGATCCATTGCAATGTTTGTGAGGACGCCATTGCATTTTTTCTTTTACTGGGTTTGATATTTAAGGTGATTTATTAAATATCTCAATGATAGCTATTTATATTTAAAAAAAGTTTTAAATATTTATTATAAAATTGCCAGTTAAAAAATGTATAAAAAAATATGATACCCATAAGGGTACCGTAACAATCCCCTGCATTTTGAGATTATGGTTGCAAAAGGTGCTTCAATGCCCGCATATATAGCAATGATTTGCGCGCCTAATAATAGTGGTTTAAGTTAAAATGGAAATGCCTATAAATATACCACCACAGCCACGACAAGGCATGTCTTGGTGTCGGTCCTTTTATATATATTTATATTTCAAGAAAAGAACAAAGAGCAAGCTATTTATCTGACTCATCACTCAAGGCCGGTGAAGGAAGCTTGTAGGCTCACGAGGCCAGGGACACCATTCTGACATCACTTCCCTTATGGAGTACAATGGCATACTGGTCCTTAAAAATATACCTTACAAGTACTTTAGCTATATATGATTTAGTCCTTAAATTATACAAATTCATTTTATGGAAGTCTTTTTTATTATCACTTTTAAAGACTAGGGAATGGATGCAAGGTAATTTGACTGAAAACCTGAAGCACCATGATGATAAAGACTGGCAATGCATGTGGGCAGCAGCCATCTGACAGGTACCATTGCAGTGCTTACAAAGATGTACCAACATGTACATGTAACACACACATGACACATGCATGATGTGGATACATCAACTATGTAAGAGTACTCATAAATAGATGTGTAGGTATTTTGCATAACTAGAGAGAGGCAGACCAATCAGATTGCCTTGCTAGTCTCAATCTTGGTGATGGCATCAAATCGTGGAATGCTCATCCTGCTGATCGAAGTAGCTTCATAATTCATGATTGTATGAAGATCTCTATTCCCCTGAGTTATTTCTTTATGGTTATTTATTTCCTTCTCTAAGGCCTAGGACCCTTCCCTAAACAAAAAGAAAAACCAAAACCTTTAGACAATTTTGAGGATTTGGTTGTTTTTCTTTCGGCCATTTGTTCTGGACTTGTTTCCCAAAAGTAATTAATTGTCTGGTTGGTGGGAATACACCAGATATGAAGGGATTGAATGAGATGTTGAACTTGTTAAGCTTAGCCAAGTATTTCAAACTTGTGGGGAAGAAAAATCCTGATTATCTCTGATTCTTTGCTTCAGCAACTTTGTTATCACTTTTTTCTACCAAAGTTCATCTCTTGCAATTGAGTCCTATGTTTATTTAACTCTTCAGCATGGAACTTGGCAGACTCAGGAAAATAACCTATTTCTCTGTTTCTTCTAACACAAGCTATCCTATAATTGGCTCTGACTATTGAAGTGAAGGATGTTCAATGGCTGAGCATTGGTGGTGCTTATCTCTTAATTCCTGGCAGACTAGGACTCAATTGAACATTTAAAATTTAAGCATCATGGTGCAAAGAACATTTTAAAAGAATAATAAATAAATAAAAACTGCAAAGTTTGTGGAGGAAAAACTAATTCAGAGTTCAGACAAGGACCAATTCAGAATGTTTGGTAATTATTCAACATTGGAAGCACTATGACACCAAACAATTTTGCAACGTGCATGCTACCAAAGCTAAGAAAAGATAGACTGTAAAATACTAAAAATGTTATTTTATATTTTATCAAAGTTACAAGTATACAAATATTGGTTATACAACATTGTGCGATCTTCATAAGCAGCCACCATGCATCATGATTTAACCTTTTACCTGTCAACACCAACTGTAGCAACATGTGATGTAGTAAACCGTATGTGAATTACATAGATGGGGTGCTTGATTCTGTAGAGGGAAAGGTGAATAACTGCCAGCTTAGGTTTATGACAAAGCTCACAATATCTTTACCAAGCTACTGCCTAGTCATCATGGATGTCCATGATTTGCACCGAAAAAGTTTGCTTGTTTGTTCTTGGGTACTAAATGAAATTCTGATCACTTGTTTGTCTAATGCTGTTGAGGTTGTTAACTTTCTCTCTTGCAAAATCGCAAATTAAGACGAGAACTGACGTGCTGAATATTCAATCAAAATTACTACAGGAATCTTGTAACACAACAAAATTGAGCAACTTCCTCAACATAATGAATGAAGTTTCGGTATACAAGAGAAGAATCAACTGTGCATGACATGTTTTCTGTGTAATTGTAAACTATGTTACATCTTAAACTATGCACACTTTTTTTCCTAAACACAAATGACTAACCAAAGTGTCCATAATTTGAGGGGTCAGATATCTTAGTCAGCATAGCTAGAACCTCCTTCATGTTGGGCCTAGCCTGCGGCGCCTCCGCGGTGCACTTCACTCCAATCCTTAACAATTCAGCCATCTCGTCAGCCCCACCAACTAGCCCAGAACCCATCAGCAAAACCGGTACAGAACGACTGCTTAACTCATGATGTCTTCCATAACCCATGACGCGCCTAGCCCATTCAACCAAACACTCATCCCCTCCATCCACTGCTCTCCTCCCTGTTGCAAGCTCCATAACCAACACCCCAAAACTGTACACATCTCCTTTTGTTGTGGCTTGCCATGTCTGTCCATATTCAGGTGCAACATAACCAACTGTGCCAGCCACCATTGTGCTCACATGGCTATCCCCAGCATCAACCACTCTAGCAAGTCCAAAATCTGTGACCTTGGCATTCCCATCTTTGTCTAACAACACATTGCTAGCCTTCACATCTCTATGCACAATAGAAGGGTAGCATTCATGGTGTAAATAGATTAGTGCTCTAGCCACATCAATAGCCACTTCTAGCCTCCTCCTCCATGTCAAACGTGTTCTATCAGTCACTAGATCCTCCAAGCTTCCACCTTCTATGTACTCATAAACCAGTATCTTCTCTGAACCATTTAGGCACCAACCATAGAGTGTGACCAGGTTAGGATGAGGCCAACCAAACCCATGACCACTCAGAACCTCCATTTCAGCCCGGAATTCCTTTTCACCATCAAGTCCTTCCCTTTGGAGCTTCTTCACTGCCACCACTCGACCATCAGGAAACACTCCCTTGTACACTGTTCCAAACCCCCCTTTTCCTATGATTCTGTCCTCTGAGAAGCTGCAAGTTGCTTTCAAGATGTCAGCCTGTGTAAAAGCTGTCTTGTCCAAACGGATGACCTTAACTTTATCAGATAGCCAAGGTGAAGATCCAGAGCTGCTTGAATCATGCCACTGCTTTGTGTCCTTCAAGAGGTATCCTGGTTCCTGCTCAGATGGGCTTTTCACCATTACACAGACTATAATAGTAAGAATCCCAAATACCATGAAAGCCAGTGTTATAGCCAAAAACACCAAAACCACAGACAATTTTGTAGGCCTTTTCTGATCTTTGTTGTGACTACTCATGTTATCATTTGTGGTGTTGCTATCAATGAACTTGGGAAGAACCAAGAGGGGGTCCCCCAAATATGAGTCTCTCCCAAAAGTAGCAAATTGTCCTGTTGATGAGACTACACCTGATATGAAGGGATTGTATGAGATGTTGAACTTGTTAAGCTCAGCCAAGTTGTTCAAACTTGCAGGAAACGTTCCAGAGAAGTTGTTGTAAGACAAATCCAGATTCAGCATACATTTCCAGTTGCCAATTTCCAAGGGAAGTTCACCTGAAAACTTGTTTCTGGTAATGTTCAAGACCACAAGTGGCACACTACCCAACTCTGGAGGGAATTTCCCAGAGAAATTGTTGAACCCCAAGTGCAACATGCTGAAGTTCACCATTGTCCCAATTTCTGAAGGAACTTCACCACTGAGCTGGTTCCCACTTAGCTGAACATACCCTGATATATGGGGTAATCTCAAGGAGGAGCCAGGTGTACAAAATGAGAAAATACCATATCCTTTGAGCAACTTGTCCCAGAGGCCTCTACAATTCTTCCTTGTTAAGATGCTATAAACAAAGCTGAATGGAGGGTAATCTGCAGGTATCCATCTTTTCATTGCTAAACATTCACCAGAGCCAGCAATCATTCTATTCTCTTTCCTATTTATTTCAAAAGTGGGGGTGGGATTCCTTCCAATTTTGGACAATTCAGGAGTCAAATTTCCAGAGAGCTTATTGTTGGCAAGGTTTAACCATAGCAAGCTTGTGCAGTTTCCTAACTCCGGGGGAATTTCTCCAGTTAATGAGTTATTTGCAAGCATTAACCATAAGAGGGAACTCAACTTTCCAAGGCTTGGTGGGATTGAGCCACTCAAATTGTTGTAGCTAATGTCAAGTGCTTGCAGGCGCGGCATGTTTCCAAATTCAGGTGGAATAGGTCCACTGAACTTGTTATAGGATAACATTAAGAACTTCAGACTTGGCATTTGAGAGATTTCAACAGGTAATGGACCTGAAAAGTTATTGAAGCTTAGGTCTAACCTGCTTATGTTTGGCAATTTAAGAATTCCTGATGAATTCAATCCTCCAGTGTAAAAATTCGAGTGCAATAGAAGAAAGCTCACTTGCTTAAATTTCCCAAATATCTTTTGTATGTCTCCACCAAACCTATTTCTACTCAAATCCAAGAAAACCAAATTAGTCAAGTTCAAAAGGGTGTCTGGAATATCTCTTGAAAAGCTATTGTTCCCCAAGTACAATCCTTGGAGACCTGAAATGGATCCAAATTCAGAGGGAATACTCCCAGTAAAATTGTTACTGGAAAGATTCAGAATGGTTAAATTCTTGCAGTTAACAACATCCTTTGGTGCCTCACCAACAAAACCATTTTCTGAAAGGTCTAATTCTTCAAGTTTACAATTCCCTACCGGAAAAGCTTCAGAAGGAATAGTCCCACTGAGATGGTTCTCAGCAACAGAAAACTCTCTCAGCCTTGCAAATTCCATCCATATCCCCCCACTCAGATTGTTGGTGCTCAAATCCAAGTACTGCAACTTGAGACACTGATCAAAACAGTTATCAATGCTGCCAGATAAGTTATTACCTGAGACATTCAAAGTAACTAAATTATCACAAATGGCTGGGAAATTCAACCCAAGTTCCCCTTGAATTCTATTCACAGACAAGTCCAGTGTTTGCAAGCTTGTCAAGCCAGTCAAGTTGAGCTCTCCTGTGAGAATATTATGTGAGAGGTTGAGATGAAGGAGGTTGTGGCACTGCCTCAAGTCTTGTGGAATCTCACCCGAGAGGGTGTTGGTGGAGAGATCAAGATGTGTGAGCTGAGTGAGCAGAGAGAAGTTCTGGAATATCTTGCCTGTGAGGACACTGGCAGAGAGGTCTATGCCAACCACCCTCATGTTGGTGCATGAAATTCCCGGCCATTCACAATGATTGGAGCTGCTCTTGTTCCAATATATGTACTTTCCTTGGTCTGCAACAGTTTGGTTGTCCAGGTAGGATTTCAGCATCAGCAGAACTTGTTTGTCAGTGTCCAAAGAATCCCCGGTAACAACTTTACCTGTGAAAACCAAACACAAAACAGAATTTGCATTGGTAAACGTGAAAAAACAACTTGGTGTATGTAACAGAACCATCAACCTCGGAAAACACAGAATAAAATAATACTACCCAATAACCATTTTCAGAAAACATGAAAACACCCCACATGGTTGATAATGATCATTGATTTTAATAAGAGCTTCACTCATCATAAATAAACAAATCATATATTAAAGAATAAGAAAAAAAGTGAATTATGGGTCGTGAGTACCTGAAAGAAGGATCAAGAAAAAGACTAATAGGAAGCCGCAGGAATATGATTCCTGCTCTGACATTTATGTTTCCTTCCTCCCTCCCTCCTTTTTTTCTTCTCCTCTTGTGCTACTTGTGTTTCCTTGTTGAGCAAAACTCTTATTCTGATGATTCCCAGATTAAAAAAAACAAAATTGAATCACTAGAGGGCACAAAAACATTGGGAAGTTGAACCCTTTGGGACGTGTGTTGGAGTGCAGCTAGACAAAATGGAACTTCAGGACATGATGCTTCCTTTTCATTCTTGTTTTTTGTTTTGGGATTTCCTTTTTGTTGGTATGTTGAAGGGTTGTTGTTACTATTAATTATTATATGTAATAAATGAATGGTTGCTACCTATAATTATCACAAAAAGGGTTTGCTTGCTGAAATGTGAAATGAGTTTGTATGGTTCTACTTCTACTACTTTGGGGCATTTGTTTATTGAAGTCACAGGAAGGGGGTAGAGAAGATCACAAGGCAATAGCATTTGAAAAAATAGCCAAGATGGGGGGCGGTCGAGCCGCCGTTGCTGACCGGTTCGGCTCCCACGGGTTTGAGTTTGACCCAAAAAGATGCCGAGACTGAACTGAAGAGTAAATACGGACACGGTTTATGCAATTGTTTTTCATAAATAAATAAATGTTGGGTAAAGTTGGTTATGTGGTAAACTTGGAATAAAGATATGTTGTGCTACTTTTTTTTTTTTTTTTAAGTTTTGGGATGAAATCAAGTGTATCTTGTAGTCGATAATCGTATGATTAATTCTTGAGAATGTAGAGTTTGAATCATGGATATATGATTAATGGCTCAAATTACTAGCCACTCAAACTACACCATATAGGTTATGCTGCGTTACTCTATTGTTACATATTCTATCTCCATTAATATTATCTTATATATCAATTAAAAAACTATATAATGTTTGAAAAGTAAAATATGTGACAACCAGGACATAGAATATGATACTAAAGTAAGATTAGAAATCTTTCGTCAGCTTGTATTATATGTGATGAGAGAGTATCATGGTTAAAGTGGCAAGAAAATGACATCGGCGAGCACTATATGCTTTTTGTAAATTTCGTGGGAAGTTTGGCAACGATTAAGGTTAGGGAGTTATCAAGAACGCCCGTGGTTTTAGACACTGTAGAAAAAGTTGGATGAAATTGAAAGTGGTAAATGGTAATGTCATTGATGGTGTAACCTGAATTTGGATAGCGATCAACATCGCATTCGTGAAGGCAATTAAAAGGTGAAGAAATACAAATAGAGCGAAAGGAACCTCATGCGCCTCCAATTTTGGTAATGCAAGCAATCAACGTCTCGGGTATGTCTTTTGTAAAAAACAAAAATAAAAAAACATCTCGGGTATGGGTAGAGACGTGGGGGTAATTAATAACTTCGCCTTCATGTACCAGTAAATTACATTAACATTTTTACCCGTTTTGAATAGTATGATGCAATGTTTTAAAAAGAGTTTAACCGGAAAATCGAAAAGAAAAGTGGTTCAAGATCCAACCGATTCAATCGGTGGTTGAACCGGTATATATATATATATATATATATAAACAAATAGATCCGATAACAAGTGTAATTTCAATCCAAGTTCTAATTTTTATGTCCAAATTATTTAATACTTAAACAAGCACAAATTGGAGTAAGTCATTCAATTTATGATGCTCCAGCCTTTTTTTATTTAAAAAGAACTTTTTTAAAAAATTTTGAATTTTTTTAATGAACCGGACGGATTTCCGGTTCCGATTTTCCGGTTTGGCCCGGTTCAACCGGTTTTTTGTGATTTTTAGCGGTTAAACCTCTTTTCCGGTTATGTGGTTCGACCAGGACCGCAGATGGGTCGGGTCGACGGTCTAACTAAAGTTGACACAAACAAACACAAGAAGGGGATTGAAGTGTGTTTGTTAATAATTTTTCTAAAACAACCTTTTAAAACTGTTTTTCTCACACGAGGATATATAAAGTAAATGCACACATTGAAAAAGAACTTTTGAGACTTAACAAAAGCAATATCAAAACCCCACAGTCAGTATAAACAAATAAAGCCGTAAGAGTTTAAGGATAGAAGATTCACGCAGATGATTTTATCCTGCTTCACTCTCTTCCAACCAAGAGTTGCGTCCAATCCATTCGACTTGAAGGTTTTATCCATTATTTCTCCAAATAGATTACAACAAAGTATTCAACACCTCTCCATGCTACAAGTATTCCTTTCTTACCAAGCTTCTTCAGGCTCTAACTCTAACAAAGAGATTTTAACTTAAGATCTTCTTAACTCACTATATGTGAGGATATGAAAGTTTAAGATCTGTTGAATATTTTCACAATATTCAAACTAAAGAATACAGACTTTTGCTTTTGAAAGAATGAAAGAAATGAGAGCTTGTTCTCGCAAGTATTGGATTGTCAAAAGTTGCTCTTCATCGCTTGAGGTCCTCTATTTATAGTGACCTTCTTCTACTCTTGAAAAGCTTCAACGGTCATTTTGAATTTCCCGTTTAGAGATAGCATTGAATACACAATATCCGTTGTGGCTGATAGCTTGATCGTGGCCATGCTGAAATGTATTCTTGGTTATCAGGGTAGTACAAAATGGAGGCTCACTACTTTGAGCATTTGCAGCTTGAAAACTGTTTTTCCTCCTTTATGTAACTTCCAGCTTTTTCCAGCCATAAAGGTGTCATCGTACAAATCGTTTTATATTTCCCATTGTACTGTGTTGCTCTTTGTATTTCCTCGATGCTACTATGATTTTCTCACAAGGAAACAAAGCATTAAGCATATAAAACAAATACGAAGAACAAAAATTCTGTTGAAATAAATATCAATCTTTTGAAATAAATATGATTCATTGTGGACAGAATTGAAATTATTTAAGAAGGCTTATCATAAAGACGAGCTCGTCTACTTAAAAACTGTGTCTTAATCCTTTTGTTAACATCAAAACTTAGATTAATTAAATCCAAATCACTTTGGTTCCAACAATCTCCCCCTTTTTGATGATGACAAAAACTAATTAAATTTGAGTAGCAAAGTCTAAGAGAGCTTACAAAGGTCCCCCTAAGTCAAAGCATTCAAACTTTTAACAGCACATGTATATAGCTTATCAGATCAGTGAAACTACTTATCAGTTAAGTATAGTATCAGAGCATTATGGACTTAATCAAACTTATTTAGAATATATCATATCAAATAGTGTTAGAGCATGTAGACTTAGGATATATCATAGCAATAAACAAATCATAGTAAACTGTATCAGAGCATTCAAAACAGTTATAGTATATTAAAGCATAAACAAAGACATGCATATGCAAACAATTATATACTTTTCAAAAACTTACTCTTCTCATTAAATTTAATTCTCTTTCCTTTCTCCCCCTTTTTTGTCATCAGAAAAAAAGGTTAAGGAGTGGACCATCATTGTCGGTAATAAAAGAGAAACAAGAGAAATTAAGAGGAAGGTGGAGGTGGAGGAGGAGGGTTTTGATTTTGATACGTATCAGGATTTGGTGGAGAAGCAGGGATTTGTGTAGGCAGATTCTGACTTTGTTGAAAACTGAGCATGATGCTCATCATCTGGTTCATCATTATGTTTGTTGGATCCAAAGCTTCTACAATTTGCTCTCTCACTTGTTCCTTCACTTCAACCTTTACTCTTTCTTCAATTATTCTACCAATTATCTCTTCAAAGTTTGGTGGCAGAGAGAATGAAGGTCTAGAGCTTTCAGCACTGTCTTGAGCATGTGCTTGACTTGGCAAGGTGTCCAAGGCTCTGGACTGTTGAGGTTGGTCCTGAGAGTGAATGACTGTGAGAGCTAACGGTTAAGATGAATGCTTCTCAGAAGTGCTAGGTCTGGGAATAGACTCAGCAACTTCCACAACTTTCATATCTTTAACAATAATTCCTCATCAGTGTGTTCTGAAGATGGTGATGGAGGAGGTGAAGTAGCATATTGCAGCATTGGTTCTGGTAGCTCTTTGGCCCAATGAATAGAGTCCTATTCAAAGACAGGACTTATGACAGGAATGCCAATGATGTCCTTATAGATGAGGAATCTGCAGTAAGCAAGGCCACACTTTCCTCTGAATTTTGGAATATATTTCTTTTCTTCAATAGTCAGTCCAGAGAAGGAAGCTTCATGTGCACATTCCACCTTGTGAGTCCTCCAGATGTCGACAGCAACATCCTCTTGAACATCTTCAGTTGGTTGAGTCAACTAGTAGTCAATCATATTTTGATCAGTGAGATTGATTGCTAGATTGATTATGCAACTGTCAGGAAAAGGGCATCTTGCCAGTGTTTCTCTGCTTCTTCAGATCTTTGTCTTTATTCATGTTAATCATTGGTAGCCTGGGACATATCATGTAGGCTCTGAATCCTATTCTTGTTTTCTCCAGAGAATGATGCAGCCATGTTGGAGGCACAAAATTTGCAGCTCTAACATATCTTGGCATTTCCAACTCCATTTTCCAAAAAGCATACAGGAGTTGATCAATTTGCAGCTCTGAATGATCTTGATCTCTTTTCAAGAAAATTTTTAAGATTTTTATTTCCTGGACCCTGAGCCCAGTCAGATATGATGTGCCTTTCTACAGCATCAGTGAAAGGTTTAGAGGGTGGGGATTTGATGAGGTTTGGGTAGATCTTCTTATGAGGGAATCTCTTCTGTGGTAGATGGGTGAGAAGAGGTCAAAGGGAATTGAATAACTCAGATGGAAATGGTCCAGTAGGTGTATGTGGTTCAGGGTTAATCCAATATGAGTAGATGTTTTCAGGTTCATACTCATTCCAGTGGAGGATACCATCTGGTTAGAATAGGTTCAGGTTCAGTTTGGTGGGTGTGAAATAAGATTCTCCAGTCTCTATTTACCTTAGCTAAGCTTTCAGCTTTGCCATCATAAAGAACAAAGGGATAAGTGTAGGGGAATCTAGTTTTTCTATTTTTGGGAAAGGGTGCACCAGGGCTAATTCCATTATCTGGTTGATTGAACCAGGGGTCATCACCAGGGATGATAAGTTGGAATGTTGGTCTAGGAGGTGAGGCTATTTGTGGTTGGTCTGGTGAGTTTGTTTGTGGTGAAAGGGGTGTGGGAATATACACATCATCCAAAGTTTAATTTTGATTCACAGAGGATGCATGTATAGAGTCATCTACCCTATGATCAAAGCTGGAAACTAGGGCATCTATTGCTAACTTGACAGGGTCATTAGCAAGAAGGGTTACCTCAGTTCCCATGGCAGCTTTAACTCTTCTCTTAGGTTGTCTCCTCCTAGTTGGAATAGAGGCAGTAACAGCATCAGCAGAAGCAGCAATTTTCTGTTTCCTCAGTACAGAGCTGATGGGAGCCAGGTCCTCATCATCCGCATCCTCATCATAAGACAGAATCAAGTCTCTTGTCCTTTTCTGTGTGGGGGCAGGATTAGGAGTAGTAGCAGTAGGTTCTCTAAAGACAATTCCACCAGTAGGCCTTTTAGGCATTGGCTTCCTTGCAGCAGTGGTTTTATTCTTAACATTCCTCTTCAGCCCCAGAACATCATCATTGTTCTGTTCAACCATTTCTTCCTTGACCTTCATTAGTTCCTTAGTCTTGGCTATGGCAGCAGCAACATAGGTGCTGAGATTCATATTTGCAATGTTCATCTTGCCAAAATCAGTAGCTGACATTGGTTTTTCAGTTAAAATTCGTGTTTGCTCTTCAGATGACCTAGAAGCAATGAATTCATGAATTCATTGAGCTTTGAAGATCTTGGAAAGGAGATGACAATAGGGAAATGCAGAGAGTTTCTTCCTGTTAATCACAGCATCCCTGAATCTTCAATACAAAATTCTGGGAAGGTTGATATTTGTCTCAGAAAAGAGATGGAAGAGGCAGAACTTGTGCAAGGTAGACAAGTTATCCTTGGACCCAGCTTTGTGAAGAACGACTTTGTTCAAAAGTTGATGAAGGATGCGAATAATGTCCTTCATTTCTACAGATTTCCATGAGTGATTCCTTACTGTATCCTCTCTCATTAAGAAGACTTCAATGACCTCAGTGCCACCTAGTTCAGTCTCCCATGACTCAGTAAAAACCATCCCTTCCTGAGCGCAGAAGATGGCAACAACAATAGTCTTCTCGGAGACTACTATCCTCTTTCCCAATACAGTAGAGGAGATGTCAGTATCAGCGAAGAGTCCTTCCCACCCAGCAGCGTTGATATACTTGCTGATATCTAGATTGTAGTCTTGTAAAACTCCAAAGTTGAAGTGGTGCTCAATAGCCATATTAAGCTTGTCCACATTGAAGGTTGAAGAAGAAGCTATTTTTGGTGAACTAGGAGTTAGGGTTTGAAAGCAAATAGATAGAGAGCTCTAGCAATCTCAGAGATGACAGGGTAATGAAAGCTTTCTCAAAGGGAAGAGGGTTTCTTTAAAAAGGTTTTGAATTTCAAAGATTTTTATTTTAGAAATAAATCAAAAAGAAAATATTTGACAAGACATGTCATTAAGGCTAAAACGACATTGGTATTTTGAAACTATAAAATGGTTATGATGGGATTGATGGAAGTACTTACTCAACAGAGAAAATAGGTATGGACGGGTCCAAACAAGATGCAAACATGCATAGACGCGACATGCAGTGGACGCGGCACACAAATACAATGGACGCGATCTGCAATGGATGCGTATTTTAGTCATACAATGGAGTTGAAATGCTTTAGACGCACATACATCAACAAAGATTCTTTAGGCTGGACACCTTAATCAATCCACACATAGCATATTGAGATGCTTCCTAATAAAAATAAATATGTCCTCAGCAAGAGGTTTAGTAAAGATATCTTCCCATTGATGGTCAGTATCCACAGACTGTATATCAAAAACACCTTTTTGCATATAGTCCCTAATGAAATGATGTTTAATTTCTATATGCTTGGCTCTAGAATGCAATATTGGATTCTTAGATAAATTAATTGCAACAATATTATCACACATAAGTGGAATACTACTTACAAACACATTGTAGTCTTCTAATTGATATTTGATCCAAAGAAGTTGTGAGTAGCAACTAACAGGTGAAATATACTCAGCTTCAATAGTTGATAAGGCGATGATACTTTGTCTTTTGCTTGATCATGAGACAAGATTAGCTCCAATGAAGTGACATCCTCCACTGATACTTTTTCTTTCAATTCTATCTCTAGCATAGTCAACATCACAGAAACCAACTAATCTGTAATCTTTACATTTCTTAAACCACAAACCCAGATTAGTAGTACCTTTCAAATATCTAAATATTCTTTTAACTGCTGATAAGTGAGATTCTCTAGGATCAGATTGAAATCGAGCACATAAGCATACACTGAACATAATATCAGGCCTAGACGCAGTAAGATATAAGAGATATCCTATCATACCTCTATATACCTTTTGGTCTACCTTTTTCTCTTTATCATCTTTGTTCATTATGAACGTGGGGTGCATTGGGGTATTCATTGGTTTGTAATCATCCATTTTGAACTTCTTCACGAGTTCCTTCGTATACTTGGTTTGATGGATGTGCACCTCGTCCGTAGTTTGTTTAACTTGAAGTCCAAGGAAGAATTTGCGTTCTCCTATCATGCTCATTTCAAACTCTTTCTGCATGAGCTTAGAAAACTCTTTGCATAGAGATTCATTAGTAGCACCAAAAATAATATCATCAACATATATTTGCACAATTTTGAAATTAGACTTAATGGACTTTCTAAATAAGGTTGTGTCAACCTTTCCTCTATTAAATCCATTTTCATAAGAAAAGAACTTAGCCTATCATACCAAGCTCTAGGGGCTTGTTTAAGGCCGTATAAAGCTTTCTTAAGCTTATATACATGTTCAGGATGGGTTTCACTTTCAAAACCCGGAGGTTGCATAACATATACCTCTTCATTAATAAAGCCATTTAGAAAAGCACTTTTAACATCCATTTGAAAAAGCATAATGCTATGATGTGCATCAAAAGAAAGTAAAATCCTAATTGCTTCTAATCTAGCAATAGGTGCAAAAGTTTCAGTGTAATCTATACCTTCTTCTTGAGAGTATCCTTGTGCAACAAGTCTTGCTTTATTTCTTACCACTTTACCATTTTCATCAAGCTTGTTTCTGTAAACCCATTTTGTTCCAATAACTGATTTATCTTCATGCAAGGGTACCAGAGTCCAAACATTACTTCTTTCAAACTGATTCAATTCTTCTTGCATAGCTAGAATCCAACCATTGTCCAGCAGAGCCTCGTCTACTGTATTTGGTTCTAACTTAGAGACAAGTGCAGAATCATCTTGCTCTCTGAAGGTTGATCTGATTCTCAGCCTATCATTGGGATTTCCAATGATCTGATCTTGTGGATGATTATTCTTGAAAGACCAAGATCTTTGAACATTTTCTTGTTGAGAAGTGGATGTTTCTGGTTCTGGTTGTTGAGGAGGGTCGTCTACTTGATCATCAACTTTAATCTGTGTTGTATCTCTTGAGATATTTAGATCAAGATCTGCAAAAGCTTCATCTAGCTCTGATAATTTCTTACCACTGACAGAAGCAGTCCTTGTTGGACCAAAAAGATCAAGGTGTAGCAACTCTAGTGGTCTATTGGTACTAACAACAGTTTTAGATCCAAAAGAACCCTTGACTTGTTATCCCTTTTGACATGCATCATAGAGAGCATCAGATTTATACTTGAGGTTTGGTAGCCCTCTCACGAGGTTATGCTTATTTAGCTTTGAAATTAATTTCAAGCTTGCATGACCTAGCCTTTTGTGCCAAATCCATCGCTCATCTTCAATGGACACTAGACATGAGACACTCTGATTTAAGAGGTCCTCCAAATCAATCTTATACAGATTGTTTTGCCTCTTAGAAGTGAATAGAAGTGATCCATAATTTTTCTAGACATTACACATGTTGTTATCAAAAGAAACAACATATCCACTATCACATAATTGACTTATACTTAACAGATTATGTTTAAGACCATTAACCAAGAGAACATTGTCAATGGAGAGAAAATGATGTTTACCAATTTTACCTATACCAGTGATCTTCCCTTTCTGGTTTCCTCCAACTGTGACCCAGTCACCATCATTGGCTCTAAGGTCTTGGAACATACATATTTCTCCTGTCATGTGTCGTGAGCACCCACTGTCCATGTACCAAGATGTTTGTTTCTTTTCTGTTGTTAAGCAAATCTGCAACGGGTATTATATTATCTTTAGGTACCCAAACTGACTTGGGTCCTTTCTTGTTAGTAGTCACTGGACGAGAATGCTTTCTATGCTTATTATGTATGCATCTAGATATAGTATGTCCAATCTTTCCATACACTTTGAAAAAGGTGTTGGAAGGGCCAGACTTGGTTTTAGCATGTTTAGCTTGAGCTTTTGAAGCTCTATGCTGTGTATGTGGTGTTGACTTTTGGTGAGATGCTTCTTGCTTCTCTTTGTCATAACCAATGCTAGATTTATCGTGTGGTGACCTAGAGTACCTTAAAATGAGACTAAATTTATCTAAGCCACCTACAAGCTTTGACAGAGAGTCTGTCAGATATTTTACATCTTGTTTCAGTTTTGCAACTTCACAAGAAACATCAGGCTCACACTCCATTTTGTCAGCTAGACTGACATTCACTGATTTTATTATGTCATTTTAATCTTTAAGGTTTTGTTTCTCGATGCAAACCCTATCATATTCTCTAGATAATTTAGAAAATTTCTTTTTGGGACTCCTATACTCTCGAGACAGAGTGGACGATTCATGCAACAATTCATCAAAAGCATTTTGAAGAGTGGACGGGTCAGAGTCCATTACCTCAGCATCAGTGTATTCACTTTCTGATGCAGTGTCTGCCATGAGACAAATATTTGCCTCTTTCTCAGCATTATCTTCTTCATCTGATGAAGACAGATCAAGATCCTCCCATGTAGCCATTAACCCTTTCTTCTTTTTGAAGAATTTCTTTTTATCCTTAAGCTCAGGGCAATCAGCTTTGAAATGTCCATGTTTCTTGCATTCAAAGCACAAGGATGAACCTTTTTCCTTGGAATATGACTTTTCCTTGGAAAATTTCTTGTTGAACTACTTCCTTCTGAAACCACATTTCTTTCTCCAGATGTGTTGAATCTTCCTGGAGATGAAAGATAGTTCATCCTCATCTATTCCTTCATCATTATCAGAAGATCCAGATTTCATCTGATGACTCGGCAGCTTTGAGGACTTTTGATGAACTTGCCTTCTTTGCATTTAGGGCAATAGATTTTCCTTTTATGGAATTTTCTTCTTCATTTAGTTCAAGTTCTTGCACCTTGAGTGATCCCGGAAGCTCTTTTAGAGAAAGAGTGTTCAGATTTTTGGCTTCTTGAATAGCAGTCACTTTGGGTCTCCATTGCTTTGAGAGACTTCTCAGAATATTTCTCACATGGTCTCTATTTTCATAAGTTTTTCCAAGTGATCTGAGACTGTTGGTGATAGTCTGAAATCTCCCAAACATCTGATCTATAGTTTCATGATCAGCCATCTTAAACAGTTCATAATGGTGAACCGGCATGTTTATTTTTGATTCCTTCACTTGTGATGAACCCTCATGAGCTAGGGCAAGAGTATCCCAGATTTTTTTAGCAGTATTGCAGCTGTGAACTTTGTCATGTTTAGATCTAGTAATAGCACACATGAGATAGTGCTTAGCTTTTAGATTAAGCTGATGTTGGTTCTTCTGCTCTTGAGTCCGTTGGGCTCTAGGAACAGCAGCTCTAGCTTCATCTCTTGGCTCTGTGTAGCCGGTTTCAATCAGCTCCCAAATATCTATATTCTGTGCATCCAAGAAGGTCATCATCCTCTTCTTCTAATAGTCATAATCAGTTCCATCAAAGATAGGAGGTCTGTTGATAGCTTGTCCTTCTGCATCCATGGTTGTTGGATCGTACTCCCTCAGCACTTGTTAGATGCTCAACTCTTTCGAGGCTGAGCTCTGATACCAACTGAAGTTGACACAGACAAACACAAGAAGGGGGGTTGAATTGTGTTTGTTAATAATTTTTCTAAAACAACCTTTTAAAACTGTTTTTCTCATACGAGGATATATAAAGCAGATGCACACACTGAAATGAACTTTTGAGACTTAACAAAAGCAATATCAAAACCCCACAGTCAGTATAAACAAATAAAGCTGTAAGAGTTTAAGGATAGAAGATTCACGCAGATGATTTTATCCTGATTCATTCTCTTCCAACCAAGAGTGATAACATGATTTTATATAGCTTAAAACCATGTCCTCATTGCAATTACTCATTGAATTTTGGCTATTAAAGAGATGGACTCTCATAAATTGTGATTACTTTTGCAGATTATTAAGAGTGGACTAAGTTGGAGCATAATTGGAGGAAAAATTGTATTTTTGGAGCTTAAAAACGGGGTGAATCAAGAGTTGGGGCATGAGACAAAACTGTGTGTCCTGATAGACACAGTTGTGTCTCAAAAAAATGGATTTTCTCTCCCCGGAGTTCGACACAACTGTGTCTCTATATAGACACAGCTGTGTCTAATCATCGCATGCGCTGTTCTCCCGAGAGACACAGTTGTGTCTCCTAATAGACACAGCTGTGTCTAGTCCCTGGAGCATGGTTTTGCCAAGAGACACAGCTGTGTCCCCTAATAGATACAGTTGTGTCTATTCTGTCTGTTAAAGAAAATACCAATTTTACCCTTTGTTAAGTTTTAAATAGTTTTCAGAAACCTCTTTTAGGGAGCTTTTCGACGGCTAGAGACGGCTAAAAACACTGTTATTGGGGGTTTAGCTATTGTGAGATTTCTTACAAACCTTTGGAGCGATTCAAGAGCAAGGCAAGGCGCTTGAAGAATCAGAGTGGAGATTACTACTGTAAAAGGGGTTATTTTTCCTTGCTTCTTCATGTACCTTTATTTAGATTTGGTTCTCTTATATTCTATGGATCGCTAAATACCATTACTAGGGTTATGGTGGATCTTGCTACTTGAAACTCTTTTCCTAATTTAATATGATTTCATGATTTTGCTCTCATATATATTATTCTATTGCTTTAATTCATGTTAAGTGTTGATCACTCTTGGCATGTTTGAGTTGATTGATTGATCGACGGCCGTACCGCAATTAATTGACAGACATATAGAATAATCGATGTTAGGATTATTGCATGATCAAACTTTAATCCTAATCTTTCAATCAGATTAATCAACCTCTTCGTGCTGTATGCTTTCTCAGGATTTGAATTTCTTACATGACCAAATAGGAAATTAATTCGGGGAAAAGATTATTAATATTGAATGACCAAACGTATTAATAGAATTCGTTGAGGGATTGATATATGTTGCTTAATTCAAAAATCATAAATAATTAGGAATTGGGAATTAAAAGAGCAAGTGAAACCTTGACCCTAGGCTTTCTCATAATTGAATCCTTATATCTGTGTTCTTGCTTGCGAACTCTTGTCTTTGTTGTTCCTTTCTAAATTCCATCATTTCACCAATTTAATTTGTCTGAATAACATAAGAATTTCTCTCGTTTGGTAATTAGTAATTAATCCCTGTGGGCACGATCTGTGGAACTCAAATTCCTTTATTACTATTGCGACAGGGTGCACTTGTCCTAAGTGTGTTCTGCACGCATCAAAGAGTTGCGTCCAGTCCCTTCGACTTGAAGGTTTTATCCACTATTTCTGCGAATAGATTACAACCAAGTATTCAACATATCCCCAGGCTACAAGTATTCCTTTCTTACCAGACCTCTTCAGTCTCTAACTCTAACAAAGAGATTTTAACTTAAGATCGTCTTAACTCACTATATGCGAGGATATGAAAATTTAAGATCTATTGAATATTTTCACAATATTCAAACTAAAGAATACAGACTTTTGCTTTTGAAAGAATGAAAGAAATGAGAGCTTGTTCTCGCAAATATTGGATTGGCAAAAGTTGTTCTTCATCGCTTGAGGTTCTCTATTTATGGTGGCCTTCTTCTACTCTTGAAAAGCTTCAACGGTCATTTTGAATTTCCCGTTTAGATATAGCATTGAATGCACAATATCTGTTGTTACTGATAGCTTGATCGTGGCCATGCTGAAATGTATTCTTAGTTATCAGGGTAGTACAAAATGGAGGCTCACTGTTCTGAGCATTTGCAGCTTGAAAACTGTTTTCCCTCCTTTATGTAACTTCCAGCTTTTTCCAGCCATAAAGGTGCTACTATACAGATCGTTTTACATTTGCCATTGTAATGTGTTGCTTTTTGTATTTCCTCGATTGTACTTTGATTTTCTCACAAAGAAACAAAGAATTGAGCATATAAAACAAATGAGAAGAAGAAAAATTCTCTTGAAATAAATATCATTCATTTGAAATAAATATGATTCATTGTGGACCGAATTGAAATTATTTAAGAAGGCTTATCATAAAGATGAGTTAGTCTGCCTAAAAACCGCGTCTACTTAGTTATATGTGAAACTAAGTCTATTCACTCTTTCATTTTGCTCGTCCACTGACGTGACATATCCTCTCGTCCACTTAAGTATTTGGACTTGCTATATCTCAGTGAGTTATTTTGATCTCCGTCTACTGATGTGGCAAGTTAAGCTCGTCTATTCAATTTGAAACTTAGATTCCGTCTAGTAGAAATATTTTAATATTTCGTCTACTTAGAAATTCTCATGCCTCGTCTACTTAAGTTTCAGTCTACTCAAATAAATAAGTAAATAAATAACTTTACCAAGCTTTTGAGCAGCTGATAAGCCTCTGGCTTATCTAGTTTTATGACTAGATAAACTAGGGTTTACGTGCCAATTTACTCGAGTTTACTCTCGTTTTCGCCCAAATTTGCCTTGTTTTGTTCCTAAGTTGGACTTTGACTCGTTTTGCGTCTTTTGTGTAGTTTTTAGGTTATTTTGGAGAGAATTACGCTTGTGGTTGCTTGTGTTGTTTTCAGGTCCATAAGTGAGGCTCTAAGACTTAAGGAAAGTCAACAAATAGTGGAGATTGCCATTCTGGGGATTCTCGCCCCGCGATAGTTTGAAGATCTGGGAAGACAGAGATCATCACGGCCTAGCCGTGATTGACATCACGGGCCGTGACAGGAAGGTTCGCGTCGCGAAACGTTCTTCGCGTCGCGAGTGTGTAAACTCGAGAAAAGTACCGAGAATCGAGACCATCACGGCCTAGCCGTGATGTAGATCACGGCCGTGACCTAAAAGCCATACACGTCAGAGACCATCACGGCCTAGCCGTGATGTATATCACGGCCGTGACCTCAAATCCACACAAGGCAGAGACCATCACGGCCTGGCCGTGGATCGACATCACGGGCCGTGACAAGAAGACTCGCGTCGCGAGACATCCTTCGCGTCGCGAATGTTCAAATCCCAGAAGTGCGCCAGAAGCAGAAGCCGTCACGGCCTGACCGTGATGGCCATCACGGCCGTGACGCGTGGCCTCCTTATAAATAGAGCAGATCAGAACAGAAAGGAGGACTTTTTGGATCAGAATTTTCAGAGACTTTTTGTAACCCTTATTCTGGGATTTCTTCTTCTCTTCTTTTCTCTTAATTCATAGGCTTAGGATGAATTCCGATTGTACGTGCGTTGTTGTTACGGACATGAGGAACTAATCCTCTTGTCTAGGGGATCGATGAAGCCACCCATGGCGGCATAGTGTTAATGTAATGTAACTCTCTCTCCTTTAATTCAATTATGATTTTCCAATTCTGTTTTCATTGTGTCGATTATATGCTAGCGTGATCGACTAGTTAAGCGTGTTGAGGCCTAGCGGCGATTCGCGTTTTAGAACTTGAATTGGGAACATCGGTCGAGTATTGCACGAGAGTGAGTAGGAGATCGATGCAACCTATAGGGAACAAGAATTAATAGAATTCGAGATTAGGGTTAAGAGACCTAGCAAGTAATTAATCCTAATCATTGAATACGTCCTATTGAGCACGACCGTGAATTTAGGAGAATTTAGGGGTCCCGGTTGACATTAAAATTGAACTTAGGGAGGAGAATATCATCACTTGGGTACTTTGCATGATTGGGTAGGTGGATTCGAAACCTTAGATGCTTTTATTTCTGAATTTAATCACCGTAGCGTTATTTGAATCGATTCTTGAATTTGCAATCTCAATCTCTTTCTCTCAACTACCTTCTATTGCTTAACCAACGTATCGGATTTCTTGACAATTTAGTCGAATTGGTAACCCAATCCTTGTGTTCGACCTCGGTAGAATCTTACCGTGTTTTTATTACTTGCGACGACTCGGTACACTTGCCGGAGTCACAACAAGTTTTTGGCGCCGTTGCCGGGGATTGGCACAACCAATTTTCCTAATTTTTAGGAAATTCGGCTGTTTGGTTAAGCTGACTTCTAGTTTTATTTTCTTTTATTTAATTGCCATTATTTTTCTCTGTTTCTTTGATTCCACTTGGTCTTTGCCTGTTTTTGTATGCGAGGTACCCTTCTACAAGAGGACTTGCTATTCGATTCAGAGATCACCAGGACCGAGAGGCAGTTAAGAAAAGAGGCCAGAGAAAGGAAGAGGTTGGAAGCGATTAAAATAGAAGGCATGGCTGAAGAAAATCCTCCTCCTCGTTACAAGCCTTTCTTCGAGTACGATCTACCAAGCTTGGGAGATTGTGACTCTTCTATTGTGAGGGGCAACCTGAACACAGACTCCTTCAGAGTTGAAGCATGTGTCACATACCAGATCCGGGAGAATCAGTTTGATGGGAGTGGCAAACAGGACCCTCATAGACACATCACTCGCTTCCTTGAAGCTTGTGACTTGCAGAAGACCAGGGGAGTCTCTCAGGATGAGTTTCGCTTGCGGCTTTTCCCTCTTTCTCTTAGGGATGTCGCTCGCGATTGGGTTGACAGTTTGGATAGGAACAGCATCAGAACTTGGGAGCAAATGGCACAGAAGTTCCTAACCAAATACTTTCCTCCTCAAAAGGCGGCACAAGCAAGAATAGCCGTCACTTCATTCAGGCAAACGGAGGATGAAACCTATAATGAAGCTTGGGAGAGGTACAACGGACTGTTGAGAAGATGCCCTTCAGCGTTCTTTGACCCGGTCTCTAAAGTTCAACATTTCTTTAATGGGTTGAGGGGACGCTATCAAATGAACTGTGATGCCGCAGCTGGCGGTTCTTTCTCATATTTATCAGCTGAGGATGGATGGGCACTATTGGAGAAGATGTCATATAATGATTACAGCCGTGGTAGGGAAAACTCAAGTGGAGTCGATCTTTGGAACAATGGAAGCCATTCTAGAGCAAGTCAAATCATTGAAGATGCAAGTGGCGGCTTTGTCAGAGAACAAGAAGGCTAATGTGATACACGAGGGAATGCCTCCAGGTTGTGGTAATTGTAATGGAGATCATGACACTCGAAACTGTCCATTCAACTTCCCTCAGGAACATGTGGACTCATGCCACAACTTTTATGATACTGTGCCCCAGAACAACTATCAGAGGAACAATCAGAATCAGAATAGGGGCTACATGAGAAGAGACCATCCGGGATTTGCTTGGAGTGATGTTAATGGTGGTCTAGCTGGCCAACAACACCCACAACAGAATTGGCAACAACCTCAACAGGGTCTGAGACCGAACATTGGAATTCAGCAGCGCAATACTCAGCAGGCTCTTCCGGGGCCTAATCAGTTGCAACTGACAGATAGTGGAAGACAACCTTGGGAGATGGCTTTTGAGAAGTTGTCAACCTTTACAGGCACATCTTTTGAGAAGGTGAATACAGCAATGGAAAAATTGTCAATCGACACAAATACTGCCATTAACAAGTGGGCAGCTCATACAGGGTCGACAATTCAGAATCTTGAGACGCAAATAGCGCAGCTCGCGAAGCAATTAAATGAGCGTCTCCCAGGCACTCTCCCAAGTGACACTGAGAACAACCCTAAGAGCCAGTGCAATGCCGTAACCACTAGAAGCGGTAGAGTGTTGGAATCTAACAGGGATGCAACTAGTTCTTCAGAAATTGAGGTCTCAAATCCACCACATGTTGAGGAAGAACAACTTGAGAAGGAAGAGGAGTTAGCAAGAGGTAAGGCACCGGAGCAAGGAGGGAAGTTAAAACTTGTAGATGAAGAGTTCCGTAGAAAAAAGTGGGTTGAACCCCAAGACCTTCCACCCTACATGAAGGTTCCGTATCCGGAAAGATTGAAGAAGCCTCAACAGGATAAGCAATTCAATAAGTTCCTTGATGTCTTCCGAAAACTTCAGATTAACATTCCATTTGCGGAAGCCTTGGAACAAATGCCATCATATGCTCGGTTTATGAAGGAACTTCTCACTAAGAAGCGGAAGATTGTGGATGAAGAAACAGTTGCTTTGACCGAGGAGTGTAGTGCCATTCTTCAACGGAAACTGCCTCCGAAGTTGAAGGATCCCGGTTCCTTCTCGATACCATGCACCATTGGGGGAATTACCTTCGGAAAGGCATTATGTGATCTAGGGGCAAGCATCAACTTGATGCCCCTCTCGATGATGAAGAGGCTAGGGATCAAAGAGGTAAAGGATACGCGAATGTCACTCCAACTGGCCGATCGTTCTATCAAATATCCCTATGGAGTAGTCGAAGACTTGCTCGTGAAAGTTGACAAGTTCATATTCCCAGTGGACTTCGTGGTGCTCGACATGGATGAAGATGCTGAGATCCCTCTCATATTGGGTAGACCCTTCTTGGCCACTGGGGATGCCTTGATAGATGTGCGGCAAGGGAAACTCACTTTAAGGGTGAATGATGATGAGGTGGTCTTCAATGTTTTTGAAGCGATTAAGCACCCGGAAGAGAAGTCAGCAGTGTATCGAGTGGATGTGGTGGACCCAACTGAAAAGGTAAAGGTAACTCGAAAAGACCATGATCCTTCACTTGCAACAGTATCGGTGGAATCTCATGAGGAAGACAGTGAGGAAAAAGGCCCTTCGGGGGATGAAGTCTACCTTGAGTGGCTACGAGACATGGAACCCATACCGAGTCTCCCAAGGGAAGAATGTGCAAGGAAAGAACTCAGCAGCAAGGGAATGAAAAAGAAGGGTAAAGCACTAAGGGTGAAAGGTAGTACAACCGTGGTGGTCAAGAAAGACAACAAGTTGATCCCAAAAAAGACCATCGCGGAGTGGAGAGTGCGTGCAGATTATAGAAGGATGCTGGACTTGAATGAGCTGTCCGGGAACAGCTTGCGAGTATATAAAAGTGCACAAACCTACAAAGAACAGGCCAAGGAATGGAATGGCAAGCAGGATCTTCCTCCAGATTAACCCTTAGGGGCGACTTGAGTCAGGCTCGGGACGTTAAACAAGCGCTACTTGGGAGGCAACCCAAGCTAGGTACCCTCTCCTTTCCTCACTCTTATTTTTGTTTTTGTGTGTGTTTTGTTTTTGTTGTCACTCTTGAATAATTTGAGAAGATCAAGAGTTGTTGTATGAATGTCGTGTCGGCAAGCTTGTTGGATGTTAATTGAATTGAGCATGATTGATTGCATGAATTACTTGATCATTGATGATTTCACACTAGGGTCATAAAAGAGAAAAGTTGATCCCCACTTAAAAAAATTGAAAATTGAACTTTGAGATTTATTATGATTACTTGATTTATGATAAGTTTGGGGTGAGGAGGTGCACACACTAGGAATCGTATCTCGGTCAAACAATTTGCAAAATGTCCAGGTGAGGATTTGAGCCTCCAACTCTGTTTTTGAATGTGTGAATCACTGTTAAGTTGCACTTTCCCGAATTTGCTTGAATCTCTATATGGTTTGCATGATTATGTGTTGCATCAAATGATTTAGGCAATTTTCTTTGAATTAACTACTTGGCCTGAAATGAACCATCCCTAATGCATGTTCCCTAGTTAGCCAAATTGAGCCCAATTGACCTATTGTTTCTTGATGACCCTACATTACGAGCCAAAATCTGAAAAACCATGTTGACCCAATCTTAGGATTAGGAGAGCATGGAAATGAGCAAGAGAAAGGTTGTGAGAAACTAAGTTTGGGGTGGCTACAAGGTATGTGTCATATTGGGATGAGAAAAAGAAAATAAAGGTCGACCCAAGGCAAAAAGAAAAGAAAAGAAAAGAAGAAAACAAAAATTGCCAAAAGAAAAGGGGCAAAACAAAAATAATATCAAGGAAAAGGTTGTAGTCACCCGAGACCAAATGAAAAATGGAAAGAAAGGAATTTGAGTGGAAAAAATGTGTTTAATGCTCATTCTCTCTTAGTTCCTAGGGACTTAAGCCTAAATATCCTTGATTATCCTACCCTCAGCCAGGCCCCATTACAACCTTTAAAAGACCTTTTGATGTTGCATGCATGTTTTCGTGGGAACTATGTTTGAGATGAAAATCAAATTCATGGGAAGTGCTCTTGATAAGTGAAATTGAGTGAAAAAGTTGAAAGCCTAGACAAACTTGAGCGAATGAGTGAAATACTAAATGCCCTTGTGAGGAAGGCAATTGTTTGAAATAGGTGATCTTCCTTTTGTGTGTATCTTTGAGCCTCAACTTAGAGTAATGATGGCATGAATGATGATTTCTCAATTGTTTAAAGTAGATGAATGTGGGGACTACATTGATGAAAAAAGGGGGGAATCAAAGAAGAAAAACTGTTTTGTAAAGTCGCATGAAATTTGTGCGAAATTGATTAGATCTTTAGGCTTGCCAAGTCTTGAGTCGTTTTTGAGTTTTAAGCTTGCTTGGGGACAAGCAAGGTTTAAGTTTGGGGTATTTTGATAAGCCTCTGGCTTATCTAGTTTTATGACTAGATAAACTAGGGTTTACGTGCCAATTTACTCGAGTTTACTCTCGTTTTCGCCCAAATTTGCCTTGTTTTGTTCCTAAGTTGGACTTTGACTCGTTTTGCGTCTTTTGTGTAGTTTTTAGGTTATTTTGGAGAGAATTACGCTTGTGGTTGCTTGTGTTGTTTTCAGGTCCATAAGTGAGGCTCTAAGACTTAAGGAAAGTCAACAAATAGTGGAGATTGCCATTCTGGGGATTCTCGCCCCGCGAGAGGAGGCTCGCCCCGCGATAGTTTGAAGATCTGGGAAGACAGAGATCATCACGGCCTAGCCGTGATTGACATCACGGGCCGTGACAGGAAGGTTCGCGTCGCGAAACGTTCTTCGCGTCGCGAGTGTGTAAACTCCAGAAAAGTACCAGAATCAGAGACCATCACGGCCTAGCCGTGATGTAGATCACGGCCGTGACCTAAAAGCCATACAAGTCAGAGACCATCACGGCCTAGCCGTGATGTATATCATGGTCGTGACCTAAAATCCACACAAGGCAGAGAACATCACGGCCTGGCCGTGACTGACATCACGGGCCGTGACAAGAAGACTCGCGTCGCGAGACATCCTTCGCGTCGCGAATGTTCAAATCCCAGAAGTGCGCCAGAAGCAGAAGCCGTCACGGCCTGACCGTGATGGCCATCACGGCCGTGACGCGTGGCCTCCTTATAAATAGAGCAGATCAGAACAGAAAGGAGGACTTTTTGGATCAGAATTTTCAGAGACTTTTTGTAACCCTTATTCTGGGATTTCTTCTTCTCTTCTTTTCTCTTAATTCATAGGCTTAGGATGAATTCCGATTGTACGTGCGTTGTTGTTACGGACATGAGGAACTAATCCTCTTGTCTAGGGGATCGATGAAGCCACCCATGGCGGCATAGTGTTAATGTAATGTAACTCTCTCTCCTTTAATTCAATTATGATTTTCCAATTCTGTTTTCATTGTGTCGATTATATGCTAGCGTGATCGACTAGTTAAGCGTGTTGAGGCCTAGCGGCGATTCGCGTTTTAGAACTTGAATTGGGAACATCGGTCGAGTATTGCACGAGAGTGAGTAGGAGATCGATGCAACCTATAGGGAACAAGAATTAATAGAATTCGAGATTAGGGTTAAGAGACCTAGCAAGTAATTAATCCTAATCATTGAATACGTCCTATTGAGCACGACCGTGAATTTAGGAGAATTTAGGGGTCCCGGTTGACATTAAAATTGAACTTAGGGAGGAGAATATCATCACTTGGGTACTTTGCATGATTGGGTAGGTGGATTCGAAACCTTAGATGCTTTTATTTCTGAATTTAATCACCGTAGCGTTATTTGAATCGATTCTTGAATTTGCAATCTCAATCTCTTTCTCTCAACTACCTTCTATTGCTTAACCAACGTATCGGATTTCTTGACAATTTAGTCGAATTGGTAACCCAATCCTTGTGTTCGACCTCGGTAGAATCTTACCGTGTTTTTATTACTTGCGACGACTCGGTACACTTGCCGGAGTCACAACAGCAGCCTGTCTACACGGGTGGACGTGGATTTCTTATTTAAAATCCAAGCAGATATATGAAATTTTTTCAAAAGTTTCCATAATTTATAAGATTCATGTGTTCCTGCAAAACTGGATAACCTTGTTAGATCTCAACTAATACTTTACCAAGCAAATTTAATTCTTTTGTTAACATCAAAACTTAGAGATTAATTAAATTCAAATCACTTTGTTTCCAACACCAACCGGTTGAACCAGTCCAGTTGGACCGGTTTTTTAAATACTGGTGTGATGTCCTTGCCTCAAAAAAAAAAAAAAATGAACTATATGTGTGTGCAAATGTTAGTGAAATAGTCCCTACCATCTAGGAACCTTCTAACTTCGTTTGAATGCTTGATGACGTGTCTAACTGTTGTTGACATGAATGTTTAGTTGGTAAAAACTTTGGATTAAAATATGATTTTGGTCTCTAAACATCACATAAGTTTTTAAATAGGTTGCCATATGTAAAATAAAATTTAAACGATCCTCATACGTGCAAAAACACTCTCAATACACTAAGTGCAAAGGTTCCTAGCTAGATGGCAAGGACTATTTCACAAACATTCATATGTATGGGGTCGTTTTAATTTTTTCTTTTTTGTGTACAAGGATCAAATCAAAAAACTTATATCATGTATGGAGCTAAAAATATATATTTTAACCTATATTAAATTAGAGTACTCATTATTTATTGAGTCACTATTCACGATATCTCTTCTTAGTGAACCACGTTGTCACCTATTTTAAACAATTTTTATATTTTTTTAATATATCCTTCAAATCTACTAATCAATAATCGTTACCACCTTGTGTCAAAAAAAATAATCATTACCACTGGAAAAAAAAAGTAATCATTACCACCAAATCTGGCATATTATTTACTTATTTCGATTTAATAATTTTTTATAATATACTTTTAAAATATACCAATTAACAGTTATTGCTATCCAACATGTCGATCATCAACTTATTTCTAGTTAATTCTTCAATTATTGTTTTTCTAACAAAAGGGGGAATTACATCACAGGGCTAGGGGAACTAAACCCGCCAGCATCTTTAGCAACAATAATATTTAACAAAGGAAAAGCATAATCAAGAACTTTATTAGAGAAGGATTCCATGTGACTCTTGTGGATCAAGAAAAGGTACTCTCAAGGTGATATATTTCGCATTTCTGATTTACAAGAAGAAATTTTCATGTGTAGACAAGGAGATAGGTCCATTACTTCTTACTTTACCAATCTCAAAGGTCTATGGCAAGAATTACACAATTACAGACCCATTCCATCATGCCTCTGTGTAGTAAAATGCACTTGCACCCTTATCCCTACACTTCAGTCATATAGGGACACAGATCATGTCATTAGATTTCTAAAAGGACTTCATGAGCATTATATGTGATCTTATTGCAGCATATTGCTCATGAAGTCCTTTTAGAAATCCAATGACATGATCTGTGTCCCTATATGATTGAAGTGTAGGGATAGGGGTGCAAGTGCATTTTACTACACAGAGGCATGATGGAATGGGTCTGTAATTGTGTAATTCTTGCCATAGACCTTTGAGATTGGTAAAGTAAGAAGTAATGGACCTATCTCCTTGTCTACACATGAAAATTTCTTCTTGTAAATCAGAAATGCGAAATATATCACCTTGGCAGTACCTTTTCTTGAGAGTGTTCCAGACCTCAAGGCCTGTGTCCATCCACAAAATGGTGTCCAAGATCGAATCATCAATCGAGCTATGCAACCAAGAAAGGACCATAGTGTTGCATCTGTCCCAGGGTTTGAACATCAAACTATCTGCATCTGGTTTCACTATTGATCCATCAACGAAAACCAACTTGTTCTTTGATTTGAGTGAATTGGTCATAGATCGAGACCATGTGGAATAGTTGCTTCCATTTTCATGAAGCTTTGTAGAAACAAGAGAAACGCCCGTGTTCTCATTCTGATGTAAAAAATAGGGGTTTGAAGGATCCATGATTGTGTTTGCCATTGCAAGAAATCACCAAATCGAGGAATCTTCAAAAAATCAAGATTAAAGATCTGAATCTTCAAAAAATCAAGATTAAAGAACTGATCAACCAACCAGAGACTTTGAACCGTGATTGAGATCGAAGGATCTTGCTCAAAACAGTGAGCACAAAAGAGGGATGAAGAAATGGAAACCAATGGAAGAAAAGAAGAAGTGTTTATCTGCTCAGCACTTTGTGAGCTGAGAATGATCAGGGCGCAGCAGAGCTCCTCCTAGAGGAGCTCTGATACCATGTAGAAAGACATGGCCATGGTAGTCTAGAGAAAACTGAGAGCAGAAACGTGTTAGGCAAGAAAGAGAGAGTGAGTTGAAGAAGAAGAGGTGTATGCGAGAAAGCTAATTTCTCTTTTCTCATTGATTGTTCACAACTGTGCAGAAATGTTCAATATATACAAGGCTGCATAACAACAGAAAAACTACCAACTAACTAACAGAAAAAACAGAAAAGCTAACTGACTAACTAACTTATTCTATAATGGTTAACTGAACTGTTAAATAACAAAGGGGCATAGCTATCTGGGTGTTCCCTTTCCATCTTGTAATGCTCATGAAGCCACTTCCTGATGCTGATGAGGTATTCTCCATGTTGATTCAACAAGAAAGACAGATGAATGGCAGCAATCATGATGAGGTTAAGGTTCTTGCCATCACTAACTTCCCTGATCATGATCAAACGGGAAGAGGCAGAGGGAGAAGAGGAGGTAAATTGCACTCTAATGGAAGAGGAAATGGAGGAAGGAACACCAAAATGTGCACCTACTGTCACAAGTCCGGACACACAGTGAATACATGCTACAAAAAGCATGGCTATCCACCTAACTATTTCAAGAACAATGGTGCTACTGCTGTTAATAACTATACTGTCGAAGAAGACATAGCTTCTGATGATGATGATGGCAGAAGCATGGCTTCTCATTCTTCTCATAGGGAAAGGAATGAGGGCTCAAGTCTAACCTTGACTCCTGACCAACATAAAGCATTGATGACACTATTGCTTCAAAATTCTGGATCACAACTTCATGCTACCAATCAGATAACATCTCATCTTAACCACTGCCATAGAACCTAACACATATGCAGAAGCTGTGATCCATGAATGTTGGCAAAAGGCTATCAATGATGAACTGTTGGCACTAGAAAAGAATCAGACCTGGGTCCTCACTCCCCTTCCCGAAGGGAAACACACAATTGGGTGCAAATGGGTGTTCAAGGTGAAACATAAAGCTGATGGATCAATAGAAAGACACAAGGCAAGGCTTGTAGCAAAGGGATACAGCCAGACTTAGGGGATAGATTACTTAGAAACATTCAGTCCAGTGGCTAAAATGACTACCATCCGGGTTCTGATGAGTTTGGCTGCAGCACACAATTGGCATATGCATCAGTTGGATGTTAACACTGCATTTTTACATGGAGACCTACACGAGGAGGTCTATATGAAACCTCCACCAAGGTTGCACACACCAAGTCATGACCTTGTCTGCAAGTTGCAAAAGTCTTTATATGGTCTTAAGCAAGCTAGTCGACAGTGGAATGCTAAACTCACTGAAGTCCTACTAGCTTCGGGCTACCAGCAGTCCAGATCAGATTACTCCTTATTCACAAAGTCTTATCAAAATCAATTCACAGCCATACTGGTATATGTAGACGACTTGGTTCTGACTGGCACTGACATCACAGAGATCAACAAGATGAAACAGCTGCTAGATGCTAGATTTAGCATCAAAGATCTTGGGCCACTAAAATATTTCTTGGGATTGGAGATAGCAAGATCCAAGAAGGGTATCAATTTGTGCCAAAGAAAGTATGCTTTAGACTTGTTGCAAGACACTGGGATGTTGGGAGCAAAACCATCTTCCACACCTATGGACAGCAAGGCAAAGTTGCATAAAAACTCTGGTGAATCTCTCACAGATCCAACTCCTTATAGGAGACTCATCGGCAGGCTCCTGTACTTAACTCATACAAAGACCTGACATCTCTTTCGCAGTAAGCAATCTTAGCCAGTTCTTGGAGGCACCAACGGACACACACCATCAGGCTGCTCTTAGAGTGATCAGGGACATAAAAGGGTCTCCGGGACAGGGCCTTTTCTTTCCAGCAGACTCTGACCTGCAACTCAAAGGATTCAATGACTCAGATTGGGGGAGCTGTCCAGACACACATAGGTCTGTCTCTGGTTTTTGTTTCTTCATGGGAACCTCACTTATCTCATGGAAGAGCAAAAAGCAAAGCACTGTATCGAGGTCCTCCTCAGAGGCAGAGTATCGAGCCTTAGCCCAAGCATTATGTGAAGCTCAATGGCTCATAAATCTGCTGCAGGATTTTGGCATCTCACAAACCAGTCCAGCCATCATCTATTGTGACAACAGATCTACACTCCACATCGCAGCAAATCCAGTGTTTCATGAAAGAACGAAACACATAGAGATAGATTGTCACCTAGTAAGGGACAAAGTTCAAAGTGGAGTGCTACATTTGCTCCCTATATCTACTCACTCTCAAGTAGCAGACATCTTGACCAAGCCCCTAGCTCGAGGGCCTTTCCAACAGCTACATTCCAAGCTAGGAATGATCAACATATACATTCCAGCTTGCGAGGGGGTGTTAATGATACAAGATGGAAAGGGAACACCCAGATAGCTATGCCCCTTTGTTATTTAACAATTCAGTTAACCGTTATAGAATAAGTTAGTTAGTCAGTTAGTTTTTCTATTTTTTATGTTAGTTAGTTGGTAGTTTTTCTGTTGTTATGCAGCCTTGTATATATTGAACATTTCTGCACAGTTGTGAACAATCAATGAGAAAAGAGAAATTAGCTTTCTCGCATACACCTCTTCTTCTTCAACTCACTCTCTCTTTCTTGCCTAACACGTTTCTGCTCTCAGTTTTCTCTAGACTGCCATGGCCATGTCTTTCTACAGGGCAAGCATGTCGGCACGAGTTAGCTTCCCGATTAATGATGGAGAAGGAAGTCTTCTAGTAAGGTAGCCGACTTAGGGAAAGGACCTCTTCAAGGAGAGGTTCGAGAGGAGAGGAAGCAGGAACACCCTTAGAGACCATACAAAAAACAACTTGAGAATCAACCTCAAATATAACTTGGTTGAGGTGCATGGATTTGGCTAATTTGATGCCATATAATAGAGTTTGCATCTCATCCCAAAGGGCATTACACGGGCTCAATTTGCAGCAAAAACCTTTCAAGAAGTTTCCCAAGGAATCTCTTGTCAGGCCACCACAGCTCTTAGCATTTTGGCTATGAGCACCATCAAAGTTTACTTTAAACCATCCCACAGGTGGTTTCTTCTTCATTTTAAGAACAAATATTTTTAAAAGAAAAATATTCATACTTATATAGTAGATTAGAGTATACACTCTAGTAGTTAAATCGTTTTGGCTACTCTCATTTATAGAATGATATCTTGAATCTAAATTTTATAATTAAACATGCATATTTTTTATTGTTATTGGATTTAAACATTTTCTACTTTAGTTTCAACCTTTTAGATTCTACTTAATTAATGAATTTAATCGGTATCCTTCATAATTTTAAATATTTTATTTTATATTTGATTCTAAATTTTAAAATATCGATGCACGTTATACTCGCAAATAAAAGACTAAACTTCTAATAATATCAACGTGGGAGTTCACCATATATATATATATATATATATAGCATGGGACAATCCACGCTCATTGTCTAGACTCTATACAACTATAACTTTTTTTTTGAAACAATATATAACTATAGCTTTTTTTTGTCAGAATATATAACCGTAACTTAGCTTATAAAAAAAAATAAAATAACCGTAACTTCTTATTAACTAAACATGATTTTAATTGTTTAATAAAAATATAAATAGATTCAGTAAAAAAAATATCAAAATAAATAGATCATAAAAAAAGAATAAATAAATAGATCCTTTCAAAATATATATATATATATATACAAAAGACTTACCTCTTCTGTAAAAAAAAAAAAAAATTAATCTTACCTCTAACATTATCGTCGTTATTATTATTATTATTTTTTTTGTCATGAACATTGCTATTGGTATCCTCTGATCCTATGAGACCGGGAACTTCTCAATTCAAATTTATCAACAATAATTGAGATGAATTCAAAAATTTATTATGATTATTATTATTTTTGGTACATAGATTAATTCAAAAAAAAATTAGGGCATGTTTGCTTTTTTCTTTTTTTCCGGTTTCCTGTTTACGAAAATAATTATAAAACTATCTTATTTTTATTTGGTTTTTTGTTTTCAAATATTTGTACAATAAACACTAAAAATCGGAAATGTTTCATGTTGAAAATAAAAAATAAAATTAAAACAACATGACAATTTTATAATTATTTGTAAAAATAAAAAATAAAAACAGGAAATTAAAAAATAAAATAAACAGCCAGTTAGTTTCGATGTTTTGATGTGTACTCTTATATTTAATAAAAATATTTATCGTCACCATAATAATTTAAAGTTATATGTACACGGACAAATTTTCTATCTATTGCACCCAAACAAAACCAAAACTGTACTATAATACTAAACTTGAATTTGGTGTTTGGTATTGGAATCAAAGTGGTTCTGGTTTATTTAATCTCTAGGTTTTGATATTAACAAAATGATTAAATTTACTTGGCAAAGTGTTAGTTGAGATCTAACAAGTGATTTCAGTTTATGCAGGAATATCCAAAATAGTATAAGGTATACAATGCTTGGACTCTTGCAAAGAGTTATCCGTCCAAAGGTTATTTAAACTGTTTATATTTTAATCGTTAAGTAGATGACTAACTATATCTCTGTAGACGTCCATAGTAGTCACGTCAGTAGACGAGCGCTCTCCTTAAAACTCAAGTAGACATCCATAGTGCCTAACTAAAATTCAGTAGACGTCCACAGTGCCATGTCATTGGACGGAGTTTCTCTAATGACTTAGCAAGTCCAAAGACTTGTGTAGACGAGCGCTTCTGCCACATCAGTGGACGAGCAGAATAAAACCTTGTGTAGATGCGTTCTAAAACTGAGTGTCTGTAGACGGTTCTACATCTTCTATATCTTTACTACCTTGAATGTGATTTAATGCAATCTGGACCACATTGAATTTATTTCAAATGATTGATATTTATTTCAATGGAATATATGTTCTTTATAATTGTTTTATCTAGTTAATGCCTTGTTCCTTTGTGAGAAAATTCATAGTACTATCAAGGAAATACAAAAAGTAAATAGTACAATTGGAATTGCAAAACGATCTGTACGATGACAACTTTATTGCTGGACACAAGCTGGGTTATACACAAAGGAGGAAAGAAAGCTTTTAAGGTAAGATTGCTCAGGACAGTGAGCCTCTATTTTGTGCTTTTCTGATAACCAAGGATGTTTTTCAACACGGACAAAATCAAGCTATCGGTTTCAACGGATATCATGCATTTAATGTTATCGCCAAACGGGATGATTAAAAATAACCGTTGAAAATTTGCAAGAGAAGTTGAAGACCACTATATATAGAAGGTCTCAAGTACTGAAGAACAAATTTTGCCATTTAAACAATTGCAAGATATTCAAAGCTCATATTCCCTTTGTAAAGCAAAAGTCTGTAATTCTTAAGGTTGAATATCTGTAAAAATATTCAATAGATCTTAAACCTTCATACCCTCACATATAGCGGGTTAGAATGATCTTAGAAAAATCTGTGATTGAATTAGAGCCTGAAGAGGCTTGGCAAGAAAACAATACTTGTAGCCTTGAGAGGTGTAGAATATTTGTTGTAGAAACTGCTTGGAAATAGTGGAGAAAATCCTTCAAGTAGAAGGGACTAGACGTAGCTTTTGGTTAGAAGAGAGTAAACCAGGATAAAATACCTGAGTGAATTTTGTATCCCTTATCTTTTACAGTTTTATTTATTTATAATAACTGTGGTATTTGATTTTGGTTTTGTTAATCTTTTAAAAAGGATTTCTTTTGTGCTTAAACTTTTTATCTTCTGCTTGTGAAAAGGTTTCTCAAAATATTTTTGCAAAAATAATTAACAAACACAATTCAACCCCCCTTCTTGTGTTTGCCTGTGCCAACTTCAGTTGGTATCAGAGCTCAACCTTGACAGGGTTGAGCATCTAACAAGTGTTAAGGCAGTACGATCATACTATCATGGATGCAGAAGGACAAGCTATCAACAGAGCTCCTCTCTTTGATGGAAGTGATTATGATTACTGGAAGAAGAGGATGATGGCCTTCTTGGATGCACAAAATATAGACATCTGGGAGCTCATAGAAACTGGTTATACTGTTCCCAGAGCTCAATGGAATCAAGAGCAGAAAATCAACATCAGCTTAACCTAAAAGCTCACAGCCGCAATACTGCTAAAGAAATCTGGGATACTCTTGCCCTAGCTCATGAGGGTTCTTCACAAGTTAAGGAATCAAAGATCAGCATGCTGGTTCAGCAGTATGAGCTATTCAAGATGGCTGATCATGAAACTATAGACCAGATGTTTGGAAGATTCCAAACAATCACCAACAGTATCAGGTCTCTTGGAAAGGTCTATGAGAATAGAGATCATGTGAGAAAATTTTTTAGAAGTCTCTCAAAGCAGTGGAAACCTAAGGTAACTGCTATCTAGGAAGCAAAGAATCTGAATACTCTTTCTCTGGAAGAGCTTCCGGGGTCATTAAAAGTTCATGAACTTGAACTTAATGAAGAGGAAAACTCTAGAAAAGGAAAATTCAATGCCTTAAAGACCAAGAAAGCTGGTTCCTTAAAGGTGCTTAAAGTTGTCGAGTCCTCAGATGGACCTGATTCATCAAATAGTGAAGGTGACTCAGATGAGGATGAACTATCTTTCATCTCCAGAAAAATCCAACACATGTGGAGAAAGAAAGGTGGATTCAGAATGAAGCAGTTCAACAAAAAAATTCTCCAAGGAGAAAGGCCCACCCCTATGCTTTGAATGTAAGAAACCAGGACTCTTCAAAGCTGACTGCCCAGAGCTGAAGGAGAAAAAGAAATTCTTCAAAAATAAGAAAGGCTTGATGGCTACAAGGGAGGATCTTGACCTGTCTTCTTCAGATGAAGCAGGAGAAGAAGCAAACATTTGCTTCATGGCTGACACTGCATCAGAAAGTGGATTCACTGATGCTGAGGTAATTGACTCCGATCCATCTACTCTTCAAACTGTTTTTGATGAATTACTGCATGAATCATGCATACTATCTAAAGAGTATAAGAGTCTCAAAAAGAAGTTTATTAAACCCTCTAGAGACTATGATAAGGTCTGCATAGTGAATCAAAACCTTAAGGATGAAAATGAAACATTAAAATCAATCAATGTTAGTCTGGCTGACAGGACGAAGTGTAAGTCTAATAGCTCTTGTGAAGTTGAACAACTGAAACAAAATGTGACATACTTGACAGACTCTCTGTCAAAACTGGTTGGTAGCTCAGATAAATTAAACCTTATTTTAAGATATTCTAGATCACCACGTGACAAATCTGGCATTGGTTATGATAAAGAGAAGCAAGATACATCTCTGAATAAACCAAAGGTTCATACATAATATAAGGCTTCTAAAGTCCGTCCACAGCACACTAAGTCAAAACCAAGCCCTTCCAATACTTACTGCAAAGTATGTGGAAAAAGTGAGCATGTGTCATCTAGATGCATACATAACAAGCATGTAAAGCATTCACGACCTATGATCACTAGCAAAAAAGGACCCATGTCAATTTGGGTACCTAAAGATAAGATAATCCCTGTTGCAGATCTTCTTAACAACAGGAAAGAAACAGAAGTCCTGGTACTTGGACAGTGGGTGCCCACGACACATGACATGAGAAAGGTGTCTGTTCTAAGACCTTAGACCCAAAGATGGTGACTGGGTCACTTTTGGAGGAAACCAAAAAGGAAAGATCATTGGTATAGGCAAAATTGGTAAACATCATTTTCCCTCCATTGATAATTTTATGTTAGTAAATGGTCTTAAACACAATCTGTTTAGCATTAGTCAATTATGTGATAGTGGGTTTGCTGTTTCATTTTATAAGAATATGTGTACTGTCAAGAAAGCTGATGGATCACTCTTATTCACTGCCCAGAGGTAAAACAATCTGTATAAGATTGACTTAGAGGACCTCTCAAATCAAAGTGTCTTATGTCTAGTGTCCATTGAGGATGAGCGATGGATTTGGAACAAAAGGTTGGGTCATGTAAGTTTGAGATTAATCTCAAAGCTGAAAAAACATAACCTTGTAAGAGGTCTACCTAACCTTAGTTTCAAATCTGATGCTCTCTGTGATGCATGTCAGAAGGGAAAACAAGTCAAAGGTTTATGTGAATCTAAGAATGTTGTTAGTACCAACAGACCACTAGAATTGCTGCACCTTGATCTCTTTGGTCCAACAAGGACTGCCTCTGTCAGTGGTAAGAAATATGGTCTTGTCACAGTAGATGACTACACTAGATGGACATGGGTTATGTTCCTTGATCACAAGGATGAGTCATTTAAGGTATTTTATGTATTCTGCAAACGTGTACAGAATGAAAATGACATGTGTATAACTTCAATTAGAAGTGATAATGGGGGAGAATTTGTCAATGAGCTATTCCATGAGTTTTGTGAATAAGGTGGTATTCAACACAACTTCTCAATACCAAGAACACCACAGCAAAATGGTGTGGTATAGAGAAAGAATAGATCTCTTCAAGAGATGGCTAGGACTATGCTCAATGACAATTATGTCCCTAAGCACTTCTGGGCTGAAGCTGTGAACACTGCCTGCCACATTCAGAATAGAATATACATTAGACCTATTATGAATAAGACTCCTTATGAATTGTGGAAAGGTAGAAAACCCAACATTCCATACTTTCATCCTTTTGGATGTAAATGTTACATTTTGAATACAAAAGATCAACTTGGTAAATTTGATGCTAAGGTAGATAATGAAATTCTACTAGGATTTTCTGAATCCTCAAAAGGATTTAGAGTCTATAATTCAAGAACCTTAATAGTAAAAGAGTCTATACATGTTAGATTTGATGACAAACAGCCTGATAATAAATTATCAGAGCTAGATGAAGTCTTTGCAGATCTCGATCTCAATATTTCAGGAGACAAAACAGAAATAAAGACTGCTGATCAAATAGATGATTCTCCTCAACAACATCCAGAAGCATCCACTTCTCAACAAGAAATTCAAAGATCTTGGTACTTCAAGAACTATCATCCATAAGATCAAATCATTGGAGATCCTAATGACTGACTGAGAACCAGATCAATGTTTAGAGAACAAGATGATTCGGCACTTGTCTCTGAATTGGAACCAAAGTCAGTAGATGAGGCTCTATTGGACAATGACTGGATCTTGGTAATGCAAGAGAAACTGGACCAATTTGAAAGAAGTGAGGTTTGGACTCTTATACCCCTACCTAAGGATAAATCGGTTATTGGAACAAAATGGGTGTACAGAAACAAGCTTGATGAAAATGGTAAGGTTGTAAGAAACAAGGCTAGACTTGTTGCTCAAGGATATTCACAAGAAAAAGGTATGGACTACACTGAAACTTTTGTACCAGTTGATAGGCTAGAAGTTATTAGAATTTTAATATCGTTTGTTGTACATCATAGCATTATGCTTTTTCAAATGGATGTTAAAAGTACCTTTTTAAATGGCTTTATTAATGAAGAAGTATATGTCATGCAACCTCCTGGCTTTGAAAGTACAAATCACCCTGAACATGTTTATAAGCTTAATAAAGCACTGTATGGACTTAAACAAGCTCCTAGAGCTTGGTACGATAGGTAAAGTTCATTTCTAATGGAAAGTGGTTTTAACAGAGGAAAAGTAGACTCAACTTTATTTAGAAAATCTATTAAGTCAGATTTCATTATAGTACAGATTTATGTTGATGATATCATTTTCGGTGCTACTAATGAATCTCTGTGCAAGGAATTTTCTAAGTTAATGCAAAAAGAGTTTGAAATGAGCATGATGGGAGAAGTTCTTCTTTGGACTGCAAGTTAAATAGTCTATGGACAAGGTGTACATCCATCAAACTAAATACACAAAGGAATTACTCAAAAAGTTTAAGATGGATGACTGCAAACCTATGAACACTCCTATGCACCCCACAACCACACTGAACAAAGATGATAAAGAGAAAAAGGTAGATCAGAAGTTTTACAGAGGTATGATTGGATCCCTCTTATATCTAACTACTTCTAGGCCTGATATAATGTTTAGTGTATGCTTATGTTCTAGATTTCAATCTGATCCTAAAAAAACTCACTTATCAGCAGTTAAGAGAATCTTTAGATATTTAAGAGGTACTACTAATCTTAGTCTATGCTTTAATAAAGATGAAGATTACAGATTAGTTGGTTTTTGTGATGCTGACTATGCTGGAGATAGAATTGAAAGAAAAAGCACCAGTGGAGGATGTCACTTCATTGGAGCTAACCTAGTATCATTGTCAAGTAAAAGACAAAGTACCATTGCTCTATTAACTGCTGAAGCAGAGTACATATCAGCTGCAAGTTGCTGCTCACAACTTCTATGGATCAAACACCAATTGGAGGACTACAATGTATTTGTAAGTAGTATTCCACTTATGTGTGATAATACTACTACAATCAATTTATCTAAGAATCCAATATTGCATTCTAGAGCTAAGCATATAGAAATCAAACATCATTTTATTAATGATTATGTGCAAAAAGGTGTGTTTGATGTTCAATTTGTAGATACTGACCACCAATGGGCATATATCTTCACTAAACCTCTTACCGAGGACAGATTTATCTTTATAAGAAAGCATTTAAATATGTTGTATGTGGATTGAGTTAGTATATTTATTATTAATTTGGTCGTCTATTGCATGTTTTCTCTGCACGTCCACTAGTCATGGCGTCCAGAGCACGTGGAGTCTACATGTCCACTTCTGTTGGTGTGTCGCGTCCACTACATATGTCTTTATGCGTCCACTCTTAGTCTTGTGTGGACTCGTCTATGCACACATTTATTGTTTGCATTAATTTGTCCTTGAACACATTTATATAAAACATTTTTTTTCTTTGCTGAGTCAGCTACCTCTAACAATCCCATCATAACTTTTTACGGTTCCAATTTACCAATGTCGTTTTACACATAATGACATGTCTTGTCAATTTTTTTGGGAAACTGTTGTATTTCAGAAACCTTTAATAGTAACCTCTTTCCCTCTGAAAAAAATTTTGCTTCTCTTCATCCCTATCAACCTCTCTCTGAAACTTTCGAACTCTCTGTTTCTCTTGTTCTTCCAAACCTTAACTCATCTTACTCAACAATGGCTTCAACCTCTACTCCCATGCCTGATTTTGCAACTGACACTATGTCTATATCTGTGGAACATCACTTCAATTTTGGAATTCTACAAGAGTACAATCTGGATGTGAGTAAGTTCATTAACTGTGCTGGATGGGATGGAATCTTTATGGAAAAGGTCTTAGTGTATCCAGATTTGATAAGGGAATTCTGGAGAAGACCAAAAATTACTGAAACAGAAGTAGTTGGGTTTGTGCTGGGAAGAAAAGTAATAGTGTCCGAGAAAACCATCTCTGATGCAATTGCTTGTGCTCAAGAGGGTCCGGTCTTCACGAAGAACTGGGAAGAAGACCCAGGTGGTTCAGAGACAATTGCTGTTACCTTAATGAGGCAAGACACCGTAAGAACTCACTCTTGGAAATCCTGAGATGAAGGATCACATCAGGATTTTTCACCAAATCCTGAACAAGGTGTTGCTGCATAAGATTGGGACTAAGGACAACTTATCAACTCTTCACAAGTTCTGTCTTTGCCATCTAGCTCTTGAAACAAAGATCAACTTACCCTAGATCATGTATCATCGCTTCAAGGATGCCATTACTGATAAGCCTCTGGCTTATCTAGTTTTATAACTAGTTGGACTGTGGTTTCCGTGCTAATTATTCGAGTTCAATCTCGTTTTCGCCCAAATTTGGCATTGTTTTGTTCCTAAGTAGACTTTTACTCGTTCTAGGCATTTTTAGTAGTTTTTAGTCTATTTTGAATAGAATTACGCTTCTTGTGTCTTTTTATTGTTACAGGTTAGAAGTGAAGCTCCGGGAGTCAAGGAAAGTCAAGAAATAGTGGAAATTGCCATTCAGGAGATGCTCGCCCCGTAAGTGGATGCTCGCCTCGCGAGTCTGAAGATCAGCTAAGCAGCAACATCATCAATTCTGTCTCGCCCCGCGAGAAGTTTATCGCCTCGCGAATCATGAAGACCTGCAAGACAGAGACCATCACGGTCTAGCCGTGATGAAGGTCACGGCTGTGACAGATTAAGGTTTGAAGTCTTTCCCCGCGAGAGGCAGCTCGCCCCGCGAGAGTTTGAAGACCCCGGAAGACAGAGACCATCACAGCCTAGTCGTGATGAAGGTCACGGTTGTGACAGATTGAAGTTGGAAGACTCGCCCCGCGAATACACTCTCGCCTCGCGAGAATCCAAATTGAAAGCGTGCCAAAACTAATGTTCGCCTCGCGAAATCTTGTTCGCCCCGCGAGCGGCCGAGAACCAGAATCCCTATTTAGAGGCTGTTTCAGATCAGAATTGGGAGCTTTTGAAGGAGCTGCGAATCCTAGTTTTTTTTAGCCACTGTTTAGATCAGTTTTTACGAGTTCTTGTTACTCCGGAGCTGCGTCTCCCTTTTCTTTTTCTTATTTCACTATGGAGGTTATGTCCGATTGTTTGTCCATGAGCATGAGGAACTAATCCCCTCGTCTAGGGAATCAATGAAGCCACCCATGGCGGTATAGTGTTCATGTGATGTATGTTTTTCTCCCCTTTTCTCAATTAATATTTTCCAATTCTGATTTGATTGGGTTGATCATATGCATGCGTGATCGACTAGTTAAACGTGTTGAGGCTGATCGGCGATTCGCGTTTTAGAACTTGAATTGGGATCATCGATCGAATATTGCACGAGAGTGAGTAGGAGATCGGTGCAACCTTATAGGGAACAAGAATTAATAGAGTTTGATGATTAGGATTATGAGACCTAGTAAGTAATTAATCCAATCTTGGAATACGTCCTATTGAGCACGACAGTGGATATAGGAGAATTTGGGGGTCCCGGTTGACATTGTAATTGAACTTAGGGAGGAATACATCATCACTTGGGTACTATGCATGATTGGGTAGGTGGATTTGAGACCCTAGATATTTTAATTCCTGATTTTTAGTTAATTAGCTTTATTTGATTTGTTATTTGAATTGCGATCCTATCTTCTCTCTCTCAACCACTTTCCTCACTTGACCAAACGTATCGGATTTCCCGCGGATTAGATGAATTGGTAGCCCAATCCTTGTGTTCGACCTCGGTAAATTCTTACCGTGTTATTTTATTACTTGCGACGACCCGGTACACTTGCCGGTGACTCAACAAGTTTTTGGCGCCGTTGTCGGGGATTGGTTAAGCTGACTTTTCTTTTATTTTCTTTTATTTAATTGCTATTATTTCTCTCTACTTCTTTGATTCCACTTGGTCTTGCCGTGTTTTTTGTATGCGAGGTACCTTTTCACAAGAGGACCTGCTATTTGATTCGGAGATCACCAAGACCGAGAAGCGCTTAAGGAAGGAAGTCAGAGAAAGGAAGAGGCTTGAAGCGATTAATCTTGAGGACATGGCCGAAGAAAACCCCCCCTCCTCCTCGTTACAAGCCTCTCTTCGAGTACGATCTACCCAGCTTGGGTGATTGTGATTCTTCGATCGTGAGGGGCAACCTGAAGACAGACTCCTTCAGAGTGGAAGGATGTGTCACATTCCAGATCCGTGAGAATCAGTTTGATGGGAGTGGCAAACAGGACCCCCATAGACACATCACTCACTTCCTTGAAGCTTGTGACTTACAGAAGACAAGAGAAGTCTCACAAGATGAGTTTCACTTGTGGCTTTTCCCTCTCTCTCTTAGGGATGTCGCTCGCGATTGGGTTGACAGCTTGGATAGGAACAGCATCAGAACTTGGGAGCAAATGGCACAAAAGTTCCTAACCAAATATTTTCCTCCTCAGAAAGCGGCACAAGCAAGAGTAGTCGTTACATCTTTCAGGCAGACAGAAGATGAAACTTATAAGGAAGCTTGGGAGAGGTACAATATGCTCTTGAGAAGATGCCCCTCGGCGTTCTTTGACCCGGTCTCCAAGGTTCAACATTTCTTTAACGGGTTAAGGGGGCGCTATCAGATGAACTGTGATGCCGCAGCTGGCGGTTCTTTCTCTTATTTATCAGCTGAAGACGGATGGGCATTATTAGAGAAGATGTCATGCAATGCTTACAACCGTGGTAGGGAAACCTCAAGTGGAGTCAGTTCTGCAACAATGGAAGCCATTCTAGAGCAAGTTAAATCGTTGAAGATACAAGTTGCGGCTTTGTCAGAGAACAAGAAGGTTAATGTGATACACGAGGGAATGCCTCCGGGTTGTGATAATTTTAATGGAGATCATGACACTCGGAACTGTCCGTTCAACTTCTCTCAGGAACATGTGGACTCATGCCACAATTTCTATGACAGTGTACCCCAGAACCACTATCAGAGGAACAGACAGAATGACTATAGTCAGAATCAAAATAGGGGTTATATGAGGAGAGATCATCTGGGTTTCGCTTGGAGTAATGCTAGTGGTGGTCTAGCCGGGCAACAACAACCTCAACAGAATTGGCAACAACAACCTCAACAGGGTCTGAGGCCAAACATTGGAATCCAACAGCGCAATACTCAGCAGGCTCTTCCGGGGACTAATCAGTTGCAAATAACAGATGGTGGAAGGCAACCTTGGGAGATGGGTTTTGAGAAGATGAATGCAGCCATTGACAAGTTGGCAACTCATACAGGGTCGGCAATTCAGAATCTAGAGACACAGATAGCTCAGCTCGCAAAGCAACTTAGTGAGCGCCCCCCAGGCACTTTCCCAGGTGATACCGAGAACAACCCTAAGAACCATTGCAATGCCATAACAACTAGAAGCGGTAGGGTGTTGGGACCTAAAAAAGGTGCAACCATTTTAGAGGAAGACAAGGCCCCGGAACAACCACATGTTGAGGAAGAGCAACCTGAGAAAGAGAAGTTGGCAAGTGACAAGGCACCAGAGCAAGGGGGTAGGCTGAAGCTTGTGGATGAAGAGTTCCGAAAGAAGAAGTGGGTTGAACCCCAAGACCTCCAGCCCTACATGAAGGTATCGTATCCTGAAAGATTGAAGAAGCCTCAATAGGATAAGCAGTTCAACAAATTCCTTGATGTCTTCCGCAAACTTCAGATTAACATTCCATTTGCGGAAGCCTTGGAACAGATGCCATCATATGCCCGGTTTATGAAGGAGCTTCTCACCAAGAAGCTGAGAATAGTGGATGAGGAAACGGTTTCTTTGAACGAGGAGTGTAGTGCCATTCTTCAAAGAAAACTACCTCCAAAGTTGAAGGATCCCGGTTCTTTTTCGATACCATGCACCATTGGGGGGATGACTCTAGGGAAGGCATTATGTGATCTAGGGGCAAGCATCAACTTGATGCCCCTCTCTATGATGAAGAGGTTGGGGATCAAAGAAGTCAAGGACACACGGATGTCACTCCAACTCACCGATCGTTCTATAAAATATCCTTATGGAGTGGTCGAAGACTTGTTAGTGAAGGTGGACAAGCTCATATTTCCGGCGGACTTTGTAGTGCTTGATATGGATGAAGACGCCGAGATCCCTCTCATATTGGGTAGGCCCTTCTTGGCCACTGGGGGTGCCTTGATAGATGTGCGACAAGGGAAGCTCACTCTAAGGGTGCAAGATGAAGAGGTAGTCTTCAATCTCTTTGAAGCAATGAAGCACCCTGCAGAGAGGTCGGAAGTGTATCGAGTGGATATGGTGGATCCAACTGTCAAGGCAAAGGCAACTAGAGAAGCCCATGGTTCTTCACTTGCTCAAGTGTTGGTAAAATCCCATGATGATGATAGTGAGAAAAAAGACCCTTTGGGGGATGAGGTCTATCTCGAGTGGTTGAAAGACATGGAAACCTTACCGAGTTCCCCAAGGGATGAATGTGCAAGGGAAGAGCGCAACAACAAGGGCATGAAAAAAGAGGATAAAGCACCGAAGTTGAAAGGTGGCACCAAAAGCGGACTAAGGAAAGGCAGGACAAACACATCTTGCCTAGGGAGCTTGAGCCCGGGTAAGCGGTACTTCTTGACAACTCAAGGTTGAAACTCTTTCCGGGAAGGCTAAGATCGAGGTGGTCGGGACCATTCAAGGTCCTCCAAGTTTGTCCTCACAGAACAGTAGAGTTAGAAGGGGCCTCTGGTAACTTCAAGGTGAATGGGAAAATGATAAGGCATTACCATGGGGAATCAGTCCCAATTTGCAAGCAGTTTCTTCCTCCGGATTAACCCTTAGGGGTGACTTGAGTCAGGCTCGGGACGTTAAACAAGCGCTACTTGGGAGGCAACCCAAGTTAGGTATCCTTTGGTTTTAGTTTCTGTCATTTTCATTTATATTATAAAAAAAAAGAGAGAGCTTGATTCGCCACACGAATCAACAGTGGCCGCGCGAGACATAAGCCCTGAATCTCAGAGGCTTGCTCACGTTTCTGTCTCGCGTCGCGAGGTATGCTTTCGCCTCGCGATTCTGGGCATCATCATCTGTTGGAATTCCAGATTCGCCTCGCAAGATACTACTCGCCTCGCTATTTTGGAAAGTGTGAATAACAATTTTCCAAATTCGCCTCGCGAGTGGTCTCTCGCCTCGCGAATCTGCACTTAAGGTTTTAATTTGCAGGAGTTCTTCCAGGATGCTATGCAACAGAAGGGAGCCCGTGAAACCAATTGGATAAGGAGGCAACCATGGAAACTTGATCAGGGAGCACCCTCTCCTCTCCTCACTTTTGTTTTGTTTTTGTTTTTTTTTGTTTTTTTTTTGTGTTTGTCACTCTTGAATAATTTGAGAAGATCAAGAGTTTTTGTATGAATGTTGTGTCGGCAAGCTTGTTGGAGTTTAATTAAATTGAGCATAGATTGATTGCATGAATTATTTTGACCATCGATGATTTCCCCCTAGGTTCTGAAATTAGAAAAGTTGATCCCCATGTGAAAAATTGAAAACTGAACTTTGAGAATTTTATTGTGATTACTTGATTTATGATAAGTTTGGGGTGAGGGGGTGCACACACTAGGAATTGTATCTCTGTCAAACAATTTGCAAAAATGTCCAGGTGAGGATTTGAGCCTCCAACTTTGTTTTTGATTGTGTGAATCACTGTTAAGTTGCACTTTCCCGGATTTGCTTGAATCTCTTCATGGTTTGCATGTTTATGTGTTGCATCAAATGATTTAGGCAATTTTCTTTGAATAACTACTTGGACTAAAAAGAACCATCCCTAATGCATGTTCCCTAGTTAGCCCCGTTGAGCCTAATTAGCCTATTGTTTCTTGATGACCCTATATTATAAGCCAAAATCTGAAAAACCATGTTAACCCAATCTTAGGATTAGGAGAGCATGGACACTTAGCAAGAGAAGGGTTGTGAGAAACTAAGTTTGGGGTGGCTACAAGGTGATATGTCATTTTGGGTTGAGAAAAATAAAAATAAAGGTTGAAACCCAAGGCAATGAAAAAAAAGAAAAAAAAGAAAAAAAAATATTGCCAAAAGAAAAGGGGCAAAACAAAAAGATTAGCAAGGAAAAGGCTGTAGTCACCCAAGGCAAAAAGAAAAATGGAAAAAGGAATTTAAGTGGAAGATGTGTCAAATGCTCATGCTCTCTTAGTTCCTAGGGACTTAAGCCTAGTATCCTTGAATATCCTACCCATAGCCAGGCCCCATTACAACCTTTAAAAGAACTTCTGATGTTGCATGCATGTTTTCGTGGGAACTATTTTTGAGATGAAAATCAAATTCATGGGAAGTGCTCTTGATATGTGAAATTGAGTGAAAAGTTGATAGCCTAGACGAATTTGAGCGAATGAGTGAAATTTTACATACCCTTGTGAGGAAGGCAATTGTTTGAAATTGGTGATCTTCCTTTTGTGTGTGACTCTGATCTTCAACTTAGATTAATGATTGCATGAATGATTAAGTTCTCAATTGTTTAAAGTAAATGAATGTGGGGATTACATTGATGCAAGGGGGGGAAATCATTGGAGAAAAACTGTTTTGTTAAGATTGCATGAAATTTGTGCGAAATCGATTGAATCCCTTAAGTTTGCCAAGTCTTGAGTCCTTTTTGAGTTTTAGCTTGATTGAGGACAGGCAAGGTTTAAGTTTGGGGTGTTTTGATAAGCCTCTGGCTTATCTAGTTTTATAACTAGATGGACTGTGGTTTCCGTGCTAATTATTCGAGTTCAATCTCGTTTTCGCCCAAATTTGGCCTTGTTTTGTTCCTAAGTAGACTTTTACTCATTCTAGGCATTTTTAGTAGTTTTTAGTCTATTTTGAATAGAATTACACTTTTTGTGTCTTTTTATTGTTTCAGGTTAGAAGTGAAGCTCCGGGAGTCAAGGAAAGTCAAGAAATAGTGGAAATTGCCATTCTGGAGATGCTCGCCCCGCGAGTGGATGCTTGCCTCGCGAGTCTGAAGATCAGCTAAGCAGCAACGTCGTCAATTCTATCTCGCCCCGCGAGAAGTTTATCGCCTCGCGAATCATGAAGACCTGCAAGACAGAGACCATCACGGCCTAGCCGTGATGAAGGTCACGACTGTGACAGATTAAGGTTTGAAGTCTCGTCCCGCGAGAGTTTGAAGACCCTGGAAGATAGAGACCATCACAGCCTAGCCGTGATGAAGGTCACGGTTGTGACAGATTGAAGTTGGAAGACTCGCCCCGCGAATACACTCTCGCCTCGCGAGAATCCAAATTGAAAGCGCACCAAAACTAATGTTCGCCTCGCGAAATCTTGTTCGCCCCATGAGCGGCCGAGAACCAGAATCCCTATTTAGAGGCTGTTTCAGATCAGAATTGGGAGCTTTTGAAGGAGCTGCGAATCCTAGTTTTTTTTAGCCACCATTTAGATCAGTTTTTACGAGTTCTTGTTACTCCGGAGCTGCGTCTCCCTTTTCTTTTTCTTATTTCACTATGGAGATTATGTCCGATTGTTTGTCCATGAGCATGAGGAACTAATCCCCTCGTCTAGGGAATCAATGAAGCCACCCATGACGGTATAGTGTTCATGTGATGTATGTTTTTCTCCCATTTTCTCAATTAATGTTTTCCAATTCTGATTTGATTGGGTTGATCATATGCATGCGTGATCGACTAGTTAAACGTGTTGAGGCTGATCGGCGATTCGCGTTTTAGAACTTGAATTGGGATCATCGATCGAATATTGCACGAGAGTGAATAGGAGATCGGTGCAACCTTATAGGGAACAAGAATTAATAGAGTTTGATGATTAGGATTATGAGACCTAGTAAGTAATTAATCCAATCTTCGAATACGTCCTATTGAGCACGACAGTGGATATAGGAGAATTTTGGGGTCCCGGTTGACATTGTAATTGAACTTAGGGAGGAATACATCATCACTTGGGTACTATGCATGATTGGGTAGGTGGATTAGAGACCCTAGATATTTTAATTCCTGATTTTTAGTTAATTAGCTTTATTTGATTTGTTATTTGAATTGCGATCCTATATTCTCTCTCTCAACCACTTTCCTCACTTGACCAAACGTATCGGATTTCTCGCGGATTAGTTGAATTGGTAGCCCAATCCTTGTGGTCGACCTCGGTAAATTCTTACCGTGTTATTTTATTACTTGCGACGACCCGGTACACTTGCCGGTGACTCAACAATTATCAACAAAGAATCCGCTTATCACATCACCTTCACTCACCTTTTGTCAAAGATTTTCAAGCAGCAAGGCTTGTACGATGTTCTGAGTGCAAAGCCTAAGGATGAACAAGAAAGACTCCTTGGTGAGAAAGGAATGCAAGCTGCTGATTTTGGCAGAGTTAATCTCAGTGGCATGCAACTTAGCACATACAAGCAAGTGCAGTTGGCCAAGCTTGAGGAGAAAATGAAGATTAAAGAAGAATCACTTGAGGTCAACGATGTTGCAATCCTTGGTCTAAAGAAAGGAACCAAGAGGAAGACAATGGCTGTCAGGAAGCCTAACCCTAGAAAGTCTACTAGAGGCATTATGATTAATGAGCCTATAGCTGAGGCACCTCAACCTGATCCTCAACCTGCTCCTAAGAGAGCAAAGAAGCTGGTTCTGCCTTCAGATGATGATGATGAAGAAGAAGACAATGTTCCTCTGGGAACAATCAGAAGAAAGCAAGTGAAACTGCTGTTGTGCCTACCAAGAAGAGGCAACCTGCAAGGAAAGCAAGGATCTTTGCAGTCTGAGGTAAACATCTTTGCTGAAACTCCTGTTAATTTAGCAGAAGATGCTTCCGTTGTCAATACTGTGAATGATAGTGTCTCTGCTCCTGAAGGATTCTTTGATAATGTATATAGACCAAATATACCCACACCCCAACCTTCACCACAAAGAACCCAAACTAACCAAACCATAACCCCATCCTCACCACAAAGCACCTTAAATCAACTGACCATACCACAACCTACACCTATCAAAACTATCTTTCCACCAATTATACCTGATTCTGACCCCTGGTTTCATCAAACTGATGATGGAATTTGCCCAGGTGCCCCTTTTCCTAAACCTCTTAGACAACTCTTTCCACCCAGTGTACCCTCATCCACTCTCTTTGCTAACAAATCTGAGAATTGGGACAAGATCAAGAGAGATTGGAAAGCTCTGTTTCACACTCACGAACCTGACCCTGATATTGACCCTAACACTCCTCTCACTAGGGGGGTACCCTCTTGCTGAATATGAATATGAACCATACGAGGACTACCCTTGGACCAACAGATATCCAAACACTTGGCCTCCCAAAAGACCCTTTCCCTCAGAAATGCACAACCAACGTGGACCTCTTCTTACCCACTTACCCCTTAAACGTTTCCCTAGAATAAAATTTTACCCTCACCTCATAAAAACCCCTCCATTGATTCCCTTCACTGATGGAGTAGAGAGGCATATCATACCACTATGGCAGACTGACCCAAAAAGGAACAGGCTGCGTACTCTACCTGAGAAGAGAGCCAGATCTTCTGAGCATGTTCCCATCATCATGGATGGCAACACAAAATGGATGAAGTTCAAACACCCCAGTATCTATGGAAGAGCCTCTGACTTCTTCCAAGATCTGTTTTTCTATGAGATACTGAAATGGGAGTTCAGTCATTTCCAAGTTGACAGAGTTGCACACTATGTTCCATTCACCTGGCTTAGGCATGGAAAGAAAACCATACTAGGAATTGCTCCTTACCCTGTTTGTCTAAGACTTAGCATGATTGATCTTAATAAGGACAAATACAGAAAGTGCAGAAGAAACAAAGGAGTCATGCCTGAAGCTCATTCTGCAATGCTGGACTTATTTGAAGAAACATTTGATTTCTTTATGCTTGAGTACTTTCTGCACATGGAAGCTGTTGGGAAAATAGAAGAAAGAATAGCTGCTGACTTCTGGAAGTCTCACATAATCCACTGCACTAGGGAAGCCTCTTCTTCTGGCCTATCTCAAGAAGAAAAGCAGAAAATTCCCAAAGTCAGAGAAAAGTGTGAACTCTCTAAGTTCAGACATATGATCTACAAAGATCTGTAGGCACTCCTCATTACCAGAAGAGATGTGGAGGAAATCACTCCTATTCATTGAGCAAAGGATATCCTTGAGCCAATTCTACAATATGCCACTGCTTCAGCTTCAACCTCAGCCTCCGAACATACAACAGAAGAGTTAATTGTAGAAGGCCCTGAGCTAAATGCTGAAATCTTTTCCAGACCTGCTTCTGAACCTTCAACTGTTTTAGCTGATGCTGTTGTTGTTGCTACTGTTGAGCCAAATCTGATCGATCAATCTGCTGAGGTCTGTGCTTCTAAGCAAGGTGCTGAGTCTGCTAAGACATCATCTCAACCATTAGCTCTTGCTATGGTTCATCCACCAGCCCAAGCTCAAGACACTGTCTCAGACACTACTGAGAGCTCAAGACAATTATCCTTGCCACCAAATCTTGAGGACATCATTGGAAGAATTGTTGATGATAAGGTTGGTAAGATAGTTGAAGAGAAGACAGAACAGATGGCACAACAACTTGAAGAAAGGGTACAGAAGCAAGTTCAAGATACTTTGGCCCCTACAAATGCAATGGTGACTCATATGCTGGCTTTATTGATGGATTTTCAGAAAAGCCAAAACCCAAATCAAAACCAACCCCCTCCACCACCTCCTCCTACCTAAACCTTTTCTTTCTTTATCTTATCTGTTTTGCTGACTATGATAGTCCACTCCTTTTACCTTCTTGTCTGATGACAAAAAAGGGGGAGAAAGGAAAGATTAAATTTATACAATTTTTTTAAAAAGGTACGTATTTTGTCTGCATATGCATAAGTTTAAACTACTCATCTTGATGATACATTGCCTTGACTTCTTATGCCTAAATTTTGTCTAAAGTAAATTATGCTTTGAACTGTTTATTCACAAATGTTTGATAAGCTACTATCTTGGTCTAATAACTTATATTATCTTGCAAATAAGACTTGGTTTTATATGCCTTAACTGCTTTGATCCTTTGAATGCTATGTCTTAGGGGGAGCTTTGCAAGCTCTCTTAGACTTTGCTACTTAAATTTAATCAGTTTTTGTCATCATCAAAAATTAAAGGGGGAGATTGTTGGAACCAAAGTGGTTCTGGTTTATTTAATCTCTAGGTTTTGATGTTAACAAATGGATTAAATTTGCCTGGCAAAGTGTTAGTTGAGATCTAACAAGTGATTTCAGTTTATGCAGGAATATCCAAAATAATATAAGGTATATAATGCTTGGACTCTTGCAAAGAGTTATCCGTCCAAAGGTTATTTAAACTGTTTATATTTTAATCGTTAAGTAGACGGCTAACTATATCTCTGTAGACGTCCATAGTAGCCACGTCAGCAAACGAGTGCTCTCCTTAAAACTCAAGTAGACATCCATAGTGCATAACTAAAATTCAGTAGACGTCCATAGTGCCACGTCATTGGACGGAGTTTCTCTAATGACTTAGCAAGTGTGTGGATGAGCGCTTCTGCCACATCAGCGGACGAGCAGAATAAAACCTTGTGTAGACGCGTTCTAAAACTGAGTGCCAGTAGACGGTTCTTTATCTTCTATATATTTACTACCTTGAATGTGATTTAATGCAATCCGGACCACATTGAATTTATTTTAAATGATTGATATTTATTTCAATGGAATATATGTTCTTTATAATTGTTTTATCTGGTTAATGCCTTGTTCCTTTGTGAGAAAATTCATAGTACTATCAAGGAAATACAAAAAGTAAATAGTACAATTGGAATTGCAAAACGATCTGTACGATGACAACTTTATTGCTGGATAAAAGCTGGGTTATACACAAAGGAGGAAAGATAGTTTTTAAGGTACGATTGCTCAGGACAGTGAGCCTCTATTTTGTACTTTTCTGATAACCAAGGATGCTTTTCAATATGGACAAAATAAGCTATCAGTTTCAACGGATATCATGCATTTAATGCTATCTCTAAACGGGATGATTAAAAATAACCGTTGAAAATTTGCAAGAGAAGTTGAAGACCTATATAGAAGGTCTCAAGTACTGAAGAACAAATTTTGCCATTTAAACAATTACAAGATATTCAAAGCTCATATTCCCTTTATAAAGCAAAAGTTTTTAATTCTTAAGATTGAATATTTGTAAAAATATTCAGTAGATCTTAAACCTTCATACCCTCACATATAGCGGGTTAAAAAGATCTTAGAAAAATCTGTGATTGAATTAGAGCCTAAATAGGTGTAGAATACTTGTTGTAGAAACTGTTTGGAAATAGTGGAGAAAATCTTTCAAGTAGAATGGACTGGATGTAGCTCTTGGTTGGAAGAGAGTGAATAAGGATAAAATACCTGAGTGAATTTTTTATCCCTTATCTTTTACAATTTTATTTATTTATACTAACTGTGAGATTTGATTTTGGTTTTGTTAATCTTTTAAAAAGGATTTCTTGTGTGCTTAAACTTTTTATCTTCTACTTGTGAAAAGGTTTCTGAAAGGATTTTTGCGAAAATAATTAACAAACACAATTCAACTTCCCTTCTCATGTTTATATGTACCAACTTCATTTGGTTCTTCCTATCTACGAATAAAAATAACATAAAAACTAGTCGCCAAAACAATAAAATTATAAGTATTTAAAAATATTAGTTTTTTTTACGGAAAAAATATTAGTTCAATTCTTGTAAAAAAAAATATTAGTTCAATTAATCAAGTAACACCAATTATTTTGATGAAATTATTTAATTTTAAAATTAAATTTTTATTTGAAGCACTTTGTCTCGGTGCTAGACCTTAGATTTTATTTTTAACCAAAATAAAATGAAAAGTCTTTTTACAATATTACGGTATATTTAGTTTAATCTATTGGATTTAATGTTGATGTTATGAAGATTTTTATATTGTTTTCTGAATATAAAGTGATTTGTCATTAAAAATATTTGACTCTTATAATAATTAACTCAATAGTAATATACAATTGACTTAATGATATATCAAATTTTACATTGAAAATGCATCAATATTTATAAGAATTTGCAATTAAAACTTTGTTAAGAGTTAAAAAAAATATTATTTTGTTAAAAAAAAGTGTTATTTATGAAATGTAGGGACCCTTATGGGTTGATATGTTTCAGATTTGTACCAGGAAAAAATCTGAATCAACCGAAAACAATTAGTTTGGTTCAGTTCAAGTTGGACCTAGTTGTTATTGAAAATCATTTTTTTTTTTAAAAATTTCTATGCATTGAATATATTATTTTCAATATAAAATTTTTATATGTGATTATTTAACTCTTGTCGGTACTGGTTAGCATTTGTCATATAATAAATATTAAATATCTAAATATTAAAAAATGTATTAATATTTAAATGGTTTTTATTTTAATATTTTAATAAATAAAAATGCACACCGGTGACTAACGAAAGGTGAATCAGATAAATCAATTCTCATTAGCAAAATGAAGACGAGTAGCCGGAAAGAAGCAAGAAAGACAATATTGTCTTTCTTCAACAACGGACATGCGTTGGACCTAAGACAAGTCAAAGCAATTTTATAATGTACATGGTTTATTGTTGCATTTTATGCCCCTGACCCCTAGACAAATTCTATATTTAAAAACAAAAATCGGTGAAAAGCAGTAATTTAAAACAAAAGTAAAAAAGACGAAGATTGCTATTATTATATTAGTAAACATAAAAAGATCGCACAATTTTTTTAAAAAAAAAACATAATTATGATTGCAATATTTTACTGGTACTAATTTTTGAGAAGAAAAACTATGCAATTTAGATTTTATTTAAAAAAAAACGTATTTTTAAAACTAAAATGCTTGTGGAAAAATATAAGTATTGGGATGAACTTTAAAAAAAAAAACAGTGAAGAAAACTTATTTTAACGCTTTATTAAAAAGTTATAATTTTTAACTTCTAGAAAAAGATGTGATGAAAATTATTGGTTAAAAGTGTCTCCGCAACAAAAAGCTTATGAAAAACATTATTTTTAAAACTCATGCAAAAAATAGTTTCTCATTAAATGGATGTGGAGAAAATATATGCCATTACTTGTCATAAATCACATAAATCCACATAAACAAACATAATTTATCTGGCTCAAAATCCCTTTTAATGCTCCCAACCTACATTTGAGTGGATGAGACACTCACCCAAACACACAAACAAATGGTTCGTTTTGAATTGGGTAATGAATTACGTTTTACCAACCATGTTTAGAATAATCCACACATACTTGACCTTTTGTCAGGGAAAAAAATATAATTAATGTAACATACCTTTCACAGAAAAGTAGAAGTGGACTCAATAAGCTTCCGTAATCCGTAGTGTGAGTTTATTATCTTCTGGGTTTTTTTTCTTCTTTTTTCCTTTTTATTTTTATTTTTAATATTGATATGTCAAGTGGTGAAAGGAAATTGATGTCTCCTTCAAAGTTGTTGGATTAGTTCTTTATATTGTTTTGTGCCTCTAAGCTAAGAAGAGAATCTCTCCAAGAAATCATCGCTTTTATAATAATTGTCATTTTCACTATCACTTTTCAAGAGGTTAATGCCATTCATATTTGACAATGTACCCATCGTTGAACAAAGACCATTACTAATCAATGGTTGGTGGGTAACGACACACGTGCCGGCCTCCGTCACAGTCTTAGATTTTTTTGCTTTACGGCAAGGTTTATTTTATAATTGACTAGCTTATTAACAACTTGTATTATGTGTTTGTTAATTGGTATTTTAAGAAATTAAACAATAAAACAAAAAATATATAAATTTATTAAAATATAATTAAATTAATAGGATTTTTCCTTAGTGGTATAGAAAACTAACTTCTTCCACTTTGTATTAAAAAAAACTAAAATCATGATAATTTATATATTAAAATATAATAATTTTATGATTCATTTTTTATTTTAAAAGTTAGCCAAATGTTAACCAATGTCTAAACACTAAAAGATGTATATCTTTTGGTGAATATATATGAAAAAATTTAAATTTAATACATTAAAAATTTATATATATATATATATATTTCCCCAATAATTTTTTTTTTAATTTCTTAACTAGGTTACTGATTAGTAAGAAATTCAAAAATAAAAATATGCATAATTAACTTAAAAATTTAAATTTAAACATTAAAAAAAGATAAATAAGAAATGACATATGTCATTCTATAAATAAGAATAGCCTAAAAAATTTATTCTCGCTCTTAAAAGAGTATATTTTAATTTAATATTGAAATGTAAGTTTTTTTAAAAAAATATTTATCCTAAAAAAAATTAAATAGAACTATATTATGATAAACGGATTTGGTAGTAATAATTAGTAAATCTGAAAATAAAATAAAAAATAGAAGAAAGTTAAAAAAAGGTTTGAAACATTTGATACAACGTGGCTCCCTAGAGGTATTTACAGATCGGTTTGGTTATGATATGTATGGAAAAAAATCAATCAAACAAAATAAAATCAATTTGTCCGGATCGATTTGATACAAAAAAATTTAAGATATTAAAATACACATAAACATTTAAATATGTATATAACTGTTAAAATATAGTAAATATTAAAATATTTAATTATAAATACATATAAATTAAGTAATTGGTTTGATTCGATTTGACTCGAGTTAAAATTCTTGAATCTAATAATTGCACTGGTTATCATCGGATTTGGTTTGACCCAGTTCGACCCAAACAAACACAAAAAACCCCGAACCAATTAAGGTTCATATTTTCGAGTTTATTGTGTCGAATCGAATTGATGAACACCCTGTAGCTCAACGAAGAGGATAAAGGTGGATAAAGGTGGTGGAAAATGAGTTAGTACACCAGTTGAGGAATGCAAAAAATAAAAATTTCATATTAAAAAATGATATATTTGATATATTAAAAATTTAAAAGTTATACCTTCAAATACAAAAAAAAATTATTTATTAACCAATAGTGTTAGGCTGCACGGCTTAACATTTTTCTTATTTAATTATTAGTAAATATTTTTTTATAGAAATAAAAAATAAATTGTGCCCGATTAGAGAGAAATTTTCATTTTTAATAAGTGTATATATGCAGCAAAGGACTACCGATGTATATCTTCTCGAGAATATATGAAATATGATATAAGTGTTTGAGATTGCTGGAATGCTGGATCTTGATTTGTTGGATTGTTCTTATCATTATGACGCTTCTGTTGAGATCATCTTGCCCAAGTTTTTTGACAAAATAATAAGTACAAGCAGAGTCAAACTACCTGTTTTCTTAATTGAATATATTGTTGGTATCTAAAAATATAACATTTCTTGATTAATTTTGGATCTTATTTATACATTTATTTTTGTTTTGGTTCAAGTTTTTTTTTGTTAATTTTTTTTTTAGTATTAGTATGTGTTGTTAGTGGCTCTTCGTTAAGATATTACCTAGACTAACATATAAGTCTCCAGCAAGATTTTGGCATGGATATTGTTGTTTCTCCTCCGAGGGAGTTTGCTAAGCTTCTTTTTGATGATGTTATTGGGGCTGCATTACCTCGATTTGCTTCTTTTGTTTCTTAGTTCTTCAGTCTTTGTTGGGCTTTAGCCCCTTTCTGTTAAAAAAAAAACAGTATTTATATGATAAACACTTAATGGAAGTTCACTAATAAAGGCAAAAAAATATTAAACTATTTTTTTTATAAAAAAACTTAAGGTATACTTAGTTAGTATAAAGTTTTTTGTCCAGACAGTATAAAGATTTTTTATATTATCAAAAAAATTAAAAATATTGTCGTGTCATTAAAAATATTTTATTTTTATTATAATCACATTTAAAGTTACATATATGATAACTCGTGATTAATTGATAACGTAAAATAAAGTTGTAAGATTATTTTGAAATTTTATCCCCACAAATCTAAGTGCTCGTTTGGTTTCCTGTGAAAACCCCGTTTCAGCACCCAAACGAAAGTTGCCATTGTAACTGGAGTGTTTGGGGTGTACAATTGAGTCCAAAATAATTGATTCTTATGTAAGTATAATTGATTTTAATGAAAGTAAGGATTTTGATTCTAAGTGTGAGATCCACAAAATTTTATATATTTACACTTCAAAATTGATTTTACTTTATCATCCAAACAAAATCAATTATTCTGAATTCACTTTTAAAACATTATTATCAAACACAAATATAGTTAATTCATGCAAACAACTTTAAACTGCAGTAGTTTTTGCTGAAATGTTACCTCTTGTTTTATTGAAATAGTTTATGCTTGTATGTTGTAGACTTGTAGTACATCTATAAGATATTTTCTACTGGGTTGTTTCTTAATTGTTTTAGTTGTTTACTTGTATCGAAAACTATTTGTGTTGAATATTAGTTGTGTACTGGTCGAAGATATAAGACCGAGGGTTGTCAACACGACCGAGCTCATCCTCGTAAGTGGGCCGTGACCCGAACTCCCATAAAGCCGAAGACATGTTGATACACTTGACACCCGAGGATAACTACTCGGTCCTACTTCACAGTAGACCACAAATGAAGATATCTCGGCCCCGAGCTATCCAGTCACAACTGACTGAACCGAATATCTCGCTGGTCCAAATATCTCTCCGTATAACTCGGAGCCTTATCCATATCAATTGTCTAACTGCAAGAACGATCCGATCCTAACAAATAGGATCTCAGTAACCGTCTTACTCAAACGGTTGCACTGAAAATATCTATAAACAGGGGCTCAACCCCCTCACTTAGAACTACGTTTGCTTTGATTCCCATTTGGATACGTAGGAGCAGAATCTCAATTCTGTCAAGCTAATTCCAAAACACTCTCACTAGACTTCTCCGGCCGAGTATCTCTTATCTGAGATATTTGGACGGAACATTTGGCGCCGTCTGTGGGAATCGAAGTAAAACTTTCCCATACCACAAACCATGGTGAGAACAAGGAGCGGGAACTGCAGGAGAGAGGAGCCAGAGAATGCTAACAACGGAGATAATGGGGAACGGTCCATAAACCCGGCTATGACGACCGACAACCCCATTATCCAAGAACTTCTCGTGCAGATTGCCATGCTAAGAAGGGAGAATGAGGAGATTCGGCGGCAGAACAGCCGTCGCGAACAAGGACAGAGCAGAGAAAGGTCCGCCTCTTCTCCTCCTGAGAGAGAACGTCGGACAGCTGAGAATGAAGGATCCAGAAACACGCGCAGAGAAGGAGGCCCACAACTCCGGGCTTCTCATCATATGAACCGAGCAAACGAGGAGGAATTTCCTAGGCAGGCCCTTGAACTTTCACTTCCGGCAAATAGGCCTAATGAAAGGGCCTGCGTGCGGAGGCCTAGACATCCCTTCACCGATGCCATCATGGAGGTTCCTCTTCCATCCAACTACAAACCCATAAGCATTGACAGGTATGATGGCACCTCGGACCCGGAGCGTCACTTAGATGCTTTCACTACTCAGATGTACCTCTTTACAGACGATGATACTGTCATGTGTAAAGTCTTTCCAACTACTCTGAAGGATGCTGCGTTGAGCTGGTACACCCATCTACCACCAGCGTCGGTCGGCTCCTTTGACACATTCATGAATAAGTTCAATGCTCAGTTTGCCACAAGTCGGGCTCATCAAAAAACCTCGGCCTCGTTGGTAAACTTTAGGCAAGAAAAGAATGAGTCCCTGCATGATTTCATGGCCAGATTCAGCAAGGAGACTGCCCTCATCCGGAATCTCAGTGCCGATGTTGCACTACACACCATCTTGACCGGGTTACGGCCTGGTCCTTTCGCCAGACACTTAGCTCGGAAGCCACCAACCAGTATGGATGAGTTGAGAAGAAAAGCTGCGGGATTCATTAATATGGAGGAGATTGAGGAATCTAAGAAAAGGGAGAGAACTGATGATGCTGACAGACGAGAAGGGAGAGAGAAGAGGAGGGCTGGAGGTGATAAGCCGAAATTCAAAGGCCCATCCGAGCATTTGCATAGGGGACTGAAGTATGAGCACTATACTCCCCTCAACACAAACCGAGCTCGGGTGTTTGAGGAAGCCTACAATGCGGAACTTTTGCAGCTCCCCAACCGTGGCCACACGCCCTGAATCTTGATCGACAGAAACATTGTCGGTACCATCGTAATTACGGGCATACCACCGAGGAGTGCTGGGTCCTGCGAGATAAGATTGAAGAGTTGGTGCAAGCTGGCCATCTCAATAATTTTGTTCGGAGAAACCACAACAATGGCGAGGGGCGTGGCAGAAGTAGAAGAAGAGGAGGTGACCAAAGCCCGAGAAGGGGCGGCGGTCGACAAAATAATGAAAGAACAGAGACCAGAGAAGGCCAGAATGAAAGGCGGGAGGAGGATAATGTGGTCCAAGGTGTGATAAACACTATTTCAGGTGGATTTGCAGGGGGAGGCACAACAAGTTCAGCTCGGAGAAAGCACCTGCGGGCTATTCGGCCATCAACTCGGTGATCCCAAGCAAACCCCGAGGATTTCCCCACCTATTATCTTTTCTGACGAAGACTTCGTGGGGGTGGATCCTAATCAAGATGACCCTATGGTAATCACAGTGCAGTTGGCTAATTTCTCGGTCAAAAGAACTCTTGTCGACCAGGGGAGCTCGGCGGATATCTTATATTATTCAACATTTCAGAAGCTCGGGGTCCCAGAGAAATCTATTCAGCCATACGACAGTAAGCTCGTCGGCTTTGCAGGGGAACAAGTGGATACACGAGGATACATTGACCTACTGACTACTTTTTGGGGATGGCAAAGCATCCAAGACTATCATGGTCAGGTACGTGTTGGTTAATGCAGTAACATCGTACAATATCCTGATCGGAAGACCATCTTTGAACGAGTTAGGAGCTGTGGTCTCTACTCCCCACCTCACAATGAAATTCCCTTCCAACTCGGGAGACATAGTTGTTGTCCGGGCTGATCAGAAAATGGCCAGACAGTGCTATGCTGATAGTTTGCGTGTAAGTAAACTCAAACCTACACCTACATAAACACTGGACAGGGGAAAGGACAAGTCTGTAAATTCTGTTAACTCTGTTGAACTGGACCCGAGAATGGACATGCAGGAACAACGGCCACAACCCATTGAGGAGTTAGAAAAGTTCCAGCTCGGTTCACAGCCCGATCAGTGCACCAAGCTCGGCGGTCAACTTGAGCCGAATTTGAAAAATAAAATAAAGGAAGTGCTTTGCAGCAACGCTAACTTATTCGCCTGGACCACGTCAGACATGCCGGGAATTGATCCCGACTTCTTGTGCCACAAACTGGCAATTTGTCCCGAGGCGAAACCAGTAGCCCAAAGGAAAAGGAGACTTGGTGAGGAGAGGAGAAAGGTTGTGGAAGAGGAAACAACGAAGTTGGTCAAGGCCAACTTTATTCGAGAAGTAGAATACACTACCTGGCTGGCCAACGTTGTTCTGGTTAAAAAAGCAAATGGCAAGTGGCGCATGTGCACCGATTACACAGATTTGAATAAAGCTTGCCCAAAGGATTCCTATCCCTTGCCGAGTATTGATAGACTGGTGGATGGAGCCTCCAGATACAGAATTTTAAGTTTTTTGGATGCATACTCGGGGTACAATCAGATCCGAATGTATCCCCCGGACGAGGAGAAAACAGCTTTCATAACTGAAGGCTCGAATTACTGTTACCTGGTAATGCCATTTGGACTGAAAAATGCTGGAGGTACATACCAAAGGCTCATGGACAGGGTGTTCGAAAAACAAATCGGAAGGACTATGGAGGTTTATGTGGATGACATGGTCGTAAAATCCGATGATCCCAACAACCACCCGAAAGATTTGGAGGAAATTTTTCAGCAGCTGAGAAAGTATAATATGAGGTTGAATCCGGAAAAGTGTGTTTTCGGTGTTCAGGGTGGAAAATTCCTCGGTTTTATGTTGACACACCGGGGAATTGAAGCCAATCCTGATAAATGCCGGGCTGTGATTGAGATGCGAAGCCCACAAAATATTAAAGAAGTGCAACGACTTGCAGGGCGGCTGGCATCATTATCTCGGTTTCTCCCCAGGTCTACGGAGAAAGCTCGGCCTTTCTTCAGATTATTAAAGAGGCCTCAAACCTTCACATGGACCGAGGAATGTGATGAGGCCTTCATCAATTTCAAGGCCTTTTTGTCTGCACCACCGATATTAACTCGACCCATCCCTGGCAAAGAATTGTACTTATACCTGTCAGCCACCGAGCATGCCATCAGTGCGGTCATTGTACAAGAAGTAGAGAAAGTTCAAATGCCGGTGTACTTCATCAGCAGGGTTCTTCATGATGCCGAAACCCGGTACCAAGTCATAGAAAAGCTGGTTTTGGCCCTGGTAACTGCAGCTCGGTGGTTGCGTCCGTATTTCCAAAGTCACAAGGTGATTGTCAAAACCGACCACCCGATTAAGCAGATTCTCAAAAAACCCGAGTTGGCAGGTCACATGATTGCTTGGTCGGTAGAGTTATCCGAGTTCGGCCTAAAGTACGAGTTGAGAGGTCCTCTGAAAGCTCAATGTCTCTCCGACTTCGTAGCCGAGCTCAATCCGCAGCCGATAACCGAGGATATCTGGTGGAATTTGTATGTGGATGGATCCTCGAATGTCAGGGGCAGTGGAGCTGGGGTGATACTGGAAGGCCCGGGAGAGCTGATCCTGGAACAATCACTAAAGTTTGAATTCAAAACCTCAAACAACCAAGCCGAATATGAAGCCTTGATAGCAGGGTTAGCGTTGGCAAAGGAAATGGGGGCAAAGGCTGTTAGATGCCGGAGTGATTCACAGCTAGTCACAGGGCAAATATCTGGAGGGTATCAAACGAAAGAGCCTCAGCTTACCAGGTATTTATGCAAAGTCAATCAATTAATTTCCAGCTTTGAGAAATTCGCTATTGAGCACATTCCCCGAGAAGAAAATACTCGGGCCGACCTGCTGTCCAAATTAGCCAGTACAAAGAAGCCGGGCCACCATAGAACAGTTATTCAAGAAACCCTAAATGAACCGAGTGTCACGTTCGGGGAGGTGATGGCCAACGAGCCGGTTGACCGAGAATGGATGACACCTATATGGGAGTATTTATCCTCAGAAACTCTGCCCCCAGATCACGTTGAGGCCAGGAAAATCAGGCTCAGAGCAAGTCACTTTGCTATTGTTTCCAAAGAATTGTTTAAACGGGGATTCTCGGTACCGTTGCTAAAATGTCTGACAAAGGCACAGTCAAAATACGTCATGGAAGAGGTTCACAGAGGAATCTGTGGTTTTCACTGCGGGGGCAGATCAATGGCCTCCAAGGTAGTCCGAGCAGGGTACTATTGGCCTACCATCCGAGCAGATTGCATTGAGTGGACGAAGTGATGTGATGAGTGCCAAAGATTTTCCAATGTAAGTCATACCCCTCCCGAAGGACTTCACACATTAAATTCGCCTTGGCCTTTTGCTATGTGGGGAATGGATATACTGGGGCCATTCCCTGTGGCCAAAGGTCAAGTCAAATTTCTCCTGGTAGCGGTGGACTACTTTACAAAATGGATTGAAGCAGAGCCTTTGGCGAAAATTACCGCCGAGAAGGTACAAAAGTTTGTGTGGAAAAGCCTCATCTGTAGGCACGGAATTCCCTTTGCAATCGTCACAGACAACGGAAGACAATTTATAGATAAGACATTGCAAGAATTATATGCCAACCTCGGTGTTAAACACCACGTCACGTCGGTTGAACATCCCCAGACCAATGGGCAAGCCGAGGCAGCCAACAAGGTCATTCTCGGAGAACTGAAGAAGAGAGTGGGAAAATCCAAAGGAGCTTGGGTAGAAGAGTTGCCCAGTATCCTCTGGGCCTACCACTGCACGCCTCAATCCACTACTCAAGAAACACCCTTCAGGCTGACATATGGAACAGACGCCATGATCCCAGTGGAGGTTGGTGAGCCGTCTTTCCGATGTATGCAACATGAGCAGGATGATAATGAAAGCAACTTAAGGGTCGAACTTGACTTGGTAGAGGAAATCAGGGAGGATGCTAAGATCAGGGAGGAAGCTTGCAAACAGAGAGCAACTAGGAGGTATAATTCAAAATTGAAACCGAGGAGTTTCCTGCGTGGAGACTTGGTGCTGAGAATAAAAGGAGAAGCAAGGAAGGATCACACGGAAGGCAAGCTGGCAGCAAACTGGGGAGGGCCATTCCGGGTGGTAGAAAACTTGGGAAACGGAGCATATAGGTTAGAAGAATTGTCCGGGAAGCCTATCCCGAGGACTTGGAATGCTTCGCATTTAAAATTTTATTATAGTTGATGTATATAGTCAGGTGATGTACTCTTTTTCCTACCTCGGTATTTTGTCCCAAAAAGGGTTTTGACCGAGAAGGTTTTAACGAGGCACACTATAGACTTCCCTTTTTATCCAATAAAAGAATTTATTGTGGACATTGTTCTGCTTTCTTAATTTGCCGATGTATTTATTCAGCTAAAATTAATTTTGTTTTAAGGCCAAGTTTGAGCCCGGAGGCCGAGTACGAGCCATTAAGTGTTTCAGGCCAAGTTTGAGCCCGAAGGCCGAGTTCGAGCTGTTTAAAATTGTTCAAGGCCAAGTTTGAGCCTGAAGGCCGAGTTCGAGCCGTTTAAAATTGTTCAAGGCCAAGTTTGAGCCTGAAGACCGAGTTCGAGCCGTTTTAAATTGTTCAAAGCCAAGTTTGAGCCTAAAGGCCGAGTATGAGCCATTAAGTGTTTAAGGCCAAGTTTGAGCCCGAAGGCCGAGTTCGAGCCGTTTTAATTATTTAAAGCCAAGTCTGAGCTTGAAGGCCGAGTTCGAGCCTTTTGAAATTATTTAAGTGAAATAGAATGCGAGCAGTGAGACGAATAAAATTATAATCTAAAGGCCGAGTTCGAGCCATTAAAGTTTTTAATAAAACCGAGTACAATGCCAAAGGTAAAAACAAGGTACGAGTCGAGTGCTAGAAAGTACTACGACTTACACAAAGAGCTGAAATTGAAAATAAGGCCCGCCTGGCTTGCCAGTAGTCCCCCCAATTAGGGCAGGAGCAAGATCAGGTGGCCAGTAGTCCCCCCAATCGGACACCACGGCTTTCCCTCAAGGGGGAAAGTAATCACTTCCCCCTGCAAAAGTTGGACGATGAGGTGCTCGTCCCGCTCAGGGAGTAGACGGCCTCTACCCCTTTCTCGACGCCCGAAGACTGCCATTCTCGCAGTTAACATCCTTCTTGGAGGATTGAATTGTAGAAGGAATTCTGGATCCCATCTCCCACTTATATCCTTTTTGGCAGCTATGAAACTAAAAAAAGGATGCTAACTGGGATAGGGGAGCGTAAACCCCTAACACTATCATAGAACTACTCGGGTTGAAGGAAGACGAATTTGGCTGATGGGAAAGAATGAAGAATGAGTAAGTGGAGCAGTGAAACAGCCCTATTTATAAGGGGTGAGAGGCATTGGAAAGGAAGAAATATGCGCTGGGAAAAGGTTTGTTGGAAAAATAAATCTCGAAACTCAGCAAAAAGCAGTAATTGCATGAACCCACTGCGGTTTCCAAAGCATGTAATGCGTGACTGCATGCGTAAGGCGTGAATCATGTGTTTCACGTGTGACAACTACCGTCCGTTTTTGATACGGACGGTAGAATACCTCGGTCTTAACCGAAGATTTGTTTAAACAAGCCGAACACAACGTCGGAAGATAAAAAATACTTCACAGTGTATCTCGGCCAAACAAGAGGCTACAAGATGAACAGAAAGTCATCAAAATGGTAACAGTTTTCATTAAGTAAAACAAAGTTACAAGGGCACAAGCCCATTACAAGGGATGAAGAAAACAAAAAACTAAGTTACTCGTCCCTATGACTCTCCTCGGCCTCAATATGATCCTCGGGGGAATCTTCAGCCCCTTCCACCTCTTCTTCCTCTTCGGGAATTATGGGAACAAGTTCCCCGTTCAGCACCTCTTTATTCACATCTACTCCCGAAAGATCAACCCCCGGGGCAAGAACCTCAACTTGAGCAATGGCCTTGTCAAAACCTTTCCGATGCTCGACAATAATGCAGTTAGTGGCCTATTTTACATCCTCCTGGAGCTCCATCCTGGCCTTGGTCTCGGCCTCTAAGGCAGCTTTAAGTTGCTCAATTTCAGCTTGAGCCTTTTTGAGCTCCTCTTCAGCACGAGCTCTACCTTCTTCAGCCCGAGCTTTACTCTCCTCAGCAAATTTTGCTTTGGTGTTAAGCTCGGAGTTCTGGCCATTCAACTCGGTGATGGTAGTGCTCAGGAGATTATTAGCCTTGGCCAGCTCGTCACGCTCCGTGGAGGTCCGGGTAAAATCCCCCTTCAGCTTCTCAATGGAAGCAAGTTCAGCTCCCAGTTGCCGAGACTTCCTCTCAGCCTCCACTAAATCTCAGCTGCAAAAGCGGGCCAAGGCAGCAGCTCGGATGCAGTAGGTTGAGAGAGCCTCCATGCTAGATTGAGCCCCTTGTTGCCTCATTAGCCGAAGGTCAGCGGGCTTTAGGAAATTGGAGTCGAAAGAAGGGAAGGGGTTGAAGTCTTCGCCCCAGAGAGACGAAGTCCCTGCTTTTAGAGAAGTGTTGTACCACTTCAACTCGGTGGAAGGAGGGGGTTGTTCTTCTCGCCCCGCGGTTCCTGTCTCGTGAGTAGTAGGGTGTGGAGGACTTGAACGAGGAGGGGAAGAATCTTCGGTGTCAACTACCACCTCTACCCTCTTTCTTTTTTGAGGGGCGGATGATGAAGCCCCCTTCGCAGAGGCCTTGGTGGGAGGAGGTCTTTTCTTCTTCTTCTCGGTTGAGGAGGGACCCTGACCCTCTTTTGCAACTGCCATCAAAAGCTTGGAGAAGTCGAATTTCCCCATAATGACTGCCAAAAAGAAAAGTTGTTAGTACAGGAACACATGCAGAAAAAGATTCAAAAACTAAAATGCCGAACACTTACTTTTTAAGTCGGTTCTCGGAGTAGATGAGAAGGGGAGTTTCAGGAGACGCCCACAATGGAGAGGCCGAGGAAGTTTTTCTAATGTATCTATATCTCCCCTATCCTCGGCGGGAAGGGATTGGTATTCGAAACCGACGAATTTGGTGGGAGATGATTGCCAGTATAAAGGAAACTTGGCGCACCTATTTTCGTCAAAGAAGTGGGAAGAGTGAGAGCCCGGGGGGCAAACTCGGAAGAAGCCGACTTTGAAATCTTTATACAACGATGTGTATAAACTAATCAGTCCTCTTCGGTTCAGCCCGTTAAGGGAAATCCATCCCATTTTCTCACCAAACCTTGTTTGGTAAAAATACAAAAATTTTGGAGTGGTGGGCTCCATCTCGAGGTATTTACATAGAATCTGAAAGGCTTTCATAAAAGCCCAACTGTTGGGATGAAGCTGAGTAGGTGCGACATTCATGGTTCTCAGAACATCACACTCGAACTCAGTAAAAGGAAGAGAAACGCGCAGCTGGGCAAATAACATCTTGTACATATAGGTGAAAGGGGGCTCGGAAGGACGAGCCCTGAGAAAGACACACTCGGTACCCGAGCACGGGGAACAGATAAACTCGGATTCGTCTCCCGACGCCGAGATATTAATCTGGGACCGAAGTTGAGCAATTGAATCTGAAGTCTGAAAGTCAGAAAAATGTCCCAACATCGCCTTTAACCCAGGTATACCCAGGAAGGGTAATATCGGGAACAGGGTCTTTTGGAACCCTTAGGCGTTGTTTGCGAACGGGGGGTTTGGAAACTTGGGGAGAGGGAGAGCCGGACTTAGAAGAGTCGGACCCAGAGGAGTCAGACCCAGGGGAAGATGACCCGGAGGAGGACGGTTCCCCTTCTCCGATGTTCAATTCCTGTGAAGGAACGGAAGAAGTGGAAGGAGAACCCCCAATGGGGGAAACCTCGCGCTCGATTAGAGGCGAAGTATTTGACTCAGAGGACATGGATGAACTCATATCTGATAAGCAGAAATTAAACTTAGAAGCACGAAGGAGAGAAGGAGACTGGGCGTACCTGAAGAATGACAGGCAGAAGAGTGATGGCAGAAACTTGGAAGACGAAGGTGAAGGGCGAAGGAGGATAAGCAAGGTAGAAGGGAGTTGGAGTCGGAGGGGATATTTATAGCTGCGGTTGATGACACGATCAACGACCCACGTTCCATCAAGCCCAAAGGCGCGACTTTTGATTTTCCCCTCTTTAAATGGGCGCGGAACTCTAGGGTTTCTTACCTGAAGCGTGCCGCAGAAGTATTAGGGGGAATGATTGCCTTCTCTGACAAAGAGGAAAGATTTGATTGAAATGACAGCAGGGAATGCGGAAGTTTGGGTGGCCAAAGAATAAGCTCGGTTTAATACTTATCAGCTCTTTCGCTTATCCAAGCTCGAAGCTCGGGGGGACTTGTGTACTGGTCGAAGATATAAGGCCGAGGGTTGTCAACACGACCGAGCTCATTCTCGTAAGTGGGCCGTGACCCGAACTCCCATAAAGTCGAAGACCTGTTGATACACTTGACACCCGAGGATAACTACTCGGTCCTACTTCACAGTAGACCACAAATGAAGATATCTCGGCTCCGAGCTATCCAGTCACAACTGATTGGGCCGAATATCTCGCTGGTCCAAATATCTCTCCGTATAACTCGGAGCCTTATCCATATCAATTGTCTAACTGCAAGAACGATCCGATCCTAACAAATAGGATCTCAGTAACCGTCTTACTCAAACGGTTGCACTGAAAATATCTATAAATAGGGGCTCAACCCCCTCACTTAGAACTACGTTTGCTTTGATTCCCATTTGGATACGTAGGAGCAGAATCTCAATTATGTCAAGCTAATTCCAAAATACTCTCACTAGACTTCTCCGGCCGAGTATCTCTTATCTGAGATATTTGGATGGAACAACTTGTATTCAACTGTTCAACATAAAATTAATTTGTTTTAGGTATACAATAAATTGAAGGTTAGGGGATAGTACCTCGATTCAAGGCAGGGAAACCTACAAGCTATAAAGTATTCATAAAAAGATTTATATTTACCTCCCTCAAAGAGACTAGTGGGGACTCGAATATACAGGTTATCAGATACAATATCCCGACATGCTCCATTATAGGGGTGTGCAAAACTCAGCTTTGCCCTAGAACCTGTCCCCAACCCGTATTGTTCGGGCCGGGTCTGACTCTAACCCGCATAAGAGAACAGACGAACCCAAGTCCCATTTAGTTACCCGGTGTCGAGTCAGGGACGGGTCCAGGTTGACCTTCGGGTTACCCGACCTGTCCTATATAATAAAAACTACTTTTACTTTTATCCATCCCTAACTTATGTTTCAAGTACGATCACTAAACTTTTACTCTTACATATCATGCCTCACGCTTGTCAAATTGGTGGCTTTTAGCAATGTGCTTTTAGTAACACCGGCATCAAAGAAGCATCCAACAAAGGATCTATTTGTTGATATTTTGTAACGTTCAATTTTGGATCTATTTGGTGACACGAGATCAATTGGTGGCTTTTAGATAACACTTTTTACTAATATTTTGGCTTATAAAAATATTAACATTTTTTCTCACTCACGGAAAATTAGTTTACAAAGAATATATTTAATTTCGGGCAAACTCGACCTCGCCCCATTTAGACCCGGCCTTAAACAAACCCGCATATGACCGGATTCCTTCGGGTTTAGAGACGGGTTCAAATTCAAAAAATTGGCCCTATCAATGTTTAGGGCCGGGTAAGGGACAAGCATAACCCGTCGCAACCCGTCCTACGCTCACCCCTACTCTCGCAACCCGTCCTACGCTCACCCCTACTCCACTGGACCAACCTCTTGGGATTATAAAAGTAATATACTCCCTCCGATCCATATTATAAGCAAAAAAATTAATGCAACATACATATTAAGGTGGTTAGTTAATCTCATTTAATTTGGTTAAAAAATCAGGTTTTTACCTAAATTACCCTTTATGGTAATGAGAAGTTGCTTGTGTTGTTGGGAATAGAAGGAGTCATTGAAAAACAAAATTTGTATTAAATGAAAGTTATTTTAAAAATAATGTCATTAATGAATCATTATAAGAAAACCAAATTTACTTATATATTGAACTAAAAGATTTAGGATTTCTTTTACTTATAATATGAACCGGAGGGAGTATTGTTTATATAATGCAAATGTGTCATATTATATTAAAATCATTTTTCATTAAATATATTTAAACAAAGTCTATTGTAATCGATTAAAACAATAGTTGATTATGGATATAGCAGATTATAAAAATAATCAATTTCGCGGAACTTATCTAAATACACTCTTAACCTAAGCCAAACATACACTAATTGTCTTATAATCTTGTGAACTAATAGCCATAGCAATCCAGACGTAGCATTTAGTTTTAGTTTTTTTTTCACTCCCTTTGTTTAAATATACAAATATTCACCTACTAATCACAAACAAGTGCGAATTTTCAAATGGTTCAAGTCCAGGGAAGCAAAATCTAATTCATTAACCTCGAAGCAAGTCAACCATTATGCGTCAAACCCAACGTTAGTACCACTACCAAACCAGGAGATGTGGACCATGGTCTATCTCAAATAGATTTGTGGACTTGTTCTTGCTTAATAGATAAGTGAATAACATGTTACACAAAATTCGACAGCACTTTCACGTTATCAATAGTTACTATAGTAGAGTTTCTTTATTAGTTACTTTTAAGGATTTAAGTAATCCTAACATTAATCAAAAGACAGTTCTGGTCAAAATTTACATGGGAATTGATATATCTAGGCTGTACTAGTGTAATAAGTGCTTTTTACGTCAATTAAAATTGATTTTTTACGTCAGAACACGGACTGACGTAAATACAACTGACGTTAATAGTTAATATTTTAACGTCAGTTGAGAACTGACGTTAAATATAAAAATATTAACGTCAGTTCTTTAACACAACTGACGTTAATTTTGTAAAAATTAACGTCAGTTGTTTAAAAAACTGACGTTAAACATAAAACTATTAACGTTAGTTCTTTAAGACAACAGATGTTAATTTTGTTAAAACTAACGTCAGATGTTATAAAGAACTGATGTTAAAGGTTTTAATTTTAACGTCAGTTGTTTATTAGAACTGACGTTAATATTGTACTGTATATTTTATAAAATACTATTAACGTCAGTTGTTTGATACAACTGACGTTAATAGAATTTTTTTTTTAAATTCAGTTTTAAAATATCATTCCCCTCAGCTATCCCTGCATTCAGTAAATATCCCAGTAACACAGAATATCACACATTACAGAATTGTAAAGGAAAAATGGAACAATGATCCATATGTATGCCTGTTCAGAAACAATATATATTTATTAACATAGGTTATAACTCAAAATAAATACAGAAATATAAATAAAAATAAATGTATACTAAGTTTAAACTACCTATATCAATATCCCTTCGTGATGATCATCACGAGTGGCATGTACATCGTCCACCTGTGTCTCCTCGATTATAGTAGGCATGTTTGTTGAAAAAGAAGGAGTCTCGGGAATATCAAGATTTGAATCTTCATTTTCATCACTACCATTATACATGCTTTTTTCTTGGAGAACCACGGACAACCTTTTGTTAGAAGGATCAGTGATGTAGAACACTTGTTTTGCTTGGGAAGCCATTATGAAAGGCTCATTTATATGACCTAACTTGTTGAGGTCTACCAATGTGAACCCCAATTCGTCGGTTTGTACACCACCGTTACTATCAACCCACTTACATTTAAATACCGGCACCGTAAGCTTAGTGTAATCGAGCACACAAATATCTTCAATATATCCAAAGTAAGGTGTCGGTGCTTTAACGAGTTTTGTGCCCTTTGCACTAGAGAAGTGCATTGCTTCGGCCACGATCATAACCCACTATTTTGCATGGTACTCTTGTTATCTTGTTCCTTTGTATAAAAGGAAAAGTTATTTATGTCGTATCCGCTCCAACATATGACGTTGAAGCTAGGCCCACGTGCTAGCCATCTTACGTCATCAGAAGCAGTACTACCATCCTTAAGCATTTCTTCCTTGAACCATGGTAAGATAGTCTTGTTATGTTTGTTCAACAACCACCTTTCGCTCATTCGAGGGTTTTCTTGATTGACTTTTCTTTTATGTTCAAATAAGAAAGGCTGAACACATTCGATGTTGTTCAATACATACAAATGTGCTTGAAGCACTTCCTCTCGATCCTTCCTATTAATTCTTAAGCCATGTGTACCCTTACCTTGACATCTGATCTCATCATGCCGAGGCTTAGGAACCCCTATAGGATCCGTGTTATGAAGGTAGTCCGAACAAAACTCAATAGCTTCTTCTGCAACATACCTTTGAACAATAGATACTTCCGGACGATGAGGATTCTTCACGTACCCTTTCAAGATCTTCATGTAGCGCTCAACTGGGTACATCCATCTCAGAAAAACCGGCCCACATAATCTAATCTCCCTGACCAAATGAACAATTAAGTGAACCATTATGTCGAAAAAGGAAGGAGGAAAATACATCTCCAATTGGCACAAGATTGTAGCAGCCTCAACTTCCAAGTCATCCAACATACGGGGGTCAACGACTTTGCTACATATAGAATCGAAGAATGAGCACAACCGAGTAATGGCATGTCTCACATTTTTTGGAGCAATACCACGAAAAGCAATGGGCAGAAATTGTTGCATCAAGAATTGACAATCATGAGACTTTAAGCCAACCAATTTAAGATCACTAGAGACAAGCCTCTTCATATTTGAAGAGTAACCATGTGGAACTTTGATGTCCTGAAGACACCCGCAGAAACTTTGTCTCTCTTTTTTTTGACAAAGTATGACATGCTGGCGGCAAATAAGTCCGCTTACCATCCTTAACAACTGGAGCTAACTGCTCTCATATACCCATAGGAACGAGGTCGAGACGAGCATTCACACCATCCTTTGTCTTGCCCTGAATGTTGAGAAGCGTCCCGATCACACTATCACACACATTTTTCTTCACATGAATCACATCAATGCAGTGTCTGACATCAAGCTTGCGCCAGTATGGAAGATCAAATAATATCGACCTCTTCTTCCATATGTTTTTCTCAGCAGCTTTACCTTTCTTTTTGGACTTGCCGAATATAACATCGATGTCCTTTACCCTCTGATAAACCTGCTCTCCAATTAAGGCCGCCAGCGCTTCTTCTGTCTCTTGGCATCCATTAAAAGGTTTTTTCATCTTACGATATGGGTGATCACGTCTAAGAAATCTCCGATGCCCAAGGTAAACCGTCTTCTTTCCATGATGCAACTGAGTGTAGCATGTGCCTTCTTCACATATAGGGCATGCTTTATGCCCCTTGACACTGTACCCGGACAAGTTACCGTATGCTGGAAAGTCGTTGATGGTGCAAAATAACATGGCACGAAGCTTGAAAGTCTCATGAGAATACCCATCGACTACATCAACACCTTCCACCCACAGCGTTTTCAAGTCTTCAATCAAAGGACCTAGATAAACATATAAGTCATTTCCTGGTTGCTTTGGGCCCGAAATCATCATAGACAACATCATGTATTTGCGCTTCATGCACAACCAAGGGGGCATGTTGTAAATTACCAACAGAACAGGCCATGAACTATGAATACTACTCATGTTACCATAAGGATTCATTCCATCCGTAGCAAGTCCAAGCCTTAGGTTTCTTGGCTCATCGGCGAAATCCGAAAACATAGTATCGATATTCTTCCATTGCATAGAATCAGCAGGATGACGAACCTTTCCATCACGTTTCCTCTCATCATTATGCCATCTAAGATTCTTCGCATCTTTTGCATTGGCAAACAATCGCTTGAACCTTGGAATTATTGGGAGATACCACAACACCTTCGCAGGAGGACCCTTTTTTCTCACATCATCAAGATCATCATCGTCATCACCACCCTTCACTCTGTATCGTGATAACCCACATTTGGGGCAATCGTGATTGTCTTCATGAACACCGGTGTACAATATGCAATCATTGGGGCATGCGTGTATCTTCTTAATACCCATAGGACACAATACCTTCTTGGCCTCATAGTTACGGTCAGGCAATGTGTTGTCCTCCAGAAGCAAGTCTTTCAACACTTCAAGCAATTCCGTGAAGCTTTTATCGGTCCAACCATTTCTCGCCTTCACACAAACCAATTTTAGCACCGCCGACAACCGTGTATGAGTAGTACACCCTGGATATAAAGGCTTATCCGCATCACCGCACAACCTATCATACACATGAGCTCGACGAAAAGATTCTTGTCCAATATCACGGATCATGTCCTCTACTCGATCATCCTCCATATCTACGTCAACGTCCTCACTTTGGGAGACACTTGCCGTACTACTCAACAACACATCACCATGCCATATCCATCTTGTATAACTCAAGCAAATCCCTTCACAAATCAAATGAGTACGTATATCCTTCACCGTACATTTCCTCGTATTCAAACACTTGACACAAGGACAACAGAACATTTCATTACTATTAGGAACATTCCTTTGAGCAAATTCTATAAATTCTCCCACCCCCTTCAAATACTCAGCACTAGTGTGCTTACAAACCATCCAACTACGATCCATAACTAGATAGGTCATGTAGATATACAAAACATATATCCAATATAAGGACAATACGGGAGATTGAAAACTATAGTTTTTGAAGATTGCCAAGCACTGGTCACGGCCTGGAAGTGATGTTCATCACGGCCGTAACGTGCCAACTAAACCAAACCATCACAGGCAGAACTGCTCACGGCCTAGCCGTGATGAGAGCCGTGACAGATCAACCAGCAGAGCAACATGCACTCAAAACCAAAAATAGAGACATTCCAAACAACTCAAACTCACGGTTTCAAGTTTCAACTACTGAGACAACAGTTTCAACATACACTCAAAACCAAAAATAAAAAAATGTGCCCTAAAGACTCACCAGAAATAGGTGCTCGCGTGGTGGTGGGGAGGGGAGCTCGAATGGTGGCCAACGTTCGATGTGGTTACTGAGAGCAGAGGGACAAGGAGAGTTAGTGGGCGGGAAGGGGAAAGAGAGATGTCAAGTTATTGCAAAGAATGAATGGAAAGACAGAGTTAGGGTTAAGAGTGTACCTCACAGTGGTTGCGGTGGAGATGAGCTCGCGATTAGGGCAGAGTGAGAGTGAGGGTTGAGCATGATGAAAAAAGAAAAGAGACGTACAGAGCGAAGTGCAGAAGGCGCGCGGGTGTAAACCAAAATAAAACAACATTCGACGTCAGTTGTTTGTAAAGACTGACGTTAAAGGTCATATATTTAACGTCAGTTGTCTTAAGAAACTGACGTTAAAAGTGTATACGTTTATCCAAAAACATTAATTCCTTTGACTATTTATTTAATTGAAGTAAAAATCAAACTTTTAACATCAGTTGTATTAAACAACCGACGTTAAAAATAAATATTTTTTATTTTAAAAGCACTTTTAACGTCAGTTGTTGAAGACAACTGACGTTAAAAGTGTATAAGTTTCTGCAAAAAAATTCATTCCTTTGACTACTGTGCTAACCCATGCACTTTGAAACTTAATCCTCTTACTGAGCATTAATTTTATAGATAAGTTTTCAAGAAAATCATAGAGACTCTATTCTTTATATAAAGTGTCATTCTTCTGTATCAGTCTGTAAATACACCCTCTTCTTTTCCTCTATATTTCGTGCGTTTTCTATTCCTTCACAATATGGTTCTATCACATTTGAGACTTTTGTTATTTCTTCCTATACCTAGACTTAAAGGTCTCTGTCTTAATGGTCAAAAAACTTCTGAGGTTGAGTAAATCACATAATATGACTCCCTCACTTTATTCCATCTCCTCCCCAAGTGACTGTGGATAAAGCACACATGGAACATCAAGGACTTCAAATGAGCAGGGAGGGGATCGATGCACCATTGGAGTTTCTGAGTACAGAACTGAGAAGAAATTGATGTTGAAGCAGAAAATTTTTAATATTTTAGTGCTATGTTGCAGAATTTTTTTATCTTTTAATCAGGTAATTGTAACTTATGAATCGCTTCAATGAAATACGATTTGATTATACATATAACACTTTTATGTTAAGTGTTTATTTATTTTAATTTTCACAAGAATATGTTTACTAATTCAAGCTAATTAATGAAGATTAAAAATAAACTTGTTTAATATTTACACAAGTTATTTACACAACTGACGCAAATAGTGATTTAATATTTACAAATTGCCACCACCTCATTTTTAACGTCAACTTAATTTATGACTGTCAAGTTCCCGTATATTACATTATTTCCAATATTCATTCTGCACGTTTATAATATATAGGATTATTTACGTCGGCTATTTATTATACTGAAGTAAAAATCACACTTTTAACGTCAATTGTATAAAAAATTGACGTTAAAAATAAATATTTTTTATTTTAAAACCACTTTTAACGTCAGTTGTATTAAACAACTGACGTTAAAGGTGTATAAGTTTCTGCAAGAACATTCATTCCTTTGACTACTGTGGTACTTACCCATGCACCTTGTAACTTAATCCTCTTAATGAGCATTAAGTTTATAGATAAATTTTCAAGAAAATCAGAATAGCTTAGTAACTTCATCCCCTGCTCCTATAAATAGCTTCCTTCCATCCTTTTAATTTTCTGCTTCACAATATGGCTCTGCCATGGAGATTAACTTCATCACTCTTTCTTCCTATTCCTAGACTCAAAGATCTTTGTCTTAATGGTCAAACAACTTCTGAGGTTGTGTAAATCACATAACATGGGTGATAAGGTTGTGTAAAGCACATAATGTGAGTTGCTCACCTTATCATCTTTCCAGAGAATCGGCAGCTACAGCTCCAGAACCTCAGCTTTGGAAGCAAATGAATGTTCCAAGACCATTGCTGAAACAGATCGGGAGCCGCTCTGGAAAACTCAGTCGCTCGACTCTCCTCTCTTGCTCACCCGTGAAGGGAACGAAGCCTCAACAAATGTTTAGGATTTTAAACCCTTTCAATGTAACTTTTTATAGGATTTTAAACCCTTTCAATCTTCTGTATCAGTCTGTATTACACTTCATGAATGAGATCCGGTTTGAGTTATTGATTCAACTTATACTTCGCACATATATTTTAGTTTTCAAAACAGAAACACAAAACATCAAAGCAATTGTGAAACTGAAACTTTGAGGAAGGCAATGCGGAAGGGTACGTATACTAGATAAAAAATTTATTAAAATAACCTTTAACGTCTGTTGATGAAAGAACAGAAGTTAAAAGTGAAGTGACTCACTTTTAACATCAATTCAATGAAGAACTGACGTTAAAAGGTTCACTTTTAACGTCAGTTGTTTATTGAACTGACGTTAAAAGTGAGTCACTTCACTTTTAACGTCAGTCCTTACAACAACTGACGTTAAAATTGAATTAATGAAGTCTGATATTTACAAAACTGCCACCGCCCCCTTTTTAACGTCTAGCTTTTGGTTAACTGACGTAAACGTTTACCGTCTAATGTATATTTTCCACTAGTGTTGTTTTTTTAACTTCATGCTATTTTGGATCAGGAGTCTGACCCAAACGTCCAACCTGACCTAGCCCAATACAGCAAGCCCAATAGGCTGACCAATGAAGTAGGTCAAGATGGGCTTATTCTACGAGATGGTCGTTACCTTACCTAGGCTCGTCATCCTAGCTCCGAAGAGATAAGTAACGACAAGATCTCAGGGGCAATATATCTCCATTTCTCCAAGTTGCTAGCCCCTTGTAAAGGGATAAACCGGCTAACTGACACTGACAGTTATGTCAGTTAGCTCACACACATGTGCACCAAATCAGAATCAGTTAGATTCTGTTAGAGTAGCTGAAATCAGTTAATGCTGAAGTCTAATGCTGTATATAGACATTCTTGTAATCAGCTTATTCATCAATTCAATACTCTAAAGCTTACACTCAATATTCTCTCAATTCAATCACTCTCCTTTCTAGACTTGATGTTTTGATACCTTTATGGTATCAAAGCCTATCCTAGATCCGTTGGGCCACCCGCAAATGTTCAGTCCTGCAAACTTCAAGCTCTAGATGTCCAGTCCTGGACGTGAGGGGGGGTGTTGGAGTCCCACATTGGATAGTGATACGGCCTTAAGAGTTCTTATAAGTAAGGGGCAACCCTCACCTTACAAGCTAGCTTTTGGGTTGAGTTAGACCCAAACCCAAATTTAAGATGGTATCAGAGCTCAAGATTAACTCAGCTTATGAAAACTGGGAACAACAAGACTCTTATGTCTTCACCTGGCTCCTTGCTTCGATGTCCCAAAACCTGCACACAAGGATGGTAAGTTGTGAGTTTGCATATCAAATATGGAAGAAATTGCAAATTCACTTTGCAACACAAACAAGAGCAAAGGTATGCCAGCTGAAAACTCAATTGAGAAATATCAAGAAAACCAGCAGTATGAATGAGTATCTTTATTCTATCAAGAAAGTGGTTGATACACTAATTGCAGTTGGCTCTCCAATTGATTCCTCTGAACATGTGCAAATCATTCTTGATGGTCTCCCTAATGAATATGATTATGAAGTGCTTGGAAAGGTCAACTCAGCTTATGAAAACTAGGAACAACAAGACTCTTATGTCTTCACCTGGCTCTTTGCTTCGATGTCCCAAAATCTGCACACAAGGATGGTAGGTTGTGAGTTTGCATATCAAATATGGAAGAAATTGTAAATTCACTTTGCAACAAAAACAAGAGCAAAGGTATGCCAGCTGAAAACTCAATTGAGAAATATCAAGAAAACTAGCAATATGAATGAGTATCTTTTGTCTATCAAGAAAGTGGTTGATACACTAATAGTAGTTGCCTCTCCAATTGATTCCTATGAACATGTGCAAATCATACTTGATGGTCTCCCTACTGAATATGATTCCATAGTAACTTCTATCATATCAAGAAATTGAAAATGCTATATGTGTTGTGAATAATTGTTTATGTGGTTTTGAGTGATGACAAATCAAAGAAATAAGTTAAGTTCCTAAATATATTGCATAAATAGTTTACAAATGTGTGAACATTGATAACTGTGTTCTCAAGTGTGAAGACAAGTGAAAAGTGCTTCACTCGTCTAATATCACCTGTCTAGTGATATGTGCAGACAAGTCAACAGTGTATCACCTGTTCAGTGATGTGTGCGGACAAGTGAAAAGTGCTTCACTCGTCTAATGTCACCTGTCTAGTGATAACAGGAAAGGTGTTCTATCTCCCTACGCATGTTTATGAACCTGTCTACTGAAGTGTCTTCAGACCAGAAGGGTCTTAAGACGGGTGAAGCAGATTAACAAGTGAAGCGTCTTATCCCGAAGAGTCTCAATTCAAGAATCTGTCTCGAAGTGTCTCTGCTCAAGTGTCTATCTAGAAGCATCTTATGAAGTGTCTAAAGAGTATTCAAGCATATAACAGACTATTGCTTATAAAGAACAGATGTGTAGGAGTAAAGATGGAAGATTGGAGTCAAGCGTCTGGACGAAGCATCTACTACCAACAATCAAGCGTCTGTCCCATCAATCTTGAGCTACACCCATCCAAATCAAGAGATATTGGTCTCATTGGAAATATGAGATAAGTATCTACAACTTTCATGAAGAAGTCGATACATGAATCAATTTCCATCTAAGTGAAATATCATCTTCAAGTTGGAGATGTGACACTGTTGGTGACAGCCAGAACATACAAGTGTCTGCTGACAATATCTGGAGCTGTAGGTATCCAAATGAATCGATATTTATGTCATTGGAAAGCTAAGAAACATATCTACAACTTTGATGAATATGTCGAGACCAAATTGATGGGTTTTCCTCTTTAGGAGGAGAGAGAAATAAGGAGAGATAAAAAGAAAAAAATAGTAAAAGGAAAGAAAGTACGGGAGAGCTTTAAGGAAATGTATGGAAGAAGAATATGAGAAAAACTCTCCTTTGAATATGGCCACCAATTAGCTTGGAGTGTTGGCTATAAAAGCCTTGCCATTCTTTCATTTATCATCATCCGGAAGGAGAAAAAGAAAACCAAAACTTACAGAGTTTTGAGAGAGAGAGAGCCTCATTATACATGAGAGAAAAATCCTTTTGAGAGAAAATCAAAAGAGAGCTTAGCCATCAATATTTTTGGTGAGATTATTATTACAACTTTTGTAATCCCATTAATTTATAATGGAAGATATTTTTGTTGTCTCATTGTGATTATACATAGTGTGGGAAAAGTCTGATCCTGGGATAATCAATTATCTGTTGGCCTTGTATTAGGTGTTCTTATTTGCTATCTTTCCCAACAAGTGGTATCAAGAGCTTCAGTTCATTACACAGTTTAGCTTGTATTATTCACAATGGACGAGTCAACCTCAACGGCATCAGTAACAATGATTAAGTTAACCTCTTCAAACTACTCCATTTGGAAGCCCAGAATGGAGGACATCCTCTACTGTAAAGATCTGTACCAGCCTTTGCAAAATAAAGGGACGAATCCAGACAACAAGTCTGATGATGACTAGAATTTGATGAACAGGAAAACTGTTGGACAAATTCGGCAATGGATAGATCAAAGTGTCTTTCATCACGTGGCGCAAGAGACAGTTGCGTTCACATTATGGACGAAACTAGAAACGATGTACGAGAGAAAGACGGCCCAGAATAAAGCCTCTACAATTCGACGATTAGTGAACCTTAAGTATAGAGAGACCCGGAGTGTTTCCGAGCACTTGAGCGATTTTCAAGGATTGGTGAATCAACTCACCAATATGAAGATGGTGCTTGACGATGAATTGCAAGCATTGTTACTACTCAGTTCGTTGCCAGAAAATTGGGACACACTTGTGGTTTCGTTGAGTAACTCAGCACCACAAGGTGTTTTAACATTGGACATAGTAAAAGATAGCATGTTCAATGAAGAATCAAAAAGAAAGGAACAAGGAATGCTGACAGAATCTGAGGCGCTTGTCACAGAGTATCGTGGAACGAGCATCCACAAGAAATTTAACACTAGAGACAATTCAAGGGGCAAGTAAAGAGAAAAGTTCAGAGGAAGGTCAAGGACAAGAAGAGACGTAGAATGTTACTACTGTCACGAGAAAGGCCACATGAAAAGAGAATGCAGGAAGCTCAAAAGAGAGCAGCAACAAAATGGTGATGCGAGTAACGTAGCCGCTACCATTTTTCATGGTGATGAGGTAATCTTTATTTGCGATGATGGTCATGTTAATTTGACATCACAAGATACATGTTGGGTCGTGGATTCCGGTGCATCATTCCATGTAACCTCACGAAGGGATTTCTTCTCTTCTTATACAAACGGTGATTTTGGTCATGTGAGGATGGGGAATGATAATAGATCCAGGATTGTGGGTAAAGGAGATGTTTGCCTAGAAACAAACAATGGTTGTCGCCTAACATTGAAAGATGTGAGACATGTTCCTAACATGCATCTCAATCTAATATCCACAGGCTTACTAGATGAAGAAGGCTATACTAGTGTATTTGGAGATAGGAAATGGAAGCTAACACAAAGTTCCCTGGTGATAGCTCGAGGCAAGAAAGTAAGCACTCTTTATGTGATAGAAGCCAAAGTCAATAATGAGTGTGTTAATGCTCTCATAGAAGACTCCTCGGTTGAGCTATGGCATAAACGGCTCGGACATATGAGTGAGAAGGGACTTCAAATTCTAGCCAAAAGAGATACACTGGCGGGTGTGAAAGGATCAAAAATGTCACTTAAGACATGTATACATTGCTTGGCTGGAAAACAACATAGAGCTTCATTCCGCTACAAGGCCTCACATAGAAGGCCAAATGTTTTAGATTTGATGCATTATGATGTTTGTGGTCCAATGACCACAAGTACTCATGGAGGTGCAAGGTATTTTGTTACCTTTATTGATGACCACTCTAGGAAGGTTTGGGTGTATGCTCTCAAAACAAAAGATCAGGTGTTTGTAGTATTCAAACAATTTCATGCTAGTATTGAGCGAGAAACTGGTAAGAAGTTAAAGTGTGTTCGCACTGACAACGGAGGAGAATTTATTGGAGCTTTCAGACATTACTGTGTGAGTAATGGAATCCGGCATGAACGATCTGTTCCGAAGATGCCTCAGCACAATGGAGTGGCTGAGAGGATGAATAGAACTATTGTTGAAAGAGTGAGAACATTGTTATCTCATGCCAAGTTACCCAAGAGTTTTTGGGGTGAGGCTCTGATGACTGCAGTTGATTTGATCAACTTATCCCCTTCAGCTCCGTTGAATGGTGATGTTCCAAACAAGTTTTGGACAGGTAAAGATGTATCCTACAACCATTTGAAGGTGTTCGGTTGTAGAGCATTTGTTCATATTCCAAAAGATGGGAGATCAAAACTCGACTCCAAGTCGAAGGAATGCATCTTCTTGGGATATGGAAATGAAGAATTTGGGTATCGGCTATGGGATCCTGTTGATAAAAAGATTATTAGAAGCAGAGATGTTATCTTCTTTGAAGACCAGAATATTGAAGACATTCAGAAAGGTGTTAAGCCTATTAGTTCTAGAGAACATCCAATCAACTTGGATCCAGTTCCCCTTCCAGAGCATTACCGGGGAGATGCAATAGAAGATGTTGGAGAGGCAGAAAATGAACCTCCAATTGATAACGATCCAAATGAAGAAGTAGCTGATGGTAACAAGAACGGTGGTATCGATGATGATATGGCTGAAGACTATGAGGAAGAAGAACAAGATATTCAAGAGCCACAGTTAAGAAGGTCGGTCAGGATGCCTAAACCACAAACCAAATATCCTGCAACGGAGTATGTGCTACTCATTGATGGGGGAGAACCAGAGTCTTATGAAGAAGCTATGATGGATGACCACAAGGGAGAATGGTTGAAAGCCATTCAAGAAGAAATGCAATCCTTGCATGAGAACAAGACTTATGAGTTGGTAGAGTTACCATAAGGTAAAAGAGCACTCAAAAACAAATGGGTGTACAAGTTGAAGAGTGAGGAGAATAGCTCACGACCCAGGTACAAGGCGAGGTTAGTCGTGAAAGGCTTCAGTCAGAAGAAAGGCATTGACTTTGAAGAGATTTTTTCACCCGTGGTAAAGATGTCATCAATTCGGGTAGTGCTTGGTTTGGCTGCAAGTTTGAATCTAGATGTTGAGCAGCTAGATGTGAAGACTGCATTTCTTCATGGCGATTTAGAAGAAGAAATTTTTATGGAGCAGCCAGAGGGGTTCAAAGTCAAAGGCAAAGAAGATTTAGTTTGTCAGCTGAAAAAGAGTTTATATGGACTTAAGCAGGCACCATGTCAATGGTACAAGAAGTTTGATTCCTTCATGATTGAGAATGGATACCGAAGGACTACTTCTGATCATTGTGTCTTTGTGAAGAGATTTGTTGACGGTGAGTTCATCATACTACTTTTGTATGTTGACGATATGTTAATCGTAGGACAAAATAGTGAGGAGATCAACAAGCTGAAGAAGGAAATGAAGAAGTCTTTTGCTATGAAAGACTTGGGACCCGTAAAGCATATTCTTGGTATGTCCATCCGTCGTGATCGGAAGGAACGAAAGCTGTGGTTATCACAAGAAAAATATATCGAGAAGGTATTGGAGCGGTTTCACATGGAGAAAGCAAAGGCAGTTGCTACTCCACTTGCTAGTCACTTTATGCTAAGCTCAAAGCAAAGTACTACAAGTGAAATTGAAAAGGAGGAGATGCACAAGGTGCCATATGCCTCAGTTGTTGGAAGCTTAATGTATACAATGGTGTGCACACGACTGGACATAACACACACAGTTGGTGTTGTAAGCAGATTCTTGGCTAAACCAGGAAAAGGGCATTGGAATGCTGTAAAGTGGATTTTAAGATATCTAAGAGGAACTTCCAAAATGAGTTTATGTTTTGGAAGTAGAAGACCTGAACTGGTTGGCTACACAGATGCAGACATGGCGGGAGATAATGATTCAAGAAAATCTATTTCTGGATTCCTGATTACATTTTCAGGGGGAGCAATATCGTGGCAGTCGAAGTTACAAAAATGTATTGCTTTGTCTACCACAGAGGCAGAGTTCATTGCAATAACAGAAGCTTGCAAAGAAATGCTATGGATGAAGCGATTCTTGCATGAGTTAGGGCAAGAACAACAGAAGTACGTCATGCATTGTGACAGTCAAAGTGCTATACACTTGAGCAAGAATTCGAGCTTTCACTCGAGGTCGAAGCACATTGATGTGAGATATCACTGGATACGTGATATATTGGAATCCAAGCAATTACAGCTTGAGAAAATCCATACTAATGACAATAGTTCAGATATGATGACCAAGTCCTTACCTAAGGACAAGTATGAGTTTTGCAGAAGAGCGGCTGGACTGTTGGAGACCTCCACCTAAATCGGAAGGGGGAGATTGATGGGTTTTCCTCTTTAGGAGGAGAGAGAAAGAAGGAGAGATAAAAAGAAAAAAATAGTAAAAGGAAAGAAAGTACGGGAGAGCTTTAAGGAAATGTATGGAAGAAGAATATGAGAAAAACTCTCCTTTTAATATGGCCACCAATTAGCTTGGAGTGTTGGCTATAAAAGCCTTGCCATTCTTTCATTTATCATCATCCGGAAGGAGAAAAAGAAAACCAAAACTTACAGAGTTTTGAGAGAGAGAGAGACTCATTATACATGATAGGGAAATCCTTTTGAGAGAAAATCAAAAGAGAGTTTAGCCATCAATATTTTTGGTGAGATTATTATTACAACTTTTGTAATCACATTAATTTATAATGGAATATATTTTTGTTGTCTCATTGTGATTATACATAGTGTGGGAAAAGTCTGATCCTGGGATAATCAATTATCCGTTGGCCTTGTATTAGGTGTTCTTATTTGCTATCTTTCCCAACACAAGTTCGATCTATATTGGTGTCAGATTGCATTCGTAATATGGTGACGTGATGCTGTTCCGACAGAAAGACCTTTGAAGCGTATGATGGTCATAACTTGAGTTATACATGTCCAAATTGTATGAAACTGGTGCCATTCGAAATATAACATCCAGTACTACAACTTTCATGAAGACAACGAAGCCTGAATCGATCATTAAGATGGTCGAAATTTCACACTACAAAGATGACGGAGTTTAGGAGCTAAAGGAGCAAGCATCTAATGAATACTAGCCAAACATCTCACAAGCTCATCTAAAGAGTGTCTAATGAAGCTAACCAAGTGTCTTCTCAGTATAATACAAAGCTGAATTAGTTAAACATATACTTAAGAAAGCAGGAGGTGCCAACAATTGAAGAAATGAAAGACAGCTGCTACGTATTGGAATTTCTCTTCTACAAAAGTTATACTGGTGTATCATATTATATTATCACAAAAGTACAAAAGTCAAAAAGGTATTGTGCAGCTGGCCAGAACAACTTTATCAAAAAGGAAAAAAAGCTGTGAAAGCGAAACCACTTTATCTAAAGTGTGGTCAGCATAAAACAAAGTTGAGCAACAGCTATAAACTCCAACGGGTATATTTGGGTGAGCCAATATAAGGAAGACAAAAGCTGAAGAAGAACAAAGAGAGTTGCTGGTGCTACTACTTCTGCTACACTTGATGAAAAATGAGAGCATCACCATATTCATCTCAACAGAAATCATCCTCAATGTAAACATTCTATATTCACTCAAGTGAGTGTTATGAGAGATTTCTTTTATCAGTTCTGAAGTGCTTAAAAATATATCTTGTGAGTGTAGGAAGAACTCATCTTTGTACTTCATTGTAAAATCACTCTATGAGTATTGTGACGTTTTCTCTATGTAACCCTCATCAAAATCCAGTGAGCCTGGAGATGCTAAGTGAAAATAATACTTGCAACAACCTGGAGAGGTTGGTTAAGAATAATACTCGTTGAGCCTGGAGAGGTTAGGTGTGCAAATAATATTTGCAACAGTCTAGAGAGGCTGGTTAAGAACAATACTCAATGAGCTTGGAGAGGTTAGGTGTGCAAAGACTACTCATTGTAATTATCCGATGTGAGAGTGGAGAAAAACTCAGCTACTGCTGGCAACTGGATGTAGCTCATCGTTTATATGAGTGAACTAGGATAAATCTTGTTGTTTATTTTCTCTCTACCCTTATCTCCTTATCTTTGTTGTTTTATGTATTTTAACAAAGTTTAATAACTGATTTTAAGCTTTATGTTCTAAGCTATTTTCAAATGTTTTTATCCTCTAGATGTTGCCTAACTGGTTCACGTTTAGTCTAAGATAATCAGACAAGTCAATATTATCCATTAGACAAGTGAAATCCTTCATCTTCCTTATTTCCAAACTGGTTAAAAATACGTTATTAGTTTTGTTAGATGGTTTTTAAATTATCTTCTTTTATCCATCTACACTCTCTTTATTTGAAAAACTCTAATTTATGTTTTGATGTTTAGTAAAAGTTTTAAATTTCTATTATCACCCAATTCACCCCCCCCCCCCCCCCCTCTTGTGTGATGGTTGCTTTGATCCAACAGAAATGATTCCTATTCCATTCCAGACATAGAAGCCTTGTTATTGACAATGGAAGAAAGAGTTGAAAGGCACAAGATTAGCTCCTCATATGAGCTTTCTATGCAGTCCTTGCAAGCCAACTTGGTGCAGCATCAACAACACCAACAATATGGCAGAAACTACAATGGTAGAGCTCCCAATTGCAACTCAAATCGTGGCAGGAATGGAAACTTCATAGGAGGATACCGAGGCAGAGGGAGAAGTTATCCAAGAGGAGGTGGTAGACAACAACCCTCTAACAAGCCTCAGTGTCAAATATGTGAAAAATATGGTCACTTGGCTTCCAATTGCTGGTATAGATATGATGATCAGAATCAAGATCCAAGAAACAACAATGAGAGTTCTTATATGTTAGCTGTACCTGAGACTTTATATGACCCTGCTTGGTACCCAGATTCGGGTGCTACCAATCACTTGACACCAAATGATGCAAATCTGATGCAAAAGGCAACATATAGTTGTGATTCCAGGATCAAGTTGGCAGATGGAGCCTCCACTTACATTGATCATATTGGTAACTCTCTATTATATACTCAAAACTCAGTCAAACCTTTACTCTTAAACAATTTGATGCATGTCTCTCATATTTCCAAGAATCTGTTGAGTGTATCACAATTTGCAGAAGACAATCGAGTGTTCTTTGAATTTCATCCTAATGTATGTTATGTGAAATGTCAAGACACTAAGAACATCATTCTTGAAGGGAGGCTAAGACATGGACTGTATGCCTTTGACAACATCCACATACCTAGCTCTAGTCCTTTTTCTGTTAACAGAACTTGTAATCTTGTTTCTACCTGTAACACTGCCCTACTTGCTTTTGCCATGAGCACTTGGCATACTAGATTAGGTCACCCCTCCCCCAAAGTTGTCACAAATGTACTGAAAAGTTGTAATATTGCTTCTGATATCAATAAAATACCTTCAGTTTGTAAAGCTTGATATTTTGGTAGATCTCATAAATTGCCTTTTTCACCTTCTGAAACTGTGTATGATAAAACATTGCAACTAGTGTTTTCTGATATTTGGGGTCCATCTCCTATGCCATCATCTAATGGCAGAAGATACTATATTCATTTTATTGATGCATATAGCAAGTACACTTGGATTTACTTGCTACAAAACAAATCTCAAGCTTTACAATCCTTTATTCATTTCAAAACTCTTGTTGAAAAACAAACAGGATATCCCATCAAAGCTATTCAAACTGACAATGGTAAAGAGTATTTAGCATTCTCTACTTTCCTAGCATCTCATGGAATTCAACACAGGTTTAGTTGTCCTTACACTCATGATCAAAATGGCTCATCCGAAAGGAAACATAGGCACATCACTGAAAAAGGGTTGTCACTACTAGCACATGCTTCCTTACCTTTATCATTTTGGGGAGAGGCCTTTACCACTGCTGTTCACCTAATTAATTGCTTTCCAACTCCTAATCTTTCACACAAAACTCCATTAGAAACATTGTTTAATCAAAAACCAGATTACAAATTTCTCAAAGTATTTGGATGTCTCTGCTATCCTTACACTAGACCTTACAATAGACACAAAATGTAATTCAGGACAGATGAATGTGTTTTTCTTGGCTATAGTCTTAAGCACAAAGGATATATCTGTCTTTCCTCTGACAACAAAACATACATTGCAAGACATGTAGTCTTTGATGAAAATCAGTTTCCCTTCAAACTGAATCTTAATTTTCTAAATCAACAGCTTGCATCTCATTCCGTAACTTCTAATTCTGTTACACCTTCTATTCCTACCCTGACTTCATTACCCAATATTGAATGCACTAACAGATTTTCCCCTTTACAAAATGATTTTGGCTCAATTCCCGAGTCACAATCACTTGCAGGCCCTCTCCAAAATCAAGTGGCAGATCTACCTGCAGCTGATCCTGCAATTACCACCACTATGTCTGAGCAACCAGCATCGGTTCCAACTACTGGCATCATTGGTGTTCATGAAGAAACACAGCAAGCCCCATCAATTACTGTGAACAACAGACATCATATGGTCACTAGAGGCAATACAGGTATCTCAAAGCCAAAGGCTTATCTAGCTAAAACAACCACAAATATGTCCACAATTGAGCCTAAGTCAATAAAAAGTGCTCTAACTAGTCCACAATGGAAACAAGCCATGCAACAAGAGTATGGTGCACTTCTCAGAACCAAAACATGGACCCTGACTTCTCTACCTCCCAATAGAGAACCATTAGGCTGCAAGTGGGTATTTAGAATCAAGAGGAATGTAGATGGCACCATAGAGAAATACAAGGCAAGACTAGTTGCCAAGGGTTTCCATCAGCAACATGGATTCGATTTTTTTGAAACATTTAGCCCTGTGGTGAAACCAACTACTGTTAGAGTGGTTCTCATTATAGCCTTAACCAACAATTGGCCAATCTGCCAAATAGACATCAATAATGCCTTTCTAAATGGGGATCTAAGTGAAGAGGTGTTTATGGTGCAACCTCAAGGCTTTGTACAGGGAGATCGCAACTTAGTTTGCAAACTAAACAAGGCACTTTATGGCCTTAAGCAGGCTCCTCGTGCCTGGTTCCACAAATTGCACACGTTTCTCAATGAACTTGGCTTCTCATCATCAAAATGTGACACTTCCTTGTTTATTAAGGTCACAGGTGCTATAACTATCCTAGTCTTAGTCTATGTGGATGACATTCTCATCACAAGTAATTCCCCTACTTCAATTGCTGATCTAATAGCCACTTTGAACGCAAAGTTTCCTCTAAAAGACCTTGGTGGATTGAATTACTTCCTTGGGATTCAAGCACACACCTCAGCCAGCAAAGTATGTCTTACTCAGACCAAATACATCATTGATTTGCTTCACAAAGTTAGCATGATAGATGCCAAACCAATGAAAACCCCAATGGTGATAGGACTGAAACTTTCTGCTCTTGACAGTCCAGAAACTGATGATGCAAGTCTATATAGATCGGTTGTAAGTGCACTACAATACCTCACAGTCACAAGACCTGACATAGCCTTTGCTGTGAACAAGGTATGTCAGTTTATGCATGCGCCAAAAGATCCTCACTGGCAAGCAGTCAAGAGGATCCTGCGATATCTCAGTGGCACCTCAACCTATGGCCTCACTTTTACAAAATCATCCACTATGAACTTAACAACATTCTGTGATGCTGATTGGGGCTCTAACCCAGATGACAGGAAGTCAACCACGGGTTATTGTGTGTTTTTGGGCTCAAATCTTGTGTCATGGTCCTCTAAGAAACAACACGTAGTCTCAAGATCCAGTACCGAGGATGAGTACCGAAGTCTAGCAGCTGTTACTGCAGAGTTAATTTGGTCAAAATATCTCTTGACTGAACTGCATTGTCCACCATCTCAGTCTCCCAAAGTCTATTGCGACAACTTAAGTGTTGTCATGCTAGCTGCAAACTTGATTCTACACTCAAGGACTAAGCACACTGAGCTGGACCTTTACTTTGTACGTGAGAAGATTCAAAGCAAAGAGTTATTGGTGTCTTATATCCCCTCAGCTGAACAAAGAGCAGATGCTCTCGCAAAACCAGTAACACAAACCATTTTTGACAAGTGCAGAACCAAACTTAGGGTGCTTGAGTCCACACCCATGAGTTTGTAAGGGGGGTGTAAAGGGATAAACCAGTTAACTGACATAACTGTCAGTTAGCTCACACACATGTGCACCAAATCAGAATCGGTTAGATTCTGTTAGAGTAGTTGAAATCAGTTAATGCTGAAGTCTAATGCTATATATAGACACTTTTGTAATCAGCTTATTCATCAATTCAATACTCTAAAGCTTACACTCAATATTCTCTCAATTCAATCACTCTCCTTTCTAGACTTGATGTTATGATACCTTTACCCCTCCCTTAGAAATTATATAATCATAGTATCCCTCACCTTATTAGTCACTGCCCTCTCTTTTTATATTATGTTCATTTCCTCTTCAACTATTTTACTTGGACGTCAGAGTGCCTTTATTAATTGGTACCACCCCAATACTTCGACTCTAAGGCCCTGTTTGCAAATGTGTAGGGGAAGGAAAGAGAATGGATCAAAGGGGAAGGAAAAGGGAGGGATGGGAGGAGAAATGAAAAAAGTGGGTTGAAAAGGAGAATGATGATTAATTAAAATACCCTAAAATCTTTCCCTCTAATTAACTTCTCATTTCCTTCCATTATCCTAAAAAAACAACTCACAAACATAGCCTAAAGGATGAGATGACCCATCATTAATAGAGAAGAAAGTTTAGAAATTCTTAGACAAGAGGAGATCGGTAGCCTACATTTTGTGTAGATCGAGCTGATAATCCAGATTCGGTTTGAACTTTGAACACATACAATACAATACATAACAGTCATGGTTGGCTCACGTGCACAAAAATTCAACCAACGGGGTCCCTGGCGAAAAATCCATGTCTCTTATCCCGACACGCGTGTAATATTTAATAAACTAAATTATTGACTTTCCGAATATAAACTCTTAAAACCAAGCATAATAGCATAGCCCAAATGAGTGTTTCCAACAAGAGTTTGAAAACAAATATATTATCCTATGTATTTGCACATATCATATGTTTTTCCACATGTAATATGTTTTTTTATTTTTATATAACATGTAATATGTTAATGGACGAATATTGACTCCAAGAAATTTCCCCTATCTTTTTGGGACAATCTAATGTGAAGAGTAGGATCTGAAATCTCAATAGTGTTTCAAAGGATAAGACCCAGATGACTAGACGAGTGCATCAATTGATTGAATTAATCTATTTTCAGGAATTGACCAGCACACGCTTCTGGAAATTGTTGAAAACAAAAAATCCATGTCGTGCATGCCGTGCCGCCCATTTACTTTGCCCACGCCCGAATGAATATTTTGCCTTGTCCTTTCAAATGGGGAGACCAAAGACTAAGAATACAAGTTGTGTCTAACTTGCTAACCATAATTATCATGATTAAAGTTTTTTTTTTTAGAGGTCTATGGAAGAGAAAAGATCTTGTATTTTCTTTTCCTGCACCAGTATTAGTTTTGAAGGAGCAAAAATGGTGGTGAAAAGTTATTTTATTCTATCATCAGGCCAACAAAACCAAATGCCTGCATCAACATTTTTTACTGCTTTTGTCAACAAGCACCTACACGTCTCCAAAGTCTAAACCACCAGAAGCAATTGGGCTTCATGGCCCCCAAAAAAAAAAGTTAAACAAAAACTGAATAGAACTGGTTGATCATAATTTTTTTTTTGGGTACAGAGGACTGATTGTCCAAAATTTGTATCCATGTAATCTCACACTAACTAAAATTATGTATAAATGATCATATTTGAGTATAACTTTCCATCTTATTATAGTGGATAAAATAGAAAATAATGGAAGAATTCAATTAATATATTGATAAATCTTCAATAATTATTTCAAAATTTGTACTAACCACTTATCAATTGAATTAACAAATTAATTTTCAGAGCTTATAATCCTTGAAAATCACCAGATGAATATGTGTATCTTTCAATGTGTAGCAAAACGGGCATAAGTTGCAAAGAGTTATGACCATCAATAAGAAAAATCTTGATTTACCATTTTATATCATACCACTTTTTTACACCCAGATACTAAACTAAATGTAGTAGCTTCTCACATACTCACACACATTGAGTAAAGTAAAAGTGTAAAACACACCGGTGTGACTTTTACAACTTCATATTGAGAACCTTACCTAGTGGTTGATACGTTTTAGGTGTTCTACCACTTCCATGTGATGTGGAAGGACTAAATGGTTCTGGGGTAGATACCTCCCTAAGTGCAGTCATAGCAGCCTTCCTTTTTTGCCTATGTTCTCTATGTCTCCTTATTTTATCCTCTAATGTTGCCTTAGCATTCTCAGCTAACTCAGCCCTGCTGAGAGCTTGTTCTGCACGTGCCCTTAGTTCCACAATCTTCACTGAAGCATTTTTCAGCTCATTTTTCATCAATGCTAACTCTGAGTGGCTTCCAATTTCTGCTACTGACCCTTGAACTTTATTTGCCTTCTCAGCCTCTCTAACGTAGTATTTATACTCTTCTAAAGAGATTGTGATATTGTCATTATTATTCTCATTGTTTCTCTCTTTAGATTCTATCTCCTTAGAAGGATTCTCCGCATGGATTTCAGTAACATAACCTCCATTCTCATAAGCCAACCTATGTTCCTGAAGCTGAGATTTCAGCAATGCAATCTCCACCTGTGCTTCAATGTCTCTTTCCTTATTCATGTTCAGTTCTGCTTTAGCCTTCTGTAACTCACCTGTGAGTGATTCAATAGTAATATTCAAGCCATTTATTTCTTCCTTTGCACTTGTGAGCTCTTGTTTTAACTGATTCAATTCCATTTCTAATGCCTCAATGTAGATAGATTGATCCATGATCTTTCCTTCCTTTAGTTCCATGTCAATGTTAAACTTGTTTGAGTTGTTTATGGCATTGAAAGCAGAATCCTCAGGTAAAACGAGTGCTTCATTGGATTGTCTAAGTTCCAATGAAAGAGAATCAACCTGTGTAGACTTGTTCATTAGCTGATTTTGTAATCCTTGTAGCATTTCTATTTGCTTTCTCATATCTTCCAGCTGTTTTTGTGCTAACTCATTTTTGTCATCTTTCTCAGACAATATAGCAAACTTCTCATTAAGCTCCTTCACTTGCTGCAGGAGTTCTTGTTTCTGTTCCTTTTCAATCTTCAAGGCATTTTCCAACTCTTGTGCATTTGTGAAAGCACTCAGTTCTGAATCTCTAGCAGCAACAAGCTCTTTTTCTTTGTTAAGCAGCTCTCTTTGTGCGGCCTTCAATTCACTTAAAACATGTGATAGCTGGTCCCGGACCTTTGAAATTTCCAAGTTATGATCAGCCATCTCTTTCATCTTGGATTCAAGCTCATCTACGCGAGCTTTTGCCTCAGCACATTCATTCATGTACTTGTTTCTTTCAGTGTCAGAATTCTTCAGCAGGGTAGACAACTCATGAGCCTTCTTTTGGTTGTGTTCCAGCTTACGAAGTGCATGCATATGTGCAGCTTGTTTTGCTTCCAATTGTACCTTGCAGTTGGCCAATTCCTTTGTCAAGTCCTCGAGCTCTTTTTCATTATCATGCTGGCAAACAAATAAAGTAAAATGATGGGAAAATCATGAATTCCATGCATGCATAAACAAAATAAAATTAGCCATATCAAAGTGCATGGATGAAATCTAAATGAGTGACAAGACTAATAATTGAATGTCATATACTGTATAGGAAACTGACACAAGTATTACTACAACATCCCTATAACTTGAATGATTAATCTCACTGACTCTATTCCTTACTTATCTTACCTTACCTTACTCCCTGTAGGGTGATATTTCTTCTGATCATCTTTTTCTCCAAACAATGAGAGGGCATTCCGTACTGAATCAATTGGTTTAGTATCAACCTCACCACCCATGATTTTGCAAAAGAAAATATGTCCACCACTGTCCTAAGCAAATCAAAACCACAGAACCTCCAGGAAATAATCTGAACATTGGAAGTAAAAAGAAACACACACAAAAAGTGATATTAAAATAGATGTTGCACATATGCCCTAAAAGCATGGTAAAGAGAGCATCAAAGATAAACTGCTCAGCAGAGTTAACTAACAATTGGGAAATCAAATATGAACTCAAACGGATACAATCATATGTCTATATCTCATATGCATACAGATGTGTAAACATGAGTTACTTGTTTAAGAATCATATGTTAGATACATGAAACAAAAGATATGTCATGACTCATGAAGAAGAATGTAAGGTCCCAATGTGAAGAATCAAAGGACTGAATTCAAGTTATTAAACATTAATTTCTCGAAGGCTACTATGTATCAAGTTTGACAAGAAAATATCAAAGAAGATAAACAGATACCTGTAATTTCAGGATAGTAGCTAGGTTGAGATGAAAATAGGGGAAAATAAAAGCTGAGAGAGTAGGATGAACAAAGACAAAAATATGAAAGTAGGCACGAAGAGAAGATTGGTGTGGAAGTTGTATTAATGGGTTTTGCATTGCGGAGAATACGATGGTGTGAAGTTTGTCATGGGGCATGAGTACAGTGGCCGTCGAGGAAATATATACTCTGCTTTGGTTCCATTGGAAAATTTTATGAGAAACTTAAAAGATGAAACATCCAAACAAGACAAGTCATGTTCAATCATCAAGAATAGAAAATGAAAGACAATAGTGGAAGCATACCCGAATTCATGAAAAATATGATGAAGAAACTTGTGGTTCTTGGTCTTCAAAGTCAACATGCACAATTCTTCTTAAACCATAAAGAGTCTCTCATTTCTAACGATGGGTGTTAGAAAAGAAAATTGGTTGCATATGACTTGGGGACCATAACCTTTTATAACGAGTTCATGCCTTTTCATGAAGAGTGATGTCCCTTCGAATTCAAACTCTTTCATGAAGAGTCATGACTATCTACACATTTCTTATCTCTAATTTTGCCCATCATAAAAATAGAAATAAGACCTTATGGTATCTACACAATAATTTTCATAACAATTATGTCATTAGCCATAAACCTTACTTGAATTATATCACTTTAATTTGACTAATTAAAAATAATGGCCCTAACACATTTAAACATTACAAGTGTGACCCAAAAAATTTCTAACAATCTCCCACTGGTCACATATGTATGCTTATAAATGTGTTATACTTTATGAGCTCTAAATTTGCCATTATAAACCTTGGACATATCCCTATCCCGTCCATTAGTTATATCAATATATAGAACCAAAGCGGCTTTCGTTATATCAATCATAACTAAATCCATCAATGATCACTAATATTAACACAACCAAATGACATAGATTAATCATGAAATGTGCAGCATGAAAATCACATGAAGGTGATCTGTACATGTCGATTTTCAACTGATCCTACTTTATTCTTTAATGAGATCAATACTCAGAGTGAAAACCAAACCAAAAACTGTATTCTGTAGAAAATAATCATAAAGTATATATTCCTTAGAAAAGCATCCAAATACAAACTCTCACTGAACAAATGTATCGTCTAGTGATACAACACCCATTCGAGCAATATGCTCGTGAAAGACCTTGGGTGGTAAACCTTAGTAAGTGGATCCACAATTATGGAGTTTGTCCTAACATGCTTTATAGACATCTATCACTCTGAACTCTATCCACATCAATAAGGAACTTAATGTCACTGCTAACTTATGGTCACAAAATAACTGTAGTGGTCTTTCAATAAATCTAAAATTCATAACCCAGTGACAAAATTCCTCAACCTTATCACATAATTTGAATGCCTTATAACCATAGATAAACATAACCTGATGTAGATTTCCAACTGTATTGGCATCCAACAAAATCAGAATCAGAATACTCAATGATCTCTAACTGATCTGATTTTCCTTATGTGAGCATATAGTTCTTTGTTCTCTATTGAATAAATCATAACCTGTTTGGCTACTTTCTAACGATTTATTCCTAGATTGATTAAGTATCTGCCTAACACTTAACAATGTATGCTATGTCCGGATGAATACGGACTTGGGCATACATTATACTTCCTACAACTGATGCATAGGAATCTCCAACTGATGCATAGGAATCTCCTGCATCTCCCGAATCTTAAGATTTATTTTGGGCACTGATTGAGACTAAATTTGTCTCCCTTAGCGACCGGGACATTACCTAATTGACAATCTTGCATGCCAAATCTTTTGAGCACTTTATTGATATAGCTCCTTTGTGACAATCATAGAGTACTCCAAGATTGGGCTCAGTGTATCTGGATCCCTAATACAAAGGAGACGTCACCATATTTCATCTCGAAATTATCAATAGAAATCTATTGGTTTCGTGCAAACATGCCTATATCATTAGTCCCAAGTAGTATGTCATCAACATACAATAACAGGAAAATATTCTTACTCCCACTGAATTTGTGTTGCACACAAATACTAACAAACATTCATCTCAAAACTGAATGAGAGAATTATCTGATAGAACTTGTGGCATCACTAACGAGACGGTTATTTTAGCCCACAGATGGATTATGTCAATTTTCAAACCGTGTTCTTTGTGTCTCCCAACACAAAGTTTTACGGCTGCATCATATAGATTGTTTCGTCAATGTTATCATTGAGAAAAATCATCTTGACATCCATTTGATGAAGCTCCAAATCATAATGTGCAACAAGGGTCCCGATTGTCCTAAAAGAGTCCTTCAATGAAACCGAAGAGAAAGACTCTTTATAGTTAATCCCTTTATTTTGAGTATGGTCCTTGGCTACAAGACGAGCCTTATACCTCTCCACATTACCTTTGGAATCCCTTTGGTCTTAAATATACATTTTCAACCAATGAGTTTCACACCTTCTGGTAATAGGAGAAGTTCCCAAAACTTATTGTCTTGTATGAACTCATACTCCTCATTTATTGCTTCAATCCAATTTCTAAGTTGGAATCTTGCATGACTTGACGAAAATTGATTGGATCATTTTCCATCATACCATCATTTTCCTCATGTTCCCGAAGAAATACTATGTAGTCAACTGGAATAGCATTTCTTCTTTCTCTAGTGGATCGTTGCAAAGACACTTACTCTTGAAGCACTAGTTCTTGAGGATCTTGAATTTGTTCTTCTGGAACAACTAACTCATCTTGAATGGGAGTTTGAACAGCAATGTCATTTAGAGGTTCCGGACTTGCTTCATCAAAAGCAACTTTATGAATCTATTCTGGAATTGAAACCAATTCTTCCTCAAAGACAAAGTCTCTAACCTTATTTCTCCCGCCAAACTCAATATCCTCAAAGAACGTGGCAGTTCCTGTCTCAAAAATTGTCTTTAATTTGGGATCGTAAAACTTATAGCCCTTGGATCGTTCGAATAGCCAATAAAGTAGCTGCTCACTTTGTTCGGGATCCAATTTCCTTTCATTTGGACTATAAGGCCTTGCCTCGACTAGACATCCCCATACATGAAGGTGATTTAGACTAGGCTTTCTACCTGTCCAAAGCTCATAGGGTGTTTTGGCACTGCCTTAGTTGGCACTCTGTTCAAAATGTAAGTCTGCAGTCTTCAATGCCTCTCCCCGGAGTGACTCCAGGTAAAGTAGAATGACATAGCATACTCCTTACCATATCCTTAAGAGTCCGGTTTCGTCTTTCAGCTACACCATTCATGCTAGGTGACCCGGCATGGTGTCTTGTGGGGCGATCCCACATTCCCGAAGGTATTTGGAAAATGGTCCGGGCGTTGTTCACCTGATCCGTCATACCTACCGTAATATTCACCTCCACGGTCAGATTTGACACTCTTAATTCTTTTATCGAGTTGATTTTCAACTTCAACCTTAAATGATTTGAACACGTCCAAAGATTGAGACTTTTCATGTATAAGAAATAGGTACGCATATCCGGAATAATCGTCTATGAATGATATAAAGTAATGTTGACCATTCCAAGATGGTGTTGAAAATGGCCCACAAATGTCCGTATGTATCAATTCTAAGACATCTGTAGCTCTATATGCTCCCATTTTCTTTTGTTTGGTCTGTTTGCCCTTAATGCACTCAACACAGACATCAAATTCTGTAAAGTCAATGGAATCAAGGATCCCATTTGACACAAGTCGTTCAACTCTATTTCTAGAGATGTGACCTAGACGCTTGTGCCACAACGCTCCTGAATTTGCATTGTCAACTTTGCGCTTAGTACCACGTGATTCCACATTCAAGTTTTCATTATAGGAAGCAATAGTGTCAAGTAAATATAGATTGTCATACACCATAAGAGTACCAGTTCCAACAACATTTGAATTAATAGATAAACTGAATTGATTGTTTCCAAATGAACAATGATAACCAAATTTGTCCAAACAAGAAACAGAAACTAAATTCCGTCTAAAGGATGGTACAACAAAAGTATCCATTAAATCCAAATAATAACCAGTACTTAATAACAACCTAAAATGTCCTATTGCCTCTACTTCTACCGACTTGCCATCTCCCACATAAATGCGTCTTTCAGCATCAGTTGGCCTTCGGTAACTCGGGCAACCCTCAAAACAGACCAAAGTAAGGAACATACCTTTCTTTTCACGCCAGGCATGATACTTGGTACATTCCTTCTTGACATGTCCAGTCATGCCACAAAAGAAGCAACCGTTGTCACCCTTATTTTGCTTCTTTTGTGTTGGACCCTTAGCAGCTTCATTCTTAGTATCCTTATGTTTCCTCCTTTTGCCCTTGTACTTCATAGAAATCAAGCTTTGAAGGAGTGTGCTTGTTTCTGCCTTATCACTTTTGGCAAATCGTTTCTCAATTTCGGCAAGGAATTCTTTGGCACTTGTTATCTTTTCAGATATAGCACCCCTAAATGCCTCCGGAATGCCGTGCTTAATGATCATGAGACTCATACGATTGGAGCGTTCCTACTTCTCATAAGTTTTCCTCTCTTCAGCCCAGAACAATTAAAATGTTCTCTTTCCAATCCTTAAAGTTTGTACCATTAAGATCAGGAACCGAATTTAGGTTAGCGAGATATAGTAGCAATAGTAGTCAAGAGAGAACAAATAAATAACATAAATATACTCACGTCATAACCAAAATTCAATCATCAATAAATTCAAATAATGGCATACCCCATCTCAAGATACCTAGTGCAACATTAATATCAAGTCTTTGGACAATAATATTAACTGCTAGTGGTACTCTTGTTGTAATGATCAAACATTGACAATAATGTATGTCAAATAATAAACCCTTCTTTGGACTGATTTATCATTCACATCTACAACTTTATAATCATCACATGTTTACCATCACAGGTGTGCATGTAATCCGGCCAAATATTAACCTTCCTTTGGGCCGATTAATACTCGCATGGATACTCATACACACTAACATTCAACATTTCTCATGAGCAATCTACACAAGAGAGGTCACTTTGGCGACTTCTTGCTTTAATTGGGTCACTTAAAATGTCAAACAATTTTGTAATACAAAATATAACCAATTATTTGAATTTTGATTGAACACTTAATCCAAAATAAATTTTATTTATTTCCAGAAGAAGACTGTGTCCAAACTGTATGCATCATTGTTTCACTGAGAAAAAATATTTCCCTCCTTATTGCAAAAAAATAGGCATCGGTCAACCAGTATTTAAATAATAACGTTTGGATACTAAAGCACGATGTTATAGTGTCAGCCTAGTGGTCAGGGCTCCTTGACACAAAGCACAACCGCATGGTCTCAGGTTCAAATCCCACATCCAAAAATGGTAATGTTGTAATTTGCGAATCTTAATATTTAAAGTCTAAATGAAACGTTTCATAATCAAATAAAAATTTCCAAAGTGGGGATCGAACTGGTGCCCAATGGTTCAAAATTAACCGCAAGCCACCATTACACCACCGAATAAAATACCATTATGGATAATGACTAATTTATTTGTAAACTCAAACCCAACAAAGTCGGGGCCAAAACTCAAACTCAGAAAACCAAATCCATACAATAACATAATATTTTCAACCAACATTTATGATTTGATATCATAAATCAAAAAACAATCCATGAATTCGTAAAATTTTAATATGGATAATACACGAATTCAATATTCAATAATATCCATCTTCAATAAAATTATATCCATATTTGTTCTTAAATTTGACATTTTCACAATTTAAATCATCAAATTAAGAACACTCAATCATTCATAAAACAAAATTTTCTCAATGATTCAACATAAACTTGTGGCTCTGATACCACTTGTTTGAAAATTTTATGAGAAACTTAAAGATGAAAACCATCATTCAAATAAGACAAGTCATGTTCAATCATCAAGAATAGAAAATGAAAGACAATAAGCGGGCGCATCTCAATTCATGAAAAATATGATGAAGAAACTTCTGGTTCTTGGTCTTCCAAGTCAACATGCACAATTCTTCTTAAACCACAAAGAGCCTCTCCTTTCTAACGATGGGTGTTAGAAAAGAAATTTGGTTGCATATGACTTGGGGACCATAACCTTTTATAATGAGTCCATGCCCTTTCATGAAGAGTGATGTCCCTTCGAATTCAAACTCTTTCATGAAGAGTCATGACTATCCACACATTTCTTATCTCTAATTTTGCCCATCATAAAAATAGAAATAAGACCTTATCGTATCTACACAATAATTTTCATAACAATTATGTCCTTAGCCATAAACCTTACTTGAATTAGATCACTTAAATTTGACTAATTAAAAATAATGACTCTAATACATTTAAATATTATAAGTGTGATCCAAAAATTTCTAACAAGTTTTCTTCCTTGGAGTTGTCATAGGAAGGGAAAAACCGCTGCTGTAGCCAGTAACCGTAGTTTGTAGCACGAAAGAATAAATTAAGTACTCAATTATGAAATATTCTTTTTGCATCTTTTATAGCGTCGCTCTGTCTCTGCCACTGCAATTGTCCCTTGAATGTTGGGAGACATGCAATAAAGTCATATTCCTTCATGCAAATATGTCCAGGGTCTTGAGTCCCTTTATATTGTTTAGTCTTGAATTTGATTTTGTAACTTACGCGTATGAAAAAAAATGCTGGGAAAGATTCTCACTGAAACACCAAATATCATCAGATAAAATTACTCGTTCACTTTTCACCAAAAAAAAAAAAAAACTCCTTACGTCAAAAAAAAAAACTCCTTCATCTAAAAAAATACCCCTTTTGCTAATTATAATTTCAGACAAAAAAAAATCCTCTAAAATGAGTGTTTTTAAAATAAGCAAGTAACAATGCATATATTATCATATTATTTAATTGTTTTAAATCTTTTATGCACCTTGTATAATCAAGAATAAATATGACTTTATTTATGGTGTGTTTGATTTTTTTTTTTTTTGGTAAAGCTGATTTGACCAAAAGCTTAAACATATAAATGAAACCTTTTTTTTTGTTATAATGTCGTGGGTGTGAAGTATTCATCGATTTTATCAAGGATTAATATTTGTTGGAATCTGACTGACCATCTTTATTGAGATTTTTCATGTCAACCAAGTTTTTCCATCCATAATACTCGAATGTGAGACCTTACTTAAGTGACCCTCCTGTGATTCACTTGGATCAACGTATAGAACCTGAATAAAAATATTGTGGATAGATTCAAATAATTTTAAATTTCAGGGAGTAATTCACAAATGACGAGATGAAACGTATTGTTTTCCTAAAAATAATAAATTGTTTTTGTTAAAATTCTTTAAGTAAACTCTTGTTATGGTTGGGCCCAAGCCCAAGACCAAGCCCAGTAAGTAAGCGTCCGTCTGACGCAACTACTTGCTTATTTTAATGTTGGAATCTGAGATCCAACGGTGACAGCCACACTTAATCCAACGGTGTAAAACAGAACAGACAGGGTCCAAGAAGATTATATGCGTAGGCGAAAGAGTGAAACCCTAATAGTGAGGTTCAGTGGTGCAGTGTTCCTGGGTCTTTGTTATTCGCTACTTGTGAATTGAATCGGTCTTCTGAGCTGACCGCCATGTCCGACGAGGAGCACCATTTTGAGTCGAAGGCTGACGCCGGAGCCTCCAAGACCTACCCTCAGCAAGCCGGCACCATCCGTAAGAACGGTTACATCGTCATCAAGGGTCGTCCCTGCAAGGTTCCAAACCCTTTCTCCATCAATACAAATCATATAATCAATCCCTTGATTTTGAAATCTATAGTTCTTTTAATTTGATTTTAGTGTTAGGTTACTGGCCTCGTAATAATTGATTTGATTTTTGCTTTTAGATCTATCCTGTATGATCGATTCATAGTTTATGGTTGATTTATTATGTAATTAGATTTCGCAGACTCTTTTGTTCGGGTGCGAACCTAATTTCTTTGAGTTTATCTATTTAAGGATTCTATGATTTTGCATTTTCTTAAATGTTGATTTGTTTTTTTATGGATATTGATGTGTTACCCAGGTTGTTGAAGTTTCAACTTCCAAGACTGGTAAGCATGGTCATGCTAAGTGCCACTTTGTTGGAATTGATATTTTCACTGCCAAGAAGCTTGAGGATATTGTGCCCTCTTCCCACAACTGTGATGTACGTGCACTTAATTGTGTTGACTTATTGTGATTTCTTTCCTCTCAATGACTCACAGTAATTTTTTGTTGTCAGGTCCCTCATGTGAATCGTACTGACTACCAGCTCATTGATATCTCTGAGGATGGATTTGTGAGTTGTCATTTCTCTTACCAACTCCATTGATTCACTCATTATTAGTCTTGTTTCTGTATTCTGAATGTGTGATTGCTGTTATGTTATCAAATGATGCTGTAGGTGAGTCTGCTTACTGAAAATGGGAACACTAAGGATGATCTCAGGCTTCCTACTGATGAGAGTCTGCTTACTCAGGTTTGTGGAAATCTGAAATCTAATGTGTGTTCTTTTTCCTGTTGGATTCAGAGTCTGAAAGCTAAAATCTGTCAATGCCTTTTCTGTTTCAAAATGTTTGTTATTCCTCTATTTTGTTTATTTGTTTGTTGTTTGTCTATTTACTCTAATTGACTGTTCTCTGCAGATAAAGGATGGATTTGCTGAGGGAAAGGACCTTGTTGTTTCTGTCATGTCTGCTATGGGTGAGGAACAGATTAATGCTCTGAAGGATATTGGGCCAAAGAACTAGATTCAATTGCTGCCAGTTTGTTTGTTGTTTCTATTTAAGCAAATATATTTCTGTAAGCCTTTATAGCTATCTGTTGAAGACCAGACTTATAAAATCTAGTCAGACCACAAGTCGTACCAAGGTTATTTATTTGTGCATGTGGTGACAAAACTAGATCACATTTTTTCTGTTTTCTATGTTATCCTGTGACTTTCTTATATAGGAGGAGTCTCTTTTAAGAAGTGATGTTTATTTTGACTGCAGTGATGGAATCTTATGCGCTAATGTACTACAGGTAGCACGTTACAAAGCATTCATTGCCAATGCAAATAAACCAATTATGTAATAACGAAGTGTATTGCTCGCAATATTCTTAATATTTTGTCTAAACACAACTTTTCCTGCTGCGTATATACTTTCATTCAATATGTATTTTTTGTTGGATATGTTTGGTTTTTCAACAAGGAATACTTGGTAAAACCCACACAAATGATAACTGGAGAGTTGATATTGTGTGCCAGAGAGTAATACCCAACAAGCTGATATGGAAGGTACAACCGTACAGCTTATACTGATAGAGCAAATTTTGATTAGGCAAACTTTGATTAGTGCTTTAAAGGTATATTAGGTAAAAATAAAAAGTGAAATTATATTGGAAAATACTGAAATAGTATAGTTAATATACATTAATATAAATATAAGCTATATATTTACTAAACGTTACACATAAAAGTAATTTTTTTAAAAAATATATATTTTTAAGTGTTAGACTATTACTTATATGGAGGTTCTCTTTTGTATATATAAAAATAAAAATGCAATTTAGCAACTTGAAGTATTGTATGAACGATTTTTCTAACTTGTGTAACTTTTTACATGTTAATAAATTAAAAATAGAAATGTGTTGAAAACTGTATATTCAATTCCTCGAAAGTTAAAATATACTCTTTTTAATATAATATTTTTATTTTATAATTCCTTAACATGTATAAAGTTGTACATATTAAAAAATTCATTGTACAAAATATTTGGACTTTGAGCATTATATCAACGTATGACCGTCTATTGGTCCAACTAGCAAGGAATTTTGTCTTCATTAAACAAAGTATCATGGTCAACTCTTGTGTATGAAAAAATTAGGCATCGAAAAAACTTTGGTCCCGTAACAGTGTTTGGTTGGAGGGATTTGGAAGGAAGGGGAGGGATTTTTTTAAATTATCTATGTTTGGTTAAACTTTTGGAGGGGAGAGGACGGGTGCAAAATCCCTCTTTAAGTGAGTTTTGGCTCCCCTTCAATATTGGGGGATTTGGAGGGGAGGGAAGGGATTTTAAAACATTTCATGTGCATTGACTAAAATATTCTCATTTTTCTATTTTTAAATAAATAATTATAAGGGTTTAAAAATAAAGTTTTATAATCTCTCCACTCCCCTTCTGAACCAAACATAAAAGTGTTATTTCCCCCTTCTCTCAACCAAACACAATGTCTAATTAAAATACATCCCATCCATTAAAATCCACCCCCTCTTCTCCTTTGAACCAAACACACCCTAAATGAGTCTTGTTGGTTGGACTCGAATAGGCTCAAATTAGTTGGAGTTGAATGTGAATTTCCGGATAGCGAGGTCTAAAAAAAAACTTGGCTAAAATACACTTTTAGTCTCTCAAGTTTTTCAATTTGGTAAAAATGGTCCCCCAAGTTTTTTTTTTGAGTGATTTTAGCCCTCTAAATTTTCAAACTTGACAAAAATAGTCCCTCTGCTTTATTTTTGAAGCAATAGTCCCTCTGTGTTAGTGGACTGTTAAAAATTTAATGGAACCGTATACATTTCACGTCAAGATGTGATAAAATATATTAAAATAATAATACTTTGTAATTAAATAATGTTTTTATCTATAAATATTATTTTATTTTATTTTCTTTTTCAAGTAACCCACCTGACCCCTTTAGCCTTTCTTCAACCTCCAAATCTCGTGCATCCTCTGGTAAATTCTAACAACCGGATCAACGAGTAATATCATTAACAAAATTCCAAATCCCTAACCTCTCCGTGCCCTTCTCTCTCCTCCGCCCTCTTCTTCTCACCCAAGCGGCCCTCATCTATAGCAAAGTGGATATGAGTAATTTTTTTTGGACTTGGTTGGTGGATCTCACTTCACCCCCTTCTCTGCAAAATCCTCTTCAAGTTCACCTCCCTTCTCTAGCGGCTTCTTCTCCGAGCAAGGAAGATGAAGCACAATGAAACGGTGATTGGGTCGGTGAGAGGAGGAAGAGGAAGAACAATGAAACGACGCTTTCAGTACGGCTGCGACACCCTAATCTAGGGTCATCACACAACAACCCAAGAACGGAAATTTAATTATTTACGCTGGTTACTTTCGGAAAATATATATTTAATTAAACGTTTCTTTACAAAAATAGTGCTGATTTTTTTTCTCAACATAAAACATTGTAAACATAACCACACACACACACACACACACACACACACACACACACACACACACACACACACACACATATATATATATATATATATATCACCTTTTATATACACAACACCTATAATAGCAGATAACAAAAGAGCCCTCATAAGTACAGGCTATTCTCCATCAAACTAGACTAAGAAAATAAAGATATGTACACATCGGCAACAAGTAGTTCAGAACCACATTCAAAACTCATGGCTCTCTGAAGCCAGAACAAAACTGTCAAGACTCACTACCCCAAAAACTCTACCTAAGCTGGTCAAGCTACTGGAACCCATTGGGAAGATCATGATGATCAATCCCTCCTACAATCGATTTAATCTGACGATGATGTCTCTGCTACAACTGCGTCATCTGAAGAATCTTCATCATCAACCGCAGGAGGTTGAAACTCAGGATCGTCCTCGATGTATTCCTCCGGATCGTCCTCTCCCTCATTTAACTCCACTTCAACAGGAGGTTCCGCAGGTCCTAATATCTGAAGAGGATGTGGTTGAGGCGGATCCATCAATCCATGCTCTTCCAAGTACTGTAGGTAAAGCCAAATTGGAGGTAGAGATACCTCGACCGTCTCCACTACGTGAATTCTCTGTTGAGGTCCTTCCTCTATTGTTCCGATCACCTCTCTACTCGGTCCATGATAGGTGGCGCTGAGTGCCCCAAGGTTAATCTCCCAGGCACCACCATATTGTGCACGATCAAAAGTGATCGTTCGGACCCTCGATTGTACCAAGGGTATTTCTGGGTCCATCTGAATGTGTGTAAGAGTGAGAAACCAATACATGGATCTTACTCAATAACCACATACTAACCACTATATAAACACAACAGCATTTACCAAATACAAACATTTATAAACAATCAGTTTATCAGTGGGTTCAACACCCCAAACATCATCCATAAAATTATGCATGACACTTCTATTCATCATCTAATTTTCGTCCTAATCTCATGAGATATCCCAACATAATATGAGTTGATCATACTCCACAGCCACACTGGCTAACTTGGCCATCTACCAATAGGTGCGCAACCTCTTCCCATCCACACAGGCATACATAGCCAGGCACACAAGGCCAAACACATTGCTAATGTCCACAATCAGGGCCTACCATTAGCAAGTAAGATGGGGTCTCCATGTCCTCCCTAGGCACATGAGATAAATGCACATCGTAATTACCTTTCGCCGCTGGTAATTCATGCATTATGTCACAAACCGCAGGCACGTCTGCCAAATGCATGTAAAACACTTTTGTTTTGTTCTTTTCTTTGTGTTCAATCTTTCTTTGCCGAAGATCAAAATGGCTTACGACTCACATAGTTTTAAAACACTTTTAAAACTTTCATTTCAACACAAGACCTCACTGTCCGAGTGCTCAATCACGACACCTCTCGACCGGTGCACCAGTCCTAGGTTCGTGGTACTAGAAAACATCTTCAATGTTTCAACAAAGTATACCTCATGTATACAATATAGGCCCTCAAAGTCCAAATGACTGAGTCCATCACAACACAGAACATTAGTACCCCGACGTCTCGGTTACTAAGTCCAACTGTACTTTCAACACGGTTAAATCAACTTTTGATTTTCAGAAATTCTTTTCCAAGGTAGAAATTCATTATAAAATCCTTAAATAATAAAAACTTAGTTTTTCACAAACCAATGAGTCACTTGAGGTTTAAATTTTTTCAAAATATGCACTGCCGTTTCGAAAATACTTGCCGTCTATATTTTTCCAAATTTGCCGTCAAATAATATTTTGAAGGCTTTTAAGCCAAAAACTTAACTTTTTCCACTTAATGAATTTTCTAAAATCATGATTAACTTATTTTCACCAATTAATTTCATAAAAGAATATTTTGTAATATTCCGGGTTTTCTTACGTAAAATTCAGCAGTACCAAAATATTTTCACAGTTTCGCACTCTTTGTGACTCATAATTCCCTTTTCCAGAAATAAATTATTAAAATAATAATATTTTTCAAAACTCCTCATTTTCCTCAAAATAAATTCCCTGTAATATTATATATCAATATTTTATCGTTTAAAACATTGAATATAATTTGCGAAGCTTCTTAAAGCTTTTATCCGATTAACTTAATTGTGTGCTGACCACTGTCAGGCTTCCCACACATCAAACAACAGTTATATCACAGATATTTCCCAGGCAGATCATGCATCACAGTAACATAATATAATTGCAGATAAACAATTAACGCAACTAAAACCACACAGATATAAATAACACAACAATAAACAACATAAATAAATACTTAACAAACAAATAATTACAAACAACCACGAGATAGCATATAGCCATTGAATAAAATCCTCCGGTGTTCCCCCCTTGCCTCTTGAAGACTCCTTGATGAACTTATGGATTCCTTCGGAATTTCAGTTACCTCGCAAGTGTCGTACTCAACTAACCTTCAACCATTGCAACCAAACAGTTACAACTCAATAAACTAAAACATTCTAAACCCTAATACATAGTCACGGCCTCTAGGGTTTTTGAATGACTAAAACTTCTAATCATGATTAAGTTATGGATTAATGATCCTTGATTAACCTAAATCATATATTAGTGACTAAATAACTAAGTTTAAACTCAAAACTTCCTAACTCTTTTATACATGGATTCGGCCTTAATAGGTTCATAGGGATAGGGTTCATAGTTTAACAAATCAACTTGGATTTATAAAGCATACCTACTAAGAGATTGATTTCTAAGATCATTTATGAAAATCATGAACAAAACTCAACAAAACTCACCCACTTAGGGTTCGGCCAACATAAAGATTTTTGAGTAAAATATTCATTTTAAGATACTAACATGGATTAGAGTGTGTAGTCATACATGCCACATAGAATACATGATCATGTACATGAAAACACATGAACAAAACTCTATCAACCCTAAGGTGATAGATTCGGCCAAGGCTAGGTTTTCAAGAAAGAAATTTTTTATTATATCATGCTCTTGGATTTAGATAATATGCATGATATCAAGAAGATAGAAAGTAGTTTCATCATCATTAGATTTTTCTAGAATTTATTATGACTTTTCAAAGTTTTATGGTTAGAAACTTTAAAGTGATGAACAACTATAATATAAGCCTTGAATCAAGAAACTTGCTAAAGAACATAGGCATAATTAAGAATGAAGATTTGAATTTACCTCTTGAAGATCAATGACAAAGGAAATCCAAGAACTTGTTTTAGAAACTTAGAACTAAGAGACTTATGAACTTTAGGATTTTGGAAGCAAATGGCAAAAGAAACTAAATGAAAAGTGAGAGTATGGTATTTATAGTGATAGTGGCGCCCTCTTAGGAAGACTCTAGATGATGATGAGTTGTCTTGCTAAAGGATTCAATTGCAATTAAGTTCTAAGGACCACTTTGCAAAGATTCCATAAGTTGAAGGACTAGTTTGCAAATTGTCAATAAAATGTCATGATGATGATTTTGCTACATTAAATGCTAGCTTATCTTGACTTTGTTGGCTGAATTTATGAGTCAAAGATATGTTAGGATAATTCATGCATTTGAGAAGAATCAAGAACATTAAGGAAAAAGCAAGGATAATGTAGAAAAATGTGGAAACTTGTGGAAAACTCTAGAAACATCATGAGTCATTCAACAACAATGAGGCAGCCGTAAATCCTCAGGGGCTTGCGCATGGGCTGGGTTATTTTGGGCTTGGGTTCATTCTTGTGGGGCCCACTTGAAAATTTAAGCATTAGGCTTAAGATAGGAAACTTAAATGGGTTTTATGGAATCAATCCATGAGCTAAAATTTTTGGGCTTCTAAGCCACGACCATTTGAGATTGGGAACAAGAATTCTATCCCAATTCCCTTGAAAAAAACTTAAAAAGTAATTTAAGGACAAAAGGGTAACTTACAGAAAGTTCGGGGGCTTAAACGTAAAATTCCTAAATTTTCTATTTAACCCTGAAAAACCTTCTAGACTTAAAAATATGATTCATCCCCTTGAGTCATCTCAAAATCCTAATATAAATCCTCTATCGGCTCTTAGAAACTCTAAAATCCCGTCCGTCGTCTACCCGATTACGCTTTCCGCCCGTAATACGTAAATTATTTTATTTTTTTTCTGAAAATAATTCTAAAAATACAGAAGTATAGAAAACAAAATACTAAACTTAAGTCCTTCGTTCACGAATTAAAATTAGGTCTTCTGAGCAGTATTATTATACTGTCAATGGAATTCACAGGCCGGGTTTCACCTGACTTTCCAACCTAAATTTTAATCGTAGCTTCCTACGGTCAAGTAGGATTGAGTAGTAAACTCCGTTTATTTAAAATAATTTTCTAAAACTCAAATAACTTTATAAACATATTTATATGTATTACTGTTATTTAAAACAGTAAAATACAGGGAAAACATTACTACCCCACTAAAAAAAAAATCGTCCTCGAAATTACGTACCTGTAAATAATTCAGGATACTGTAACTTCATTTTGTCTTCTACTTCCCACGTTGCTTCTCCAGTCACGTCATCCCAAATAACTTTGACCAACGAGATTTGTTTACCTCTGAGCTGCTTAGTCATCTTATCCACAATTCGCACAGGTAAAGTCTCATAAGACATGTTTTCTTTTAGTTGTACTAGATCAGGTTCAATTACGTGAGATGGATCTGGAATATACTTCCTCAATTGTGAAACATGAAAGACATCATGAAGATTGGATAGAAACGGTGGTAAAGAAATTTTATAAGCTACAGGACCTATCCGATGAAGAATTTGATATGGTCCAATGAATTTAGGAGTGAGTTTCCTGGATTTAATTACCTTACCAACCCCAGTTGTTGGCGTGACTCTCAAAAACACATGCTCAACTTCCTCAAATTCAAGAGGTCGTCGTCTCTTGTCAGCATAACTTTTCTGTCGACTGAGTTATCCGTATTTTCTCTTGGATCATTTTCACCTTTTCCGTCGTTTGTTGTACAATATCTGGTCCAACCATGAAACTTACACTATCCTGGTACCAACATAAAGGCGTTCTGCACCGTCGACCATACAGCGCTTCATAGGGTGTCATTCCTATGCTAGAGTGAAAACTGTTATTGTAAGTAAATTCTATCAATGATAGATATTCATCCCAGCTTCCAGCATTTTCCAACACACAGGCTCTCAACAAATCTTCAAGAGATTGAATAGTCCTCTCTGATTGTCCATCTGTTTGAGGATGATACGCAGAACTCAACCTAAGTTTCGTTCCCAACGACTCTTGCAGGCTTTGCCAAAATCTTGATGTAAATCTCGGATCACGATCTGAAACAATACTCAAAGGCACTCCATGTAATCTAACAATTTCATCGATGTATAACTGAGTTAATCTTTCCAATGAGTATTTCACATTAACTGGTAAAAAGCGAGCTGCCTTTGTCAATCGATCGACTATTACCCATATAGAGTCATACCCTTTCCGAGTCTTTGGCAAACCTGACACAAAATCCATCGCAATACCATCCCATTTCCATTCTGGAATGTCTAAAGATTGTAGCATTCCTGCTGGTCTTTGATGCTCTACCTTAACCTTTTGGCAAGTTAAGCACGCCGCTACAAATTCCATTACATCTTTCTTCATACCATGCCACCAATACAATTTCTTTAAATCCTGATACATCTTAGTAGCTCCGGGATGCAAACTTAACTTACTCCTATGAGCCTCTTCAAGAATTAACTTCCTCGTTTCAATATCATTTAGCACACAAATCCTTTCACCAAACCTTAAGATTCCATCATTTCCTTCTTTAAATTCTGACACAGCTCCCTGCCGCACTAATTGTCTTTCTCTTTGTAGGTATTGATCACTTTCTTGTTTTTCCTTAATTTGCTCCATTAGTCCACTTGAAATAGTAATCGTACCCAAACACAATTTTCCTGGAAACATCTTAATCGTCAATCACATATCTCGGAATTGTCCCAACAACTGTTGCTCTTTAACCATCATTGCCGATATATGCATTGATTTCCTACTCAAAGCGTCTGCCACAACATTCGCTTTTCCAGGGCGATATTGTAGTTGAAAATCAAAATCCTTTAGGAATTCCAACCAACGCCTCTGTCTCATATTCAGCTCCTTCTGATCAAACAGGTATTTCAAACTTTTATGGTCACTGAAAACATTAAAAGTTGCTCCGTACAAATAATGTCTCCAGATTTTTAAAGCAAATACCACTGCTGCTAGCTCCAAATCACGTGTAGGATAATTCCTTTCATGAATCTTCAATTGCCTTGAAGCATATGCCACAACTTTCCGATTTTGCATCAATACACATCCTAATCCTTGATGTGAAGCATCACAATACACTTCAAAAGGTTCATGGGGATCAGGTAGTATCAATACCGGTGAAGTAGTCAACCTTCGCCTTAACTCTTGAAAACTTTCTTCACATGCTTCAGTCCATACAAACGCTTGCTCCTTTCGAGTTAATTGGGTAAGAGGTCCTACTATTTTAGAAAATCCCTCAATGAATCTCCTATAGTATCCCGCTAAACCCACAAAACTACGAATTTCTGTCACCGTCTTAGGTCTTTCCCATTGCAAAACAGTCTCAACTTTCGACGGATCAACAACAATTCCTTCACTCGAAACTATGTGTCCTAAGAATTGAACCTGGTCTAACCAAAATTCACACTTCTCAGGTTTCGCATAAAGTTGTTTCTCCTTTAAAATTTGGAGAATCACACTGAGATGTTCAGCATGTTTTTCTTTACTGGGAGAATAGATTAGAATATCGTCGATAAAAACAATGACAAACTGATCTAAGTAAGGACGAAAAATCCTATTCATGTAATCCATGAATATTGCTGGAGCATTCGTAACTCCGAACGGCATCACCAGATACTCGTAATGTCCGTAACGTGTCCTAAACGCAGTTTTAAAAACGTCCTCCGCCTTCACGCGAATCTGATGATAACCCGAACGTAAGTCTATCTTTGAGAAAACAGCTGCTCCACGTAATTGATCCATTAAGTCATCTATCCTTGGAAGTGGATACTTATTCTTAATCATCACCTTATTCAACTGACGAAAATCTACGCATAACCGAGAAGTTCCGTCTTTCTTCTTCACTAATAAAACTGGAGCTCCCCAAGGTGATACACTAGGTCTAATGAATTCCTTCCGCATCAGTTCCACTAATTGTCCTTTTAATTCCTCAAGTTCTGATGGCGACATTCGATATGGTGCTATAGATATTGGTCCAGTGCCTGGAACCAGATCAATCGCAAACTCAATCTCCCGAACAGGTGGTAATCCAGGTACATCTTCAGGAAAAACTTCCAGAAACTCATTGACAACTGGTATACACTGCAAGTCTAACTCACTCTTAACATCTAAGGAAAATAATAGCATGTATCCCTGTGCTCCCTCTTTTAAAGAAGCTTTTACTTGATTAGCAGTTAACAATCCAGAAATCTCATCCGTAGGAAAAACTAGGGTTTTACGAGCACAATCAATCAAGATATGGTTAAAAGACAACCAATCCATGCCAAAAATTACATCTAACTGTATTAAAGGCAAGCAGATCAGGTTAACAAGAAAACGTTTGTCCTGAATAATGATAGGACAATTCAAGCAAACAGAAGTGACTACCACTGGTTTAGCAGTAGGAGTTGAAACAATAAGATCACACAACAAGGAAGAAACAGGCTATTTCAACAGTTTCACACAATCCATCGAAATAAAAGAATGCGTTGCACCTGAATCAAATAGTACAGTTAAAAGATTACCGTTTATGTCACACTTACCTTGTACGAGATCGTCAGAATTTGAAACTTTAGTCCCACTCATCGTATAAACTCTCCCTTTGGCTGTCGGTTTATTCGTTCCGACGTGATTGACAGTCGACTCCTGCTTTGGTACCATGCAATACTTCGCCATATGTCCCAGTTGATTACAGTTAAAACATTTCACTTCCTTCCTAGGCAAACATTTGACATGTGTTCCGGATCTCCACAATTATAGCATCTCCTAATCTGACCTTGATTCTGATTTCTTTGACCTCCACTTCCTGATGCAATAAAATTCGAACGGTTTTGTTGTCTATTCTGATTATTTCCTTGTGGACGAAAATAAGGCTTCCTCTGATTCTGTTTTCCTTTCCAATTCTGATTCTGGTTCTTGAATTTAGAAGGTCCACCAACACTCCCTCTATTATCTTTTCCTTTCCTCATCTACTCAATCTTACGACTCATTTCCACTAACACTTGAAAATTTCGAAGTTGCAAAGGTAAAACGGACTCCTTAATCTCAAATCGCAGTCCCGCTTCAAATCTTTCACACTTCCAGCTTTCATTTGGTTGAGCTTGAAAGAAACGGAAATATTTAGCCAACGATTCAAACTTCGCCGCATACTCCCCTACAGATAACTCTTTCTGTTGCAATACCAGAAATTGTCGTTCTTTCTCGATCCTTATGCTTTCTGGAAAATATTTGTCCATAAACGCAGTTCGAAAAACCTCCCAAGTAATGTCTTGATGCTCAGCCTCCAACAGCAGCCTAGCACCTTTCCACCAATACTCCGCATCTCCCACCAATAGAAAAGCAGCATAAGTAACCCGAACATCTGCCGGCGTAGCAACCAATTCAAAGATCTTCTCCAACTCCTGGATCCACAGATTAGCCTTCTCAGGATCAGCATCCAGACCAAATTGTGAAGGATTTTGACTTCGAAACGAAATCAAAGCCTTGCCTTCCACAGCTTGCAAATTCTGCACATTCATCGCTGCAGTTTGATTTGCAATTGCCGCTGCCATATTCTCCATTGCTTGAGCCGCATAGTCCACTCCTTCTTCATACTCCTCATCCATATTACCACGACCTCCTACACGACCCCCTCTACGGCCTCGTCCACGTCCAGCTTCTGGTTCCATAACTGACCTACAAACCAAAATCAGTTAAACCAAAACCAGAAACTGAAACGCAAACCTACTCACTACCACACCTTACTTCTAATAAGTAATTAAAACAAGTCTAAGTCAGAGATCACACAACAAAGAAGTAACAGACCTATTTCCCGACATTCCCGAAAGACTCGACCAGCTCTGATACCACAAATTGCGACACCCTAATCTAGGGTCATCACACAACAACCCAAGAACGGAAATTTAATTATTTACGCTGATTACTTTCGGAAAATATATATTTAATTAAACATTTCTTTACAAAAATAGTGCTGATTTTTTTTTTCTCAACATACAACATAAAACATTGTAAACATAACCACACACACACACACACACATATATGTATATCACCTTTTATATACACAACACCTATAATAGGAGATAACAAAAGAGCCCTCATAAGTACAGGCTATTCTCCATCAAACTAGACTAAGAAAATAAAGATATGTACACATCGGCAACAAGTAGTTCAGAACCACATTCAAAACTCATGGCTCTCTGAAGCCAGAACAAAACTGTCAAGACTCACTACCTCAAAAACTCTACCTAAGCTGGTCAAGCTACTGGAACCCATTGGGAAGATCATGATGATCAATCCCTCCTACAACTGACGAATCTGACGATGATGTCTCTGCTACAACTGCGTCATCTGAAGACTCTTCATCATCAACCGCAGGAGGTTGAAACTCAGGATCGTCCTCAATGTATTCCTCCGGATCGTCCTCTCCCTCATTTAACTCCACTTCAACAGGAGGTTCCGCAGGTCCTAATATCTGAAGAGGATGTGGTTGAGGCGGATCCATCAATCCATGCTCTTCCAAGTACTGTAGGTAAAGCCAAATTGGAGGTAGAGATACCTCGACCGTCTCCACTACGTGAATTCTCTGTTGAGGTCCTTCCTCTATTGTTCCGATCACCTCTCTACTCGGTCCATGATAGGTGGCGCTGAGTGCCCCAAGGTTAATCTCCCAGGCACCACCATATTGTGCACGATCAAAAGTGATCGTTCGGACCCTCGATTGTACCAAGGGTATTTCTGGGTCCATCTGAATGTGTGTAAGAGTGAGAAACCAATACATGGATCTTACTCAATAACCACATACTAACCACCATATAAACACAACAGCATTTACCAAATACAAACATTTATAAACAAACAGTTTATCAGTGGGTTCAACACCCCAAACATCATCCATAAAATTATGCATGACACTTCTATTCATCATCTAATTTTAGTCCTAATCTCATGAGATATCCCAACATAATATGAGTTGATCAGACTCCACACGACCACATCTGCTAACTTGGCCATCTGCCAACAGGTGCGCAACCTCTTCCCATCCACACAGGCATACATAGCCAGGCACACAAGGCCAAACACATTGCTAATGTCCACAATCAGGGCCTACCATTAGCAAGTAAGATGGGGTCTCCATGTCCTCCCTAGGCACATGAGATAAATGCACATCGTAATTACCTTTCGCCGCTGGTAATTCATGCATTATGTCACAAACCGCAGGCACGTCTGCCAAATGCATGTAAAACATTTTTGTTTTGTTCTTTTCTTTGTGTTCAATCTTTCTTTGCCGAAGCTCAAAATGTCTTACGACTCACATAGTTTTAAAACACTTTTAAAACTTTCAATACAACACAGGACCTCACTGTCCGAGTGCTCAATCACGACACCTCTCGACTGGTGCACCAGTCCTAGGTTCGTGGTACTAGAAAACATCTTCAATGTTTCAACATAGTATACCTCATGTATACAATATAGGCCCTCAAAGTCCAAATGTCTGAGTCCATCACAACACAGAACATTAGTACCCCGACGTCTCGGTTACTAAGTCCAACTGTACTTTCAACACGGTTAAATCAACTTTTGATTTTCAGAAATTCTTTTCCAAGGTAGAAATTCATTATAAAATCCTTAAATAATAAAAACTTAGTTTTTCACAAACCAATGAGTCACTTGAGGTTTAATTTTCTCAAAATATGCACTGCCGTTTCGAAAATACTTGCCGTCTATATTTTTCCAAATTTGTCGTCAAATAATATTTTGAAGGCTTTTAAGCCAAAAACTTAACTTTTTCCACTTAATGAATTTTCTAAAATCATGATTAACTTATTTTCACCAATTAATTTCATAAAAGAATATTTTGTAATATTCCGGGTTTTCTTACGTAAAATTCATCAATACCAAAATATTTTCACAGTTTCGCACTCTTTGTGACTCATAATTCCCTTTTCCAGAAATAAATTATTAAAATAATAATATTTTTCAAAACTCCTCATTTTCCTCAAAATAAATTCCCTGTAATATTATATATCAATATTTTATCGTTTAAAACATTGAATATAATTTGCGAAGCTTCTTAAAGCTTTTATCCGATTAACTTAATTGTGCACTGACCACTGTCAGGCTTCCCACACATCAAACAACAGTTATATCACAGATATTTCCCAGGCAGATCATGCATCACAGTAACATAATATAATTGCAGATAAACAATTAACGCAACTAAAACCACACAGATATAAATAACACAACAATAAACAACATAAATAAATACTTAACAAACAAATAATTACAAACAACCACGGGATAGCATATAGCCATTGAATAAAATCCTCCGGTGTTCCCCCCTTGCCTCTTGAAGACTCCTTGATGAACTGATGGATTCCTTCGGAATTTCAGTTACCTCGCAAGTGTCGTACTCAACTAACCTTCAACCATTGCAACCAAACAGTTACAACTCAAAAAACTAAAACATTCTAAACCCTAATACATAGTCACGGCCTCTAGGGTTTTTGAATGACTAAAACTTCTAATCATGATTAAGTTATGGATTAATGATCCTTGATTAACCTAAATCATAGATTAGTGACTAAATAACTAAGTTTAAACTCAAAACTTCCTAACTCTTTTATACATGGATTCGGCCTTAATAGGTTCATAGGGATAGGGTTCATAGTTTAACAAATCAACTTGGATTTATAAAGCATACCTACTAAGAGATTGATTTCTAAGATCATTTATGAAAACCATGAACAAAACTCAACAAAACTCACCCACTTAGGGTTCGGCCAACATAAAGATTTTTTAGTAAAATATTCATTTTAAGAGACTAACATGGATTAGAGTGTGTAGTCATACATGCCACATAGAATACATGATCATGTACATGAAAACACATGAACAAAACTCTACCAACCCTAAGGTGATAGATTCGGCCAAGGCTAGGTTTTCAAGAAAGAAAATTTTGATTATATCATGCTCTTGGATTTAGATAATATGCATGATATCAAGAAGATAGAAAGTAGTTTCATCATCATTAGATTTTTCTAGAATTTATTATGACTTTTCAAAGTTTTATGGTTAGAAACTTTAAAGTGATGAACAACTATAATATAAGCCTTGAATCAAGAAACTTGCTAAAGAACATAGGCATAATTAAGAATGAAGATTTGAATTTACCTCTTGAAGATCAATGACAAAGGAAATCCAAGAACTTGTTTTAGAAACTTAGAACTAAGAGACTTATGAACTTTAGGATTTTGGAAGCAAATGGCAAAAGAAACTAAATGAAAAGTGAGAGTATGGTATTTATAGTGATAGTGGCGCCCTCTTAGGAAGACTCTAGATGATGATGAGTTGTCTTGCTAAAGGATTCAATTGCAATTAAGTTCTAAGGACCACTTTGCAAAGATTCCATAAGTTGAAGGACTAGTTTGCAAATTGTCAATAAAATGTCATGATGATGATTTTGCTACATTAAATGCTAGCTTATCTTGACTTTGTTGGCTGAATTTATGAGTCAAAGATATGTTAGGATAATTCATGCATTTGAGAAGAATCAAGAACATTAAGGAAAAAGCAAGGATAATGTAGAAAAATGTGGAAACTTGTGGAAAACTCTAGAAACATCATGAGTCGTTCAACAACAATGAGGCAGCCGTAAATCCTCATGGGCTTGCGCATGGGCTGGGTTATTTTGGGCTTGGGTTCATTCTTGTGGGCCCACTTGAAAATTTAAGCATTAGGCTTAAGATAGGAAACTTAAATGGGTTTTATGGAATCAATCCATGAGCTAAAATTTTTGGGCTTCTAAGCCACGACCATTTGAGATTGGGAACAAGAATTCTATCCCAATTCCCTTGAAAAAAACTTAAAATGTAATTTAGGGACAAAAGGATAATTTACAGAAAGTTCAGGGGCTCAAACGTAAAATTCCTAAATTTTCTATTTAACCCTGAAAAACCTTCTAGACTTAAAAATATGATTCACCCCCTTGAATCATCTCAAAATCCTAAGATAAATCCTCTATCGGCTCTTAGAAACTCTAAAATCCCGTCTGTCGTCTACCCGATAACGCTTTCCGCCTGTAATACGTAAATTATTTTATTTTTTCTGAAAATAATTCTAAAAATACAGAATTGTAGAAAATAAAATACTAAACTTAAGTCCTTCATTCACGAATTAAAATTAGGTCTTCTGAGCAGTATTATTATACTGTCAATGGAATTCACAGGTCGGGTTTCGCCTGACTTTCCAACCTAAATTTTAATCGTAGCTTCCTACGGTCAAGTAGGATTGAGTAGTAAACTCCGTTTATTTAAAATAATTTTCTAAAACTCAAATAACTTTATAAACATATTTATATGTATTACTGTTATTTAAAACAGTAAAATACAGGGTGTTACAACGGCGAACGTCGTGCCATCCGCTGTGAGTTTCTAGTTTCACCACTTTGTTTTCTTCTTCCACCGACGGTGGAAATGGCGGTATTGGGACGTCCATAAATTGAAAATCCCACCCATCCTTTGAGTATCTGATGTCGTCGGCGGCGGCGTTCGGACCGACACCATTATTAGCAAGCTCTCTGATATTCCGGTGAAGAGATGCTATTGGGATCAAGCCACACACACCATTCTTTTTTTGATTCTCAAGTGTTGCTGGTTATGCTAAAAGATCCGTCGTGAGGGAGGAACCAATTTCTCTGAAGCTGTCTCACGAACCCTAATCCCAAATCAGATTATCAGTAATGTGTTTGTTGAAGGTCAGGTGTAATTTACTTGCAAGAAAGGTGGGTCACTTACTGATTTTCAAAAAAATAATAATTAATATTTATAAATTAAAAATCATTTAATTACACAAATAATACCTATTATTATTTTAATACTTTTTATCACATCTGATCCTGTTTCTGTTAAATTTAAACAGTTCACTAACTGAGGGACTAAATTTGCTAAGTTTGAAAATTTGGAGGACTAAAATCACTAAAAAAAACTTGAGGGATCATTTTTGCTAATCTGATAAATTTGAGGGACTAAAACTGCATTTAGACAAAAAAAAAAAAAAACTTCACTTCAAATACAATTTTTTTTTATATTTTATTTCAAATATATATAGAATTATTTTTTTCATAAAAGAGCGTGTAAACTGTAATGCAAATTGGCGTCAGCTAAATTAAATTTGAAATTTAATCAGCAAAAGCAAATCGCCTTGCTCGTCTATCTCTCAGTACTGTTCATTAACCAGAAAGGGGGGAGTGAGCAGCGATGAGTACCTCACCACACAGCTCTCGCCGCGGCGGCGATGGTAGCGGCGAGAACAGACCGAGATCCTTCGACTCAAAGGCGAAGAGCTTGTGTTGGTCGAAGGCTGATATCGTGCCCGGCCGTCATCCAGAGAGGTGGCGCAAAGACGCTGCCGGGAACATTGTCTGCAAGCGTTTCTTCAACTGCCTCGGATGCCTCTGCTTTGAGTACGATCACATCGTTCCCTTTTCCAAAGGTTCTATTTTTCTCCCTCCCTTTTGCCTCCTCTTTGACATTAACCTGTTCATTTCTTCTGGGTCGTTCTGAATTTTTACTTTCACTTTTTTGTCTGTGTGTTTTGCTAAGGGTATTTCTGTTTTACTTGTAAAATGTGGCTTCTTTGGGGGTCCATTAGGGTCTATGGTTTTTTCCTCATATTTTGAACTAGTATAAGCGAGGATCGAGCTAAATACAAGTGATTAGTGGAACACTGGAATGTAATATCAACTTTTTAATTGATTTGATTACTGTCTTGGATCATGGATAAAAAGGAACCGGTATTTTAATGTGGCAACTGATAGAAAATTCTAGACAGAAAAGAAGATAATGAGTGAGGATAAAAACTTGTGTTTTAGTTCCTCAAGGTTATTCATCACTTTAACATGCATACTATAGGATTGATTGATATTAGGTAATTTGATAACTGGCCTATGTGATGTGATGTTGTTTGTAGGTGGTGAATCCACAGCAGATAATTGTCAAATACTTCAATCGAGAGTGAACAGATTCAAATCGGACAAAGATCAGGTTGATTCGGATCAATTGAAAGGCTACTCTTGTGATATTAATTTTACTGGTAAGCATGCTTCTTTCTTTGTCTTTCATTGCATTGAACTTGTCCTTTCATCTATCATGCATTTTACCTATCCTTGCTTTAGTGAGTCCTTTATCCAACCCTGTTCATCATGGGAAACAACAAAATGCTTGTATCATGTAGCAACTGAAAATCACAATTTCTATTCCAAACCCTGACCTACCTTTTATTATTCTTATCAAAACCTTCCTAGAACCCGAAATGCATAATGTTATAGATAATAGTCATAATTCATTTCGATTTTAGGTTTTTGCAATTTATAGATTGCATTCATTGAAGAGCATCTTCAAACTTTTCTTATGTTTGTCTTCCTTGTTCAGAATGGACAGACTTACTAAATGCTTTGCAAATTCATGTGCTGAATTGCAGGTTTAGATGTTTTCACTTGCATCCTAGAAATACTCACGCTAGTTGCTACTGTTTTATTTGCTTCTGTAGTTTACAAGAAATCTTAATTATAAACTGCTCCACCCTCCTAAGAAACTATGGAAATGTTTATCTGAAATTCTCTGTTCCATTTATGTGCTGCATGTGAATATGTTTTTGTAGCAGGGGATTGATTTTCAGCCACTCTCCCTTATTTTTGTTAGCAAGACAATTTTGTTCACTGTGTCCAGCTTAGAATAATCTCATTGCAAATCTTAGAATCTTGTTCTGTGAGATAATGAGAGGTGGCCTATTCACATGTATGTTTATGTCATAATCATCTTCACAATTAGTTTTAGATATAACATTGTTCAAGGAAAGTTGTTAATGCTTGTATTTCTCCTATTTCTCGAGCTTTGTCATGTTTCTTATTGCATAATCTTTTTGTTTTTGAACAATTAGCAGATAAGGAGCTAGATATAATTGAAATGGCTGTTTATGGTGATGTGATCCGGCCAGGAAACCAGTGTCGTTGCAGAACTGTTGCTGAAAAGCTGGGCAAATACAAGTCAAAAGACAAGGCAGACGCGTGTAAGTTGCCATAAGATGATGAATCGTAGTCTTAGCAAACAACTTTACTGATTACATGTATTCAAAAAAGCTCCCCACTCTACCTCATTTTTTTCCTCCTCTTCAGAAAAAAAGAACAATTGTTTTACTTTCTATTATTCGTCTTATGTAATATCATTATCAATATATTTATCATTATCAACTCTCTGAAGTTTAAGGTCATTCCAAAGGGTTAGCGCAAACATGCTAACCCGCTAACAGAATAGACTTTCTTGTTTGATTTGCTACTGACTTTACAGGCTGCCTTTCAAGCTCTTAAGGATGTCTAATTTTTTTACATCTCATCCTCTGTGATCCAGTTCCACTACATTTTAATGGTCCAATTAGTATCTATTTTAAGATGAGGGAAATGAAGGTTGATCATACATAATTGATTTGTCTTGCTCTTTGTAACTTTTCAAAAAAATAAGATTACTTTCTATAAAAAAGATTACATAATCAGCGTCTGATTTTATAGCTTTGTTTTTGGCAACTGATTTTATGCTGCTTTCATTGAAGTGGCTTGGGCCAGTGGTTGACGCCCCAAGCACCTCCAACGAAACCCTAGCAAGTCCAAGAAAACAAAACTAAGCCCTAACCCATCTGGGACTTAGACTTATGATGGGTCATGGTTTGAGTTTTGGTTGTTGATATGCTAACCCAGCGCATAAAGAATTTACAGGGAATAAGGGATATGGGATCATGTATCATCTAACATATAAATGAAAATGATTGGTTTTAAAAATGTTAAAAGAAGCATAGAAAATTTTGTATGTTGTAATCGATCTATTGATATAAGTTTGTATATATATATATTTTAAATGTACTCGATTAAAAGGAGAATTTTTAAACTGATCGTGTCCTTGAAAGCTCTGGGTATTTGTCTGATAGCAAATATCTTAAATTTCCGAAAGTGCTATAGGAATGGGTTTATTAAGTTGCTGATGCTGATGATAGAGTTCCTTGTATTTGTTCTACACCGGTATTAATATTAGTTACGCAAACTTGTGTTTAACAATTTGTTTAGGGCATCTACAACAATACTATAATTGATTTGGGTTACAACCCTAATAGATAATAACAACATAATCTTATAAAATATATGTTAAACTCACCCTTCAGAAATAAATGTTTCCATGCTGATTCTATAGCTGGGTTGGTAGTACTTTACCAAAAGGAATTGATAGTAACTATCTAAGTTCGTCTTCTCATACTCTATCTTCCATGCCATTTTTAGACTGTTCAGACAATCAATTGGAGAGGAATACAAACTGTGTTGTAGTTGGCCAGTTGACCCCAAAACATTTAACTCTCTCTTTAGGCAAATATACTTTGCCGAATGTTTTACAAATTTAAATAATAGTATATTTGAGTAAGAATCATATGTTTAAAACGCAGTAATTTCCATATACCAGAGAATCTAATAATGGTTATGTAAATACTAAATATTAATAATGATAACCCAAGCTGATGAAGACAAAATGACAAATTGTTTGTTTTCAGATCTCCATATTATACAACATTGACAAAAGCTGTTGTATTAAACATATTACATAACATAGCCTGGTTGAAGGGGAAAAAACAAAAACAAAATGTTGTTGTATTATGGTTCTCTTGTCGTCCACTTGTGGGATGCTTGTTGCTCGTTTTTCACTAAGCAAATGTAGGTTCCCCCAACTATGTCGAGGATGAGTCAATATTTGCACCAACTAAACCATAGTTATAAAGAAAATCCTGACATCCATCCCCACTTGTGTTTAGTGAAGCTGGTTGACAATTTTTGGATAGTGACATCTTCTGACCAACCCTTGACCTACCACAACCACCTCCTTTTGTTCTTCATTTCATTACTCTTTAATTATTACTGCTTGTTTTCGGTTTCGTTTACATCTTTTTTTATTTTATTTTTTGGAGAAGCCACCAAGTATCAAATGAACTGAAAACTAATCACTAGACTAGTGCAATTCACATGGTTTGTTCAACATTGCATTTACCCACCTGCCACTTGCTTCTTTTGGTGCACATTAAGTCAATTGTTTGAGTTGTTTACTTATTTAAAAATTAAGTTTGTTAGTTTAATCTTGGTTTGGTGCCCTCGCTTTTCTTCTCTGCTTGTTGCCATTTTTTTAAAGCTGCAGTTTAAAAACAAACTATATTGATACACAATAAGTCCACTATGGCACTAATCATCATTATCATGTCAACTTTGTCAAAATGTTAAATGTCTGAAGCATTTAAATTTTAATAGTAGACAAAGGAGAAAATAATAATAAGAAAGAATCTCGGATCTATACATTTAAAAAAAAATATTGTGGACCTTCACCTTTCTGCTCTTTTTTACCCCTGAAGTAAATAACAGGCAGCTCATTATGCTTTTTCTTATAACTGGATTATAAAGTAGCACGAAACTTTTTTGAGAAATATAAGTGCACGCTTGTAAAAGATAATGTTTTTTGCTTGTTTTAGCTTTGCAATTTGCCACTTTTCATTATTTTCCCCCATATTAAGTGTATGTACTTACAAAATGCTTTATCTACATTGATTTAAATCTAAGGGTTCTTTCAACTATAGATCTATCTATCAGTCATAACTTTTGTAATGATTGCTTCTGAGTGCTCCCCCATTATTTGAGGGAGGATCTTGATTAGATCACGATAGGCACGAGGCAGCTATTATGGCTTATCTATTCTCGTTTGGGTGATGGGGTGAAGTGGCTTACTATTACGATATAAAAGTAATAACGCTACTAACGTATATTACATCACATGTACAAATTTTCTTATATTTATAATTTTTTTAACTTTATTATAATTGATTTTATTTATTTGCATATTTATATTTTGATTATGTAATATAATGTGAGTAATGTATCTACTATCTTACGTACGAAAGAGCATTTTTCTCATGAGTGTACCTTAGTGATGACAGACACACCACATGTAGAATTGATAAAACGAAGTCTGTAACTTTATACAACTGAGGGGGAAAAATCGATAATGCGCTTTTCTTGCCTTGGTCGTTCCTAAAAAAATTACAACGTCCTTTCGTTTAGATATTTATTTATTTTCCATTTATTTCTCAAAATCAACTTGTGTACGCAGGGTTGTTATGGATGCATCTGAATCTCCGGTTAAAACTGAAGTATCATAATCGAACTTTGTGTTTGCTTTTATTTCTTGGCATTTCTGTTGCTAATTATGCGGCTCAACCCAAAAGTGTTAATGCATCTCAGTTGTGTCAGGGATGAATTTGGTTCTATCTGTTGGAAAAGCAAGTGTGAGTGGTTAGCCCCACATTGATTAGGAATGAGCTAAATAAAGGATATATAAGGGAGATTATCCATATACTCAATGCCTTGAGATTTTGAGTGGAGATGTGGTATCCCGAACTCCTCCGACACTATCATCGTTACAACCCCAAACCCTCGTCTCTGACTCTGAGCTTTATCTGTTCCAACTATGGTCGCTTGAGGGAAGGGTGTATCGACTCCATTATTAGAAGACTATATAATCTGCCTAACTGCTACAAACCACGATAAATTTAGGTGAATAACAAGACTTGCAGAAAAATTATTCACTTATTCTACTTTTCCTAACTGTTACTCTAGGATTCCAGAGTGCCTGTAAACTATAATATATAATTTTAATGATAAGGGTGAATATAATTGTTGGAGGCTTAAGACCCCCCTTCCTTTTCTCACCGAGAAAAAGAGAGTCGTAGTGGGGCTACAGAACACAAACTTTTCCCTCTCTTTTAGGTTACTAGAAAAACAGCATATTGAAAATAATTAATAAGGCAGGCAAGGGTTTAGGCAATCGCATCATCACGCTTTCCTTTCTCTATTTCTTTCACTCGAGTCCGCTATGAATACACCATGCCTAATCATTTCTAAAGTTTCCAAAACTATAATTCATTGTACCAAATTCTTAAATGCATTAGCAAAAAAATCATTAATGTTAGTTTTCCTTTTCTTATCTTTTGAACCTAAAAGATGTTGAAATTAGCAGATACAAGCTAAATTGTCAAACCTATATCAGAGTCCCTTGGTGATGAAAACTCAAATTGGACTTTTTCGGCTAATTCCTTTAGAAATATAAACATGGTCCCAAACTATTAATTTATTTGTTAAAGAAGGTTGCCTCGCCTGATTAACTTTTCACTCGTGACATTCAAATTTTCTATAAAAGAGCATGACCTGTAATTTTATTAGAATTTTTTATTGAGGATAGTAATTTACTCTTACCTTGAAAATAAAAAGAGCCTCTTTTCACCTTAATTTTTTTCTGAACCTCTTTTCGCACTCAGTGTAGCATGTAAGTTAGCCCTACCTACTGGGCACGCTTTGTTCCCACTCATAAATATCCAACATTCCAAAGCGTTATTTTCCCTAAGAAAGTGAGAGCTGTGGTCAATATCAACATGTAGGATAGATAGGAGGATAGATTTATATTTTCATTTCCAGATTGTCAATCTATGAAGAATTTTCTAGCATAAAGCTGCCTGTCCCCATTATTATTTCAACCTTTCAAAATCAATCCCAACAATGCGTGGCCTGAAAGTCTATAACAGTGATGAACAAAATAAAGATGAAATCTCAACTGTTAACACAGTTGAAGTAAGCAATTTTTACATGATTATTATTATTACAAGTTTATATTTATCTTTAAAATAAATGACCCGTGTTTATGGATATTAAAGTCTCCCATTTATTGTTTTATGTTACACCATGCCTCCTCCTGTCTCCAAGTAAAGTGAAGTGGTAGCTTGAAAACAAATACAGATTACAGAGACCCATTAATAATTGATTAATCAACAAAATAACAACGACCCAATACCATTAACCAGTGTGGAAGCAATACCGATCTGTAGTTGATGATGATTAGTCTGATATGACACCATAATGATATGAAATATATATATCTCATATTACAGTCTCACACCTACACGCGCTCTACATTACTATTAGTCCCAATCCAAATACCATGCAGTTTTCCTTTGAAATTGTACTAGTTTAGCAACAATGACATACACAAACATACCTATACCTATAATAATAATAATAATGCAAACAAAAACAGAGAAATAACACAACCAAAAGACCTGTATTTTGCATTTTCATTCAAAAGCCAGATACACACAACACAAAACAAAACATTCTCATCATCTTTCCGCTGATTTCGGTGCTATGTTTCTGCGAGCCTCATTAAGATCCCTCCCAACATTCTCCATCTCCCCGCAATTGCCGCAGGAACAAAGACTGAGAAAGTGAAACAAACAAAGTTATGTGCCTGTGTTGGTGCAATGATGAGTTTAAAAAAAACCAAACCCATTTTCCGTTATGCTCTTAAACAGTTGCTGACGCTCGCACTCATACTCTGCACTTCCCAAATGAGCTAACTTTACCTGAGAAACCGAACCAAGTTGACCCGTTTTGTTCTGGGTCGGTTTGGCACCTGAAGGGTGAAGAAGGTGTTGATGTGAGCCATCATGGGGTGTGTTTTTGTGAAGCAGGGCGTGTCAGTGACGCCTGCTATTGAAAACTCGGTTGAGTCGGATAGGAACAACAAGAAGAAAAGGACTGAGTCAATGGGAGCGAGTAGGAGCGAGTTGGGTGAGTCGGGGAGGGCGAGTTCCAATGGTGGTGGAAGTGAGTCGTTGAGCTTCAGGTTGGGGAATCTGCACAAGTACGTGGAAGGGGAGCAAGCCGCCGCCGGTTGGCCGGCTTGGCTCACCGCCGTCGCTTCTGAAGCCATTCACGGTTGGGTTCCTCTACGTTCTGATGCATTTGAGAAACTTGACAAGGTTCATATTAACCAACCATATCAAGTTGTTATATAATTTTTAATTGGGTCTTGCTAAACAATGCAGTAAGTGCACTCCTTAAGGAAATAATATGTAGAAGGAATTTATAGGAAATCACAAGTTTTTTAATTCTTTTTCTATCTTTGATTCCTTAGGGCACTGGTCAGTGTTTGCCGTTTTAATTTTATGATTTGATTAACTAGGGTGCATTTTAAAGTGACGATTTAATGTGAAGTTTCTGTCATGTAGTTGATTCCATTTGGGAAATCTCACACTTGCAGATTGTATAAATATATGAGTCAATCTTGTTGGAATGGATAAATATATTACCTGATTGATTTCTCTGAGTTGTTTCTAAAATGATGCCTTTTCTAATAATACTCATTACTCTGACAATTTTAATTTTTTTTTTATTCTTCATAATTTGCAAACTACATGAATAGATCGGGCAGGGTACATATAGCAGTGTTTTCCGAGCAAAGGAGCTTGAGACTGGGAAGATAGTGGCTCTGAAGAAGGTGAGGTTTGACAATTTTGAGCCAGAAAGTGTCAGGTTTATGGCACGAGAAATAATGATTCTTAGAAGGCTTGATCATCCGAACATCATTAAATTGGAGGGCTTGATTGCTTCCAGATTGTCTTGTAGCATATACCTTGTGTTTGAGTACATGCAGCATGACATCACAGGGCTCTTGTCTAGACCAGAAATCAAGTTTAGTGAATCACAGGTATTTTCTATTAGTTTTCCCATTGTTATTAATAGTGCATGTTTGTTGCTTAATTTCTCATATGCAAAGAAATCATTTGGTAAAACAACAAAAAGTGTGAGCTGATTGGGATTAAATCATAAAGGGGGGAAATTGTTGTGATGCAATCCTGTTTATTGCTCTGTTAAAAGGGCGAAATAATTTTGCTGTGCAGATTAAATGCTACATGAAACAGCTGTTATCTGGTCTTGAGCATTGTCACTCACGGGGTATAATGCACCGCGACATCAAAGGATCAAATCTTCTGGTGAATAATGAAGGGATATTAAAGGTGGCAGATTTTGGATTGGCAAACTTCTTCAACTCTGGGAACAAGCTGCCCCTAACCAGTCGTGTTGTTACCTTATGGTACCGTCCTCCGGAACTTTTGCTCGGATCGACAGATTATGGTCCATCTGTGGATCTCTGGAGTGTTGGCTGTGTATTTGCAGAGCTGCTGGTTGGGAAGCCTATACTTAAAGGGAGAACTGAGGTAGTGACCTTTTCTTCAAAATGTATAGACTTTTTTCCTTCCCCATTTGTGTGTGTGTTTGTTCAGATTCCCCTTTGATGGTGCATATTTGTAAGTCTTAAAGTTGAATACATTTTATCAGACAAACAGCAAACCAGTTCTTTATTAAAAAAATTCTATTTTCATTATATGTGCTAATGTATAAGAATTAGGTCAGTGAATGTCTTTAATTCTCTAACCTGAGATGCATGTCAGTCTCAACTCCCTTTTTCCCTCTCTAAAAAAGTGATGCACTCATGCCTACAAGCTGATTGGAGCTTTATTCGTTTTTTTCTGTTATATTACTACATGAGTTTCACTGTAAATCTCAAAATGAATACTATGTAGTTGCTGCCGACAATTGAACAGAGTAGAAATTTTGGCCTCATACCTGTTGCATGTGGTTTTGTGGCAATCTAACTATAGTTATATTTGACATTGATGCTATCATTGTGTGTTCAGTTGTTAAGACACTCTTTCATGATATGTATATGTTTGGTGTAGGGTTAAAAGAGGTGTGTTATATGAACACCCAAGATGGACACCCAAGAATGTGTGTTAATAGTGCACTTATATTTACACAATTGCCATTGTGTCTAGGGTGTCCAGAAAAAGGTATCACAAATGGGTGTTTAAATATCATTAGTGGGGTTAAAAATGGATGTGAAAATTTCATAGATCATTTTTATTTGTAAAAATGTATTAAAAAATCATCCATGAACTTTTCACCCATATTTTTACACCCATATCAAACTGACCATGAATGTTAATCAGCTTATGGATAATAAATGAATCAACTGGAGATTGACAACTCCAGTATTTTGTTTTTAACTGTTCTTTTGAAACTCTTCTAAATTCATTTTTGTTATACATGCAGGTTGAACAATTGCACAAAATCTTCAAGCTTTGTGGCTCCCCACCCAATGAATACTGGAAAAAGACCAAACTTCCTCATGCAACTCTGTTCAAGCCACAGCAACCATATAATAGTTGCCTCCTGGAGACATTTAAAGATTTGCCTGTAACCAGTGTAAATCTGCTACAAACTCTTCTTTCTGTCGAACCAAACAAACGTGGGACTGCCACATTAGCTCTCTCATTGGAGGTAGGTTAGTTTAGCTGTGTTGGTTTTGTATTTGTTAAAAATTACTGAAAGGTTCTATCTTTAGTAATAGTGACTAATTGGAAATACCAGTACTACTGGAAACAACTTACTGTGTCAAATTAATCTCTGTTGCAGAACATAGCCTGTCAATCGCCTTTGTCCATTTTGAACATTGATAGTATTTTTTGGAGCAAATTTATTTTTAATCCTTTTTTTTTCCCTGATAGTATTAGTCTTAGGCACAGGTTGTCCATCATGAATCTGCAAACTTACTGTGAAGCATTGATATATGATTTTGGAGTTTGGACTCTGCTAGTTTTTTGACACAACTTATCACTTTCAGTATTTCAAAACAAAACCTTATGCATGTGATCCATCAAGCTTGCCGACATACCCACCGAGCAAGGAGATTGATGCAAAACACCAGGAAGAGTCAAAAAGGTGAAAATCATTTTCGCTGTCTATTTTATGCAATTTTATTGGCAATGAAAGATTTATTTAGTCACGTATCAACCGGTGTCTCTAGCAACGGATTACCTGTTATGTGATATGGTCAAAACCAAGAGAATATCTGCATGTAGAACTCACCCGGTCGAGTCTGTGACCTTATTTTGATTTCATAAGCTGATCCACTTAAAATTTTCCTTTTCTTGCAAGTATTTCTTGTAGTCTTTTCATGAAATCGTATGGTGACCAACTTTCAGGAAAAAGATTGGTGGGCGAGTTTGTGGACATGAAACAAGGAAACCATCAAGAAAGCCGCTAGGAGTAGGACTCAGTAAATTAGCCCCAGCAGAGGTCTATCTTGCTTTCTCTCTTCTTGAATCGTCGTGCTTCTTCTTATGTGCATGCACAATGATTACATTAGTGGTCTAATTACCATAAAGTAATTCTCACTTAAACTTCTTCTCTTGCAGGATTTGACAAGTCAAACTCAAACTTCACAAAAGGTTGATGATAGATCTGCCCACATCCTTAAAGAGAGTGTTAGCATAGGTGAAGAGGCACCAAAGCCATCTAGCGGTAAACCAGAAGATGCTTCCCATATGAAGAATGCATCTCAAGTAGATATTCACATTCCCTTTCCTGGACCATTACAAGTTTCAAAATCAAGTGGCTTTGCTTGGGCAAAGAGGCGTAAAGAAGACGGTTCAATTAGATCCCATTGTCGATCTATTTCAAGAGGGCATATATTTAATTCATTAGAAACTTGTACGCTAAATTCAAGGGATAATTCCGACTCCAGAAACCATGAAAATAAGGAATCTTGTGGGGGACGCACAAATTCTAGGGGCCATGACCTTTTTGAAATATCTAAGCTTGCAATGCAAAATCAATGGAGTAAGTTTGATCGTCCGGATTCATTTGATACTTCTGATGAGTACCATTCGCAAGAACTATCTATGGCGCTTTATCATAGAGAAGATGCAATGTCCAAGAGAAGTAACCAGGTAAATTTATAAGTTTGTCAGATTCATTGACATGCTGTTACACATTAGATATAATCTGCTGAGGGATGAAACTTATGCGGCTCTTTATACATCGTGTTCTGTTTCCATATATGGAGATTGACATGGCATGCTATTTGAAAGATGAAATTTGGAACTTGTGATGATATAAGGAATGCTTTGAACTTTAAAAGGAAAAAAATAATACTCACATTTTGTTGAAATATTGGCTTTGTTCGACAAAAGTAAATTATAGGAAAACTCAATTTCTGCTTTAGATGATAATTCAATTGACTGATCTCCTACTTAGATAAAGTAATTGAGTTCTTTTTTTTTTACCCTTTTTTTGGTATAAATGGTTGAGGCCAATAGCAGAGAGTAGGGACCCATTGAAGCTTATAGATGATCACGAATTGCTTCAACATTTTTTTGGCTTATTTACCATCGTTAATGTATCATAAATGGATCATGCAATGGCAGTTTAGTTCATATGAGGAGAAACAAAAAGTTTTAGTCTTTACAATAGTTACTTAAAAGAATGACAAAGTTTACTCTTGTTTTTCATAGTAATCGGTTTACCTGACTAGCCCTGGTTAAATAAATTTCTTAGATCAGAAGCCAAACTATGCAATTTACGCGTCCTTGCCTAGACCTGATTCTTATTTGTTTCCCTCCTTACAGAGTTACCAGGATCAAGGCGACAAGGTTGAATTTTCAGGACCCTTACTATCTCAAATGCACAAAGTTGACGAGCTCTTAGAAAGACATGAGCGTCACATCCGACGTACTGTCAGAAGATCGTGGTTTCAGAAAGGTATGACAGTAATATCAAGCAGATTTAGTTACCCTAGGAAGAATCAGTTGGTTGTGTTACTTACAGTTCTATCTTTTCTCCCTTGTTTTTGTGCCTAGACTTCTTGAAATCATTAAAATAACATTAAGGAACTATGCTACTCCAAAGCTAATCGGATGAGAATGTTAGCATGGAATTTCTTTTTAAGGTTGGATCCTTGGATTGCAGGTAAGAAGCATGGGAAATAATTTGCAAGGGTATTTATTCAGGAAGGGTATAAACCTAGAACATCATATAAAAAATGACACAACAAGTCTTTCTAAGAGGGCCGTCACCATTCTTCAAGCACATTGCTGCGAGCAACAAATTAACATCAACATCAGCATGTACAAAGAGTCAGAGACTCGGTATCCGGCAGCACGAGTTGTTACCTATATGCTGGGTAACTCAACAATTTAATCATTTGAGGAACGTTGTCCTTTCAGCTTTCAATTTACAGAAATCAGAAGGGCAGGTAAAAGAAAAGGAGGAGTTTTTTTCCATGGATTCTCTACTTTTGGTCAGGGTTGTAATAGAGATGGAAATTATTTCTGTATGATCTCTAAACTTCCTCCCTCTTCCCTTTCCTATCGTTATCTGCTTGCAAGTCTCATCCAGCAGTGTATATATTTTAACTGTCATGTCTGGCTTGAGTATATGTAGTCTTGTCATCATTGTTGAATGTTTCTATAGGCGTCAGTGGAATCAGGTATAGCAATTTTTCTTTATTAAGGAAAGGAGAGTCCTAATGAGCATGCATGGAGCCCATTTTTGGCATGATGCCATAATCTCTCAAATTTTTACTGTTTCATTTGTTGGTCCGGAGTTTAAAAATCTCACTTTTGATGTTGTTGAGATAGCAGGCAATTGTTCGAAAATCCTAGTAACGTATTCTTTTATACACTCTCTTCGACACACTCTATTAGTAGTAGATTTCATATAAAACCCACTAAATCACGTAAGCTACTTTCTATTTAGTGGATTCCATGTGAATTCCACCTACCAGTAAAAAGTGTTGAAAAGAGTGTGTTGTCAGTATCGCTTAAGTTAGTAATACTATACATGATTGGGGGCTTTTTGGCTGGATAATCCAGTGTTCCAGCACATATCCAAGTTTAACATTTAGTTTTTTATTTGATAGAACAAAACTTAGTGCTTATTTTTATTTATTCTGTTCTATGTGGATAGTACTATTATATACAGTGCAACAACTAGTGTATACAAATTATCACATACACAATATTAAATTTCATAACTTTCTTGTTATTACAATAAAAATATGAAAACAATTAAAGAAAAATAACAAGAATATAGTGAGCCTTTGTGAGTTCCCAAGGGTCAGGCCAACCAAAGTATATGCATCCATTATCTTCAGCCTACACTTGTAGCAACCAATAACTTAAGAAGACAGTTAGCCCAACTGCGTTCTCTACAGAAGCAAGACAGAGAGGATAGTAATTCAAGGAAAACGCAGGGAGAAGCCACACAGAACCAACATCACATGGACATTGTGTATTGTGTATTGTGTATTTAGAAATATCAATCTTATTAGATGGACCAAAATTTGATCTAAAGTTTGAATTTGAGTAATCAAAATAGACAATACACTTTCTTAGCTATGAAGCCAACGGGTTGGAGATGGTAGTATTTTGAACCTAGAAACTCTGACACACGTTAGACTGCCAAAATGACTTTAGCTATAGACCATTGTGGAAATCGTTTGGAAAATCCATATCTGATGTAGAGGGGAGGAATTGAAATTCAACCGGAAAAAAAACTATCATTTCTTTTTTGACAAAATTCTTTTCGAATATCATTTAGCTAATCAGTTTGAACTTTGAAGACCCCTGGCTCGTGAGGTGGATAAGCTTTTTTACACGGTTAAAATCCAGAAATAGAAGGACGCAAATTTTTATTTTTATTTTTATTTTTAACCATAAAGAAACCAGATATGGTTGAATTATTTTATTCATTAAAACAAATCATATCTTTGTAGAAATGTTATAGAATAGTATCTAACATTATACCTAACATTATGCCTATACTCACGTATACTAAAAAGGAAATTAATTGTACTCTATCAATCACAATAAGTACTCTATCAATTACAATAATTAACAAATTATTTGGCATGATTCTTTCCTTCAACACTCCCCCTCAAGTTGGAGTGTATGTTAATGACACCCAACTTGCTGAGTAACATTTCAAACTGTGTTGAACTCAATGGTTTGGTGAATAAGTCAGCTGGTTGGCTTGTGGTTCGAATATAAGCTGTCTGCACTAGCCGACTTTGAATCTTCTCACGTACCAAATGACAATCAATCTCTATGTGCTTCGTTCGTTCATGAAACACTGGATTTGAAGCAATATGCATGGCAGCCTGGTTGTCACAAAACAATGTAACTGGTTGTGTGTGAGTCACCTTCAAGTCTTTCAGTATATTTTTCAACCAAGTAATCTCACAACAGGTAGTGGCCATGGAACGATATTCTGCCTCTGCGCTTGAACACGACACGGTATGTTGCTTCTTAGTTTTCCAAGAGATTGGTGTTTGACCCAGCAAAATACAATAACCAGTTACCGACCTTCTTGTATCCTTGCACCGAGCCCAATCGGCATCACAAAAGGCACGTAGTTCTAGTGAACCTGTAGATGGTAACAAAATTCTCTGACCCGGTGCTTCTTTGATATACCTTAGAACCTTGTGAGCAGCTTCAAGATGAGGTTGCCTAGGCTTGTCCATGAATTGACTCAATACATGGACAACATAAACAAGATCTGGCCTTGTGATGGTGAGGTAAATTAGTCGACCCACAAGACGCCTGTATGGACTTGGATCAACTAACAACTTCCCACTCATTTGTGTGAGTGAAAGGTTCTGTTCAACAGGAAATCGTGAGGGCTTGGCACCTAAGAACCCTGCATCTTCTAGAATTTCTAGAGCATATTTTCTTTGACACAATGTGATTCCTTGTCTTGATCGTGCAACTTCTATCCCCAAGAAATATTTAAGTGGCCCCATGTCTTTCAACTTAAAATGATTTGAGAGGAAATGTTTGGTGCTTATAATGTCCTGCAGGTTGTTGCCCGCTAATATCACATCATCAACATAAATTAATAATGCAATAAAACTACCTGCATGGTTTCGAACAAACAGCGAGTAGTCTGACCATGATTGCTGAAATCCGGCCTTCTTAAGGGCACTAGACAGTTTTAAGAACCATTGTCGCGATGCCTGTTTTAAACCATAAATTGACTTGTGTAGCTTGCAGACACGGTGCTCCCCCTTTCGTTCGAAACCGGGCGGGATGGACATGTAGACTTCTTCATAGAGATCTCCATGTAAGAAGGCGTTATTAACGTCAAGTTGGTGCAAGTGCCATCCTCGTACGGCTGCAACACTAAGGAGTACTCGGACTGTTGTGAGTTTAGCAACAGGAGCAAAAGTCTCTCGGTAATCAATACCTTCAATTTGACTATAGCCTTTTGCAACCAAGCGAGCTTTGTAACGCTCAACAGTTCCGTCGGGGTTGAGTTTGATTTTGTAAACCCATTTGCAACCGATAGGCTTTTTGTGAGATGGCAGAGGGGCAAGACTCCAAGTATTGTTGGCTTGCAGGGCTTGGATTTCATGATGCATGGCGTCACGCCACCTTGGATCTCGATTGGCCTGTTGAAAATTCTTGGGTTCTTTGTTAAGGGTAAGTTGAGTGGTAAATGCTTTATGACTTAGGGAAAGACAATCATAAGATAAAAATTGGAAAAGAGGATGAGAAGTACCTTGGGAGGTGACCACGTTCGTTGAAGATGAAGGAACGTTCCTAGATGGGAGGGTTGCCTCAACATGAAAGTCCTGTAAAAATGTTGGTATTTTAGTAGATCTAGTGGAGTGTCTTGGTGGTGGTGGTGGTGGTGGTGGCGGTGTGATTTTCGTTTGATTGTGAGTGGTGTTCTCGGGTGGGAGATTTTTAATGGCAGGTTGGGGCATTATTTCAAGGGATGGCATATTTATGGAAGGTGATGGGGGGTCTTGGTCTAAATATGATGGATTTAATGGTTCAAAATTGGAAGGTTGTGGGATTTGAGGGTTATCGGTGCTATAAGGAGTGTTTGGGTCTATAGTGTTTGTGGTATTCTTAGGAAGAAAAGGATAAGGTGAAATAGGGTGAGGCATTGATGGTGTGGCAGCGAAAGTTTTTGATGTTTTGAATGGAAATACGTCCTCATAAAAAAGAACATCGCGTGAAACAAATACCTTTTGAAGTTGAAGGTCAAATACACGATATCCTTTTTGGGCACAAGGGTAGCCAAGGAAAAGACAACAAGTGGGACGAGGGTCAAATTAAGTGGGCTTGTTCATAATGTTAGAGTACAATTATTCACAATGCATATTGCTTCAAATCCAGTGTTTCATGAACGAACGAAGCACATAGAGATCGATTGTCATTTGGTACGTGAGAAGATTCAAAGTGGGCTAGTGGGGTGTGTGGATGCGAAACACAAACAACCGAAGACTCTTAGTTGTGAATAATTGGGGGGGGTTCATTGAGTAATTTTTCATATGGTGTTTTACCTTGAAGGAGTGGTGTAGGTGTGCGATTGACGAGGTATGTTGAAGTGAGGATAGCATCCCCCAAAAGTGTTTTGGAAGACCACTTTGAAAAAGCAAAGCACAGAAACATTTAGCAAATGTCTATGTTTGCGCTCAGCAACACCATTTTGTTGGGGTGTGTTGACGCAACTAGATTGATGGATGATTCCTTTCATGGCATAAAAATTATATATTTTGAATTCTGGACCGTTATCACTACGAACAATTTTGACATTGGCATTGAATTGGTTTTCAACCATGTTAATGAACTTGATCAAGAAGTTACGTGTTTCTGATTTTTATTTCATCAAATAAACCCATGTGTTTCTTGTGTAATCATCAAGGATAAAGTTGGGAGAGAAAATAATCTTGCCAACATGTGTGACTTGTGCCAATGAGGCCATTTGGTAACTCAACAGTATGATTTTCAACAGTTTTTGAAGCAGTGAGGAGATGAGGGCTACAAACAATGTGGTCAGTAGCACCATTATCGACTATCGAGGATCCAAATAATTTTCTTTCCATTTTGAGTGAATGGAAAGGCTTTACCTGAGAATTCATCATGATTTGAATTTTTACCAACTTGATTGGCTAAATTATTGCAATGAGTCCATTGCAAAAGTTCATCAAAGTTATTCTCCTTTGGCTTCAAGATAGATCCATCAACGAGACCGATTTTGTTTTTGACCGTCAAGGCCATGCTCATGGACTGAACCCATGTGTTGTAGTTGTCTTCCACCAGAGGTTGTGGTACAAGGACTGCACCTGGTTGGTCTGAATGATGGAGGTAAAGAGGGTGATGGGGTTGTTCCCATTTTGGAGTGGGAGTCATGTCCCGTTTGGTTGATGATGATGGGTTTTTTTTATTATCATCTGTCATGGCTACCTAGGCTAAAGTTTGTGTTTGTTGGATTTCCCAGATCGTTGCTCTGATAACATAAAGAAACCAGATATGGCTGAATTATTTTATTCATTATCACAAATCATTCCTTTATAGAAATGTTACAGAATATGATCCTAACATTATGCCTAACATTATGCTTATACTCACGTATACTAAAAAAGAAATTAATTGTACTCTATCAATTACAATAATTAACAAATTGTTTGGCATGATTCTTTCCTTTAACAAATCATGACATAGGCACGAAGTATCCACCACTGTTACCAATGACTAATCTCTGTCGGGAATATGTTGGGCACACAAGGTGGGTTTTCCCCTCTCAACCAGGTTTTCTCCATATACAAGTCATGACTCAAATCCCTAACCACTTGTTTAAGGTGCTCAAGTCCCTTACCACTTGGACCAATCACATGTTGGTAGAAGGACACAAATTAAATTGACTTTATGTACATGATCTACTAAAATTTATTTTGATGTCTTTCTCTTGGAGAGAAAAAGGATCATAATCTATTATAACCAATAATGATGAGATAGCAGTTAAGTGTTTTGTTATCATTTATTTTATTAAAAAATAATTTTTTTAATTGAATAATCATTTTTTAAAAATTTTAATATGTTTGTTTTTTTTTTAAAAATAATGAAAAGCAAGAAATGATTTTTATAATTAAAAACAAATACAAATCTGTTTATGTTTTTTTTTTAAATTTTTAAAAATAATCAATTGATTATCTTTTAACAAAAAAATTTATTTTTTAATCTTTAACGAACGGACTCCAAATTTAAAATAAAAAAAAATTGAAAAGAGAAAGGAAGTAAAATATTTCAAAGGCAATTTTGACGATTAATAGTAAAATTCACATAACTCTACCCGTAAATCATGTAACCCGAAATCCATAATAGACGCGCGGAAACATAAAGACTGGAATCTGCTTCGTCAACACCAATTTTTGATAAATACTTCTTTCAGTACGGTAACTCGATTGATAAATCGAAACTTGTCAAAATGAAGAAATACAACAAAAGCAGAATCGCAGGTTCCAGTGAAACCCATTACGATCAGAGTGAGACAAACAAGTCTTCATCTTCTTCCAGTTCCTCGGAAGATGTGGGTAACTCAAAAAAGTTCTGGTTACGTTTTTGTTTGTTTGAATTTCTAGAAAACAAAGTTTATATGAAGTGTCATTGATTTTGATGATTATAGGAGGAAGAGGAGGAGATAGAGAAGGAGCTGGCTAATGTAACGTTTGAGGAGTTGCAGAAAGCACGCTCAAATCGGGCACATGCATTTTTCCAGAAAAGCAGAGATGACAAAATGTTAAAAAGGGTCAACAAGAATAGGTATTGTATTTGTAATATAATAATTGATTTATTAACAGTGAACTGTACTTCCGTCATGGTTTTAAATTGCGATTGTGTTGCGATTATAGAAATAGCAGAAATGCTGATAATATGGTCGTAATTTTGGTTGCGTAGACTACCAAAACCGCAATCCCTGTGTTTGGAAGTGATTTTTATTGCACACTTTGGGTTTGGGGATATTGTGGGAAAACAAAAGGGTGGTTTTCTTCTGCCCAAGAAACATATCAAAATAACGGATTTTTTTTGTTTGTTTAGGCCAATGGAAGCTAGTTGCAAGAAGCCAGTGCCTGCTTTTAGAGAGGTCATACAAGCTCCTAAGAAGGTGGGTTGGTTTTTGATTGTATTCAGTATAATGTTCTCTGCTTATATTTATGTTATTGCTTTTCATTGACATGTTGAATAGTTATTGTTTCAAAATCTAAAACGGGTCTTTGGCAGCAAAGCATTCTAATATTTCAGACCTACATTGTAGCAACCAATTGCAGCCTATTGCTTCATGTGCACACTCATTCTCGCACATGATTATGCCTCTGGTTTCGTTATCACGTGTAAATTTAGGATATGAGCTGGTGTATTGTAAACATATTACAGGAATGTCTTTTCATTTAAGTTTTCAAAATTTAGGGGTTGTGCAGCATGATATATGGAAATTATGTTGAATTTGAATATGGATATGATCTTTTCATTTAATATATGTCTGGATATTTTTGCTGAATTGCATATTATTTCAATAATTTCAGGTTGGACGTGATCCGCAATTTGAATCTCTTTGTGGTAGTTTTGACCCTGATGGGTACGTGCACCTCTAGACATGCCATCCTGTTTCTTTTTTCGTTTTTTGGTCTAGTGAATTTGTCAAGAAATGCGATAAGTTTAGCTTCAATCATCATGACAGAATTTAAGCAAATCCATACTAGTGCAAAGCTGTGTTAATTCTGGTTGCCTTTGCCATTTGAGAACATATTCAGTCAAGTGACATGTGGTTACCATTATTATTGGAATAAACAGTTATATACCATTCATGTGAAGACGTCAACTTAGTGAGAATGGTTAAAGCAGTTGATAGAAAAGTTCACATGAAAATAATCCTTAAAAATGTTAATGTGTCATATAATATATTCTTTTTCCACGTCATAGATAATTCTTTTTCTGTAAAAGAAAAACTCCTAAGATCTTGTCTCAAAATGTATTACGTCTGATGTATATTTTTAGTGCATGACAAACAACTGCATTTGATTTGAAAGTATCAATAAATCGCCAATCCATGGTCTGATCGAGACAATTCTATATTTGATTCAACAATCAACACCCACATTCAAGAATGTTCTTGGAGAACTTTCTAAGACTGGTTGCTGGTCTTACCATAGGGATGCAGGATAAATGGATATATTTGTGTGTAACACTATTATTTGAGCATGTATCTTTGAGAGTGGCACTTAGTGTTTTCTTTCTGGATGATACCCCGAACTTTAAGTAGATAGCATTTGATCCTAGCATTTACTTTTTAATAGATTTTATTTAACTAATGCTGGATTATATCTGTGAACAATTTAATGTAAGTGTTTTTTATGTTGCTATTTTATTTTAAGCAAGTGCTTTTAAATAAATCTGGAAGCTTCCCTCGTTTCCTATGATGGGAATTGTGTGGCACTAGCAATACATATACTTGGATTTGCAGGTTTAGGACGAGATATAATTTTTTATTTGAAAGTGATCCTCCTGCTGAAAGAGAGATAGTCTTCCAGATTCTAATTTTAGAATTTTGTCTATAGCTTATTCTATGACATTTCTTTGATGACATGGAAATTTAGGGGTTGCGCATTATGATATGGAAATTGTGTTGAACTTGAATATGGATACGATCTTTTCATTTAATATATGTCTGGATATTTTTGCTGACTTGCATATTATTTCAATAATTTCAGGTTGGACGTGATCCGCGATTTGAATCTCTTTGTGGTAGTTTTGACCCTGATGGGTACGTGCACCTCTAGACATGCCATCCTGTTTCTTTTTTCGTTTTTTGGTCTAGTGAATTTTGTCAAGAAATGCGATAAGTATCGCTTCAATCATCATGACAGAGTTTAAGCAAATCCATACTAGTGTTAATTCTGGTTGCCTTTGCCATTTGAGAGCATATTCAGTCAAGTGACATTTGGTTACCATTATTATTGGAATAAACAGTTAGATACCATTCATTTGAAGACGTCAACTTAGTGAGAATGGTTAAAGCAGTTGATAGAAAAGTTCACATGAAAATAATCCTTAAAAATGTTAATGTGTCATATAAAATATTCTTTTTTCCACGTCATAGATAATTCTTTTTCTGTAAAAGGAAAACACCTAAGATCTTGTCTCAAAATGTATTACGTCTCATGTATATTTTTAGTGCATGACAAACAACTGCATTTGATTTGAAAGTATCAATAAATCGTCAATCCATGGTCTGATCGAGACAATTCTATATTTGATTCAACAATCAACACCCACATTCAAGAATGTTCTTGGAGAACTTTCTAAGACTGGTTGCTGGTCTTACCATAGGGATGCAGGATAAATGGATATATTTGTGTGTAACACTATTATTTGAGCATGTATCTTTGAGAGTGGCATTTAGTGTCTTCTTTCTGGATGAAAGCCCGACCTTTAAGTAGATTGCATTCGATCCTAGCATTTGCTTTTTAATAGATTTTATTTAACTAATGCTGGATTATATCTGTGAACAATTTAATGCAAGTGTTTTTTATGTTGCTATTTTATTTTAAGCAAGCGCTTTTAAATAAATCTGGAAGCTTCCCTCGTTTCCTATGATGGGAATTGTGTGGCACTAGCAATACATATACTGGAATTTGCAGGTTTAGGACGAGATATAATTTTTTATTTGAAAGTGATCCTCCTGCTGAAAGAGAGATAGTCTTCCAGATTCTAATTTTAGAATTTTGTCTATAGCTTATTCTATGACATTTCTTTGATGACATGGAAATTTAGGGGTTGCGCATTATGATATGGAAATTATGTTGAACTTGAATATGGATACGATCTTTTCATTTAATATATGTCTGGATATTTTTGCTGACTTGCATATTATTTCAATAATTTCAGGTTGGACGTGATCCGCGATTTGAATCTCTTTGTGGTAGTTTTGACCCAGATGGGTACGTGCACCTCTAGACATGCCATCCTGTTTCTTTTTTCGTTTTTTGGTCTAGTGAATTTTGTCAAGAAATGCGATAAGTATAGCTTCAATCATCATGACAGAGTTTAAGCAAATCCATACTAGTGTTAATTCTGGTTGCCTTTGCCATTTGAGAGCATATTCAGTCAAGTGACATTTGGTTACCATTATTATTGTAATAAACAGTTAGATACCATTCATGTGAAGACGTCAACTTAGTGAGAATGGTTAAAGCTTGATAGAAAAGTTCACATGAAAGTATCAATAAATCGTCAATCCATGGTCCGATCGAGACAATTCTATATTTGATTCAACAATCAACACCCACATTCAAGAATGTTCTTGGAGAACTTTCTAAGACTGGTTGCTTTGGTCTTACCATAGGGATGCAGGGATAAATGGATATATTTGTGTGTAACACTATTATTTGAGCATGTATCTTTGAGAGTGGCATTTAGTGTCTTCTTTACGGATGAAAGCCCGACCTTTAAGTAGATTGCATTCGATCCTAGCATTTGCTTTTTAATAGATTTTATTTAACTAATGCTTTGGATTATATCTGTGGAACAATTTAATGCAAGTGTTTTTTATGTTGCTATTTTATTTTAAGCAAGCGCTTTTAAATAAATCTGGAAGCTTCCCTCGTTTCCTATGATGGGAATTGTGTGGCACTAGCAATACATATCTTTGGAATTTGCGGGTTTAGGACGAGATATAATTTTTTATTTGAAAGTGATCCTCCTGTTGAAAGAGAGGTAGTCTTCCGATTCTAATTTTAGAATTTTGTCTATAGCTTATTCTATGACATTTCTTTGATGACATGGAAATTTAGGGGTTGCGCATTATGATATGGAAATTATGTTGAACTTGAATATGGATACGATCTTTTCATTTAATATATGTCTGGATATTTTTGCTGACTTGCATATTATTTCAATAATTTCAGGTTGGACGTGATCCGCGATTTGAATCTCTTTGTGGTAGTTTTGACCCAGATGGGTACGTGCACCTCTAGACATGCCATCCTGTTTCTTTTTTCGTTTTTTGGTCTAGTGAATTTTGTCAAGAAATGCGATAAGTATAGCTTCAATCATCATGACAGAGTTTAAGCAAATCCATACTAGTGTTAATTCTGGTTGCCTTTGCCATTTGAGAGCATATTCAGTCAAGTGACATTTGGTTACCATTATTATTGTAATAAACAGTTAGATACCATTCATGTGAAGACGTCAACTTAGTGAGAATGGTTAAAGCAGTTGATAGAAAAGTTCACATGAAAGTATCAATAAATCGTCAATCCATGGTCTGATCGAGACAATTCTATATTTGATTCAACAATCAACACCCACATTCAAGAATGTTCTTGGAGAACTTTCTAAGACTGGTTGCTGGTCTTACCATAGGGATGCAGGATAAATGGATATATTTGTGTGTAACACTATTATTTGAGCATGTATCTTTGAGAGTGGCATTTAGTGTCTTCTTTCTGGATGAAAGCCCGACCTTTAAGTAGATTGCATTCGATCCTAGCATTTGCTTTTTAATAGATTTTATTTAACTAATGCTGGATTATATCTGTGAACAATTTAATGCAAGTGTTTTTTATGTTGCTATTTTATTTTAAGCAAGCGCTTTTAAATAAATCTGGAAGCTTCCCTCGTTTCCTATGATGGGAATTGTGTGGCACTAGCAATACATATACTGGAATTTGCAGGTTTAGGACGAGATATAATTTTTTATTTGAAAGTGATCCTCCTGCTGAAAGAGAGGTAGTCTTCCAGATTCTAATTTTAGAATTTTGTCTATAGCTTATTCTATGACATTTCTTTGATGACATGGAAATTTAGGGGTTGCGCATTATGATATGGAAATTATGTTGAACTTGAATATGGATACGATCTTTTCATTTAATATATGTCTGGATATTTTTGCTGACTTGCATATTATTTCAATAATTTCAGGTTGGACGTGATCCGCGATTTGAATCTCTTTGTGGTAGTTTTGACCCAGATGGGTACGTGCACCTCTAGACATGCCATCCTGTTTCTTTTTTCGTTTTTTGGTCTAGTGAATTTTGTCAAGAAATGCGATAAGTATAGCTTCAATCATCATGACAGAGTTTAAGCAAATCCATACTAGTGTTAATTCTGGTTGCCTTTGCCATTTGAGAGCATATTCAGTCAAGTGACATTTGGTTACCATTATTATTGTAATAAACAGTTAGATACCATTCATGTGAAGACGTCAACTTAGTGAGAATGGTTAAAGCAGTTGATAGAAAAGTTCACATGAAAATAATCCTTAAAAATGTTAATGTGTCATATAATATATTCTTTTTCCACGTCATAGATAATTCTTTTTCTGTAAAAGAAAAACTCCTAAGATCTTGTCTCAAAATGTATTACGTCTGATGTATATTTTTAGTGCATGACAAACAACTGCATTTGATTTGAAAGTATCAATAAATAGCCAATCCATGGTCTGATCGAGACAATTCTATATTTGATTCAACAATCAACACCCACATTCAAGAATGTTCTTGGAGAACTTTCTAAGACTGGTTGCTGGTCTTACCATAGGGATGCAGGATAAATGGATATATTTGTGTGTAACACTATTATTTGAGCATGTATCTTTGAGAGTGTCATTTAGTGTCTTCTTTCTGGATGATACCCCGAACTTTAAGTAGATAGCATTTGATCCTAGCATTTGCTTTTTAATAGATTTTATTTAACTAATGCTGGATTATATCTGTGAACAATTTAATGCAAGTGTTTTTTATGTTGCTATTTTATTTTAAGCAAGTGCTTTTAAATAAATCTGGAAGCTTCCCTTGTTTCCTATGATGGGAATTGTGTGGCACTAGCAATACATATACTTGGATTTGCAGGTTTAGGACGAGATATAATTTTTTATTTGAAAGTGATCTTCCTGCTGAAAGAGAGGTAGTCTTCCAGATTCTAATTTTAGAATTTTGTCTATAGCTTATTCTATGACATTCCTTTGATGACATCTTTTGGGCATAACAGGCTCTTAAGAAGGAATTGAAAAGATATAAAGATCCAAAGAGCATCAATGAAATAGCGGATCTTATATCGTGGATTGTAAGTAGTGTGTTTTTGAAGTTTGTCTTGTACCTCCAGAAGTGTGCCACATGTTGATCAAATCAAATTTACATGTTTTTTTAGGACAAACAATTGAAGCCTGGTTCAGCAAAGCATATTGATGCAGAGATATTGGCTAATCATAAGAAGAAAGAGTGAGAAGCAGCAAAGCAGGGAAAACATCCTTTTTATCTCAAAAAAATGTAATGCTTCTCCTTCCTTGTTCGCTCCTCTCCCTCTATATATATATATATATATGGAATTTCTGCTTATGTTTATTTTTGTCTGCCTTGTTGTAAGAGAATTTAAGGGCCTGCTTAACCAGAAATATCAATATGTGAAGCCAATGTCTGCCTTGATTAGGAGTTATTTTCCTAATTAATAATTGTGACTTGTGTGACACTGTAGGACCAGAAGCCATATCTATGTAGTATGATTTGAAAGAAATCTAGTTGGTTGTTGCTTCCCAATTAGGTTCATTTGCAATCCTATGAATCTAACTGAGGGTTAACAAATGAACTTCAAAGCTTATCAGGCAAATAAATAAGATTGAAGTGAAACATCAACTGACTTTCTTTCTTCTTTTTTCTTGGTTTCTTTGTAGCTAAAATTCGGAAGCAAATGCTTATTGAAAAATATAAGCATCTCAAGGTATGCATTTCTTAGAACATTTCTCTCTGTGTGTTTGCCCCCGTCACCATTATGTCATTTAATAAGTGTGTTTTCTACTGTCTGTCTTTAAACATCATTTTTAGTCGTCTGGCAAACTTGAAGCATATATTGAGAAAAGGAGGAGGAGGAATGCTGCGAAAGGACCATAGATACATGCCATATCGTAGATCCGGTGACAACATGGAATAAGTTTGTTAGCTTTAAGGTTTTTTGTAGATAGCAACAAAAGAATAATGAAAAACTGGTATATGCATTTTCGGTCTATCATATAATCCCTTGTTGAATACCAAAAATGATAATCCCTTGTTGATGCCTAGCATGGTCTTTGTTGTGTGTGTTTACTAGACCGTTTTGCTTTTTGGTTAAGTTAAGAGACGTCCGTCGGGATCTAGGTGGATAATTAGGGAATGGAGTTTGGGAGGATCCAAATCCAACCCCACACCTTGAAACACCACAACTCTCAGATAACCAGGAAAGGTGCCAATACACGGTAATCTTTCAACAACCATTTTATATGTTATGTTGTGGGATAAAGGTCTATATCCTTTGTCTTAGTGAATGATTATTCTATAGTTGCATGTTTTTAGGAGATGCTTATATCCTTATCCAATGAATATGAATAATATAGGTTAGAGCAAGTTTTTTACTTATTTAAAAGAAAGCCTCTTTTAAAAAACATATTAACTTTTGAGTAGTAGAATATTCTATTATTCAGCAGAATTGCCTCTTCTTTTGACCTTTGCTCCGCCTTTTATATTAAGTACCCTCCGTAAAATAAAAAGGTACAATGTATCCGAAATATCGATTGCCCCACTTCTCTACGGGCAATTAGGGAGGTTCGCGGATTGGATCGGTTTTTAGATAAAAAATCATTTGATTTAATGATTGAAACGTGTGGATCGGTTTGCTTCCTAAAAAAAATATGAACCGATTCAATCAAATGGGATTTCGATTTGACTGGATAATTCGGTTTTATTCATATTTTATTTTTTTCTCATGTTAAGTGTCCTTTCTGTTGATTTAATAATGGAAAATGATAATCTTCATTTAAGGGAGCTAATTTAGGGTGTCCAATATCTATTTTAACATCTCTCTAGATTAGAACAATAGGATATTTATGAAAGACATCAACTATTTATTCTTATAAAAAATTATTTGATTTGATGACGAATGAGGAAAATTTTAGAGAATTTGACCAATTTTGAGAGTTTAATAAAAAAAATAATTTTTGATATTCTTTTTAAAACGTTCTTTAGTATTAAATATTCTTTTATGTTAACTCTGTAGTTATTATCACTTATCCTTTTTTTTTCCTTCTTGAATCAACTACAAATAAATTGTATCTAATTATTTTTAAATTTACTTAATTGATTTTTTATTTTTCATGTTTACTCAATCAAGAATAAGTATGATATGTATCAAAACTTTTAGCAAAATGTAAGTTTAAGACATTAACATTTTTTTTTTTTTGCTAGATATTAATATTTATTCTAAACAATTTTATATATGATAACAAAAATATTAAAGAGATTCGGGTCTAAATCTTATGGACCTATAATGACTATGAAGTTGGGCTGTATAACACTACCATAGTGATTTCTTCTGCACAAATAGCCTAAGAAGCACTACATAGTACATACAAATGACCTAGTATTTTATAGCAGGACAATTCTAGATACCATCAAGGCACAGGGCACTTATATACATATATTATTTATATTTAGAATTTCCCCCTATGGAGCTTGCTAAAATCCTGATAAGTGAATTAACTATGGCTTTCGTATCTCGTGTAATTTGCTCTTCTTAGCTTTATTTTGTTTGGGCTTTGGCCCCATTGAACAAAAAAAATAAAATAACTGAAGGGTAGGTTAGTGAAATGTTGTATAATTAATGGATAAAGAAAATAGTGGAGTTCTTAATGAGGAGAAACATATTCTAATTAATAAAGAATAACTTTTAAAAGTATTGATTAGATTTTAATTTTGATGCAAAAGTAACATAATTATTATTTTTAAAAAAACATAAACATTATTATCTATTATTCAAAAATACTTTTATTCAAATGTGTATAATTATATTATGTTATTTTCTTTCTTTTACCCCGGTATCCGAGCAAGTTAAACAATGTTTGCTCTTTTAGAAATTCATTTTGTTTTTTTTTTGTGCTCTATTAAATTTACAGCATAAATATTTTAAAAATTAACAAAAATGAAGGGGGTAAATAAATACCTTATTTCTAGGAAAAAAAACATTTCTTCGTTGGTAACCACTAAATTATATTTCTTTTTACTTTTACATATATATTATATTTTATTTTATGTGTGTTAATATATAAATAACAAATTTTTAAGTTTCTTATTCCATTTTTATCATCATAATGGTACATTAAATATAAATAATATAAATTGTTTCTTTGGTAAAGTTGAAAATTATTTAAAATATTTATTCTACCAAAAAATTAGGAAATCTAAATCATCATCGTGTCCAAGCAAATTTTTTTTACAAACGTGAGTGTGGAGATGAATATTATAATACCCTATCAATCCTTATATTAGCCATTAATGAGAGATAAATGCACGCGCATCACCGAATATTTATTTGGCCATAATGCCTACATTTACTCTGCCAGATTAGCCTTGAGTTTAATTGTAGCCTAAGTGGTTGGAATGGATATATAATTATGTAAATTTAAGTAAAGAAAATCAAATTATGTAATTACGCTAACCACAGCTAGTCCTGGACTGGGTCCAGAACCTGCATGAAATAAGCTGGATCGAAGACGATGCGCATAATGTACAAGTAGTTAGTTCCAATTCCAACTTCTGAATTTCGTCATTGGAATTCGACATGATATATCAGATATATAAGCAGTTTGCTCCGTGTGTGGAACACAACAGAGTAGCAAAAGGATAGAGGCAAGAATCTTGGAATGATTGTGTTTTATAGCAGTTGTCATTTTTTAAATAGATGGGTACATTATCGTGATGATGAAAGTGAGAGAGGGACCATTAGGTTATAATACATATCTTATCATATAATACACCACTGCCATTGGAAAAAAGCATCACGTTCATTGAATATCAGATGTTTCTTTTTTTCTTTTTACGAAACATATACTAATTAGTCCTTTGGGTTGAGTGGATCAAGTAGAATATGCTTATAGCTTTGATTTGATTGAACCTTAATTCTCAGCCTCCGAATAAGGGTGACTCTAAATGAATCTGAATCCGATTCATCAGGTCCTCCTCTTTATAAGGGTTGGTTGCTTCCACTCAACTGATAGATGTTATTATTGTAGAATTAATAGCCAGCTATCCATAACCACATAACCATGCTGATAATAAATTTTAAACGTTTTTTATTATGAAAATTCAAGTATCCAAAAATTTAAAGCAAGTTTAATGAAATTACTAAATTCAATTACCAGGATTACAACTTTAAAATTTCCATCAAAATCTTTAAATTTTTAGAATTATTTTAAGAGTTTATTTATAATATATTAATGTAAAGTTTTTTTATTATCTATCAATTACAAATCATATTTTTTTTATTGATAGTCCATACCAGTCACTAGAGGTAGAATTATTGTTTTCTTTAACAGCTATAATAGACGATGGACCCGTACAATACACAGGAGAAATATGTGTGAGCAATATAATTTCATATTATTTAAAAACGTGATTCATTTTTATTTGGAAATTTGTTTTTCGCTTCTTAAAAGTATTAAGATTATAAAATATTATCCATAAATAAATATCAAGGTAACACAAACACAATCTTACTAATTAAGGTAACACAAATACAATACACTCTTGTATCACGTGTACCTGTGCGATGTATGGATAAAGTATTTGTTGGAATAATTTATTTTATAAATGAAAAATTATAAGATAAGCAAAAGTTGTTGACAAATTAATATTAACATGATATTTTTTTCGATCTACTTCGAGGAGTATCCCACCGCCAACCTGAGACGGGGACTAATCTCTCGCGGGAGTTTGTTCCACACCTCTATGGGTGGCATCCCTCCCAGCTGAGGTTTTTTCCATACCCAAGGCTCGAACCTGAGACCTTGGTAAAGGGACGAGAGACCTTTAACCACTCACGTCAACGTCAGTTGGTTTAACATGATATAATGAGATATAAAGGTTTTCTGCATAAAGTAAGACCAAATATATGTTCAAGATAACAGAAATTATTATACTTCAACATTCCTTTACTCTACTTTTTTCAACTGTCCCTTTAACTCAATTCAATCAATGCTTATAGTATATATCAGAAACACAATATATAATATAATTAATGACATTTCACTTCAAAAAACAGTTTTTAAATAAAGGAATTATTAGAAATTTTACAAATATCATGTCATATATTAGATTAAATTGATTGCGGTTATGTTATCTCTAAAATATAAAGCAAATTCTAACAACCCAAATGTAGAATCAAATTGGCCTCACTCACACAAAATTTCACACCAAGAATAAATCACAAAACAGAATTTTAAAAAAAGGACCTAAGAAATTTTAAAAATATAATGACATATATTAGATTAAACTTATTGTAGTTATGTTATCTTCCCGTCAAAGCAAACATAAGTAATATTAAACGTCGTTACAAAGATAGTAATATTACAAAGCTAATAATATTATTTATATAAATTTCACACTTTTTATTATTTGATTATAAATAATTCGATTTATTTTTTACATATTTATATTTTAATTCCGCCAATAAAAGTCTATGGGACACTATGCGTGAATATCATCTTTCAAAAAAACATATAATCAAAATAAAACAGGTTGCACACAAAAATAATAATGAACAAATAAAAGAGGGGCTTTTGCTTGATCACGTGGAATGTTTCCCACCGGACAATGCGAAAAGCAAGAAATCTATATTATAGGAATATAAAAATTAAAATTTTTATTATTTTTATCAAACAAACGTAGATAAAATTATAAATAAAAAAACTTTATTAGAATTTAATTCTGATATATTATCATTATAAAGTTTTTAACCCTATCAACTAATCACAAATCATCTTATATGTGATTCATAAGGTAGTTATGGTAAAAGTCAAATATTTTTAATGAAGTAACAATTTATGATTAATTGATAATATAAAAAATAATCACACTAATTGTACATAACAATTAAATCATTTTATTATATATGATAATAATAATGTGGACTGACTCGCTAATTAGAGCTTAAAAAAACAATTTGTGTTTGATCCTCCTGCTAATCTTGTCTTACATATGCTTCGTGATGTTTCAGAGGCTTACTTATCTCGTGTAGTATCTGCTTAGGTTCTTCAGCTTTTATTTTTGGGCTTATGCCTCGATGTATATATATAAAAAAAACACTTATTCTAGATATATCATTACTGCAAATATTTTTATATTATTAATTAATTACTCATAGACACATTATCAAGAATGTGTGGGACCCACTAAAAAATTCCTTCCTTTTTCATTGACAAACCAAATGAGGGAAAATATGGTTTTCCTCTCATTTTCTTTCCATCCATTTTCTGATAAAGGCCAAACCTAGTATAAGTTTTGAACCTGCAACCGTGCATATACCTACATATTATACGCTCGTTCGTAATTAGGCCAATAATTAAGATTTATTTTTAATAATATACCTTATATGATCAGTTACACTCTCTGAAGCAGTCATTATTATAAGAAAATTCATTATTTTCTGAAAACTTTATTATTCTTCCTAACTTTTCATTTTGCTTTAACATACTATTGCATGATGATCATCAAAGAAAAGGCTGAAATAGCATTAAACATATTTAACAATCCCCCATACTTCTGACATGTTTCTTTACTTCTAATCTAAAATTTACTGAGTGTTTTCAAATGGGGAAAAAATGTACATATGCCTCTATGATTTATTTTATTCCGGGATCTGAATTGGTTGGAGTTGGGGAGTGAGGCTAGGAATTATTTCACTACACTCTATTCTATGCGAGGTAAAATAAATTTACAATCAAATTGTAACCACAGGTGCCGTGCATTAGGGGATAAGAAAGCCAGGAAATAAATATGTGCATAGTAAGACTGTGTGTCTGTATGTGTGTATATGCGAATCATGCAATGACAAATTTAATCACGGGGTTGCTCAGCAATCTCCATTGAGTGTCCCTTACAATCAAAGGTACACTATGGTCCAAGGAATCACAGGCCCGAGGCCTGTCACTGTTCTCCCCATCTCTGTGTACATTGCCATGTGATTGTTGGTCAACGTTGGAGAAAAGTCAAGTAAATTAATGGTGAGATGATAATAATGGAGCAAAGTGTCGTCCACAAAATGATTGTGACCACTATATGCAGCCCAACATTGTCTGAGGAAGAATACACGATAAAGTGGGACTCGAAGGGTTGGCCTAGTCGAAGTGTGTTAGGTTCGTCAGCTAGAAAAGTGTGTATGGGGATATTCTTAAAATGTGATGGTATGTGGTTTAAGTCCTGGCGAAAAATAAAGGAAGAGTCATACCATGTCACTCCAAACCCCAAAATGGTAGCCTCGTCACCATTTTATGCACACAAAAAAAATAATGATCAGGGGAGAGCGATGAAAGTACGTAGGGGAGTGTTTGGGATTTAGGATTCTTATATGAAGAGAGAGGCAAACCTCCTAAATCCCGACACCTTAAAAGAAGTCTTTAAATTTATTTATTTTTTGGTACAATAAGGGGCTGAGGCCCAAAGAAAAACAAATAAAAAAGAAATCATACGGGGTACAGTTGTACAAGAACCCCAGGAATCATCATTAAGTCTTTATTAATTATTAATTAGTCTGTGTTTGGGGTAGTCGTGAAAAATTGGTTATTTCATAATTGATTATAATAGTATCACTTTTCTATTTGAATGTGTTTGTTGAAAAACGATTTTAAAATAATCTATTTCATTTGAGTTGAATAAATAAAATATTTTTATTTGGTGATTCTGGAACCTAGATGCAGTGGTGAGAGAGCCCGTTCAGTGATTCGAAAATTAGGGTTTTCTAAATTCATTATCAATGAGGCCAGAGGATACTCGGGAGGCATCTGGATCCTATGGAAACAAGATGACCTTGTTGTTAATTCTCTGGTTATTAGCGATCAGGTCATTCATGCAGAAGTCTCTTCTAGAGACATAGCACCTTGGGTGCTTTCGGCTATTTATGCAAACCCTCATGAGAATCAAAGGCGTGCGCTTTAGGAGGAAATCTCACAGTTTGCTGGTAACGTGCATGGGGATTGGCTTTTAGTGGGTGACTTCAGCGATATTGTCAATGCCTCTGAACAGAGTGGGGGTGGCATGGTTGATAACCGTAGATGTCAAAATTTCCAAAACTGGATCAATCAATGCAATCTTATGGACTTGGGAGTAGTGGGATCGAGGCTTACCTGGAGAGGACCAAAATGGAATGGTAGGGAAAGAGTGTTCAAAAGGCTGGACCGGGCTTTATGTAAACTGAGATGGAAGGTGAGATTTCATGAGACGATTGTTGTAACCCTCCCAAGGATTCATCCTGACCATCATCCTATTTGCGTCAAGCTAGTGAATGATATTAGAGATTAAGGAGTGAGACCCTTCCGCTTTCTGGCAGCCTGGATGATGCATGAAAAGTATGGGAACGTTGTGAATGATAGTTGGAACCGTGGTAATGACTGGAACCAAAAAATGCAGTACACTCGTACCTCTTTACAGGAATGGAACAGAAACTCCTTTGGGTAATGTCTTTACAGTATGGTCGTAATCCCTTCTTAGAAAAGCTAAAGATGGATCTTAAAAGACAACTTGATGAGATGTTAAAAAGGGAGGAGGTTATCTAGTTCCAAAAGTCCAGGAAACAATGGATTCAAGATGGTGATCGCAACACAAGATTCTACCATACTAAAACCATAACGAGGAGGAGAAAGAGCAAAATTCTGATGCTGAGGTCAAGATGAGCAGTGGATTGAGGACCAAAACCAACTTGTTCATATGACAATGGATTTCTATAGGATGTTGTTTGAAGAGGATGTGCTAAATAGGGAGTTTTTATCCACCAGAACCAACTTTCCAACACTTAATTTTGATGACATATAACAATGATCGATTGTTTAGCTTCAGGTGAAGAAATCAAGGATGCTTTATTCCATATGGGGCCTCTAAAAGCCCCTGGAGATGATGGATTCCCTATGCTTTTTTACCAAAAAAACTGGAATATTTTAGGGCGTGACCTTATTGATTTTATCCAGCAGCCATGGTGTACCAATGATCTCATTAAAGGCGTGAACAATACCCTCCTTGTCCTTATTCCAAAATTTGACAAACTGGAATTTATTTCACAGTTTAGGCCAATCTCATTGTGCAATGTTGCCTACAAATGCCTAACCAAGGTTATAGTCAATAGACTTAATCCCCTCCTAGGCAGGCTAGTCTAGCCGTATCAAGCGACTTTTGTTCCAGGTAGGAACATTCAGGACAATATTATAATCGCCCACGAACTAATGCACTCTATGAAAAATATGAATGGGAGAAGAGGCTTTATGTCCATCAAAATCGATATTGAAAAGGCTTATGATCGCCTTTCTTGGAAGCTCATTCGTGACTATCTTGAATAAACTGGTCTACCTATGCGTCTAGTGGACCTCATCATGGCATGCATATCTAGTTCAGATATTTCTGTTGGAACCAAAGTGGTTTTGGATTTAATAATCTCTGAGTTTTGATGCTAACAAAAGGATTAAATTTTCTTGACAAAGTGTTAGTTGAGATATAACATGTGCTTTCAGTTATGCAGGAATACTTTAATATAAGTAAAATAAACTTGGAATAACTTTTCATTGAAAAATACGCGTCCACCCTTGTAGACGGGCTGCTCAAAAACTTTGGTAAAGTTACTTCTTTAGACTGGTTTACTTAAGTAGACGAAGCTCTAAATATTTGCTAGATGAATTCCTAAAGAACTTGTTAGGTACAGCAAGTCCAAAGACTTGATAAATAAGCGCGTCCATCTTACCACGTATGTAGATGGAAGTAATTAGTAGAAGTAAATGAACTGAAAAATAAAGTAATCTAGTAGACGAGCTCTAACCGCCATGTCACCAGACAGAGATCTTTATAACTCATTAAGGAATATCAAGTCCGGAGATTTGATAGACAAAAGGATATGCCACGTCATCAGACGAGCAAAGTAAAATATTGAACAGACTTAGTCTCTCATATAACTAAGTATACGGAGTTTCTTTTTAGACGAGCTCCATCCTTGAAATGAATTAAATGCAATCCGAATCTCTTGATTTTATTTCAAATGATTGATATTTATTTCAATAGAATATTTGTTCTTCACATTTGTTTTATCTGCTTTAAATGTTTCACCTTGTTGTAAAACAAACATAGTACCATCAAGAGATGCAAAAAGCAGAATCGTATAATAAGATACTGCAAAACGATCTGTACGATGACAACTTTATGGTTGAAAAAGCTGGATTATACACAAAGGAGGAACAACAAGTGCTCAAGCTGCAATACTCAGAGGAGTGAACCTCCAATTTCATGCTACCTCGATAACCAATAGTACTATTCATCACTGCCACAATCAAGCTATTAGCCACAACGGATATCATGCTTTAAATGCTATCTCTAAACGGGATTATTCAAAGTAACCGTTGAAGAAATACAAGTGAAGAAGAAGGTAACTATAAATAGAAGACCTCAAGTTTTGAAGAATAACTTCTGCCATTTGATAATCACTCATTCTAATATTCTTTCAAGAGCAAGAGTCTGTATTCTTTAGTTTGAATATTGTTGTAATATTCAACTGATCTTAAATTATCATATCCTCACACATAGTGAGTTAAGAAGATCAAACATTAAATCTCTTTGTTAGAGTTAGAGCCTGAAGAGGCTTGGTAAGAAAGACATACTTGTAGCCTGGATAGGTGTTGAATACTTAGTTGTAATCTATTTGGAGAAATAGTCGATAAATCCTTCAAGTCGAAGGGACTGGACGTAGCTCCTGGTTGGAAGAGAGTAAACTGGGATAAAATCTCTTGTGTGAATCTTCTATCCCTAAACTCTTCAGTTTTATTTGCTTATACTAACTGTGGGGTTTTGATATTGCTTTTTTTAAGCTTCTAAAAGATCTATTTGTGTGTGCTTATTTCTGTGTTAATCTTCTTGTGTAAGAAATTTGTTTTGGAAAAAGGTTGTTTTCGAAAATTATTAACAAACACAATTCAACCCCCCTTCTTGTGTTTGCTTGTGTCAACTTCAATTTCTCTAATCTGGAATGGTAACATTGAGGGTGGGCTTCATCCTTCAAGAGGGATCAGACAAGGTTATCCATTATCACCCTATGTTTTTGTTCTTTTCATGGAGAAATTGTCTCATCTCATTGCTACTGTGGAAAGCAAGGAGTGGACTCCAATCAAGGCAGGTAGGAACGGACTTGCCTTTTCTCACATTCTTTTTGCAGACGACATCCTTTTCTTTGTTGAAGCCAGTGTAAGTCAATTGGGCAAAGTGCTTAAGGTGCTAAATGTATTTTGTGAAGCCTCAGGACACAATATTAATGCTCAGAAAACTCATGTTTTTCTCAAAAATGTTGACCAATTTACAAGGGATAGCATCATTGAGAGATGCGGATTTACACCTGCAGTGGGACTGGGCAAATACCTAGGCTCAATAACACATCATGGAAGAAGGAAGAAAGATGGATACAAAAGCATTCTAGATAGGATGAACACTAGTCTTGCGGGATGGAAAGCTCAATGCTTATCTATGGCTGGCAGAGTCACCCTTGCACAATCAGTACTGGGATGAATAGGAACCTTTACTATGCAACACTCCCGATTGCCAGTGTCCACAAGCAAAGAGATGGAGAAAATCCAAAGGAACTTTGTTTGGGGCTCTAGCCCAGAAAGAAGAAGGCAACATCTTGTGAGCTGGGAGGTCATGTGCCTCCCTAAAAGCGTTGGGGGCTTGGTTTCAAGAATTTGAACCTTATGAACGATGCCTTCATGCTAAAGCTTGGTTGGGAAATTCTTTCCGAACCTGAGACTCTATGGTTAGAGGTGATAAAAGGGAAATATGGGAGAGGCTTGGATTTAAGAAGGGAATCCAAATGCCTTCCACAAGACTCTAACCTGTGGAAGAGTATCCAATGCTTATGGGATAAACTCTTGACAGGTTTGCGCATGGATGTTGGTAATGGAGAGGACACTCTTTTATGGCATGATAATTGGATAGGAGGGAACTTTACGCTACAACATTAGTGCCCCACTGAAGGTTCATTGCAAGAGAATTACTCATTTGTTAAGGATTGGGTGAACGACATAGGAGCATGGGATTTAATGAAGCTAGAAGGAGTGCTCCCTATGGAAGTTATTCAGAAGACAGTGGTCTGTCTCCCTCCTCGTCCGAATGAGGAAAATGATAGGTTAGCATGGGATGGAGCTATTGATGGGGACTTTCATGTAAGAGATGGTAATGCCTTGATGCATGGGAATTGCTCCCACCCTAGAGAGTATCTTTGGCGTAGGCTTTGGAAATAGACGGGACCGAGAAGGATGCAGCTCCACCTTTGGAAATTTTGTCTTGATCGTCTCCCCACTAATCAGAGTCACTGCAATTGGAGTTCATGCTCTCCAGAGTGTCCCCGCTGTCCTGGGTAGGCCGAAACTACGTTGCATGTGTTAAGGGACTATGTCATGGCTAGCAGAATCTGGATCCCTATTTTGCATCATGACAAGGTGACATAATTCTACTCCCCAAGCTTACTGGATTGGGTCGATGGAAACCTGAGAAGTTCTTTCGGTTTTGGAGATCGTAACCATTGGGTTAATGCCTTCTTTGTCACTTGCTATTGGCTATGGGTTTGGAGGAACAAACAGACCCATGAAGAATGATTTAGTAGAATGACCACACCTCATGTGTGGATCTTGGAACAAGCCTTGCAAATTCAGCAGGCAAGAAACGAGGTCAAGCTTGGTTTCAATAGGTCCAACCGATACTTAACAAATATTAGATGGGAGGCCCCATATGGTGGTTGGTATAAACTCAATTGTGATGGGGTTGGCAAGGGAAATACGGGCCTTACTGGGAAAAACCCAAGTCCCACATTGACTAGAGATAGTATCTAATGAGAGCTTATAAGTAGTGGGCAATGCTTATCCTATGAGCTAGCTTTTGGGATTGAGTTAGGTCCAAAATCTAATATGGTATCAGAGCTATCCTAGATCCATTGTTGGACCACCAACCATGTTATCCACGCACCAAGCCCAATAGTGCTGGGCGTGAGGGGGTGTATTGGGAAAAACCCAAGTCCCACATTGACTAGAGATAGTATCTAATGACAGCTTATAAGTAGTGAGCAATCCTCATCCTATGAGCTAGCTTTTGGGATTGAGTTAGGTCCAAAATCTAATAGGCCTATTTGGGTGTGGTGGGTTGATCCGCAAAGAAGATGGCGCAATTCAACATTTGTGGCAGAGTTTTGGGCTATTTTACAGGGACTAGAATTTGCATGGAACAAAGGGATAAGAAAACAGGTGGTTGAGTCAGATAATGCCTCCATTATTTCTCTCATCAACTCTGATTCCACCGGTAACAAACGCAATAAATTCTTGGACCGCATCCACAAGTGGTTTCAAAAGGAATGGGAGTTAGACTTCCACCATGTATACAGGGAATGCAACATGTGTGCAGACTGACTAGCGAATTAGAGCTTATCTCATCTTTTAGGTTTTCATATTGTTCTGAGCCCACCTATGGACTTGGTTTACCTTTTAGTTGGTGATGCTAGTGGGGCTTCCTTCCCCGTAACATTGTTAGTTTGTAATTATTTATTGGGCTTCTAAGTCCCGTTTAATATCCAAAAAAAAAAAAAATTATACAGAAAATTACAAAAACTAGCATGAAGTTATTATATAATTTAATAATATTTGTTTGGTAATTAGTTTTGCAGAGGTGAACCTGAAGAAATTTATTGGTTTCAAAATAATCTAACAATATTTTAAAAAAAGTTTCAAAATTTTAATTTCTTTAAAAAAACCTTTTTTCTCAATTTTTTTTTTTTTGTAATTTGATCTGATTTGGAAAATATGTCAAATTAAATCAAAAAAGTTTTTTTTAAAAATAAAAGTTGTTTCCTTAAATTATGATCTAATGCAAACAAACTATTGCCTAGGCCAATTTGTTCAGGTTAGGCCACAAAAACATCCTTATAAATCCTCTTGATCTAGTGAATTGCACTATCCCAAACATTAATAAAAGACTTATTTTAAATAAACTAGACTTTTGAAATTAATCTTAAAATATCAAAATAAAACATTTTGGACCAAAAATATGGTTTTGTATCCTCAGAAAAATAACTAAGTTTAAATTTTAAAAAAATTAAAAAGGGTTTTTAGCCACGAGGGTGACCAGTAGTTACTTTTATACCAATAGTGAGAACATGGAAGGATACGCGGTGAATGACTAAGAGAATATACATGTGTGAGAGGCCAAATAAATATCTCTCTTTTAATTTTTTGACAAACTAGATAAATTGGTCATATAAATTTTTTTATTTCTCATATTGCTTCTATAAATTTTATTTTTTTAAATTGGTCGTACACGTTACGTTTTATTTTCAAATTAGTCATTTCGATCAACTTTGACCTTATGCCGTCAATTTTGAGCTGATGTGGCTATCATGTTAGACCGACACGTGACATGAACAGTGTTAAGTCGAAATTGATGAAAATGAATAATGTGAAAACGAAATGTAATGTATGGCCTATTTATCTATGAACAAAAATTAAATGCAGTTCCTTGTGTGCAGTTTTTATCGTTATCCAATCATAATTTAACACGTGATTAATCAACCAATGAAAAAAATAAGAATATTTTAAATTTAAATTTAAATAAAATTTTTGATCTATGTGGCATGTTCACAGCACAGAGTGCACCTATTTAACTTCGCCTAAGTTCATTCGTTTATGTATTTTGCCTAATTTTTCTATTCGGAGTTTTATGTGTCCTATCATTCATCAATCACGTAGTTTCCATTCCTTATCCTTTCCTATTTTAGATTATGAGTCCGACAGATCATTCAACAGTTTGTAATCAAAATAATTCCTATGTAAGCATACAATGAATCATTCCCCGTAAAAAAAAAAAAGAAATGATGAAACTGTTTTTCTTTGATTCCCGTGATGACCGAATGTGAAATTTTTCCAATATGAAAAATATATCTGTTTTAGTACATAATAGAGGAGTAATGGATACTGTTCCAGTAAAAAAAAAAGAGAGTAACGGATACTTTTTTTTTATGAATAAGAGTAATGGATACTGTTATAAGGTGTGAAGAAATCTAAATTGTTATAGAAGAAGTGTGATTTTTTTTTAAAATTAAATAAAGACAACATATATTTCAAATTAAATTATTGAAAACTTTGAGATGAATTTTACCTTCAACGGGAGTTTTTTTTTTTTTTTTTTGACATGACCTTTAAACACCAACCCAGTCTGAATTTGCGCAAGTAATTAGTCAAAAACAATATAAAATCTTGCTATTAATAACAACCAATAAGTCCAAACTTACATTTTATTTTAAAGAGTTTAATTTATATGTAATGTCAGTATAAATATTTTTACACCGACAATCCATAAAAATCATGAAATTGATGTCTTTTAAAGTGGTTAGAATAAGAATCAAATATTTATAATAATATGTCAATTTATAATTGATAAACAGTATCAATTTATAATATTATAATTTAATTATAATATATTTATCTGGTTGCCAACAAACATATAGATTATTATATGAGGGCTTCAACAGTAACATACTTCCATTTACTAAGTTGACCTTTCATTGGGACAATAATATGCCAAAACCTAGGTAAGTATTGGAGGCGTCCGTTTCTGCTGATGATAATGATATTATTGCTTTATTATTATAAGCAAGGTTATCTTGTGTATCCTTTCCAATTGACATATTATTAACATCTCCCAAACCTAAGGCACCACAGAAGATCACGCAGCGATTGGTGCCTTCCTTTTGCTGTGAGAGATGCAATCAGGCACCACGGCACTCCCCCACCACTCGACCCTTCATTTTCATTTAGCAGTCCATAGTTAAAACTAGTTTTTAGCACTAGTACAAATGTATAGGTAAACTTTCTATTAAATAAATTTCTTTTAAATTTTATAATATTGATAATTAAAAAAATTATACTATTATAAAAAATATAAAGGTAATATTATGCCTACATTCATTGTTGTTATGATAATGTAGAAAAATTTATAGAATTAATATTTTTTAACAATGCATCACTATATAATTACCAAGCAATATAAAAATATTAAACTAATCGCATGTACAATTTAATTTTTTATTAATACATATAAACTTAAAACTTTATTATAATAATATTAACATTGTACTTGTTACTTTAATTTACTGTACATTATTTTTATTATCATAATAATTATTAGTACTATCACAAATAAGGATTATGTTCACCACCCATTTTACCGTAGATCTACAGAAAAATGAGGATCAGCCTTAGAAAGTAATACAAAAGTTTAACAAATCAATCGACATGTAAAAAAAATGAAAAAGTAGCAAAAATAAAATAAATTAATAGATATAAATAAAAAAATTATTACGAAATAAATACCTTCATATTCATCTTCATTAAATAAAGATTCTATCCATCATACAACAACCAAGCCTTATCCCATTAGGTGGGGTCGGTTAGATTCTATCCATCATAAACTTGAAAATTCATTTCTATAATATCAATAACAATGAACCAATTAAATAAAAATATGTGCTAGGATGTGCAAGTCAGGAGGACAATCTCAAACCTGATCATTGAACCACGGAAGGGTCTTTACCATCCAAGGAGAGGAGGTGAAGGAGTCCGACGGTTTGATCCAAGGTAAGGGCTTTATTAAAGGTCATGATGTTATCACATTGTTCGATTCGGGAGCAACACATTCATTCATTTCATTTAAATGTGCTCAATTCTTAGAGTTACCTGTTACTAAATTGTCATATGATTTGTGTGTTTCTACTCCTGCTAGAGATAGATTGATTACTTCTTCTGTCTGCCTGCAATGTCCTTTATTGTGTCAAGACCTGACTTATATTGTTGATCTGACATGTTTACCTATGTCCGGTCTGGATATTATTTTAGGCATGGACTGGTTGTTTCGTAATAACGCTATTATTGATTATGCTAGTCGAACTATTTCTTTCATTCCACAGTCCATGTCTGTTGACTCTCCTAGGACATAACATCTTATCTCTGCTGCTTCATGTCATAAGTGCTTAGTTGAGGGAGCTCAGGGATATATACTCCTCTTTGCTGCTAAGATAAAGGTTGAGAGTGATATAGCGGCGTTGCCCGTTGTGTGTGAGTTCTCAGATGTGTTTCCTACGGATGTCTCTAGCTTACCTCCAGATAGAGAGATTGAGTTTACCATAGATCTAGTACCTGGGAGTGGGCCTGTATCAGTAGCACCCTATAGGATGGCACCTCTAGAGTTGAGCGAGCTCAAGAAACAGATAGATGGTATGTTACAAAAGGGGTTTATTAGGCCTAGTGTGTCACCTTGGGGAGCACCAGTGCTTCTAGTGAAGAAAAAGGATGGGAGTATGAGGTTGTGTGTTGACTATAGGCAACTGAATAGGGTAACCATCAAGAACAAATATCCCTTGCCTAGGATAGACGACCTATTAGATCAGTTAAGGGGAGCGTCAGTGTTTTCCAAAATAAATCTAAGATCGGGATACCATCAAATTAGAGTTAGAAGCGAGGACATCCCTAAGACAGCATTCAGGACAAGGTATGGGCACTATGAGTATGTAGTGATGCCCTTTGGAGTGACCAACACCCCAGCCGTTTTCATGGACTACATGAACCGGATCTTTAGGACCTTTTTGGACAGGTTTGTGGTGGTGTTCATAGATGATATTTTAATATACTCTAGGACACCAGAAGAACGTGGAGAACACTTAAGGTTGGTGTTGCAGATCTTGAGGGATGAGCGTCTTTATGCCAAACCAGAGAAGTGTGAGTTTTGACTAGACGAGGTAAAGTTTTTAGGACACACAATCTCAAAGGATGGTGTGGCGGTTGATTCCTCTAAAGTTGATGCGGTGTTGGGATGGGAACAGCCTAAGACAGTAACCGAAGTAAGAAGTTTCTGAGGCTTAGCTGGTTACTATAGGAAGTTCATAGAGGGATTCTCTAGATTAGCCTCACCTCTGACCCAGTTGACTAGGAAAGGGAAACCTTTTGTGTGGGACCAGGAGTGTGAGGACGGGTTCCAAAAGCTTAAGAGGAGATTGGTGTCATCACCAGTCTTAACTATACCAGATCCCTTAGTGAGTTTTGTGGTATACTGCGACGCGTCTAAGAATGGCTTGGGATGTGTCTTAATGCAGGAGGGCAAGGTGGTAGCATATGCCTCTAGGCAGCTTAGGCCACATGAAGGGAATTACCCTACCCATGACTTAGAGCTAGCAGCCGTAGTTTTTGCCCTTAAGATTTGGAGGCATTACCTTTACGGGACAAAGTTTGAAGTTTTTAGTGACCATAAGAGCCTAAAATATCTGTTCGACCAGAAGGAGTTGAACATGAGACAACGAAGGTGGATGGAGTTCCTTAAGGACTATGATTTCGAGTTGAAGTACCATATGGGAAAAACCAATGTGGTGGTTGATGCTTTGAGTAGGAAGTCCCTACACGTGTCGAGCTTGATGGTGCAAGAGCTGAACCTCGTGGAGGAGTTTAGGGACATGAATCTGGAGGTGTTGGATGTGTCCTTAAATGTCTTAAGTTTGAAGTTGAATAGGTTGGAAATTAATAGTGACCTTAGAGATGAGGTTAGGCGGGAACAACTTTTAGACCAGGAGTTGCAGTCTCGGTTAGGACAAGAGGGATATGAGTTGTCAGTTGATGGGCTAGTGAAGTTTAAGAATAGGACCGTTGTTCCTAAGGAGGGGAGCCTTAGAGAGAAGATATTAGAGGAAGCTCACAAGGGGAAGTTTACCGTACATCCTGGAATAACTAAGATGTACCAAGACCTTAAGAGGATGTATTGGTGGCCAGGAATGAAAAAGGATGTGGCTAGCTTCGTAACTAGGTGTTTAGTGTGCCAAAAGGTTAAGATAGAACATCAGAAGCCTTCGGGGTTGTTGCAGTCCTTGGAGATTCCAGAATGGAAGTGGGAGAGAATTTCTATGAACTTTGTGATGGGGCTACCTAAGACACGTTTGGGCTTAGACGCCATTTGGGTGATAGTGGATAGGTTGATCAAGTCTGTCCACTTCTTGTCAATTAAGCCAACCTATAGCTTAGACAAGTTGGCCTACCTTTATATCAAGGAAATAGTCAAACTTCATGGGATACCCACCTCCATAGTGTCGGATAGAGACCCGAGGTTTACCTCTAGATTTTGGAGAGCTTTTCAGCAGGCCTTTGGGACTAAGTTGAACCTTAGCACAGCCTATCATCCCCAAACGGATGGTCAGTCAGAGCGGACCATTCAGACCCTTGAGGACATACTTAGAGCGTGTGTCATGGATGAAGGAGGGAGTTGGGATAGATTCCTACCTCTCATTGAGTTTGCGTATAACAATAGTTATCACGCTAGTATAGCCATGGCACCCTATGAGGCCCTATATGGGAGGAAGTGTAGGTCCCCTTTATGTTGGTGTGAGGTAGGTGAGAAAACCTTGATAAGACCTGAATTGGTCCAGGAAACCTCCGAGAGAATAAAAATGATTAGGGAGAGGATGCGCACAGCGCAAAGTAGACAAAAGAGCTATGCCGACAAAAGGATAAAGCCTCTAGAATTCCAGGAAAGTGAGCATGTATTTTTGAGAGTCACTCCTAAGACGGGGGTAGGGAGGTCGATGAAAGTCCGCAAGCTAAATCATCGTTTCATGGGTGACAGGCGGCGCGCGCGAGCGACGCGCGCGTGCGATTCCGGCAAGTGTACCGGACTGTCGTTAAGTAATAAAAGATATCGATCCCACAGAGACTGTGTTCCCGAATCGCACCCAATCGTTAAATTGGTAAATCTGGACTGTATAAAAAGGATTTTTATATTTTGAAATGGTTTTGAATTTAGAGATAGATAAAACAGAATCAAATAAAACAGAAAACAAATCTTTTTTTGGTTTTTAAGATCTAAATGGGTTCCTAGGGATTTAGGTTACCAACAAGATCGTTTATGTTGCTAAGTCGATTACCCTTGTTAATTAGCGAAATTGCCTTGAAGACGAGTTTATCCTCTAATAGTTTAAGCTCCCTCCCGGGTTACAAAAACCGTGCCCAATTGACCCAACCCCTACTCTCGTGGTAGTCGAACTCAGATTGGACCCTTTGCGTTTCGTGACAACTCGTTGATCCTCGAGGGACGGTTTCTAACTCTCGAGATTTCAGTCCCAAGTCTGACTCTATAGATCCGACACCTAAGTTCACCGCTAGGTTCCTCCTTAAAATATCTAAGTCATGCAAATAAACCTAAGTTCACCGCTAGGTTCCTCCTTAGATCATCCACGTCTCGCAAATAAGCGGCCGCCGAATTTTACGAGTGAAAAACACTAGAAATCCTAAGTTCACCGCTAGGTTCCTCCTTAGAATGTCTACGTCCCGCAAATAAGCGGTCGCCAAATTTACGAGTTATTAAAACACTAGAAATCATATCTAAAGAAAATTGAAATTAACGAAGGTATTACATCAAATTCAACATCATAAACGAATCTCGGGCATAGCCCCAATCCCTAGAAACTAAACTACTACTCAAGCCTTGCCATGGAGATGACAAGCTTGGTTGACAACATCATGCAAATACAAAATCAGAGAAGAGAAGAGGAAGAAGAAGATAGATCCTAAAATGTAGCCTAAGTCTATGTGTGTTATGTTGTCCTAGATGTCTCCTAGATGATCCCTTCTGAATTTGCCTGGTCCATATTTATAGACTTGGGAAGTTAGAATCCCAATCTAACTCAAATTCTGATCCAATTCGGTTTCTTCAGGTCCAAGTAATGCGCGTCACGGCCGTGATAGCCATCACGGGCAGGACGTGACGGCTTCTGCCTCGATCACACCTATGGAACTCAGATCTTTCGCGACGCGAGCCTTCATTTCATGGCCATGATGAATATTACGGCTATGGCCGTGACGGTCTCTGACTTGTGGGGGTTTTTGGTCACGGCCGTGATGGTCATCACGGCCAGGCCGTGACAGACTCTGACTTCAGCCTTTCTTCCTTTTCAGTTTTGCTCGATCATGGCCGTGATGGGCATCACGGCTAGGCCGTGATGGGCTCTGTTTGGCTCATTTTCTTCACTTTTAAATCTCCATCTTCATCCAAACTCCATCATGGTTGATCTTGAGCATTTTACCCTTGATTTCTGCAAAATAACACCACGAAAACCGCCTTACCCGTTCCAAAGTAAAATTAACTAAAAATCAAATTAAAAATGTCTAAACTACATGAAAATGCATGCAAAATGATAGACAAAGATGAGGTGAAATCACACTCATCAATGGGACCTTTCAAAATCCTTAAAAGAGTCGGGCATGTTGCTTATCAATTGACTCTTCTGCTACAGTTGGCGAACCTTCATGATGTTTTCCATGTGTCGCAACTCAGAAAATATGTGCCTGATGAATCTCATGTGATAGCTCCCGAGTCTGTACAATTGAAGGATAATTTGATCTACAAGCCAAAGCCTAGTCAAATCTTTGACAAGAGCACTAAGACTCTAAGGAACAAGGCGATTCCATTGGTGAAAGTGTTATGGGACGGATTGACTCTTGAGGAAGTCACCTGGGAGATGGAGGAGGACATCGTGCGTCAATACCCAGATTTTATTATCTAAGGTATGGTAACCTTTAAGTTTGAATATGCCATATGTTAAAATAAGTGCGTGAGTATGAGGCGAATTTCGGGGACGAAATTCTTTAAGGAGGGGAGAAAATGTAACATCCTAAAATTCTAATATAGTTAAAAAAAATTAATTAAGTTATAATATATATATATATATATATAATGATATAATAAAAGTACAATATAATTAAGAGGTTTAGTGTATGGGATATGTTAGTATAAAACTTATTAGAATTGGTAAATAATTACAAAAGAAATATTAAATTAAAATAAATATTAAAAAAAAAGAGAATTAAAAATAAATAAACATATAATTATAGTGTACTAGGCGTATCACCTACATGTAAATAAAAAAAAGGACAAACCTATGCGCTGACACTTGGTATATAAAGGTTAGTAACCAAAAGAAAAAGAATGTGGATCAAGAGCGCCGCAGGAGGTTAGCATTTTCGTCGGTTACTTCCTTTCCTTGCCAGTGTAATTGTAACAACACAGATCCAAGAACGTCACCAAATGGAAGAAGAATTTTTAGGGAAGCACTAATTCTTATCATAAATAATTTTTAGAGTACATTGGAGGTCTTCGAGAGGTGAGTAACAATACTTTTTACGAACCCTTTCCATGGTATATATGATTGTTTGTGTTGACAATGAATTACCATGTGAAATTGGGAGTTTTTAATTGATTTGATGCATATTGCCAGTAACCTAATTTCTAAAATCGGGGGTTTTTTGTTAAAAGGGGAATAAGTTGATTAAATGATGTTGTAAGATGCTTATTTATGTATGACATATTGTGATATTCGTGATTGCTTGTTGTTGGGAGAAATCTATTTGTTTAATTCGTGGAAAATAGTTTGTTACATGCATGAGACATGACATATTTGAGTTATAATATGTTGGATGATGTTTGCCGTAATACCACCTATGATAGGGGTATCGAAAAGTAATACCACCGTAATGGGGTATCGAAAGTAACATCCCCATATAATTGGGATATCGAAAAGAGCAATACCGCCTAAAAAGGGGTATTGAAAGTAACACCGTCACACATTGGGGTGTCGAAAAGAGAGAAATACCGTCATATGCACATGGGAGGTATCGAAATGGAAATGTCCCCGACAGGAGGGTGACATCGAAACACTCCTCGTGAGTAGGGGTGGGCAATGGGACGCCATTGTCGCGTGATGTGTGAATTTATGGCATGCTGGGAAAAGACCAATTTAATTAGGAGGTCTTCGAGCCGCTTAGATTAATCTAGAATTTATTTGGTATATGGAATGTGATGTATTGATATGAGTTATTGTTACGTTATATGCTAGTGAGTTGATGAGATTATTATTGATATTAAAAGTATTTTCTTTTATATATACTATTTTGGAAAATTTGCGGGTGCCATGGGCAGTTTTTCCGGTTACCGCGCCAGCTGAGAACAATGCTATTTTCGAAAATATTTTATAAAACTGTATTGTTGATCACTTGGATTTTATATCTTATTATAAGTATTGTTTTCAGAGGCCGAGGACACCGTCGTTGAGGACCCAGAGACCCGAGGAGTAATCTTCTCATCACTTAGTTGGTTAGTAATGCAGTATGGTTGAGGGTGCTGACGACGTTCTTTTTTTTTGTTTACGTATTATTTTTTTCCGGATTGTAATTAGACGCCCGGTTTTGAGGCTTGTGGTTTTCATTTATGTTTATATTCATTACATGGATATTTTATTACTATATTACTTAATAAGAGGTATTTTCAGACTTTAAGTAATTTTTTTATTTTTCTTTATGAGATATATGTGTTAATTAAATGTTTTAAAGGATTCTTATTGATTTTATCTTGGGATTACTAATGTAATAAAGGGCGTTACACGAATCCTTATGGAGTCACCCCATTGGGAGGCAGAGAACCACCAATAGTTAAGGTACTAAAGTTGCTACCCACGCGGATATGGGTCCGGGTACAGTAATTTTTTGAAACGCGAGTATGGGGACAAGTACTATAATACCCTACCCATTGCCATCTCTATTGATATAGTGGAAGCAACTAGTTCCCATAAAGAAGAAAACCTGAAAAACCCAAGTTCGAATCCTTATAGAGTCAGCCCCATTGGGAGGCTGAGAACCACCAAGAGGTAAAATGTAACGCCCTTCGTTACAATAGTAACCCAAATTAATTTCAATAAAAATCCTTCAAAACATTTAATTAAAAAACACACAAGTCATAAAATTTTTCTCAAATAACTAAGTATGAAAATATCTCGTATTAAATAAAATAATAGTATTTACAAAGTATTGAAAAATATTATTAAATCCAATCATTTGAATAAAAAGTAAAAGCCTTAAAACCGGGCGTCTAATTACAATCTGGGAAAAATAGTATGTAAACCAAAGAACGTCGTCCGCATAATACTCTAAACCATACTACATTACTAACCAACTAGTTAATCAAAGATAACTCTTCAGATCTCAGGATCCTCAACAGCGATGTCCTCGGGATCTGGAAACAACACTTATAATGAGATATAAAATCTCAGTGCACAACAATACATTTATAAAATGTTTTGAAAAATAGTGTTGTTCTCGACCGGTGCGGCAATCGGAAAAACTGTCCATGATATCCGCTAATTTCCCAAAATAATATATAAAAAATACTTTTAATAACAACAAAAATTTCATCAAGTCAAATGCATATAGCATAAGATCAACTCGTCTCAAGGCATCACATTCCACATACCAAGTAAATTCTAAATTAATCCAAGTGACTCGGAGGCCTCATAACTAAACTTGTCTCTTGCCGGCATGCCTTAAATCTCACACATCACATGACAATGACGTCCCATTACCCACCCCTACTCATGAGGAATGTTTCGATGTCACCCTCCTATCGGGTACATTTCTATTTCGATACCTCCCATGTGCACATGGCGGTATTTCTCCCTTTTCGACATCCCAATGTGTGGCGGTGTTACTTTCGATACCCCTTTTTAGGCGGTATTGCTCCTTTTCGACATCCCAATTATATGGGGATGTTACTTTCGATACCTCATTACGGTGGTATTACTTTTCGATATCCCTATCATAGGTGGTATTGCGACAAACATCATACAACATGTTATAATTCAAATATATTATGTCTCATGCATGGAACAAGCTATTTCCCTCAATTTTAAACATATAAACTTCCACCAATAACAAACAATCATGAATATCACAACATATCATACATGAATAAGCACGCTACAACATCAATTAATCAATTAATTCCCCTTTTAAACAAAACCCCAATTTTAGAATTTAGGTTACTAACAATATGCATCAAGTCAATTAAAGAGTCCCGAAACCACATGGTACTCCTTTATCAACAAAAACAATCATATATACCGTGGAAGGGATTCATAAAAAATATTGTTACTTACCTCTTGAAGACCTTCAAAATATTCTAAAAATTATCTATGATAAATCCTTGCGTTCTACCAAATACTTTCTTTTCTCTAGTGGCGTTAATGGATCTTAACACTGTTATGGTTACACTGTCGAACAAAGAAACGTGTGTCAAAGTAGAACCCCTCCTTCTCCATGCGGCACACGGTACTAAAGTTCTCTCCCTAACGTGATTTACTTTTAACATTATGTTATATATTTTATTTTCTTTTCCATTTTTAAAAACCCACACATGCTTTTAGAAAATTGCCATAAGTCAATACCTATACTTGGGATTACGCCCCTGTTTAAGTCCATGTACGTTAGTGTTATATATATTTTTAATTTTAATTTTGTATTTTTTTAATATTAGGTTAAGTAATTTCAATAAATTTTTATACTATCAATTCTTTTACAATAAACCTCTTGATTATATTTTATTTATTTGTACTATATTTTTTTTTCTTTAATAACTTAATATATTTTTCATCAAATTAATTATATTAGAATTTTATGATGTTATATAAAACCCTACTCAATCAGTCGAATCAGAGATTGGTCCCATAACAAGTTCGAAGGGCTTAAGCCATGAAGATCCTCTGATAGACCCACTCGACCCAAAGGACTAAATAGGATGGTTCCAAACCAAAATATATTATTTATAATTAATCGATTTTATAAAATGATATATCAAAATTAAACTGTATATTCATATTCATTAAAATAAAACGTGCAGAGTATGTGCCACGTCGCGAACCACGTAGATTTGGTGGCTTCACCCCCTTGTAGCCTCGCCTACCCAAAAACTATGTTGTCGTTGCAGACAGACACACACACAAAAGAGAGAGACCTTGAGACATAGACAGAAATAGACATGGAGAGAGAAAGAGAGAGAGAGACAGTTCTAAGTTCTAACCTGTAATGTAATGTAATGTAAGGAGTTCTCTCCTTTTCCAGTCCACTACGCTTCTGACTCCCCCTTTTTCATTTTAATTATTCATCCATACACATTTCCCCCGATTTCACCTTCTTTTTATTTTCTGTTAACAAAATAAAAAAAGGTGTTTACCTTTTTTTTTTTAATTTCATTTCACACACGAACGTACTTTTACTTGACTTCAAATTCTCCCTCTGCAACTATCTATACCCCTATTTCCCAAATTGATTGTGATGATTAACTCTTGATCTTTTCACACCTTCCCCCTTCCCCATTTTGAAATCCATTTCCTTTGACTATTCCATCTGGGCGTTCGTTCAGCTTTCCATCGGATCATCACCCACTTTGCTGTCTCGATTGGGCATTTCTGGAATAGGGTATTCGCAAGATCTGTGGCGCCGTTTGTATGGGACAAAAAAGTTCTGATCTTGGTGTGTGGAGCAATTGAATCAGCGGTTTGGATCCGATCGGGGTAGTAACAGCGCCATCAGATGGCGCTGTTCAGAAGGTTCTTCTACCGGAAGCCCCCGGATCGGCTTCTAGAGATCTCCGAGAGAGTTTATGGTATATAACCCCACATTCTATTTTCGTCTCTCTCTCTCTACTTTTCCCAATTTATTACTTATTATTATTTTTATTTTTATTTGCATAAATTCAGCTCATGAATGCATGAATAACTGCAAAACTGGGAACATTTTGGTCCGTTACCGATTTCAACTCTCTCTATGTATGTAACAAGTTAAGGGGCAGCTGAATTTGGAGCTTTTAGGATTCATTTAATGTAAAGAAGCTAAATTACTAGACTTTTGTGTCATTTTGAAACAATGCATATGGTAATGAGCTACAACAATGTGGACTTTTTTTCGAACTTAAATACTTTTTATTTCTCTCTTGTTTCTTCTAGAGGGAATAAATAAATACTCCTGAGAAACGAGACTCATAACAGAAAAAACAAAGCAGTATCTGAGTAGTACAGTATGGTTATTTTTACGTAGTAGTAAAGATGGTAACCGGCAGAATAAAATGGCATCTTCTGTTGAGTCCTAATTGTCTAGGCTCAATCTTCTTAAGCTTCTCTATAACAAATTCTTCTCCTTTGTGCTTAGTTTCTGTTTTGTTCCTCCTAACTTTAAATTAAAATGGAAATACGGATTTTGGGCTTGTGAACAAGTTATCTGGTTCCATGCTTCTGCTTTACCATCATATCTGACTGTTCCTTCTCTGTGTTTTTCAGTTTTTGATTGTTGCTTCTCCACGGATGTCTTGGAAGAAGACGAGTACAGGGTTTATATGGGGGGGATTGTGGCTCAGCTACAGGATCACTTTCCGGATGCTTCTTTCATGGTATTCAACTTCAAAGAAGGGGACAGACGCAGCCAAATCTCAGACATATTTTCTCAGTATGACATGACAGTTATGGAATATCCTCGGCAATATGAGGGTTGTCCACTCCTGCCTTTGGAGATGGTCCATCACTTTCTTCGATCAAGTGAAAGCTGGTTGTCATTGGAGGGGCAACAAAATGTGCTTTTGATGCACTGTGAAAGGGGAGGTTGGCCTGTGTTGGCATTTATGCTAGCAGGTCTTCTATTATACCGGAAACAGTACAGTGGGGAGCTGAAGACTCTTGAAATGGTCTACAAACAAGCTCCCAGAGAACTTCTCCACCTTTTATCTCCTTTGAACCCGCAACCGTCTCACTTCAGATATCTTCAATATATTTCCAGGAGGCATATGATGGGTTCCGAGTGGCCGCCATCAGAAACACCCTTGTATTTAGATTGTCTAATTCTCAGGGACCTTCCACTATTTGACGATGGAAAAGGTTGCAGGCCTGTTGTACGTGTTTATGGTCCTGATCCTTTAAAACTTGCCAATAGAAGTTCAAAGCTTCTTTTTTCAACTTCAAAATCCAAAAAGCACATTAGCCACTACTCACAGGTTATATAAACTTACACTATTGATACTGAATTGTGAATTAAATTAGATCAAACGTCTTAATTAATTCTAATCGCAGGCAGAGTGTATGCTTGTGAAGATTGATATCCATTGTCGTGTTCAAGGGGATGTTGTTCTTGAGTGCATACATTTGAGTGAAGATTTTATTCGCGAGGAGATGATGCTCAGAGTTATGTTCCATACTGCATTTGTGCGGTCAAATATATTGATGCTAAGCCGTGATGATATTGATATTTTGTGGGATGCAAAGGATCAATTTCCCAAGGACTTCAAAGCAGAGGTAAGATATTGTTATTCTTCGGCAAAATCCATTTTCTGAGGCAGTAGGAGTTGAACACATACTCATATCTGTATCAGGTACTTTTTTTGGACGCTGATGCTGTTATACCTGATCTAACCACAGTCAATGTGAGTGAAGATGCAAATGAGACTGAAAGTGCTGAGACCGAAAGCGCTTCACCTGAGGAATTCTATGAAGTGGAAGAGATTTTCAGTAATGTAATTGATGCACAGGAAGGAAGGGGGGAGTATGATTCTCTTGCTTTTCATGACAATGCAGTGCATGATGAAAATCATAAAGAGGTCTGGAAGGAGGATGTGGATCCTCATACTTTTCAGGATTGTCCGCCAGATGATGGGAATCAAAAACAGGTTGGCAGGATGGATTCTGGTATTAATGAGGTGAAAGACATATCTGTTGATGTGAACTACAGGCTCGATGAGGGTTTCAATCCAGATACTCATGCAGTAAAGGACATTGCTGTGGATGAAGGAGAGACTAAGCCAACTTCCACGGTAGTCACATCTGATATGCTTAAAACTCTAGAAACAACGGAGGAAGTCACCTTGGATGTGCATGGGGAATTGGCGCTTATGCAAAACAGGTATGACGAAGATGACAAAACAACAGAAAAGGAATTGGACCCCAAGACTGGGGAGCAGATGTCTGATATTTCCAGGTCTAAATCTGGTAAACTACTTCCATCTGCTGCCAAGAAGCAACTTCCATCAAACTCAAAGCCTGTAGGAGATACACTTTCAGCAAAACAAAAGATTAAACAGCAAGAATCCCAAGGTTTTCAGGCAAAACAAGCTAAGCCGAATACAGAAACTAGGTGGATTCCTTCTAACAAGGGTTCTTATACAAATTCAATGCACGTCTATTATCCACCATCAAGGAATAAAAGTGCACCGGCGGCTCTGTCAAATTTTACCTCATCAAAGGAGAAAGTGGATGATGCCAAAGTAAGGTCTTCATCTGCTCCTGTTGTCTGTGCAGCACTTGTTTCTATTGACCCGAAAAGTTGTAAGATGGCCACTTCAAAATCTTTAGGCTCCATAGCAGAAGCAGATGCAAACAGCTCACCATCACCGTTATTGTCAGTTAAAGAGACATCTCTTGATTCAGCTACTCAAACACAACAACTGAACTCAGAGCAAGAGCAAGTGCTACGGCCTCCCCCACCACCACCACCTCCACCTCCACCTCCGCCCCCCCCTCCACCTCCAACTCATGCTAGAAAATCTTCTTCACATGATTCTGAACTCTTATCGTTACAGGATGATGCATCACCTCAAGCCCCTCCGTCGCCACTAGTATCACCATCATCCTCAATAGGTGGAAAGATATCCACTGCACCACCTCTACCGCCGCCGCCGCCGCCACCACCACCACCACCAACTTTCACATCATTTACCAGACAAAATGTTGGGGAGTATTTACAACCTGCAACTTCTCCTCTTCCTCCTCCCCCTCCACCTCCACCTGCACCTCCACCTCCACCCTCAATTTTTGGGCAAAATAAAGGGAGCTTCCTACCATCTCCACCTCATTGGAAGTCTGTCTATTCATCAACTGCCATAGCTGGAGAGACTAATGGTTCTCTACCACTGACTCCACCTTGCACTGAAAATTTATCAAAACTTTCTGAAGTGCCTACTGCAGCAGTCCCTCCTCCTCCTCCGCCACCGCCAATGCCCCCTCCAAGGTACGGAGTTTCATCCATTCCTCCTCCTCCTACATCTTCCACACATAGGGCTCCAACCTCTCCTTCCCCAACACCCCCAACTGCATCACATAAAGCTCCATTGGCACCCCCTCCTCCACCGACGCCTCCTTTTAGCAATGGTCCAATGCCTCCTCTTCCTTCTAGTAAAGTTCCACCACCTCCACCTCCACCTCCTTTTAGTAGAGCCCCACCATCGCCACCCCCACCTCCTTATAGTGGAGCTCCACCACCACCGCCCCCACCTCCTTTTAGTAGAGCTCCACAGCCACCTCCCCCACCTTTTAGTAAAGCTCCACTACCCCCACCCCCACCTCCACTCAGCATAACTCCACCCCCACCCCCACCACCTCTTCCTTCATCAAGTGGAGCCACACCTCCTCCTCCACCTCTTCCCCCATCAAGTGGAGCCCCACCTCCACCTCCTCCTCCATCAAGTGGAGCCCCACCTCCCCCACCTCCACCATTTCGCGGAGCACCACCACCACCACCTCCTCCAATGCACGGAGCCCCACCTCCCCCACCTCCACCATTTTGCGGAGCACCACCACCACCACCTCCTCCAATGCACGGAGCCCCACCTCCCCCACCTCCACCATTTCGCGGAGCACCGCCACCACCACCTCCTCCAATGCATGGAGCCCCACCACCGCCGCCCCCTCCTATTGGTCGAGGCCCACCTCCCCCACCCCCTCCTGTTGGTCGAGGCCCGCCTCCCCCACCTCCTCCTGGTGCTCCCGGTGCTCCTCCTCCTCCTAGACCTCCTGGTGGTGCACCTCCACCACCTCCACCCTTAGGTTCCAAAGGTGCAAATGGTGGAGCTGATCCAAGAGGGAGAGGGCGTGGATATGCACGGCCTGCAGGAGCTGGTGCAATGGCACCCCGTCGGTCCTCCTTAAAACCTTTACATTGGAGTAAGGTTACAAGGGCGTTGCAAGGAAGTTTATGGGAAGAATTACAGAGACATGGAGAGCCTCAAACGTAATTTGTCTTGTCTACTATTGCATGTGTTTGTCTGAATCATTTCAATTTTGTATAACTGTACACTCTGCTTTCTTTAACCTTATTTTTTGTATTGACTGGTTTTATGTTCTGTCTTAGAGCGCCAGAATTTGATGTTTCAGAGCTAGAGAAGCTTTTCTCTGCCAATGTTCCAAAACCTGCTGATTCTTCTAAAACCGGAGGGCGGCGTAAATCTGTTGGATCTAAAACTGACAAAGTCCACTTGGTATTCTTCTATATGAGTATTATTATTGAATTTGTTTTTTGAAATAAGCCTATGTGTTAGAAGTGTTTTGATTGTTTTCACTTAGGGGGTGTTTACCAAAAACTAGATAACTTGGTATAATAGAGCCGGTTTTAAAATATTAAGTGTTTGGTAAGCACAACAAACTTCAAAAACTATTTCTTATCTACTCCATTTTTACGCTAAAACTAGTTCACAAAAAAGAAGAAAAACCTAATATAAAGTTGGTTAATTCTGTGTATTCCATTTTTATTTTTATTTTTATTTTTATTAATTTCTCCTTTTTTTCTAGAGATGTTTGTTTAAGTTTTTATATTATCTCTTTGCTTTATCTATCTGTGAATTGTTTCTCAATATTTAAAATTTAAATTTGGTTATAATTTCATAATTTTAGAACTAGTTTAAGACAAATCTTAACCAAACTGAGAATAGATCAAAAATAGTTATAAAATAACCTGAATTTATATTACTAGTTTATCATGAACAGTTTTGAGGGTTCACAAACTTCCCCTCAGTCTTTCCTTTTAGAAGTGTAATTCACGACGATTTGTAGTTTTACTTCACAAGGTTGCTAAAATTCAAGACTATATGTATATTAAAATTGGAATTGAATGCCATTTATTTGCATACTTGGTACTTTGTCTGTTAAAAGAAGTCATCTTCATTTTGACCTAACTTGAATGATCAAGTATCTTGCTCTTATTTTGTGGTGAAAACAAATTTATACTTCATTTTTATCATGTCAATAAAATTATCCAGCCTGCATCGATACATTAAACAATCGTTGACCTTATTTTGACCTAACTTGAATGATCAAGTATCTTGCTCTTATTTTGTGGTGAAAACAAATTTATACTTCATTTTTATCATGTCAATAAAATTATCCAGCCTGCATGATACATTAAACATTAAGCATCGTTGACCTTATTTATTTCATCTCTTAGAACAAAATTTATTGTTCTGTTATTGTCCCTTCATTATCTCTTTTATTTTCCAAGAGTTAAAATTCTGAAGCTGCTTAGCTGCAAAATTAATGAATTGGTGAGGTGCATAGTGGTGCAACTTTTTGGCTGTTAGTGCTTAAAGCCAATATTTGTTAAAATGTCATTTGTTTGGTACTTCCCTATTACTGATCAATAACTTGTGTATTTGTATTATTGATTGTAGGTTGACCTAAGGAGGGCTAATAATACTGAAATTATGCTCACTAAGGTTAAGATGCCACTTCCTGATATGATGGTAAGCTGATACTTTGATATGAGCAATTTTTGAAAATTATGAAAGATTTTTTATATTTTTTATAAAGTTAAAGCATTTTATGATGAAAAGAAGCATTCTTTTGCAAAAAAATGGCAGTGAAAAGTATTATTTTTATTCGCATTGAGGATGGTTCTTGAAATAATTTTGATATGTGGGTAGTTAAATACTAAAGCCCGTTGATAGTAGATATTTGCCAGTAACAATATTTTGCCATATCATTTCGGCCACAAACTTTTTCTAACTTCTGAAATCTGCACCTGTAACTATCAGTGGTAAGTATTGTCTAACATGTTAAAATGGATATATTCAGGCTGCAGTACTGGCTATGGATGAATCTGTATTAGATGTTGATCAGGTGGAAAATCTCATTAAGTTTTGTCCTACCAAAGAGGATATGGAACTTTTAAAGGTGAATCTTAACAAATTTATCTATACTTCTTACATCTTGTTTCGGCAATTCAGGTTTTCCATTTCTGGCATCTTCTATAACACTCAGAGGCATTCTTTTACCCTGATTTCTTTTCTTTTCTAATTTTGATTCCTCTCGTTTATGATTATTTAGGGATACACAGGTGACATGGAGAACTTGGGGAAGTGTGAACAGGTGTGCAATGGTTTATTTAGTCATTAATTATATATGATAGTTTTTAACAGAAAAATGTGAGCACAGAGAATTATCTTGGATGCCTTTTGTGGCATATCCATAACCGTTTCATGCCTTGGTGTTATCAAAATAAATTTACATGAAGGATGATTTAGCTGTTTTCGAAGTAAACTTCTGTGTAGTGTTTAGTGATGGGATAAAATTCCCATGCTCTGATTTGAATGGAAATTTAAGTGTACAATAAAGATAAAACCATCCATGAAGTTGCTGGCTACCCATCACTGCATGCATCAAAATCTTGAAGGGAGGTGGGTGGAATGATGAAGAAATGATGTAGCCAGTTGCCAGATGGAGGAGCGAATTCTTTTTAAGAAAAACAATTGTCAGACTATCAATTGAAATTTAATAAATGCAGAACTATGGGTATAAATTGTTAGCTCTGGAGATTGAAGCACTAATTACTGCAATTAAATGATGCTTTAATTTGATAGTGAATCTAACATTCGATAATACCAATAGGTAAAATTGTTGGTAAGGAATGCAGTTCGTCAAAATGGCTATGTATATGAGTTCAAAGTTCATGTATATACAAATGATAGTTTGGTTGCTGGTGCCTGGTTCCTTGTGGAAGAAAACGTTGTTTAAGCATTTACAAATCTCCACCTTTCCCTTTAGATTGTGTTATATAAACCAATTTTTTTGGTCTTTGTTAATTTAATAATTTAGGATCCTATTACATATCTGTATGTATAATCATATCCTTCTATATATATTTGGTTATGTTTCAGTTTTTTTTGGAGTTGATGAAGGTGCCACGGGTGGAATCAAAATTAAGAGTATTCTCTTTCAAGATTCAGTTTGGGTCTCAGGTTTGGCGGTGTCTGTAATTTTTCTGAATGTTTTGTGGATTTGGTCTTTTGCTTCTGTTATCATACTTTCCTCTTTATGCAGGTTACAGAATTTAAGAAGAGTTTAAATACTGTTAACTCTGCCTGTGAAGAGGTACTTTGCTTATGAAACTAATAAATGTTGTGTTGTGTTCTATGAAGCCCAGATAAGTGAAAAACCCTAAAGTATCCGTATCTAACACGTATCCGACACGGATACGGGTACGATACGCCCGGATACGAATCGTACGAGTATCCGATATTTTTTATTTATTTATTTTTTAAAAAACTATTACGGATACGGTATGAGAACGGCTTGGATACAACTTACCATGACCCGGGTACGACTATAAATACTGTGATACGGACGAGACACGGGGGGAGAGTGAGCAGGCTCGTGCTTCGCCGCTTGTGGTTTTTCCGGTTCCCAGGTCTGGTTGCGGAGACAATGGGTTTGAGAAGAAGTTGCTGCGTACTTGTTTCTGCACAATCTCTTTAAGAGAAACGAAGGAGAGGGGGGAAAAGGGGATACTTCAAAAACGAAAATAAACTGAGTATTTGGCAGATCGAAAACAAAGATGAAGTTGGAAGAAGGCAAGAAAGTAACATGAAGAATCTCGGTTCATTTTGAATGGGAGCAAAAGAAAGAGAAATAAATATAATAAATGTGTGCATTGGAAAGTGACATATTACACATTGAGCAGTGTGCAACAGTTTTGGAGAGGGGGGTGCGTTGCAGCTGGCAAAGTAAGTGGGTAATAGTAATACCAATAAATATAAATATAATAAACAAAAATCATTTAATATATTACATGATATTAAAGATTTAAAAAATTAGCATTCAGGATAATACCAAAAAAAATATTATTTAGGATTTTTTATAGGTATTATACAGCTATATAAAAAAAAATTATAAAATTTTAGCAACGTATCCTAGCCGCACCTATATCCTAAATTTTAAAAATTTCCTGTATCCCCGTATCCGTATCGGACATTCGTATCCGGGCTTCATAGGTTGTGTTGCTTGTATTTCTTTGACCTTGTGCATTTTTCTTGGTAATAGGTCCGAAATTCTGTCAAACTGAAGGATATCATGAAGAAAATTCTTTTTTTGGGTAATACATTGAATCAAGGAACAGCAAGGGGTAAGTCTTCTTTTAATTGTGGCAATGTCGTTTTCATTATTTGTTCTGGATATAAAACCATTTATGTGCCTTCAGCCCTTCACTTAATATTTTAAACTTTTGGAAGAGTTGGTTCTTGACATAGTACCAGAGACTCCATGACCAAGTGGTTAGGAGTTTGATCCATGCAGCCCTTGTCCTTCTAAATAAAAGTTGAATTTCACCACAAGGTAGGTTGGACCTGTGCATTATCCACACTTAAAGCCATAAGGCCCATAACGGCTCTTGCGCGAGAGGCATGTTAGATATAAAGAATGATTCATGTGCTTTTACCTAACAATTTAATGTTTTGAGAGAACTGGTTCTTGACACTAGACATAGTAGACATATATGGTTCTAGCTCTGGCTATTATTAACATTTAGATAATAACCGGTCCATCGTATTTGTTAGCAGTCAAACTTTTATGTGGTTTTGTTAGAGCTTGTTTAGTGTAAAAGGCCAGTTTGAGTAAATATCGATATCAAATGTTTTAATTTTTTGCAGGATCTGCAATTGGATTCAAGTTGGATAGTCTCTTAAAGCTCACTGACACTCGTGCCACTAACAATAAGATGACACTAATGCATTATCTTTGCAAGGTATAAGTGTCAATACCAATAAATGAAGATATTATTTGGTCACTTACTGTTCTTTTCCTATTTGTGCTTAGGTCCTTGCTGAAAAGTCACCTGGACTCCTTGATTTTCACCTAGACCTTGTTAGCGTGGAAGCTGCCACCAAGGTGATGACTTATTTTTGGTTCTTTATAGCTAAAAAAGAAAAAGATCAACTGTACCTTTTTTTGGGTACAAGATCAACTGTAACTGTACTTTACTACCATGGTTTATTGGTCCAGTTTCACTTCCCCCCTTTTTGTAAATGTTAACACATAACCTCCTATTTTAATGACTTCTTGCAATGGCTCTTCTGTCATCCAAATTAAGAGTTTAACTCTCAGTTTTAGAAGCTCATGAGCAGGAAAATGACTCAAAAGATGAATTTACCTCTTTCACGTCAAAGCTCTCCACAGGAGTCAAAAGCTCATTAGTTTGGCATAGTCAAAACTCATAAGGTCTTTTTTGTGTCATTCACCAGCCAAAAAATCACATGGGACTTTGCAAAAAGACATGTTAAATAAAAGTGGGAATTTACTTAATATTGTACATTATCAGGGCAAGTGCAAATAACCTCCTTCAACTTTGGCCCTTTGGCAAACATGCCCTATGGTTTCAATTTTGGTAATTAGTCCAATTAAAATTTATGTGGTAATTTCCCTTTTCTTCCTTAAGTGCGCAAATTTAGAAACTTTAATTGAAAATGCAATATGCCAGTAATCACAAAATCAAGAGAAAGTTTACCTAAGAGCACAGATGTTAATCAAGTTCCAGCAAAATTCCTATTCATTTGACCCACATTTCTTTCTATCTTGAACTTCTAATGGATGGTGGGGCTATTTTCTATATGTTGAAAAAGTGGGTTAGTTGCAACCTTTATTTACTCAAGGGTCAAAGTTGAAGTGTTTATATGCATTTTAGCGGAGAGAAAGTGCTGCTGGGCATACCAAACTTCCAGTATTAGGTAATGGGATTGCAATGTGTACTGATTGGAAACTCGTGTTTTTGCAGATACAATTGAAGTCATTAGCAGAAGAGATGCAGGCAATCATCAAAGGATTGGAAAAGGTTAAACAGGAGCTTGCTGCATCTGAAAATGATGGACCTGTGTCTGAAGTTTTCCGTAAGGTGTTCATCATTTTTATGTCAGGCTCTTGATTCTATCTTCATTTTATCAGGGAAAAAACATTCAAATGACAAAGAAAGATCTATTTCTAAAATGAATTCATATACTGGTTTTCCTGCATCATGAATGTCGTTGGCAGTGTAGTTAAGTTGCTTATCATCATCAATTAATTAAAGTTTATGGTCATGCATGGATAGTTCTTGTAAGTTCTGTGGATTTGTATGCTCTTGTAGACTTCTTCATTGAATCCTTCAGTTCTTGATTTATAACATGGGACATCAATTTACATTTAATATAAAATAAATTTTACTCAATATAATTTTGTACTCGCTGTTTAGCACCTCCTTCCCTTTCCCTCAAGTAAGGGTGATATCAGGAATCCAGGACCCATCAACAATACAATTCATTGGCTACTTGACGTAGAGAAGTAAAATAATTTATGATCTTATAAGGGAATTTATTGTGGAATTAAGTAACTATTCTCAAGCTCACGAAGTTGCTTTTCTTTAATTGTCATGCAAATGGCTAAAGATTGGAACTGATGGTAGTCTTACATATTGAGAAAGGGATATACTTGGGTTATTTATTGATTCGAGTTCAAGTATATACACTTTTTTTTAAGCAATAGTAGAATGTTTTTTTTTTTGAACCGTGCAATAGTAGAATGTTACAAATTACAATTGATGAAATATTGTAAAAATAAAGAGAAAATGAGGGAGGAGAATTATTTAGGGTTCCCACTTGGGTTTAAAACTGAATAATAGAATCCCAGAAGAAGGTCGACCTGAAAAACCCCAAACTTGCAATTGAAAAGAAGGATACTGTAGCTTTCTTTGCTTTAAATGACTTACTGTGAAAGCAGTTTTGTTATCCAAGTTTTACCTGTAGCTGGTAGGTGCTTGTGAGTTCTTTGGTTTATCTGGTTGAAGCATAATGTTCATTTGTTTAAGGATGTCTAATCGCCTAAAGCCCTAAACTCATACACTATAGGGTTGTGTTGTGTTTATAAAGTCTCAATCAGGTTTATTTGGTGTTCTGCTAATGGCTATTTAAAGCAAGTAGAAATTTCTAATACTGAGAGAATGGAAGCCTTGGTGCATTCCTGATATATTTTTTTTAATTTTTATCATTGTTGTATCTATCCAAAAATAATTGTTATCTGATTGTTACCAAACATTCCTGTTGAAATTTAGAGAGAGAACAGAATGCATTTCAGTATTTCACTAAAGCAGCTCTGAATAATTTGATTATATAACTCTGACTTAGATTGGCACCCCCTTCATTTGGTAGGGGTGTTCATATTCAAACCGATCCAAAAAAACTGAAAACCGAACGAAACCAATGTCTATTGGATTTTTTTGGATCTTGTTTTGTGAAAACCGCTTGGATCGGATCGGATTTTGGATCCCTTTTCTAAAACCGAACCAATCCAAACCAAACCGCATATATAAATTTAATAAATGTTTATTCTATTTTTTGCACTATTAATTTTTTACTTGTTTACTTTTTTCCTAATAATACTTACTAGTTATATTTGACGTAATTTTTAATTATTTCTATATTCCAAACATAAATAAAAGATGTTTTGATAATAGATGATGATGATATTTATTTATTTTATACATATTTTATGAAATGTTTTTACATGAATATATCAACAAGTATATATAGGTTTAAGATTTTGTTCAGTTTAGCTTGTAATTTGTATTCTTTGATGTAATATAAAGATGTAATGATATGTCGGTAAAAACCGAATCAACCGAACTGATCCAAATTGCATTTTGTCGGATTGGATCGGATATTTTTAAGAAAGTCATCCAAACCGAACCGCATGCTCTTTTTTATCTTTGGATCGGATGACTTTTTACCTCAAAACCGATCCGAACCGAACCGCGGACACCCCTATCATTTGGGTGCACAAGTAACTACTTCATCAAGAAGATTTTCCAAAACACATTTTAAATTATATTTCTAAATAATTCCAAATGCTTTTTTTTTTGTTAAAGTAATAATTTAGTCCCTACGTAAAAAATTATTAAAAACTTCCTCTATATGTGCAACCGTTACCCATTTAGTCCCTCCCGTTACATTGCCGTCTTCAATGATCCGTTAACTTCTATGTACAGGGACTAAATGAAGAATCTATCATGTATAGGGACCCAATAATTTAGGTCAAAGTTTTAATTTGGTCCCTATATGTGATACAAATTCTTCATTTAATCCCTATATGTAGGAGTTAATGGATCATTAGAGACGGCATGGTAACAGGAGGGACCAAATGGGTAATGATTACACTTATAAGGACTTTTTAAATATTTTTTTACTTATAGGGACCAAATTATTACTTTAACCCTTTTTTTAACCTATTTTCTCATTGGTTCCAAGTTGTCTGTCTGTCTAAACTTTTTGCATGTGAGCATGGAGCTTCACCTTAATTCTAGTGGCAATATGCTTATGGAAGAGGGTGTCTATTAGCCCTTGGTTATTGAACATTGATGATGATGAGACGAATATTAATCTCTGTATGTTTATTTAATCTTGCATTATCTTATCTGTGCAAGGAATACTCATGCGAATGATCAACAATACATAATCATTACCATTTACCACTGCAAGTTTTCCATCATTACATGGACGAATCTAATTCTACTTCACATGGTTTGTTATCTGGTTTGCTCATTTGACTCCTTTTTCAATGTTCTTTTCAGACATTGAAAGGTTTCATAGATGTAGCTGAGTCAGAGGTGGCATCTCTAACAAATCTATATTCTGTGGTGGTAATATGCTTAACCATCTTTTTGGTACATTATGCACCAATGTAAAGAGATAAAAGGATTGTGTAATTTGTCTATGGGCAGGGTAGAAATGCAGATGCACTTGCACTATATTTTGGTGAGGATCCAGCCAAATGCCCATTTGAGCAAGGTAAGTTGGGGATTAATGATTATTCATGTTGTTAGTATGACATCCATTGATCTTCTTACTGGTGACTTGATTTATCAGATTATAGTTCATTAACTCCATTTAACTGATATTTATTGGGAAAGTACAGTTTCATGGCCTGTCGCATTTACGGTTGGGACGTGTGTATTATCTGATTTAGAAGTGGGATTTTCTTGTCTAGGGTTAAGGAAGGTGTGTACATTCTTTTTAGTGTTTCTAATGGAATCTGCACCAAACTACTTCAAAGCTTTCTTTAGGAGGTGTTTGTTTTGAGGTTTGGAATTTTGTTCATGGGAATCACATTTTTAGGAATGCTAATTCCAAGAATGTTATCGCTGGGTATTTTGGAAATCATGTTTGGGTAGCATTTAAAATTCCCAGGAACCTTTTTTTGAAATTCCTAGGAGTAACTTAAAAGTTTGGTTTAGGGAATATATGTCATAATTATCAAAATACCCCTATTATATAAAATGATTTAAATATCAATTTTCAATGCAATTTTAGAAAATGGAATGAAAATATAAAAATAAAGCAATTATCATACCTATAATAGACCTTTCAAAAAAAATCATACCTATAATAGAAAATAAATATTTTTATGACATAATTCTAAAAAAACCCATACTATATAAAATATCATTTAAATGTCATCTTTAATGCATTTGATAAAAATATAATAAATAAGGTGATTGTTATACTTATACTAAAATACAAATATCTTTTAGTATTTATTTATACAAATTATATTTTTTTCTTATATTATATATAATACAAATGTTTATTAAAATCAACATTTAAGATTGCTTTAAACAACTTTATAAAATAAATCTTGAAAATACTATATTTTTAAAGATTTTTACTGTTAATTGAATTTAGAGGTTGATAGTAAGATTGCACACTGCCACAAGAATTTGGCTTCTTTCCTTCTCCCAAAACCAGTAAAACTAGTCAACTAAGCAGGTCGAAGGACCTAGGGCAGACCCAGCACACTCCCAAAATCCCAAACAAATACTCCACAATCAAAGAGAGAAGAACAACTGAGGAACAGATTCTGAATTCACACCATCCATAACACGATGGGAATGGAGAAAGAAAAGTGAACTGATACATATTATTGAATCTTGGCAGAAAAATGGAGAATGGTCTCCTTTCGAGGGTTTCCCCTTACAACTGAGCATAAGCTCTGTTCAACTAACCAAATCAATCAATGTCTTCTTCCTATATAGTATCCCCTATTTACCTATCAATCCAACTATCTAACTGCCAGCCTAACTGACTCAACTCCTCACTAAACTACTATCCAGATTCTGGTCTTAGTGGGGCCTTTCTTTCTTTTGCTTACACAAGGATCCAAGGAGGACAGGGATTTCTGTCAATTCAGCAACTTATTACCAAACCAGTCACTCTAACGGTGTGTTTGGATGAGGGAATTTAAGAGGATAATGTATTTTTAGAGGGTAATTAGAATCCATCAATGTTTGTTTCAAGGTTTGAAAACTTGTTCCCAGGAATAAAGACTTGGGAATGAAGCATTTCTTTGGTATAAGTTCGGAAAAAATATTCTTAGGTATCAATCGTTCCGAGGAAAAAGTTATTTGCATGTTTTGGAGGTTTTTTCCCCATGAACGGGTGGGAACAAGACATTCCCAAGTGGTGGGAATAGAGAAATCACACCTTTAAGCAGATTTCTTTGGATGGATAAGTTAGGTGTTTGGCTTCTAATGGGTGTAAACCTTGTAGACTTTTTAGAGGGGGTTCTCCAACATATACGTTTTAGAGATTAGCTATGCTTCATTGATGTTTTTATTCTTTTTGTAAGGAGGTTCTGTTGTCCTCTGCATTCTTTGTAATTGTAATCTCTGTCTTAATATATTTCTTGTACATATTTAAAAAAAGATAACTAAAGGGGAAAATCATTGAGGGGACTGAACTGAAATGATATCTTCTTTTTGCTGGTTTGGTGGTTGCAGTTACTGCAACTCTCTTAAATTTTATGAGGTTGTTTCGGAAAGCACATGAAGAGAATTGCAAACAAGCAGAGTTAGAGAAGAAGAAAGCTGAGAAAGAGGCTGAAATGGAGAAGGCTAAGGGCATTAACTTGACAAAGAAGAGTGCAAAAGATAGTTGACAATTGGATTTTTGGCTCCTTTGCACCGACATCATGCTCTCACCGAAGAGCAGGATTCTCTACCCATGGTAGTAAGGGGGACGGCTTCGGAGACCAGTTAAGAAGCCTCCCTTTCCATGATGATGATGATTATGATTATGTGAATATTAGCTTTTCAAGCTGATCTATTGAGGTGGAATAGCAAATTCCTGCCATTTGAGGACCTTTGAATACAAAGGCTTAGGAGTTGATTCTCTGATGGCGTGCTGTTGAATCAAGATTTATATGGCCAATTGATTTTCCACACCAGAATACTCTGGAAGGTCCAAATTTAGACGCAGAATGGTTGGTTACTGTGATTTGCTTGAGATGCCATCCGCATCCAGTGAATTCTATGGAAATGATGGTTCTGGTGCCTCTCACGTTTAAAGAAGAAATTTTGTAGTAGAGCATGTGTTCTATTGCAGTAGAAGTGGAATTGGCTTGCACCATTCATTTGGCATATTTTTTTCTGGCACCAGAGATGGATTTTTGAAGCACCAAAGTCCAACACTAGTACCATGAATCCTTGTACAAAGCTCTAACCCTCTCCTTTAGGATCCAATTCTTTCTCATGTAACATAGAAATTAGTTCCCTTTTGGATAGAGATTTTGGTAGGTACCCTCAAGGAAATGTTGTATAGCTGTCAGGTTAAGAGAAATTAGAAATCAGGTCACTGTTGTAACTGTAATATAAGTGAAGAGCAGGCCGGGCTAGAAATGCTAGTTTTATTTTTCAATACGTATTAGTGAGGTGTAAAATGTTCTCGTTACATTCTACTGTGTCAGCTCATGAAATTTACCACTTGGGATTATATGTGCACACATTTTGATAGTATAGAAACAGTGAAAATTCATAGGTAGCGCAGCTATTTATTGGTGCTGTATCACCTTTATTTGCATCATGAGACATTTTTCAACTGTAATAGTAGTACCATTTATCATACCTGCTGAGATTTAATTCGGTTCGGATTTTCATGATTGTTTCTTTGAATTATGGTACACAACTGTTACTGCTGGTCATTAGAAACTGATAAATGTTGTAATGAGATGTGGAAATTGTGTAGACGTGAGGTGACGTATATAAGGGTCTTGAAATTTCCCTATTACAATTTATTAGTAAATATATTTTTATTTGTTCACTTTATTTATAAGTTTACTTTTGGACTTTTGCTATCCTAAGTTTGCATGTTTCCGTTGCATCGCGTGTCTTTAGCTGAATTCATGTATCCTAGTATTTGTGCATAATATAATATTCCATGGGACAGTGGTAGTATTTCACTGTTTTGCCATTTTGACGTAGCTTACGGATCAACCAGTTGTTAATATTGTGGACCTGATGTTATTCTATAAACAAAGTGCGGTTTCAATTTTCAGACACGTCCACCATGCCTCTATTTGTCTCTCACAGGAGATTGTGGCTCCTTTGCAAGGCTACGTTAACAATCAAGTAAAGGAGGTCGGTGTTCGTAGTTGAGTTTGGTTTTGATTTTGAAGGAAAAAGTCATTTAAATCAAACATACCAGTTTTCCTTAATTTGGAATCAATCAATTTGTTTCTAATTGGAGAGTAAAATCAAACCAAATCAAACAAATCTTAAACAAATTAGTTCGATTTAGTCAAATCAGTTTTCGATTAAATATCACTCTCCTCTCCTTTTAAAAATTAGTCTTAGTGCTTTATGGTATCATTAGACTTACCTACTTACCTCTTCATGTTCATATGATCATTATACTTGCATCCCTTCCAAATTACAACATCAACACTGAAATAAGAAAAATAATAAAATATAATATGTAATTAAATCAAATCTTAGAAAAGATCCGTGTAGTCTTCATTTTTCTTCTTTAATAAACTCAAAAGCATCATCAAAAGATGAAAGCAACCAAAAGTTTCATGGCAACAACCATAAGTTAAATTGTTAAAATATAATCATTTATGAGCAAGTAAATTAAAGAAAATATACATAGTAAGATAATGTATAGAAAATGCATAAACAATTGCACAAAAGCTTTTCCGATTTTTAAATTTGTTATTCAGTTTTCCCCCCTCATACTATCCGCTTTCGATTTGTGAGAAACGAATCCTTCTAATATACCAACATGGTGTGGCATGATTGGTAGATAAGCGGATCCCTTAAGCATGTGATAGGGAGTTCGATTCCTGGCTCATATGTATGGAAGAACATCTGTTGAGACTTGAGAAAGGTCAACCCCTTAAATAGATCTCAGTACCTTGAGGGATTAGTCTCTGGCTTCCGGTCGGAGGATACCCGGGTTTACCAAAAAATTTATATATATATATATATATATATATATATAATCGGGCATAAACGCGTACCTCTCCCATGAATTCTGAACCATATAACCAATGATCAAATCATTATAACCTTGAAACAACAATGGATAGATGATAGATGACTAAAATGTAGAATAGATAGTTGAAATTTAGGTGTAAAAGAGTTGTAAGGTAAACATTGTTGAAACATCAAGAAGCAATTGACAGGAAGCCTTTGTATAATTCACATTGTAAAAGATTGACATTAGCCAATCTATAAGGTAAAAATGATGAAATCAAAGAAGACAGAGTTGAAGAATATAGCAGAAAGATATTTATAAAAATGACACACTAGTCTCTAGCTTCTTCTTTTTGCACATAGCTGAGCTGAGGTTCCTCTATAGAAAATCGTTTATGCCTTCAAAGTTGCTTGATTCCATTGGAGCAACATGAATGAATTTTGTAAATACCTGCTATACTTTTTTAAAAATAACTGGTACCTTCATCATTCCCCCTATGAAGTAAGAAGAGAAGCCCTGACCAAATTAATAACTTGTTACCTTATGTTACTTATGGTAGTAGTTCAAAATTCTTGGTTGCCATGTAACTATAATTGTCCTCTTCTGGAAATTCAATCCTCAACAAAAGTTTGTCCTCCTTATCATTCCATGATCCAATCTTAAAGCTTTTATAAAACATGCAGCTCACAATTGTGTCAAGGACCATGAAGATTGAGTACAAGTAAGCAACAAAAACCCCCTCTAAAGCCACATAAGGCCATGCCTTTCCAGCAACAAGATAGGCCCTCACAACCCGGAATTGGAACAAGGCCTCAATGGCAGCCAGGGCTAGATTCACAGGCAGTGCTAAGAACAAAGCCATTGATGTCTTTTCCCTTATAAGAACACAAGCTTTCAGGATTGCAAGGTACCCTCCATGTCCTTCCATGCCAGATAGAGCCAGTGCCATGTTGCATATGACAAGTGCATTGGCAAGGATCACAGAAAAGAGAACTGCCCCAGCTGCTGACATGAAGAGGAGGCAAGTGGGGGAAGAGTAGCCAAGCCCTTCAATGCTGCTGAAGGCCAAGAACATGAGACCGAAAGCGGTTGCATTTGCGGAGAGAATCAAGAAACAGTTGCATATATAGGTGTGGAGGAGTGGCTTGTAAAGGGATATGATTGAACTGAAGGAAGGTGGCAAAGTTGGTTTGTGTTGATTTAGTGCTTGGATTATGGATGCTTTTGCAATGAGGAGAAAGGTAAGGGTGAAAGGAAGGGTGAAGATGGAAGAAGTGATTGTTTGAGAAACCTTAAGGTTAAGAATGCTGAACAATTGTGAGGAAGATGGAAAGCCTGCAGCATCAAAGAGCGCCTTTAGGCGACTATATATTTGAGGCAAGAGGGATGAAGGGGCAGTGGATAAAGCTTGTGAGAGTAGTATTGAAGCTGAGAAAGGAAAAGCAAGAAAAGCTGCAGTTGAGGTGAAATAGTTATAGTTTTGAAGAAAACTATGAATTGATCTTCTGAGAATCTTGCCTGAAACTTCCATTCGAGATGATATTTTTTCTGTCACTAGAGGGAGAGGGAAAGGGAAATAATGAATTGGATGTCTTCTCAGTTCTAAGTAATATAGAACTATATAATCCAGAAATGCTCAAGCTTGTGTTGGTGTTTCCTTTTGTGTCCAAGTTTTTCTTAAATGAGTTTGCTCTTTGTTTTGGAAATTGAAGGGTTGGTGTTTTGAATGAATAGATAGGCCAACAAGAAGAAACTAACTACTGCTAAGGTGGAAGTGTTTGGACTTTGTTTCTACCTGAGGTTTTGGACACATTATGAGCTTTTTACTTTGTGATCTACGAATCCTCACCAAATTAGCTGGTTTAAGAGGTTTTCGTTGGTGTCAAGGTTTAATCTATTAGTAATAAGCCAATTAATTTGGTATGGCAGGGTTTTTGGTCTTTGTCTTGATTATGAGAGGTCTCTTCTCTTTTTAGATTGCTTAAAATGCACATAATTCAGTAGCTTATTATTGCTGGCTACAACCCTTTTCCGAGTCCTATAAATATATTATGAATCATGACAAATGAAGCCTTCTATGTTGGCCCCATTATCCTTTAAATGAAAGGGTCATTTTTAAATTTTAAGAGCAATTTATGACATGAGTGCAAAATAAAAAGGAAAACAACACCTTGATGAAGAAGGAAAATAGAAATTAATTCAAGTTGCCGTACTAAGAATGAAGATTGTTATAAAGCAGTAACTTGTGATGCATGCCGCTTAAGGTAGGACCATGACCCCAGTTTTGATACTTTTCACATGATGTAAGTGAATAATACGTAGCTTGTAAGCTACAGTGATAATATATTTAATAAAAGGTATATAAACGTGGTTTACCTTCTACTTCATCCATCAACAATTATTAGAAAAAAAAGGGACCCCTTAATATTATTAATAATATGCTATTATAAAGATAACAATAATAATATTAATTGCTATATATTATAAATCCAGATACATCCATCAAACCACATGCATATCACGCACAACTAATTATTAATGTCGAATTAAAATGGTACACAAGAAGGGTGGGGGTAGTCGTGAAGCCAAAGGCTAAAGGATTAGGATATCAATCATGGTGGGCAATGAATGAGGAACAAAACAGGGTGATTGTGGTGTAAGTATGATTTAGTTGGTGAGCGGAACTAGCTTGACCAGGTAATAATTTGAAGGTTTTCAATTGGGATAAAGCCTTATCTTAGTGGATTTGATTTTGTTAGTATACGAAGAGAAATATTATAGGATTGAATTAAACAAGATTAAGTATTTTAGTTTAGTTCTACTTTAGTTTGGTTATACTTTCTTTCCCTTGGTGAGATGTCAACACATTTGTTGACATTCCAACTGAAACCTGATTGCAATTAGGTGACGGAATACAAAATAATAGAACCATTGGGTTGCTTCTTCTGCTAATGGAAAAAAGGAAAATGTTTATCTCATCATTATTAAAAAGAAAAGTAAAAACGTATGAAATCAAAAGAGAGTTCGGACTTGGAAGCATTGTCAAAAAAGCAATAACTATATACACAATTGTCGGTTCCTTTTATTTGTGGCTAAAATTAATTTATTCAAGTTTATTTTAAATATCATATGTGTCTAGAAACTAATAAAACGATATTAACCAAACAAAAGGTGGTAGTTGACTTTATTAGTAAAGTTTTTTTTTTTTTACCGAGATGTACTTATTATTTTTTCAAATTTTTTCATAATTTAATAGATATCCATAAATACTCGTAAATATTTATAAATCCATTTAAAATCTGAATGACATATACTTGTGTAGGTATGAAATATATTTTCATCCTGTGGAACTGATAGTAGGAGATTATTACATGTATCTGCCCTACCCCATTGTCATTCCTAATCACCGTGTTACTATATATATAGGCATGAGTACCCCTAGTACCCATCTTAATACAGTTTTTGGCTTATCTAAAAAAAAAAAGACTTATGATTGATTAATAATATCAAAAAATTTATATAAACATCTAAATAAAAATAATAATAATTGATTAAGAATGTTGATGTCTAACGACACCAGACCATTCATTGTTAATTAGTCATATCTCTTAAATACCTATTCCTAACCATTTGATTAGGAAAAATATTATAACAAAAAATTATATGACTTTTCTATATGATCATGTATTTTAAGTAGAGATTGGTATGTTTACCAAAAAAAAAACAGTAGAAATCGGTATCGAATATCCATGTAAAATTAAAGGGGTAATATAAATATTAACTTCTACTCTCACAATAAAATAACACTCCCACTTGATATGTCTTTTTAGCGAGTTAATCTGCTAACCCTAATTTTTTAATTTTACTTTTGACTTAATTGCAATTTTGGTCACTCAACTTTTTCAATTGTGTGATTTTGGCCCCTCAAATTTTCCAATTGTATGATTTTGACCCCTCAAAAATTTTAATTGTACATTTCGTCCCTCAAATTTTAAAAATTTACATTTTTGGTATATCAAAAATTTAATTGTATATTGACTAGTCATGGACGGAATGACTGATTTTACACAATTCGAAAGAGGACTAAATAAGCAATTAAATTTTTGAGGGACCAAAATCGTACAATTGGAAAATTTGAGGGACTAAAAGTGCAATTAAAATTTTTGAGGGATCAAAATCGAACAATTAAAAATGTTGAGGGAAAAAAAATGTAATTAAACCTTTACTTTTTTTAGGTTGATTGACAACCGTGAAATAGGGTTTGGGTTTCCCGTTTCAACCTAAATTCCAAAAACAGGTTAATTAGTTTTGTCTTATTTTTGGACTAACCCATGGTGGGGCAAATTGATATGGGTAAACCCTTTTGACATCCTTACCTCATATATGCTTAATTTTAAAATATTGCACAATGATCTTTGTTAATTTTAATTGTTGGGAAATTCTATAGGGTCCAAACTTATTCAAAATCCGTGAAATTTTTTTCCAACACTTTTAATACTTGATCCAAATAGTGCATTAATATGTGAATGCATGGTTTATTAAATATAGTAAATTCGAATTTAAATTCATGCTCAAACTATTAAGAGATAACCATTTAAAGTAATAATAACATGTAAACTGTCCTTTCTTCTATAATTTGTTATTTGTTATAAAATAAACTCTAAGGGCTCGTTTAGTGGTTATGATAGGATAGGGACAAAACAAGAGAACATGATAAGAGTAAGATATGATATGAGCATGATAATCTGTTATGTTATCCGACGTTTGATTTCCACCAGTTAACCAACCGGATAAAATTATAATTTTAGTATGAATTTTAAAATTTTCGTTTTTATTCTAAATGGTTTTCATATTTTATTAGATTTTAGTTTTTTTATAATTTTTATTTTTTTAAATATATAAAAAAACAAAATTATCCTTTGAATAAAATTACATATAATTTTTAAAATATTGTTTAACTTGAATATTTGTTGTTTAACTTAAATTAATTTTTTTTATAATTTTTATTTTAGTTTTTATTTTACATATAGTTAAATTGTTAGAATAATTTTATATTTTTCACTTTTTGAAATTAATAAAAAATAAAAAAATTATCCTTGACAAAATATAAACAAATCTTAAAATTAATTATTAATATTTTTATCATTTAAATATTTTATATTTTATTATACATTTTTCTAATCATGTTATGTTTTATTATACTTAAATTATTATATATAAAATATTTTTATATTTCATTATACTGTATTGGTTTATCCTATCCTGACTCACCAAATAACATTTTTTCTGATAGGATATGATAGTTTAACATATGTCTCTTTTATCTGATCATGAAACGAGTCATAAAGAGATGAAATTTGCAATGGATGGATCTTATTTTAACCATGGAACCACTATTTCACTGTTACAAGAATCCCTAGTAGTTTGAGTTAGGGCTCATTTCCCCTTTGGGTCCCCGCAGAGAGCACCCTCATCTACAAGAAACAGAGATGTACCAAAAGGTATTAATGGGCTCAATCAATGGCCTTGGATTGGACCATCGCAATACTAGACTCTCCTACCGCCTTAGAGTAAGTTTTCATTCTTGGCCCCTAAACCCAAAGCTCTCATCCTGTATCCGGGGCCTAATTTTTGCAAAAAATAACGGAGCAGTACAATATCGTTTAGTTTTAGTGTCAATAAAAAGTTACATTACACTTTTGGAGTTTTATCATTATTTTTTTCGTAAAATTCTTCTGGTGATTTTAAAATTTAAATTCGTATTATTCTAATTAGGTATTATATCTAAAAAGCAATCTTATGAATTCATTTAATACGTGGAATTCCTTTTTTTTTTTTTAAATTGTGAATATTATTTAGTATCATTGTTGTAAAAAACCTCTTAACTATAAGAGCCAAATAAATGTATCGTGAGTGTGCAGGTTCAAACTCTGAGCAATATGCTCCACGCCTTTTTCTGTTCCATCTTCCTTCTCCTTGTCCCTGTATAAGACCTCTAATGAACCTTCCCTTATAAAAAAAAATAAAAAATAAATGTCATTACTAAATGACTACATAACAAAGCAGTACCTTTTGAAATGTAGACTACTTCTGTGAATTTAGATTTTTGTCCTCTGAAATACTATATTATTTTACCGATGGCTTCTTCAGTCGCTTGGAGATAGATATCTTTGGTCCTCGTGTGGGTATTAAGCTAAGATGTAAGGTTACCAGGATTTTAATTGCACTTTTGCACATAAATTTTATCATCCATTGACAAGTGACCCTGAACATATATATCCACATATCCAAATATTTGGCTGTTGCAGCCTTAAATTGGAAGCACAATTCAAGTTGGAAGCGTGCATGGTTAAGGTTAGAGATGATGATAATATACTAATAATAATAAAAACAAATTTAGAGGCACTGAATAAGGTAAAATACTTATAATCCAGTGAATTTTCTGCTATAGTATGTAACTAGCACATACAGAATATGCTAAAGATATATAATTTTTCCATACCCTACTGAATTTTATCACTACATTCAACTATGATGAAAGAAAAAAGAAAATTGATTGATTTTGCATGCCCCATCACTATCTGATATCTAATAATTGCACCAGCTCAATTATATAAACTTTGGAACTGAAGATTTGTAGCAAGGAAGAGTGGTACAGCAAATCCAATCCTTTGCAATTCCTATCTAACTCTACCTTCCCTGAAAGTTGGCTATCTGAGAAAACAAAGCAGAATCAACATCTCTGGCATCAGAAGCATCATTTGCATGAGCACCTGACTGATCTGCTTCTATATTGTCATTTTCATTTGGGTGTTGAAAAGCAATCAAATGTGCACTTTTATCTTCAGGTGCATCAATCTGTGAAGCAGCTACCTGCAGTTGCAAAGCATATTCCAAGTGCCATAATACATCCCCCATGTTAGGCCTATCAACACCATGATCAGCTAGACACTTGTGTGCAGCTTCCACATACTTCTTGAGAGACTCAGGGTTGATAGTGTTAACAATTTGTGGATCAATTACCTTATGAAGCATGCCTCTTCTATGCTGCTGCATTGCCCAATCAGCCAAGTTAACCTGCTCCCTTGGCAGTGTTGGGCATATAACTGGCCTTGCACAAAGCACCTCAATTAGGACTACCCCAAAAGAGTATATATCAGATTTTTGTGTTAGTTGTTGGCTCCTGAAGTACTCAGGGTCAAGGTATCCAAAACTACCCTTCACAGCTGTGCTCACTTGGGCTTTTTCTGGAACAGCTTTTGATAAGCCAAAGTCAGAAACCTTGGCAACATAGTTCTCATCCAAGAGAATGTTTGTTGTCTTCACATCACGGTGTGTGATACTTTGAGCTGCGCCAGTGTGTAGATAGTGCAAGCCGCGAGCAGCACCAATGCATATCTCAAGCCTTTGTTGCCATGACAAAGGAGGGAGATTGGAGCCATAAAGATGGGAACGAAAAGGGCCATTAGCCATGTACTCATACACAAGAATCATCTCTGAATCCTCATCACAGAAACCTATGAGTGAGACTAGGTGGCGATGACGAAGCTGGGAGAGCATGTTTAACTCAGTTCTGAACTCATTGATGCCTTGTTCAGAACTACCATTACCTCTTTTTATAGCAACCTTTGTCCTATCTTCCAAGGTTCCAAGATACACTTTCCCAAAGCCTCCAACACCAATCACTCCCTTTTCATCAAAGTTCTGTGTGGCTTGTTGCAATTCAATGAAGGGGAAGAAGCGTTCAGGTCCTTTTGGGGAGTGACCATTCTTGCTCTTGCGGGAACTGAATGTGCTTGAGCTTTTATAGCTGCTTTTGGTTGAGCACAACCTAGTTTTACATGTTGAACGTATTGGAATGAGCCATGATGAAAAGCCATTACGCTTTTCCCACCGTTGAGGTCTCTTTTTCCACCGGATATAAATCACTCCTAGCAACAACATTGCTATCACAGCCAATCCTAAACCAACACTAGCAGCAATTTTTAGTGCCTTGTTTGTTGGCCCTTTGTATTCTCCATCCACAGAGAAGAAACCATCCAAGCTATCAGCGGAGTTACTCATCTTCATCACCTCAATTCCATTCAGAATTGCATTGGCAGTGCCTTGTTGGAGATTAGCTGGTCCTACCTGAACTAAGATGGAACCATTTGTGATAGCAGATTCACTAAGCACAAAGTCTTGGTAAAAAGCAGTGGCTAAAGCCTTGGTTTGAGATGATAGGTCTAGAGCTGACACACCAACCAACCCATTGATGTAAACATTGAAGTACAATTGATTAAGGGTCTTGCTCACAATGTCACAGAAATGCAATCTTATCAAATAAGAGTAACTCTCTTCCACATTCACCATCCAACTGAGATTGAAATTGGGTTGCATAACTCTTGGATCCTTCATACGTGCAGCAGTTGCATAAACAAAGTTAGGAGCAACCAAAGGTGTGGCCCCAGTTTGAGGGTATTTGATGCTTTTGTTGGAGACACTAACATTCTCAGAGCCTTGTGGGAATGCATTATATGAGGCATCAGGTTCCCATGTTCTTGACAAGGTGTCAGTGTCAGGAGTTATGGTAGGGCCACCAACATTTACTCTGTAGGATACTTGGAGAGCAGAATTGAACAACCCTTTGAATTCTCCAAGTGGGGTAAGTGCAGTTGCTGAATCAGAGATAAGAGTGTCAGGGGCTGAGACAACTTGAATGGCATTGATGAATGCTAAGGAGTTCTTGTTGGGCTTGAATTTGAGGGAGAATCTAGTGTCGGAAACATTAACAAGATATTCCTTGAAAACCAATGTATCATTGTTTGGAATAGAGAAGTCATGCAAGAGCACAAAGTGATTAGTATGGACAGAAAAAAGAGCACTTGTTAGATTATAGGAAGGGTGAGGGAGTGGGAAGAAGTAAAGGCGAATCCAAAGTCGACCAGTTTTGGAGATGTAAAATGTGAATGTGGATTCCTCAGTGAAGATTCTAGCAGTTTGATAGAGAGGCAGAGAAGAGGAAGAGACATTGTTTATGTTAATGGAGTCAACTGAAGCTTGGAGATCTTCTGTTGTGGATAGGAGAGAAGTGGTTTCAGGATCAGATTTGAAGGTTCTACCATCATTGAGCTTAGTTGGTTTGGAGGAGCCGCAATCAATGAGATAATTAACAGTTGGTGAGAAAGAAGATTCAATGGCGCAAGCACAATAGGAGAAGAGGAGAAGAAGGGAAAGAAAGGAGATAGATGGAGGGTTGTCTACTGATAACATGTTGTTTTGGCTTTGAGGGTGGTGGTGGTGGCAATGGGAATGAGGGGGCATGAAGATGGAGGTACATGATAAACATGAATGGAGAAGAAACAAGAAACGCGGGTTTCGGAGGAATTAATGTATGTGTAGGGAACAAGAAAGAAGGGTGCAGCAGTTGGAGAAACAGAAGAAGAGAGGAGTTTGTTAGTTTTGTTGAAACATGGTTGCATGCATGTTGGATGTTGAATAGAATTGGTAAAGGAGAGAGCGAGGTATGCGTTACACCCTACAATGTTACTAAGGACGTTTATCCTAAAATACTTCAGTGCAAACCGCATAACAACCAATGCTTTTTACACTTGCCCATGCATGTGAATATTAACATAGAGTTGACAGGTAAAATTAATTTAAATGAAGCAACAATAACTCATAATAATATATATTATATAAAACAGAAATGCAGCTATAATTTTTTAGGAAATAACAGAGTATGTTTATTAGTGCTTCTTATCATTTCATCCCAATCAACAATCACTACTCAGTCTAAGCTAAATTTTGACAAAATTTATAGTATTACTCTTTGAATATGCAATGTAGTAGAAATAGTGGAAAAAATAAATAAAAAAAGACTTGCGTGGATAAATTTCCCCCACCACCTCCACCTCGTCAATGTCACATATGTGAGGGATTTCCAAAATAATGGAAGTCCAAGACACCAAGTTGGAAAGAGGTCGAAGGACACCAATAAGTGTGTCTCTTCATGACTTTCAAATCTTTTTTAATAGGTGTGTTTTTTTATGATTAACTGTATTCACTCATCAAGTGTACATTCATGAAAGGTTGCAATCATTCTTTCAAATACATGAAAGGTTATTTCATTCACCAAGAGACATAAGTTGGTCTATAAATAGAACCACATGTGCATGTAGAATGATGTCTGAAAATTGGCTAAACTTCTGCAAACCAAATCACTTCCTTTCTTCCCTTAATGCACAGAGAATTAAGAAAACAGTTATTCTGTAAAATGTCACTGACGATACGCTTGGTTTAGGGTGTGCAAACCAAACCAAGGTTCTCCATTGTATCCTGAAGGGGATTCGCCGGTTATACCTATTGCATCCAATCTATGAGGAGAGATTGGTGGGGGCGAATCGAACCTAAAGCCTAGTGTTTTTACATGTCTTGGAGGGTGCACATGTCACTTGTTCTTTTCTTATTTGTTGCAGACCATATCCCATTTTCTAACAATCTTTAGGTTCGATTTTCGGTTTATAAAATGGTTGTAACATTGGAGGGGAGATGACATTTGACATTGTCAAAGTGGAGAGGTTCGAGGGTGAAAATTTCGTTCGTTGGGAGAAAGAGACGCATGATCTTTTACAACAAGGAGAGACGAGTATTCAAAAACTTCTTCAAAATATGTTTATTTGTGAGCATGGTGAAAGGTACACAATTACTTTCTATGACTATGATATGCTTGGTGTCCAATCTTAAAGGCATTATTTGTTTATGTTAAATTTAACATGTGGCGTTAGTGCCTTAGATGTATGATTTAGAATCCACTCAAGCATGTGAATTTTGATGAACATGAACATATTTGGTTTATGATACATGCATGTATGTTGCTCTATTTTGATAGAAAGAACTTATATGTGAATGATTATATCAAGTGCATGCATTAATGAAGTTGTTCATGAAAGAACCCATGGTTTTTTTTTAGAGTTTACAATATTATATTATGAATGCATGATTGTGTGAATATAAGATGAGAATTGTTTCTTGATTTTGTAGAAATGAGAAATGTTGTGGATGTGCTTTTGAATTGTTCTAAGTTGACAAAATGAATATGGATGTTCATGAAGAAATGTTATAGAAAATCAAAAAATGATTGTATCATTGTTTTGTTTATTTTCTATAATAAAAATCATTTAGATTTATCCTTGAACATGTTTAGACATGAATCTAAAACTTAGAGATGATGAAAATAAGTTTAAACTTGGGTGGAATGGCCAAAAATGGTTGTGGGTCACGAATGGGTCGTATGACCCCGATTTCCAGAAACGGGTCTGGTTGACCCGACTGGTGCAGGGAATGGGCCAAACGTAGCACCTGTTAAACGCTCAAATAGAAACGAGAATCATATGTTTATGCCAACGGATGTGTCGGCCTGGTGGTGTGCGTCTGTTTGGCCAATTTCCTAGTGCAGGTTCGAATCCTTGGTCTGCAGTTTTAAGAACATTAAATTTGTTGTAAGGGTGTCATTATTAAATTGTTTAACGAGTAGTTGAGGTGCTGCAGTCATGGTTTAAAATTGACATTATGAATGTCTTGTTAGAAATAAAGTTAAGGAAAATAAACTTAAAAATGTAAACATTTATTCAATTACCCAGAAACTTTGTGGATTATATATGTTGTTATATAGTGGTGGGTAAATTAAAGCGGTTTGTTATTAGATATTTATTAAATATCTTATGAGTAATATAATAGGAGAAGTTTATTATCCTAGTTATTACTTTGAGTCTATTAGAATGGTTGACCAAACAACTGCATCTCATTCCCCATAACAAATTAGTATAATTGAAAAGAAAATTAGGATATAAGAAGAAATGGTAGAAGCCATGGTATCCTATGTTGGTCTAACAAAATGATATTGGGGAGAAGTCATTTTGAAGTCTTTTTATATAGTAAATAGGGTTCCAAAAGAAGGAACAAGATAACCCCACATGAGCTCTGGAAAATAGAAAACCCATTCTCAATTTTTTCAAAGTTTGAGGTTGTAGTGCAATAGTAAAAGTTCTTGAACCATAAGAAATAAATTGTGTGAATGGGGAATTGAATGTGTGTTCCCGAGATATGCTAAAATTAGCAAAGCATATAGATTCATGGTTATGGAATCTAGTGACTCGTCCTGTTAATACAATAATTGAGTTTAGTGAAGAATCTTTCAAGAAGATACACAAGGATAATGTTCATAGTAATACACATGATCCGAAAAGCAATGTATCTAATAAAGATACTTTAGTGGGTTTAGAACTTAAGAGAATTCAGAGAGCTAGAAAAGAGAAAACTTATAGACCAAGGTTTTTTATGTTCCTTGTTGAAGGAATAAGAGAGTCCATAGACAGCTATAGGTCAATATGTTAGAATACAGAAAGTGATCCAGACAAATTTAAAATGGCAATAAGTCTCAAGATCCCGCTTACTGGATGAAAGCTATACAAGAGGAAATAGACTCAATAATGGAGAATAAAATATGGAAACTAGTAGACCTCCCACCTGGTTCCAAACCCATAGGTTGTAAATGGATTTTCAAAAGGAAAATGAAGGTAGGTGGAACTATTGATACGTTTAAGGCAAGATTAGTTGCTAAGGGATTTACACAAAAGAGGGCATTGACCATATACATATGCACCGTGGCAAGAATTGTCTCAATTAGAGTGCTATTGGCACTTGGATCCATCTATAAGTTTGTCATCCATCAAATGGATGTGGTATTCCTAAATGAGGAAATAGATGAAGAGGTGTATATGAGACAACCTGAAGGGTTTGTGGTTAATGGTCAGGAAAAGAAAGTGTGTAAATTGAATAAGTCTTTGTATGGACTAGAATAAGATCCTAAGCGATGTGATCAAAAGTTTGATCAAGTTGTGCTAGCTAAATATAAAATAAATAAATCTGACAAGGGTATTTATAGTAAATTCCATGGAGGAAAAGGGGTCATGATTTGTTTATATGTTGATGATATATTAATATTTTGTACTGATCTAGATTAGGTTGAAGAAACTGAGAGGTTCTTATCTATAAATTTTGACATGAAAGGCTTAGGGGTAGCTGATATGATTCTAGGAATTAGAATAATAAGAGATGGTGAGAATGTAGGTTTACCCCAATCTCACAATGTAGAAAAGGTATTAAAGAAATTTAATCACTTTGATTGTCAACCTATCACTACTCCCTATGATCATAACATTACTTTAGTACCAAACAAAGGTAGTCTAGTAGCACAACTTGAATACTCAAAAGTAATTGGATGTTTATGTATGTCATGACACGTACCTGGTCAAACATTGCATATGTTATAGGAGACTAAGTAGGTATACAAGTAATCCAAGAAAAGACAATTGACATGTTGTCCAAGAGTATTGAAATACTTGTGGGGGACAAGAACTATAGTTTAAACTATAATGGGTATCCTTCGGTATTAGAAGGTTACACTGATGCCAGTTGGGTGACTTATACAAGAAGATCATGCTTTCACAATCAGTTGAGTCTTGACAATTGGTGGGGGTGCCATTTCTTGGGGTTTCAAGAAACAAGTCGGCATTGCTGGTTCCACCACGACTGTAGAATTCATAGCATTGGCAGCATTTAACATTGAGATTAAACGACTTAGAAACATGTTGTATGAGATACCAATTTTAATGACGTCAGTATCCATACAATGGGATAGTCAGTCAACACTATCAAAGGCATACAACCAAGTTTATAATGGAAAGTCCAGGAACATTGGACTAAGACATAGTTATGTCAAGGAACTAATTGCAAATGGAGTAATATCTAGGGTCTTTATAAGACGGAAAGAAATCTTGCATCCTTTGACGAAAGGACTGACAAGTGATATGATGTGAAAAAACATCATTAGGGATGGGAATCAAGCCCATATCTACATGATCACCAATGGTGGAAACCCAACTAACACTTGAGTAGCATCAAGTCTTGAGTTCAATGTGGCCAAAGTACACTCTAAGAGTGATTGCAAGTACTTGACGAATAGATACATTCCAAGGTTTAAAAGTATTTGGATACCATAAGGACAAAAGGAAAAGGGTGAGCTTTTGCTCTTAATGGACCTATAGCATATATGTGCTGAGGTGCCCAACTTATAGGGGTGTTTTTGGTAAAGTCCACCTATATGAGAGTGAAGTGGGGCCGCTTCTTAGAGTTGGGCTTGACTCTGTAAGCTCTCATGAAAAGGATACACGACACAAGGCCTTATCAAATGTGTCACACTACCACGTCGTTCAATGGTACCGAGATTTCATGTGTAAGTCATGGACATTCTAATGAATATTTGGCTCAAAGCTTGTCTACCACTTTATTTGGGGATGGGTGCAACCATGACTTACTAAGCAAAGGTTCAAATCCCCAAGATACCTTAGTCTGAAAGCATGCGATTTCCGAAATAATGGGATTTGGGTTTATTTTGAAAATGGTGGGGGTTGTGAGGGATTTCCAAAATAATGGAAGTCCAAGACACCAAGTTGGAAAGAGGTTGAAGGACACCAATAGGTGTGTCTCTTCATGGCTTTCAAATCTTTCCTAATAGGTGTGTTTTTTCATGATTAAATGTATTCATTCATCAAGTGTACATTCATGAAAGGTTGCAATCGTTCTTTCAAATACATGAAAGGTTATTTCATTCACCAAGAGGCATAAGTTGGTCTATAAATAGAACCACCTGTGTATGCAGAATGATGTATGAAAATTGGCAAAACTTTTGCAAGCCAAATCACTTCCTTTCTTCCCTTAATGCGCAGAGAGAATTAAGGAAATTGTTATTCTGTAAAATGTCATTGACAATACGTTTGGTTTAGGGTGTGCAAACCAAACCAAGGTTCTCTATTGTATCCTGAAGGGGATTCGCCGGTTATACCTGTTGCATCCAATCTATGAGGAGAGATTGGTGGGGGCGAACCAAACCTAAAGCCTAGTGTTCTTACACGTCTTGGAGGGTGTGCATGTCACTTGTTCTTTTCTTCTTTGATGCATACCATACCCCATTTTCTAACAACATATGGGAAATGGGATATATTTGGAAATCTCTAAAGTTTCCTAAAGTTAGGCAAAATTGTGTCAAGTAGGTTTTGAAGTTTAATTTATTGGGTGTAATAAAGACAAATACATCCTTCAAATTTGTCTAAATGTAGGAACTTTAGGGAAGCGCAACTTTAGGGAATCCAAATCCATGGGCAAAGGCAGCATAATCAAAAATTAAACCATCAAATAGCTCATTCCTTTTGGATGGTTGAAAACAATGTTTTTTAAGAAGTAAAAGCTTTTTTCAAACTTTAAGCTAATGATCCAAACACACCAAAAATAGCTGAAACACTAAAAAACAATCATTCCCAAACACAATATTAATGCCCTTTTGTTACTCAACTCTACTAATTCACTAACAACTCCATTTCATCTATCCAAACAAGCATTATGCTAATATAAAGTTAATAAATAAATTATTTTATATCTTGAGTATGTTTGAATTGACTTATAAACAACTTATTTCGACTTATCTACCGGTATAAACACTTATCAGATTATTTGAGAAAGCTTATAAAAACAGTGTATGACATATCCATAAACTATTTTCAGCTTATTTTGATAAGTGTCCAAAATAGCTTATAAAACCAACTTATAACCTATTTGAAAAAATTTGACTTTCCCTATGACTTATACATAAGCATTTATATTATATAATAAGCCTCATTTATAATTACTTGGCTAAGCCGTTTATCCAAAACGACCCCTGACATACCACCGTTAACAAGAATCTTTTGTCCAATTGGCCCTGTCCTATCTTGATTCAAGATTCAACTTTTATTTACTAAAGGTATGGGTGGCAAGGATTGAATTACCTGTTTTCCTCGTACCTAAGCTGAATTGTCCAGCAAATCCTATTTCCTTTTCCTTGTACACATTTTGTACCCTCAATTCTATGGCATTCTGTCCGAGTGTGAGTTGAATGAATAAAAATGGAGGATGATGTTCATATTCCTCTCAATACCAATTCCAACAATTGGTCAATGGTGGTTATCAGAGATAACAGTGACTATTCTGTGTTCCCACCAATTAACCACGAAAACCTCCAAATTTTCTCACATCCCCAACCCCAACAACACGATGACCCAATCCCAGAATCACCACCTTCTCCCTCTGGTTCTGACACGTGGGGCCTTTTTTCGCTTTCACCCTTCAATTCTCACGTTCGGAAAGGTGGCGACTTTGTACTCTGGATGACTATGGGCTTCGACATCTTGCGCTCCAAGCTTTTAGCCATGGTTTCTTCCTTCAGAAATCGTGCTTCACACAGATGGGCACTTTCGTCAATTGGGGTGGTAATGTCGTGCTGGATCTTCATGCGGTTTTGGTGTTGGCTCAGGAAGAGAAGGAGGAGGAGCCTCACACTCACACAGAATGAAATTCGTCTCATGAACATCATTAAGGACAAAGATGAGGTAATGCTCAATTTCATCCTTTACTTGCATTTGATGTGTTCCTTCCAATGCTAAGTGGATTATTAATGTATTTATTTATTTATTTTTTGTTATAAAGTTTGGATATTTTAGAACAATTACATTTTAATTAATTGTCGAAGAAATTGCATTAGGAGGATTTGGTTTTACCCTGTGCCATGATTATTATTATTAAACCCCATGTTGTTTAATTAGTGGATGGTGAGTCTAAAACAAAAGACGTTGGCCGATACAGCCCTGTTTTGTGTTGTATTCTTCTGCATTCATCATGTCATTGTTTTGCACCCTACAGGAAAGTGAAACCCTTATGACAATTGCTAATCCCACCCCACTTTAAGGGTGTGTTTGTGAGTTGTTTTTTGGAGGGAAAGGGAAGGTTTATTGGAGGGTCGTCCTTGTTTGTGAGTTCAGAAAATTGGAGGGGAAGGTTTTTAGGATTTTAATAAACCCTCCAGATAATTTGCTCCTTTCAGCACTTTCCTCCTTTGCTATGGTGTCATTCACTAACTTTTGGTTTCCGTTATTTCCAGATAATTGCCCAGCTCACTCACCAGATTGCACAAATGAATGAAATACTTATAACTCGTCACAAAGCTTTGGCTGCAAAAGTGGTGGAATGATTGGTTAAAGGTTGAAAAATATGGTAACTATTGTAAGTCACATTGCACTGTTTATGAGCTCTAACATTGACTGAATGCAGTGATGCTATCTATAATCCGTTTGTTTAGCAGTTCTCTTGATAAAAAATTACTTTTTTAAGATTAAACAAATAGGCCCCTAATCTTTTTTCATTTTGAAATTTCACTTCTTACTTGTAGATTTTGCATGGCTCCTGGAAGGTTACTGGTCATATTGTAAATTGACAAAAGAACTAATTGTGATTCTTAGCACATATATTCCTGCTACAGTAGAGTAATTGCTCATGTACCCAGAAGTGGCACTCAAACACCTAATCAAAGGAAATGGCTGGTGAATGAACTTCCAGCTTTGGGGTTATATTATTAATCTGGCAAAGATTAATAATGGTCCTCGACTCCTCATGTTTCATGAATGACTGGCTCAGCAGGGAACCACAGAATTAATGCAGGAAAACTAGTAGAGCACTCTCTAATTGTACTCACGGTTAGTTAACTAGGTTCTTCATGCTCAGATTATTCAGTACATATTGCATTTGTTCAAGTCCTTGATGTTAACTTAATGACTCCAGCTGGTTTGGTTTAAGCAAGTAGCTTGTAGAGCCCAAAACCATGGTCTAGGGAAAAGCCTATTCTCAGTAGCATGTAATTTCTGTGATTTAGAGTCAGTTCCAACTAGTGATTGTCAATTGTTTATCTCATCAAATAAACAAGTATATTTTAGTGATTCTAAGATGATGTAACAACGAAAAGTGATGGCTCATCATTAATCGGTACAATGAACTTGGCGTCTCTTCCACATTGTTGAAATCTCTCATTTTTACTATGCAAATAAGAGATGATGAAGAAGTGTTGAGACTTGGGAAACGGTGGTCAAATATAGCAGAAACAGAAAGTGGCGGTCAACTCACTACACATTACAACAAATTCAAGAGGAAGTACTAGTATATTAAGTTCATTAATTCACTCCCCGAAAGAGAAAATACAAAGGAAGCTCAGTATACAGCATATATATCAGTATAAAATTTGATGGTTGATTACTCAAACATGGAAAAGAGAAGATAACTTATGAAAGAATTCTGTTCTAACAATCTCAAAAGAAGTACCAAAACAACAGAAGAAGCAGAAATTACATGTGAACTATTACCGGATCAAATTCTACTTCTAATTACAGCCTATAATATCACCATTAAACAAGTTTGTCTCGCTAGCTTTTGGATTCACTGCTCTCTATAGAATATCTCCGAATATCAAACTGATCTACAAACTCCAAAGGAGTAACTGTCTCATTTCTGATTCTCTTGATCTTAGGGCTTAATAGACCGCGATGCCTAAACCCATAGAGTTTGAGCACCTGATTATCAGCAAAATTGAAAGCCCTCTCCATGCTACTGAGGCACCTCTCAACGGGATAATCGCCATAACTTCCACAAGGCTTACAACCCACAAAGTGTGTCACAAATGGCCACCTCTCATCCCGTAATCCCGGATGATACTTCTCAATCATCTCTTCATACCTATCAACCAAACCAGCCCAGTAACCATGCAAATAGTATGAATTCTCAAGGAACACCTTATCCATCCACCTTTCCTTCTTAGACAGCAACAAATAAATCAATGCAGACTGATCATCGGCCTCGAACGCCGGTCTCCCCTTCAGGTTTGCAGTCAGAACCTTGCCGGCCTCTTCGCGAACCGGACCCTTGGGACCCATGGGAGCCCAATCATCAAGCAAATCCAAAGACCACTGGCAATTCCTAAACAGAAAGCTGCCAGTGTTCACTGCAATCCAAGACTTTTGCTCAAACAACAGATCAGGGTAACCATGAAGAACCAAATTATAATCATCATACTTAGACAAAGGAAGCTGAAAGACCATGTCAGTGAAAAAAGCATCACTATCCATCCACCAAATCCACTCCACCTCAGGGTGTGACAACGTCAACCTCCTAATCATAGGCAATTTTGCCCAATACCCAGCAAGCTCCTTATCAAGATGAGCCAAATTATACACAATTTCAATCCCATGCAATCTACAGTAATCAATCTTGTTCTTGATAGACTTCAACAAGTAATGATCCCCAATGGGGTTATCACAGGGTTTTGGGGGGGACCCAGTGAGGAGCAAGATTCGAGCTTTACCATTGATATAGTTAGGGTAATCTGGGTTTTGATTGAGCCACGACTTTCGCTGTTGGTCCCAATCTGTGATCTTGGGTCCGAGGGTGAAGGTGAGGTTAGGGTTGAAGTGGGTTTCGTCGAAGGGGTCGTGTTCTTCTTCGTCGGATCGGATCTCGGCGAGGATTCGGTTGGTTTCTTCGATGAGGTTGTGGTTGACGGCGTCGGCGTCGGAGGAGGAGAGGTTGACGCCGATGGTGCCGCGGAGGACGAGGATGGTGACGAAACCGCAGAGGATTGTGATCTTGATGTTGTTGAATGTCTTGTGTATCTGACGGCCACGTGGCAGGACCTTGGACTTGGAGTTGGAGGTGGGTATCACGCCATTGCTACTTCTTCTCTTGCCACCTGACACATTATTCTCTTGCCCCATGAACGATAACCCAAGAGAAAAGATGTGGATGAAGGTTAGTTTATGAAATGCATAAAGAATTTTAAGAGCAAAAGGGTATTATTGCTGTTGTGTTTATTTAACTGGGAAAGAGTTAAGAGTGTTTATGGCCAGAGGAGTTTGTACATGAAAGTTTCAACCATGCAACGCAGCATTAAGTATATATGACTATTAAGAAAAGTTAACCCAAGACATAAGCATAAGGTTTGATTTTCTTTCAGCCTTCACGTACAATAAATTTAAATTTAAATTTAAATAATTGACAGATGACAGATATGCAAAATCAATTTTTTTTTAAATAAAAGAATGAATAGTATGTACAAATATGAGTTTCTATTAAAGAAAAATAACAGTTAAGAGGGGATTTTCACAGAAAAAAAGATCACTAAGTATGTCTAATTTAATCACCGCACTATATCCAGCTTTGGACGTTCTGGCAATGGACCCTTGGTTGTCTGTGGTCTGTTAATTGCAAGTTTCAACACGTTCTTCCCTTCACTTCTGTTGATAGGATCTTCTAGGAAGAATCATATCATAATCATAATCATATACATCAGCAAAGCAAGCAGGCCAATAGGAAAGGAAGCGCGTGGACTCCACTTTCATAGTATTATTAGTATGTTACATCACATCACATCACATTGGCAAATGGCAACGTGGGTGTGAAAATGCAATCCCCAACAGCCAACTGGGCTCTTAGCACCTTGTCTCGTCCTTGTCTCTTTCCTCTCGTCAGCTTGCACATCTGCCATAGCCCATGTGGAGGAGAACTTCTTATATATTAAGGGTTTCACTTATAATCATATATGCCGTTTGATACTGTCTTCATAAATATGCATGTCATGTTCTTTTAATTTATAGACTTGGTCAGTGTTGCCGTGTTTGTGTTGTACCATGTCTTGTGTCTGTTGTCTTTGTCAATGCTTCACAACGTGAAAACATACAATGCCAATACACTACACAAGGCAATAGGTAGAACTAGAGGTACCAGTTTCAGATAGGAACTAAACTTCAAAAATTAAGATAATCCGATAGTGTGTTTCGAAGTTACAAGATGCAATTCAAAGAATAAAGAGAAAATAAAATAAAGAGAAAATAAATAAAAAATTTAAGGCTTTCAACCTTCCCCCTGTTATTTATCCAACATGGCAGAAGCATACTACCCCCACCAAGCATGCCAGGTTGATTGTATTGTCCAATGGTTCAAGGAAACAGTCACATATATGGTATAAAATGGTATGACTATGACTAGCATATGTAAAAGAACAGTAAAAAATGAATCTGAACTAACAGAGAATAAGATGCAGTTTAACAGAGATCATAAGTTTTTTTCATGTAAAATATTGAATCTAATGACAAAGTGAGCATATGGTTAATAAGCAAATACCTGCAATAGTTAATCAATGATACGCAAGAAGCAATAATAAATTGTTCATTAGAGAAAAATGGCAGGACAAGGGCTACATAACTTATGAATTAAGTTGCTATAGATTTCTTTACTTCTTTTTCTTCTTCTTCTTCATTGAAAAGGATTTTTTTCTCATCTTCATTTTCCCTCCAAATTTTGTAACTTTCTGTGGAGACTTCGCTATTGAGCTGTCCACAAGGCTAATTTTTTCTGGCCTTTTAGGTTTGAAAACTTCTGTTATTGAAGGATCCAAAACTTCCCTTGAGCACTGAAGAGTGATGCCCATACATGTGGCTTCATCCCAAAGCTCTCTCCCCTTTTCAAAATCTCCTCCTCTACAAAGCTTTGGAATGAGCACATCATAAACTGGTCCATAACCACCCAATGAGCTTCTCTTCATTTTCTCAAACAGTTCAAGAGCATGATTTACCCTTTCAACCCCACAGAGAATACCAATCAAGCTGTAGTAAAACTTATGGTTTGGTACCAAACCTTTTCCAATCATTTGATCCACTATCTCTTTCCCTTTACCGAATCTGCCACTAAGAAACAATACCCTTGCCACAAGATAATAGCTCACCCAATCAGGAGCACAACCAGAGTTCTCCATTGTTTCAAATATTTGACAAGATTCCTTTACTCTTCTTGTCTTCCCAAGACAAGAAAGCAATATGTTGTAACTGATTGAGGTTGGCAAAACTTTATAAGATCTCATCTCCATCATCACATTTAAAGCTTCAGGCACCAGTCCAGAAGGATTATGTCTAAGATTCCGTTCACAAAGGCACCTGATGAATGTGTTGTAACATATTAAATCTGGGACAACGCCAGCTGATTTCATCTCTTGAATAATTCTCCTAGCTTCCTTCACATTCCTCTGCACAGACCACCCATAAAGAAGACTTCTATATATGCAAAGCATTGTGCCTGTAATCTTGTCTTTGTGATGCCAAACCACACCTTCAGCCCTCTTAGCATGCCCTTTGGAGCAAAGAGCATTAATGATAGCAGTAACTGTAAATTCATCTATAGGGCACTCATACTTGTCCAAGTTCTTGAAAATACCCAATGCCTCATCTTCTTTCCCCAGTTTAACCAAAGTCTCAGCCACAACACCAAAAGTTTGGGCATCCATGACTCTACCTTCCTTCTTGAGATCTCCAATCAAGATATTCATTGCTGTGTAGTCTTTCTTTTCAGAAAAAACTTGAAGGGCATAGTTATAGTCCTTGTCTTCCAAATTATAACTCAAGTTCTTACTAGACCATAAGAAGAACCTGAGCAATCTTCTAGTGTGTGCCTCATTCTTACTAGAATCAATAGCCTGAGCTACAAGATTTGAAGTTAAAGTATCTCTAAACTTATTCAGACTTAACTCCAGATCATCTAATCCACCAACAGTGTTCTTGATAATGCTGCAGAGCTCTTGCAACTGGGGAGAAGTAGATATTGGCAGCAATGTGGAGTATAGAGAGTCTGAAAGTCTTGTACTTTGAAGCCAAGAGCGTTTCCATGCGGAGTTCAGCAAGACATGCATGTTGAATTTCATTTGAGAAATTCATCAAACATGTTATGTGTGTCACCAGTAACTTCAAATCTTCAGAAACATGGTTTTTGTGATAGTCAATCCCAATTGAACGTTAACAGGGAAAGTAATCCATTTTTTGCGAGGATACTGCCGTCAGATCCATAAAATCTGAATTGTGTGTTAAATTGCTCAAAAAAATTTAGGATTCGAGGCTAAACGTTGGGTTGGGGAAGAACATGTTAACATAGATAATTGGGGTTGTCTTGGGAACGATGAGTCGGGTATTCGAAGGCGTTGAGCTATATATATGGCCAGTTCTTCCCGGTAATGGTCACGTACGTTTGAATTAATTTATTGCACATTATTAATAATAGTTATTTTTTAGAAATAAAATAGTTAATGGATTTAATTGTTATCCCCTACAGCCCGAATTTTTTTTTATATTCACGATCAATCATAAATTATCATATCATTCAAAATATTCTTATAATTATCTTACAAGTGATGCTTTATTGATTTACTGACAAAGTTAAAAACTTCAAATTATATAGTTTTTAACTTTCTTTGTTCTTCCTCTTATTTTAGGTGCTGTTTTTAATTTTAATATTTAATCCAAGATGTTTGTTTGATGTTAATAAGAGAACACCATCTCTACAACAAAACAAAACAACAACAACAAAAAAAAAGAAGAAGAGAAAGAGAACACTATTATACTTGCTTGATTGGGATTTCAGCCTTTGAAACGCAGGGTTTAGTGCAACATATACCTACTAAACTTTCTAATATATTAGATGCCTTCTCCTTTTTTTTTTTTTTTGGTGAACCGATGCCTTCTCCTTTGAGATTGATATTAAGCATATTAGCACTCATGGATGCAAAATTGTTGAAGAGCTAATTTCTTAGCTGCTCGACATGGGTAGCTGGGCTCAGGTAGAGGAAACACTAACACATGGGTTTTATAAAGAGAATATATATGCCTCGAAGCTTCAATACCACTAATCAGACCATTAATATTATAGGATATCCTATTCATACGTTTATTTTGGATCCTCTCCAATAGTAACTTTGTCCCAGCTGATTAGCTAAACCTCGATCTCAGTAGCTGGAAAATTGCTACACCCTATAGTTATATTTAGATTTTAGACGACTAAAACTAACCAGCATCAGAAATAATCACCTACTTTGAACCTTGGTCTTGAGCACTACAAATGAGTTTTAATAATCACTGCAGTCTCCTCACTTCTTCTCTGACTCAATCATTCTCAGGTAATTCCCCTTATCCTCTATCTTCTGTTCTAACTTACAATTATTGCAGTCCTTCATATAAAACCTTTTGTCTTAATGTATCTTCCAACCTTGAACCTAAGTCCTACTCCCGAGCTTGCAAATTTGATTGCTGGAAAGATGCTATGAAAGCTGAATTGGATGCTCTTGCAGCCACAAACACATGGTCTATAGTTGATTTACCCTTGGGCAAATCCCCCATTGGATGCAAGTGAGTGTACAAAGTTAAATATCATGCAGATGGTTCAATTGAGCGATATAAAGCCCGCCTGGTTGCTAAGGGATACACCCAAATGGAGGGAGTGGATTACTTTGATACATTCTCTCCCGTTGCAAAGTTAACCACAGTAAGAACCTTACTTGCCTTGGCTGCCATCAAAGGTTGGTTCCTCGAACAACTTGATGTAAATAACGCCTTCTTGCATGGCGATCTTAATGAGGAAGTGTATATGTCATTACCACCCGGCATCAAGGTTGAAAACTCTAGTCCAAACTCTCCCAAGGTATGCAAATTGTTGAAATCTCTCTATGGCCTTAAACAGGCCAGCAGGCAGTGGTATTCAAAGTTATCAGCAGCACTTGTCTCTTTGGGCTATAAACCCGCCTCTGCTGATCACTCTCTATTCACTAAGACAAATGGCAACATCTTTACTTTGCTCTCTTGGTTTACGTTGATGATATTGTGCTAGCCGGCAATAATTTTGATGAAATCCAGCAAGTGAAAACCTTTCTTGATCACGACTTCCGCATAAAAGACCTTGGTCATCTTAGGTTCTTCCTTGGCCTTGAAGTTGCTCGTTCCAAGACTCGGCATTCTCGCTTAACCAAATACAAATACACCCTTGAACTACTTGAGGACAACAGTCACCTTGCAACCAAGCCTTCCAACACTCCCTATGATTCCTCCTTGAAATTACATGATCCGACTTCTCCACTATACAGTGATGAATCTGCTTATCGGAGGCTCATCGGAAGGCTTCTTTACTTAACCACCACACGTCCAGATATCTCCTTTGCTGTTCAACAACTCAGCCAATTCGTTTCTAAACCAAGAGAAGTTCATTATCAAGCAGCAAGTAAAGTGCTTAGATATCTCAAAAATTCCCCGACCAAAGGCATCCTTTATCCCGCCAATTCTCGCACTTCACTTGTCCGGTTTTTTGATTCTGACTGGGCAAGCTGTCCCAGCACAAGGAAGTCAGTCTCGGGTTACTGCGTGTTCCTTGGATCTTCCCTGATTTCTTGGCGATCCAAGAAACAATCTACTGTTTCAAGGTCTAGCTCGGAAGCCGAATACCGAGCTTTGGCTAGCCTCTCTTGTGAGCTTCAATGGTTACAATTTCTGTTTCAAGCCTTGCATATATCCTTTGACAGACCCGCTTCTGTGTACTGCGACAATAAATCAGCCATCTACCTAGCTCACAATCCGACCTTCCACGAACGCACCAAACACATAGAGATAGATTGCCATGTCATTCGTGAAAAGGTTCAAAGTGGTTTAATTCATCTACTGCCAGTTCCTTCCTCTGCTCAACTGGCTGATGTACTCACTAAACTATTGGGCCCTCCTCTGTTCAGTTCATTCCTTTCCAAGCTTGGCCTCCATGATATCCATCGTCCAGCTTGTGGGGGAGTATTAGAGGGAGTTTAGAATCAGTTAAATTATAGTTATTATTTGTTAAGTTTGTTAAGCTTCTTGGTTAGTCGACTCTTGTATATATAATTCTGCCTCAGGCTTGTACAGTAATAGTTTCAGTTTTTCTCTGTATTGAATCATCTAATTTTCATATCAATGAGAGCATTCTCTCTTCTTCTTCCTTGACTACTCTGAATATAATACGACGCTTTGTACCCAACAAAAAGGGAAGGTGAAATGCTTTGGCTGGTTGTGAAATTTGTTTGAAAGTAAATCTCATACAGTTACATTTCTTAGGACAACATTAAGGTGTCTGGCATTTTCCCCATAAAACATGAGCAACCACAACCTGCTTCAAACAGTTCCAATTTAACAAATATGTGAAACTTTCAACCGCATTGGATATAACCCGCAGCAGGTATACCTTCTGGAAGAGCTGGATAGAATGGATCATTTGAGGAAGTGATATTCAGAAAGCATCGAGCAAAAGTTTGTTTGAACTCCAAATGATGAGGGTGCACATTGGAATCAGACATCAAGGGCACAAACTCATCAATTAATGCTGACACGCCAATCTTCCACGACAGCAAGGAACAGTGGCATGTCTTCAACAGCACAATTTTAGTGCAGGAAGGAATTAATTGACCATTCACCCTTTGTTCAAAGAAGCAATTTGACATTCTCAAGCATCCTCGAGAGAGAAATCTCTTGCTACATGATTGTTTTCTTCCTCTTCGTCATCATCGTAATCAGTCGAAGCAGGCTGTCCATTAAGATCCACATCAACACCATTCAACTTTCTGACAAACTGTCCCCTCACACGAGGCCGCCTTTCAGCAAGTCGTTTCCGGTTGGCATACCTAATTTTCTTATCAAAGCAGCGTTCTTTCCTTTTCTGTCTAAACTTCATCAATGCTGCTTCTCTCCTATCAGCTTTACTTAATTTTACTTCAGATGAACTTCCTAATGGTGGCCATGAAATAGCTGTAGAAATCTGACCAGGTTGTAAGCATATATTCATTGGATAATATGGGAAGGATGTCATCCCAGTTGCACGAGGGGGATATTGGGGAAGATGGTTGTACTGTGTGGTGATAGATGAACTAGAATGACTCTGCAGGTCCTGGATATTCTTTTGATACAGTTGTGCTGACGATGGCATCATAACATGATTAACAACACCTGAAATATAATATGGATAATTATGTTGTGCATTTATGCCAGATGTTTCAACCTCAGAATCACGGCTTCCATCTCTTGGATGCACCACACCCTGATGACGTTCATCCTTGTAATGATTTTGCTGTGAAACATCCATTGATGCAGGTGGAGTACAAGATCTCTCCATAGATAGAGAATAGGGAACACTATTGCTGCTGGGTAAGTAATTTTGTGAATGGCTTTCATACGTTTCTCCATTTTTGTGTCTTTGAAGGTCCTTACCCCCTTGTTGGGTACATGCTTGATTAATGTCTTCTATTCCCACTTGTGTAGTAGCATTGTTGTCAACATGAACAATCTCTTCAAAGTTACTCTTCAGCATTTTTGCTTTGACATAAGTGAAGAAGGCTGATGACTCCCCAATCCTTAGTTCACTCTTCTTCGGACCAGATGAAAAATGTCCTACAACATCATGGAAAATTAGAGAGAAAATAATAATAAAAATGGGAAGGGTACTCACATCAGTCAAATTTTATTCAACTTCAGGAACTCAAATATCCCTTTTAGACTGAAAGCCATTTTCGGAGTTATAATTATGGAGCTATATAAGGCAAAATATGATGTGCAAACTACCATCAGTAATTCTGTTGCATGATGGATGCTGCCCCTGAGCACCTGTGCAATAAGTAATACTAAAGCATTAACAAATCTACTAATTTAATTTTTCTTGAAGTTGGAGAGAAGATATATAGACCAAAATTGGCTGAAAGAAGTTAAGATTGGAAAAAACAAAATTTATAACAATTTGTGTCATTTTATAGTATTCAGACAAGTTGTCCTATACAATCATATTAAGTAACTAGTTGGGCATTACATCTTATAACTTCAACTTCGAAATCTTGGAAAATTATTATCCCCGAGAAAATTATAAGATAATTCCAAATCTTGGAAAATTGAAGTTGTAGTTAAAGGAGGAGCACACCTGTTCTGCGATCACTAATTCCAGGCACATCAGGCTGATATTCTGATACATGAGCATGTGGAATCTCCTCAACATCAGCAACAGGTACAGCAATACTAGCCTGAAAAAGGTAACTGATATGCATAAATTGTAATGTAACAAACAACTACAACATCTCTGATCTGCAGTTATTAGCCGCAAATAAGTCCGATCATATCTTAAACAGCGGTAACTGGCCCAAAATGCATGAGAGTGATGTTAGAACTACATCCGACTACAAATGCGAAAAAGGAAAAAAAAATAAAAATAAACACTCTCACTCTCCTTTTCTGCGCTACTGGATCTATGCAAGAGTCACATCACATCAACACTTCTCTACACACATCCATACGAAACCCAATGGTTCTATACATAGTTGTGTCTTTTATGTCTTCAATTTTTGTGAAAATAGAGTTTTACAAAATATTACTTAGTAACTTCCTTTTAGTTTTGTTTCTGGTTTCCATGCCCGAGCTGTTTAAAATGTATTTAGGATACTGATTTATTTAAGACTTGCACCAGAAATATAGTTTAGGATTTCCTTTGAAAATGCACTCTAATTCTATTACTTTTACTCAACTTTTTACGGTACCTATGACCTTTAGTGTTCATAATGCAATCACTATAGAGCCATCAGAATTGATATCTCCTTTTCATTTGGAAGGCAACATGAAAAGTAAGAAGCATGCAAATATCAAAATAGACACTCTAAAAGGTAGAATAATCTGCAAAGTAAGCTCAAAGAAGATTGAAAAGAACAGTATTTCTCCATATAATAAATTTAATTTCAAGATTCACCATGGTCTGATCAGGTTTAACCCATTACTTACTTTCATTCTTTTATTACTTAAGCACTGTTTTTCTATCATTCACCTCTTGTTCTTGTTGGATTGAAATTCCTTGCTCCGGATTGATGCTTCTTTTGGACCTATCATCTGTGTCATCAGACAATAAGGTGGTGCTGGTCGTATTGGCTTCACTTGGGTCTGATGCTACCAGATCAAAGTTATAATTCAAGATGTTGTTCTCTACAAGTCCAAGCTGCCAGCATAAACATAAAACACCCATTTCAATGTCAATATGGGGAAAACGCACGAATATGAAATTGAGCAATACATACATACCATGCGTCTCCTTCTCCACATGTGGGTCCACAAATTTAATAGTTCATTAGTGCGTAAGGGCTTGACTAGATAGTCAGCTGCTCCAAGTCTTAAGCACTTGACAACAATGGATACCTCATCTTGTGCAGACATCACTTAAGAAAAACATTGTGATGAGGAACATAATATAATTTACTTGATACTCGCACTGAACTCAATTATAAGCAAAAAAAATATCTATATTTTATGGACTCAAATATAAACAAAATCCAACCAACTCAACTCTATTTAATGTCAAGTATTCAAAAAATCAAGAAAATTAATCAATCCAACAAATTCTCCTTTATGTTTTCAAGAGCATTGCACACGATAGTTTAGTAATTATAACTTTTTTTTTTACATAAATCAAGATAATTAAATAAGTGTGAAATTAGTTAATTTTGCTTATAATCGAGTCCGGATAGAGCAGTAGGAAGATTAAAAAGGAAAGGTGGATTACTAGATAGTTACTTATAACAGGAATTCGGCGTAAATGGTTATCTCTGGCTATGTACTTCAACATCTTGATGCCCGTCTTGATTGGAAGGTCAACTTCAGCTAGGATCATATCTATATATTGTCCCTCCGCATTCAGTGCATTTATTACTTCCCTTGCTGACTTGACTAAAGTAACTGGGAAATGGGAATTGCAAAACCAGCTTTAAATCAATCATACAATTACAACCCAAACAAATCATAGATCATATGAGGAGTAATTGAAAAATAAAAGAGAATGCATACCCTGATAGGAGCAACTCAAGAGAAGAGTGAAAACCTCATGGGAACTGTTGGAATCGTTATCGCAGAGCAAAATCCTGACCTTGCTTCTGTCAATGAACCCATCCTTACTACTCTTTCCTCCACCTTTCTTCAAATTAATATTAACTTCATCGCTCTCCATGGCTCGGCTCGGGAGAGTGGTTGCAATTTCAGCTTTTGTTGTGCTAAAGGATACTGGTGGAGGCTAACGTGAGCAGGGAAGGGTGCGTAGGATAGCAAAATCGGGGGAAATTAGATATAGATAGAGAACGGGCCACGTCGCTCCTGGATCTTTCTCTTTCTCTTTCTCATTCTCATTCTCATTCTCATTCTCATTCAACCATGCAATTTAATTTCCACTATCTATTCTATTTCTCCCCAAAATATCTGTATGCTAAGTTTGCTTTTGATCCAAATTTATTTTAATATCTTTATTAGGTTCTTTTTTTTTATTTAAATTCAATTTGACCATGGTTCGATATTGATTTTTAACTTGTTATATTAATATAATGTACAAATTTAAATATTATGCTTAATTAACTTCAAAAGTTATATAAATAAAAATATATATTGAGATATATTTTTATAAGATAGGTCAAAATAAATAATATTAATTCAATATAGGTGACTTCTTTGGTACCTATGAAAAATTTTGGATAAAATTTACCCTGTCTAGATGGCCCAATTAGATTGTGACAATTCATTTATAGTGGGACACTTCAACTTTTTTATTTCCAACTCATTATTTTTTTTTGAAAAACCATTCAATTTTCTTATTTAATTTTAGACCCTAAAGGACCTATTTGCCCTTTAACCAGTTTCATCCACCATGACCCTCTGCATCTATAGCAGTACCACCACCACTTTCAACCAACAACCACCACAACCCGCTATCAGCCGCGAGCAATCAGCAACCACCATCACCCACAGCCAGTCGCGCTCAACCATAAACCACCATCACCAACTTTCAGTTGCGCGCCGCACCACCACTCCATGTGCCACCGCGGATCCATGGCGAACCATCCTTTCACAGCGCCGCACTTTACCTTCATAGCGCCTCTCACCATAGAGATACGAATTGCAGCGACCCACAACATCTCTGCACATCACCACGTCGACATGCCAGCCGTGGTCACAGTCCTCCACGAGTAGCAGCAGTTCACTAGCTGCAGAGAGTTTCTGATTTGGGTTTAGGGTGTGTGAGAGTGAAGGCCATTTGGTTTGGGCTTTGTTTCTAAAACAAATTATTTGGGCCTAGTCAGGTAACAACTATAACACCCCAGTTTTTATTGGTCTTCAATAACAGTAATTATATATATATGTTTATACTATTTTAATTGGAAAGATTAATTTTCTGGATGTTTAACTTTTTTATTTTATTTTAAGTGATTTAGTTTGAGTAATTTTAATTACTCATTTAAAATGATTTTTATTAAGTACGTCAACACTGCTTTATTTCAGTACATGCACATTTACTAGACAATAATTTACATTATTGTCACTATTAGTAATTATTTAGAAAATATTTTAAATGATATGATTGAAAAAAATTATTTTTATATTTTATTATACTTAATTTTAGATATGAAAATAATTTGGTTTGACATTAATCGGAGATTAATTATGGACCGTTGATTTTCTTAGTTGATCAGTTCAACTATCAATCTTAACTCTAATTTGAAATTTATAAAATATATATTTGTCACTCTTTATTTTTAGATCCAAAAGCCAAAGACGTATTTATTTTTAGGCTCAATATTTACTACGCATTTTGTACCCACTAATACAAAAATGAGAAATTATCTCTCCTATTTTCTGATGAAAACCCGATACCCACCCCCACACTCCTTCAGCTTTTCTCGTCTTCTTCCTCAAAAACCCAAAAGCTTCCTCCTCTTTCTCTCATGTCATCTTCATCAACCACCTTCCCTCCCTAAAAACAATCATGCGCCACCACTGGACTGTGACCACCGTTCGACCACGTCGCACGAGGAGAAGACAGTCGCGACCCAACTGGGACGCCCCGATGTCCCACTAAAGAAAACCCAAAATATTAAGACCTAATTTCATTATTATCGTTAAGCTGATATATTAAAACATTAGATAAATTAAAACATAAAATATACACAACATATATACATACATACATAACATATACACATCAAAACCTGATACAGTACAGTAGAGGGAATCCCATCAGTCGGATCCCAAAATGTACAAACTGACGATCAAACAAAATAAAAACAACATCCCAAAGAGACAAGACTCACTGGCCATGGACTCTATACTCAACTATGAGGATCCACTGTTCATCCTCCAACGTCTGGCTCATACGAGGTCCCATCAAGCTCCTCCATAGTTGGCTCCCCCTTAGGACAGTGTAATTATGGTCCAATCAAATGACACCATCTCATTTATATTGTGATATTTCATTTTTATCAATTACAAATCACTATTATTATTTATAAAATTATTAATTTTTTCTTATTAATTTTAAAGTGAAAAGTACCTATTTGCCCCTTTCATTACTTCCATCCACCATCACCATTCTAACCACCATTCATTACTTTCATTTTCAAAACAGTAACCACCATCACCTCTAACCAAGGACAACCAAGAACAACTGAATAACCAAGCTCCATTAGATCTAAGCCAAACACCATTTCTCTTGTCATGAATCCGGCCACCCACTGTCAGCCATGCACCGTCGCATGTCCGCGACCAACCACCATTGCAAAGATCGACCCAACCGGGCCTAGCACAGCGACCCCATAGCAGTGCGGTCCCACCATCGTGACCAGAACGCCCGAGCCACTGCAGCGTGACCCCATAGCAGAGATCGAGTCCCACCACTATCCGCCCATCGCCGTGTCGTAGCGCACTCCTCCGTCTGCCGTCAGCCGCCGTCACACTCTTTTGTGAGCAGCACTTCAAATTTGCATTGTTACTGATTTAGGTTTAGGGTGTGGGAGAGGGAAGGCCATTTGGTTTAGGCCAGGTCTGTGGGAAAAAATTATTTAGGCCTAGCCATTTTTTTTATACAAATTGGGCCTAATCTTATAACAACTTAAATCTATAAACATATATGTTATTTATAATTATCCACACAAAAAAATATTATTTATAATTTTTACAATATATTATGATTTTTAAATTATGTGTTTTTTTTTACAATATTTAAATTATGTGTTTTGAAAATAAGTTTTTTTTTAATAAAAGTTTTATTTATTTTTAGAAGAGGGAATCTTTATATTTTTTATTTGTAATTTTTAGTCAAATAGGAAAAAAAAACAACATTGAAAGCTCACTTAAATTTTATTAGATTGTTACCAGACTAGGCCCAAAGTTTTTTTTTAGAAAAATGGCCCAAACCAAATGGCCTTCACTCACAAACCTTAAACCTAGACCAGCTACTGTCTGCAACCTGGTGAAGTGCTGATCATGAAGGAGTGTACGGCGGCTAGATGGCGGACGACGTGACAGTGTCGCAAGGCAATGGCCGGAGATGGTGCGGGGAGCGGTGGCTCATGTCTCTGCGATGGTGGTTCGCGTCCTTCTGCGATGGCGGTCGATGGTGGTTCGCGTCCATCTGTGGTGGTGGCTCGTGAGCGGATGTTGGCACGACGACGTGCAGAAAATGGTGCGGCCGGAGCGCGACTGACATGGTGGCCGGATTCATGACCGGGTGCAGCAAGACAGAAGGTGTGTGATGGCTAGTGTTGTTTGCTTGGATGAAGCTTTGTTGGGTGGTGTCGATGGTTATGGAGTGGGCTCACAGTAGAGGAGGATGAAAGTGGTGGAATAGTGAAAGGGGCAAATAGGTCCATTTGACACTAAAATTAATAAGAAAACATTAATGATTTTTTAAATGAATAATAACGAGTTGTAAATTTTAAAATTAAATGTCAAGATATAAATGAAATGATATCATTTGATTGGACCACCTATACAATGTAATTTTACTCAAAAATTATATAAGGTACCGAAGAATGCACCTTCAATATATTATCATATTATATAGAAAAAAAATTATAAAATCACGCTAAACAAAATTGTACATTCAGTCAGTGCCTACTCTTTTCTATTTAAAAAAGACAGTATGCATGTATATGTTGTGCCTCTTTGTTTCAGATTCTAGAGGCTTATTTCTTCATTGGCATTGAAAAAAATTGAGTTTGAAACTAGAAATATTATTTGATAAAAAATACAGTAAAAACAAGTGTGTTTAAAAGAGGAGAAAACTGAATTTTGTGAAAGCTTCAAAAAGTGATGGTCTCTAGCATGTAGTCTTAAGAGAAGTGTTACACCAGCGTAGCACTTTTTTTATCTATAATATCAAGTCTTCAGGTTTTCTATTTTTTATTTTTAAATTCTTTTATTTTGGGAAATTTCAGTTTTACCCTCATCCCCAACCCCTCATCCACCACCATGTCTGCCACACTCACAACCACCACTGCCCGGAGGTCCCTGTCGCCGTCCCCCTCAACCTCACCATCACCCTCACCACCACCATGATACCGCCGTGCTCTTCCCTTCAACTCAGATTTTCTTTCAGATCTGCTTTCATATTCAACCACCACCACCTCCAACCCAGATCTGAAGGAGGAAGAGATGAGGGCGGAGACGACGTGAAAACCAGATGTGAACACGGCGGCGGCGATGATTCGACTGGACGGCGAGGTGGCCCTGGGCTGCGAACGGCGGCGCCTCGCAGATCTGATGCTTCCTGGTGGTTATGGATCCTTTTTTTACTTTGTTTATTTTTATGAAAATCGTTTCTGCCATTAACTTTACGGGTATAGCGGACCGATTTACATTACGGTGAGTCGGTCCTATTACTTGTTTGATGGAATGTTTGCTTGAATTGGATATATGGGGTGGTCGTTTGTGAAGTTCATAGTTGAATGTAGAATGGAATGGAATTTTAATCTGGTTCTGCAATATGCTTCGTGACCATGACATGAGTTTTATCGATTAGAGAATAAGCAACAAGAAGTTAAATAAATTGATGGTGGCCTTTGAGGCTTGACTTCAATGGTCGTATTTTTGGATGGTGACTAGAGCAATCACCTCATGCTTTTGGCTGGATGTTGTTCTTCAAGCTTCAACAGCAGCTTCCGGCAAACAGTGTTAATGGTGGATGGGATTAAGGATAAAATTGTCTTTTATATTTTTTTGTGTTACCTACTGAACCATTATCAAGTTTCAATCTCATCCATTGAATTATTTATTAATTTATTAAACGGTCCAAAAAAGTTTAAAACTGCCACACTGATGTAGCACTTCTCTTAAGACTACATGCTAGACGCTACCTTGCTTTTCAGTTTGCAATATCAAAGGCACTTTGTTATTTTACACGAGGACCCATCGTTTATTTGTCACCTACCGAAGCCAATCAAAGGTAATGGAAATGTATAGTAATTATGTCATTTTTAGTAATTTTATTTTAAAAGTCATTCTACTTTATCATATCCAAGTCAAAATAATTTTTTTAAACCTGCTTTTAAAATTTCATTCTCAAATATAAATTAATTTTTTTAACTTCGTTATTATTAAACTCAATTCTTTTGGATCCAACTATCAAACTCAATTCTATATAAAAAAAAAAAAAACGTTGGATCTCTTTTAGAAAAATAGTGGCTATTCTTTTCCGTCTTTTTGGTTGAAAGAAGACACTTTAGGTGGGTACCAATTCAGCCACGCGAGTTGATGTAACTTTGTGCTTTTGAGTTACGATATTTGAACACAAATTTTGGACATCATATATGATATCGTATATGCTTATTTTTATCTCTCACTTATTTTTTATTTTCTTTATATATACATTTCTCAAAAATACAACCAAAAAACAAATGGGACACCAAATGATATCCCATTTTAATGTACAAAAATAATTCCTATGTGCTTCTTGTCAAGTGTTTTTAAGTTATCCAAACAAAATAAAAATTAAGAAAGATACACATCTGATCAAGTCTCTCGCTCATGCTAACTATGACTTGAGTTCGATTCCTAGATCTCCTATATTGATACACAATATATAAATTACACTATAAATCCTTACTGAGGTTTGTGGTATTCACTGACCTTGTAATGAAGCGTGTTTTCCTCCAATCTAAACTTTATTGTATCAAAAAATAACATCCTATCAGCAGGAACTATATGTCCAACTTAAACATATAATTAACAGACTGATCGATGCTATATATTCCGGGCTGATAGCACCAAAGAGAAGTAAAGAAGATTTCTATGAACATATTCTTCAATCTTAAACCCCCCGCCCTTATTAAAAAAAGATAGAAGGCCGTACCCTTGGGTTTAGGGAAGCATAAAAAAACTAGGTACGACCTTAGTCATAATGAATCGAAAGAACACTTGTGTCTCCTACTGTAGTTCAAGACTGTCCCATGTTAACCCAACTGCAGTCCATTGGGTGTATTTAGCCATTCAGCATATTAATCAGCTCTAGAGGTAGCAGAACATGCTTGAGTTTGAGTGTGTGACTTAATGTACAGTATGTGCACGTTTTTATGCCAAATTCGCGTATCTCTTCACCCTTACTACGATCATGAATATAAACAATCAATCATATGGTGTAACTCAAAAAGAAAATAACGGAACAGAAAATTTTTCCAACATACATTTTGAGCAAGTGCTCATTGCTGTTGACAGCAATGGTTGTTGGTCCTTCACTTTAAATATGTGTACCTATCGGTCCTTGAAATTAATATTCCCATATTATTTTCTTATTTACTTTTTTGCCAAAGGAAAGGAAGTTTTTCCTTGTAGTTCTAATGGAGTTGAGAACAAAACGATGAATATAACCAGAAAATTTAAAGGTGTTAACATCAGTTGAACTACAAGCATAAAATGGAACCAAAGTTTACAACGCAACCAATTTTTAATCTATCCATCCTTATTATTGTATCATAAATTGACAATAACTTGCCCTGCCTTCATGGCATGTAGCACCTAACCTTCACTTAAATCTTATCTTCCTTCTACTTGCAATGAATGAACAATTTTTTGGCAACTAATTTAATCCCTGCATTCTGCTGATAGTCATACGGATCTAAGGTGAAGAATGCATCAACAAATGTCCCAGGCATGAACAAAGAACCAAGTTCTGCAGCATCAAACTTACTGAAGAGAATTCTTTGCTCAGCGCCAGATGATTCTCTTTGATACATCTCAGTGGCATAGAAGGCAACGTCTCCGGATACTGCTGCAGGTATACTGTGAAGTAAATGTTACAAAATCAGTGGAACTCTCATTAAAAGAAATCTGAAAGGACTTGATGTCATGCTAATGCCTCAATTATTTCCCAATTAAGATCACCAAAGAAGAAAATTTTGGATTAATTTCTCTATTCAGTTAATGGTATTCTTGATGTTACCCCTTACCTATATGATTTTAAGTTTTTAACCAGTAAAAATTCCAATATGTCGTCCCTACTTTAACTATATAAAGCACAAAAACAATAAAAGCATAAATTGATGCAGTAATTTCTTACGATTTAATAAAACCAGGAAAAAAGACAAAATATTGGGGAAAGCTTTTTACGATAATTCAAACTCCAACGGCATGGTGGTCGTGTAAAACTGGATTCCTGGTTTTAAGCATTTTATCCAACCATTATACATGCTGAAGTGAGGCAGTCATTTTCACTGATCAAATAAAATGTGTATGAATGTGTATATGTTTACAGGTCAAGAACTTACTGCAATCTGATGGTAGGATAGTTGAAGAAGCCATCTTTTCTAATGACAACAGGCCTCCAATCAGAGCTGCTACCAGAATCTAAGGATAACTTTTGTGCAACATTGTCACATGCATCAAGAACCTCACATAAACTTGGTGATGCATCAACCACAAAAGATAACTTCGGCCGGCCAGCAAGATCAGAAAACCTCGTGCTTATTCCAAACCTTACTTTGAGACCGGTACAATGTAGCTGAAAGGGGAAACCTTTGTGTAGTAATTCTATCCTGTGACTGCCACGAAAAAATGGAACAACTGATGCATCAATAGAAGGGATACATATTTCATCAGGTTCTAATACAACAATAGAGCTGCTCCCAGCCTGAGACTCCAAAGATGAGGAAGACATATCAGGTGACTCTTGCATGGGATTTCCATCCATGGCGACATCTGTCTGAATGGATTCTCTTGATATTTCATCGCTAAGAGCAGCCAAGTTAAAAGCATCTGGTTGAGCTGAACTAGGATGTGCAATATTTGGGACGGCCCCTTTTGCACTGCTCATTGCAAGAGAAAGTATAGGATGATTTTCTTCTTTAGTTTCAGTTGCAGGAGATGATAACAATACAGAATCTGTATTCATATTTACATCTGAGGGAGATTTCCCATTACTACGACTTCTAGTCGTAGCATTCGGTGAAACCCAACTATTTGATGTGAATATATCTGGGAGACTTGACTCCTGTATGGACAGAGAGATTATCATCATTTTCATGACAAGTTCCCAACTGATGTTGTAAAATACATAATAATATCAAGGAGGAAAGAATTGAAATTCATATATGCCAAAGATTACAGAGTAAAAAGAATTTCAAGAAACACCAAGAAATGCCAGATAATTGTTACTTAAAATGGTTCTTTGATTATTCAGAAGGTAGCCCAAGCGTTAAGGTTCCTCAATTAAGCATTTCCCAGTAATCCCCTGAAGGTATGCAGTAAAACCTGATTTTCAATCATATATGAGCTTAAAAATGAATGAATCTTCCGTTGATGTGAACAGAGAATAGTGATTAAACCTTAAAAAGCACAAATGGGAGATATTTGCTCCGTTGATGTCATGACGTAGTAAGACTAAATAATTGATTAAAAAACAGAAAATAAATCCAGGTATTTGAAGAATTACAATTAAATACAGTACTCAATGAGAACCACTAATCAACCAAGGAAAAGAATCATCATGTTCAGAAGATTGGTCAAAGTGTACAATATTCGCCAAGTATCATTAGCATCTTACATCTATCACTAGCTGCAAAAAAGATGTTATGTTACCAAAATGAGAAAAACACAACTGAATTTCAACAATATCCATCACGTTGAGATACTCAATGTAACCACAAGGATTTTTCCTGGTCAAAGTAATCAGAATATCGATAAACTGGCATCAAGTAAACAAATAGTTTGGCTTTTACTTGTTACATATGTTTTGAAAAAAGAGGAAAAAAAACGTAACAACAATCGCTGTTACACTTACAGCAAATGGCTGAGATGTTCTAGAACAAAAACATAATAAAAACTTTTGAATTACAAAATTACCAAGAATAGAACTGTTGCACAGTATTTGAGGACTTCAAGATTCATCCGAACATCATCTAAGCTCCTGAAGATATTTTGCAGAATAAAAGTTAACACAAGAAGGCCTAACATATAATAAAAAAGTCCTTGGATTAGTAGATTACCTGTGTGTCTGGCGTCCAAGCCCAAAATATGTTGCAAGCGTAGCCATCTGCAGCGAATATAAAGATGTGTTATAACTTAAAACTACCCTTCCTCTCTCACTATGAAGCGTCTGATTTAAAAATTATTTTTTATTAGCTCGGACAAGGCTTCGACACTTAGTCGACACTTCTATGTAGCCGGACACCTAAAATTTTCTAATAATGACTCTTATTAAATTTTTTTTTGAGACTCGGTATCAAAGAAAAAATGTAATGCTTAACAAGTTGTATTGAGATGATGAATATATAAATCTTGATTCTCAATTTATATATTTTATAGTGATGCTCATATTTAATTTTGTTTGATGTCTCTTATATATATAGTATCATGTCTCGGTGTCCTATATTTTGGACATTATTGGTGTCAGTGTGTCTGTCTGGGCTTCATAGCCCTATCAAGTTTCATTGACATGTAATAACAAGGAAAGAATTGCACATAAGGAACTATAGCATGTTATGAAATATGAATGATACCTTCATGTTACCAGCTCTTCTTCCAAACTTTTGAGTTAACAAGACCAAGGAATCAATAGTACCCTTGGGTTCAGGTGGTGCCTTATTTATCTCAGCAAATGCATCTCTGATCCTAACACAGTCAAATCTCAAGATATTGTGGCCCGCCCAAATCCTCCCTACATAATATTCAGCGCAAACCGTCAGTAACCAACATTTAAAAAACAAAACTTTGGAGCCTTTTCGTTCATTTCTTAGGATGACTTTGGGTAAATTGCTTAATTAGCGCTTATTGAATAAGGCTATGTTTGACAATTTTGAAGGAAATTGAGTGAAGTGGTTAATAATAGAGTAGAGTGGAAAAATAAAATCATATCACTCCATTGTTTGGTGGTTTAATGAGGGAATGGAATAAAATCTCAAACCCCCAATTTGGAGTGTATGAAAATGAGAGCTTTTGAGTGGGATGGAGTGATTTGGGTAACCATCCTGAACCATCCCACTCCATTGATGCAGGAACTCCCAGACAAGGATCAAGCGCATACCACTAGGCTAAAAGCTATAGCTGTTAGCAAGGGCATAAATTTATTTCCTTAATCACAGGTCGGGCTGTTAGTCCACGTTCGGTCAAATCAAAGAGTAGTGCTGACCCCATAAAGGCCAATGCAATGGGTTAATATATTTTCACCATCTCACACCGTTACTAACCATCCCACTCCATCCTCCCAAATATAGCCAAGGTTTTTTTTTTTCCTTCAAATAAGTTAAAAACAACTTATTTTCGTATGCTTTTCTGACAAACTTATTAAAATAAGCTAAAACGAGCTTATAGTTATTTTCGTAAACTATTTAAATTTATTTTCCTTAATTATTCTTCTTAAGGCCAAATAAGCTCTTTATCCAAACACGACCTTAGAAATTCATAGCAACCCATATATAAGGGAGAATAGTTTTCACGAAAAATTGGTGAATGATTATACCAAGACAAAAGCAGCATTTTGAAACGAAATTCGATTGAATGAAAGGAAGGAGAATTTTACCGTGAAGAAGGTCGTAAACGGCATCGGCGATTTCGGCGAAAGTGGGAGCTGAGGAAACGGCATCGGCGTTGATGCCATTGCAACGCTCGGACAAGGGTGAGATGAGAGATAGGTTTGTGGGTCGGACCAAGGTGCAGTAGTTTTGGAGCTCCGTGAGCTTCTTGGGGCAAACCAGGATAGCTCCGAATTCGAGAATGGCAAAACCCTGACCGGGTCGGGTCGGGACGGTGGTCTCCAAGTCGAAGAACACTATCTCGGAACGATCTTCATTCGGAGTCGGACCCATTGAATTGAATTGAACAGTAAATGAGAAATCTTATAGAATGATTGATTGATGTATACTTGAACATTAAACGCGCCAACACTGAATCCTTTTATAATGAAGGAGGAGAAGGAGGACAGTGCCGTCATTTTGAGATTTTGGATTGCTTCCCACGAATGCTTTTCTTACTGGGCTTGATTATCCACACAGGCCCGTCACTCAAGTGAAGACGCAATTACAAACCCACCCACAATAATAATCTTCTTGTTATGATGCCATTATACCGTGCCTTGCCAAATTGCAATACCAAAATAGGAATATGCCAATGTTACACACGTTATTTTACAAGAAATGTTACCAACACACTAATATATATTTTTTAACATTCTTTCTATAATGCGGCAGATTTTATGTAGATCTAGGAAATAGAGAGTGAACTTATGTGATTTAGTGAATCCCACATAAATCTACTTAGTAATAACGAGTGTGTATTAAAGAGTGTATTGTTAACATTTTTTATTTTTTTATGTATAAATTCACCTCATGTGTTCCTAAATAATGTGCAAGAAGTACTATTTTATTCTTAATGAGCTTGATCCTGCTGCTGACTGGGTTTCGAGGATTATTCTATTCAATGGTAGTTTTATACTTTGCTTTACGCAGCAGCTTTGGGTGGATTTGGCGTGGCGCCTCGGTGTTTTGTGGGTAGGAAAGTAATCAACGTGAGGGAAGGAAAGGCATAACGAATAAAAGGAGAATGAATGAAGCATCAAAAAGATCCTTGGCATGAAATGAGACAATAGTGATACCTTTGATGGCAATGATTTATTAGCCGTTATAAACAAATATTCTATTGGGGTACTTTGCAATGCAAACACGTTTGTTTTATTAACGTTAACACGCTGTCATTTATATCAAATGGATTTATTTTTTTTTTGTGGTCCATTCAAATGGAAAGTTTAATTCCACGTTTTTTATAATATTGGGATGGCATAACAATACAAGGGCAGCTTCTAATCAACTTCTCAAACAATTGATAGGTTTGTTTTAAGTCTTCGCCCCTATAAAGAGCCAAAATATGGTTATTTGTCTTTAAAATTTCCAACCTTTGGAGTCCATAAATAATCAACTTCTCAAACACTTGATAGGTTTGTTTCAAGTCTTTGCCCCTAAAGAATAGCCAAAATGTCTTTAAAATTTCCAACCATTGGAGTCTACAAATCCAAGTCCTTCTTGGATCATGGTGAACTTTCTACTTTGCCTCAGAGAGTTTCATGTCTGAACCTTCAAATCAGCACCACATCAACATCAAACTCAAGTTCAATTACCCGGAAATAGAGCTCAGAACAGAATCAAATAACACACTCCCCAACTCATTTGCTTCGGCCAAAACCAACTAATCAACAATGTGAAAGCAAAATGGGGTATTAACTCTAAACAGCTTTCCTTGAACCTTTAGCACATTGCATACCTTAAACCAGCCTAAAACATTCCTAAACAGAGCCACCAAGAAAAATCAATATGGACCGCAGGCAAGGTTGCGAAAGGGTTGAGCTTGTAAGAATGATCTTCCCTTCAAGCTTCTACTAAGCTAACTGCAACATGCATTTGGAACCCATGGCTGGACATACGAAAAGAAAACATGAACCACAAAGGGTGAATCTCGGATATCTCACACCTTATACTATATTTAAAACAGAATTCAAATCAGAACTAAAGAAGAGGCCCTAACCACCAGTATAAGAGGAAAGAATGTTGAATAAAGAAACCAGACTGGCAGATGGTAGAAGCAATGGCTCATCTATTAATAATGGACTAATTACAATTACAGTTTCCGTTTGCATGCTACAAGATTTTCTAAGGAGAAATGTGATATGTTCACGTTTGGACTATCTTAATAAAATGTCAGTGTTTCTGTAGTGCCTGCAAGAAATCTGCATCATTTTCATAGACATGGCATGAGAGGAGGAACACTTGTGGCAAGATGAGACAAACATTTTGTTTTGGATGAGAAACACGGTCCGGACCCAACATGAGCGACCCACTTTTAAAGGGTCCAAAGGTCATCCCTTACACTATAAACATAGAACAAAGCCCTTAGGTAAACTTAAATTTTGTGATCACACTCATACACTGAGACTTGAGCATCGGAGCGCCTTTCGCAGATACGCACCCCCTCTCAACTAGAGAGCCACCGCATAGATAAGGCCGCCTTCAACCACCACTCTAGACTGGCCCAAGCACGCTCTCCCCAAAGCTAGGTGAAAAACACATTTCTCCTCAGAATGTTTAATCAGTATGGTGGTATAGAATCACCCTATGAAACTAGCACCACTAGCATTTACTACCAGCCAGATGGAAAACCAAATATTCACTTTGCCTTCTGTAAAGATGTTGTTAGCAAGGACAATTGTAAAACCAGAATGCAGTAGCAAAAGTTTAGTTCTTCTTCTTATGCTTCCTATCCCTCAACATCCAAGAAGACCTCTGTTATGTCTGGCTCATAGACTTCCTCATGGGCTTGCTTATTGATCTCACAAAGGATTTCATAGATAAAAGACGAATGCTTATGAGTCATGTCACCAGCCACAAAATTATGTACAACTCCATTAATTTGGATCCAACTTCGACCTGGAGGCTTTTTAACACCCATCTCAATCATTTTCTGTCTCACAGCGATGACATGCTGCCACTTTTTAGCAAAAGCATATATGTTTGACAAGAGCACAAGATAGCCTGCAGCTTGATCTGTGTTGAGCTCATTTACTAACTTGTTTGCCACTTGTGATGCTAGCTCAGAATTTTTGTGTATTCGACAACCACCAAGAAGGGCACCCCATAGTGCAACATTTGGCTTTAAAGGCATGGCTTCAATAAGTCCACGTGCTTCATCCAAGAAACCAGCACGGCTCAATAGGTCGACCATGCATCCATAGTGTTCAATCGTTGGACTGATTCCCCAAGTTCGGTTCATGGATGCAAAAATTTGGCGTCCTTCGTCAACAAATCCTGCATGGCTGCAAGCACAAAGAACTCCAATGAAGGTTATTTCATCAGGTCTTACTTCTTTCACTCTCACACCATCACTAAGCATAGTCTTAAACAGATCAAGGGCTTCCTTCCCAAGGCCTTGTTTTGCAAAAGCCATGATGATGCTAGTCCAAGATACAGTGCTTTTCTGAGGCATCATGGTAAACACTTGATAAGCTTCATCAGTGACTCCACAACTGGCATACATGTGTATGAGTGCATTGCTCAAACGCACCAAAGGTTGCATCTGGTTACTAGCAACAAATCTCTGCTGAACATACCAATGTATCCATCTTCCCAACTTCAGATCCCCTAATTCAGCACATGCTGATAAAGCGGCCACCAAAGCCACCTGATCCAATTCCACACGTGCTCTCCTCATCTCACAAAACAACAACAAAGCTTGTTGACACTTCCCATTCTGAGCACACCCAGCAATCATGGTCGTCCAAGACACAACATTCCTATTCGGCATCTCATAAAAAACTCTTCTTGCCCCATCAAAATCACAGCATCTAACATACCCAGCAAGTATAGAATTCCAGCTAACAACACTTCTGTGACTCATATTATCAAACACATGGCGAGCTTTCTCAACACCACCGCCCCTCACATAAAAATTGATCAAATTTGTATCCACAAACACATTGGAAGAGCAATACCCTTTTACCAAAACTGCCCCATGCACCTGTTTCCCTTCTCTTATCAACCCACCACGCGCACATGCATTCAAAAGAAAGGAGTATGTGAAGCCATCAGGGTCAGCCTGAGCTGATACCATTTGGTTGTAAAATTCCACGGATTTAGAAGGCGTTTGGGTGCGTGCATAGCCTCTGATCATCTGGTTCCAAAGGGTGGTACTTGGGTTATCGATATTTGAGAAAAGATTGAAGGCATGTTGAAGATGACCAGAGGCTACGTAGAAAGAGAGGAGCTTGGCGAGAATGTTGTTCTTTTGAGAGAGGCCGTTGAGGATTACTTGGGTGTGAATTTGAGTGACATTTCTTATGTTGTTGCAACTCTGCAATAGGGAGAATACGTGCTGTTGAACAGCTCGATCGCCACACATCCCTCAATCAACATTGAACCCCAACATTCAATCAACCAGGAGGCATCCTTTTAAAGAGTAATGATATTATGAAACCTATAACTTTGAGACATTGGTTTTAATCCGTGATAATATTTGGTTAATTGATTAATCACAAATAAATGTTTGATTAGTTAATTTATGATGATCCATTAATTATATAAAGAATTGAATTAATATTTGATTGATTTAATATTTTTGTTTAAATAGTTTTAAAGTAATAAATTGATTAAATTTGGTTTATGTTTTTGTTGTTTTTTGGTAGAACGGTGGTGCTGTCAGTACAAGTGGGTGTACAATTGTGTGCAAAGCAATTACAAGAACCAAATAAATTGTGCAAGATTTTAATTGTAACATAAAATCGTATCAGATAGAAATTAATTTTACCATTGGTGCTACTAATAAGATCCTTAAAGATAAGATTCGATTTTTTTTTTTGTGGTTACAATATTGAGTTAAAATTCATTATTCATGACTGTTTGGTCAGATTCGGAGGATACTGTAACGAGATTGCAGGGGTGAGCGGGTTTTGCTATGCTCGGGTATAAATGAGGCCGGACTAGATTTTGCAAACCAAAATATTGGTAAAAAATGTTACATAAAAGTCATCAATTGATTGTATGTCACCAAATAAATCCAAAATTGAATGTTAAAAATAACAACAAATATATCATTTTACTGGATGTTTTTTTAGTACTCGTTTTACGAAAATTACATTGTTAAAAATATAATACTTTCATCAAACAAGATTCTTTCAATATTACAAAATCCATAATATATATCAAACGTGGAACATAAGTTAGGGATGAATAAAAATAAAAGTAGATTTTTATTATATGAGACACGTTTGATAATCCGAAGGTCAACCCGGACCAGTCCCTGACCCGACATCGGGTCACTAAATGAGATGTGGGTTCGTCATTTCTCTTTTGTGGGTTAGGGTCAAACTCGGCTCAAACACTACGAGTTGAGACGGGTTTTAGGGTCGGGACGAGTTTTGCACACTCCCAGTGAGGTGTAGTATAAATTATATATATTTTTAATATAAATCCACCACAATTCTTATTTTATGTAAAATATTTTTTAAAACTATTTAAAAGCTGAGTCATTTCAAAGATTAAGTTAATGATGAAGACTTGTTTTAAGGTAGAAGGAGGGACGAGAAAAATCATTGTTCCTGCAACTATCTCATGCATGCAGATTTGGTTGAGGAAGGGAAGCGCCATTTCCAAAGCACGAATAAGAAGATGATTGTTAGTAAATTTGTGAGTGTAGATGATAATCATCCTTATTGAGAATTTGATCAGAAGCACGGAAGCTTGTGGATAATTAGCAAAAGGACTTGGTATGTAGCCTATCAAAATCAAACTACCAATTTTATCACACTTCACAATATAAAATATATCAAATCTCAATAAAAAATTTTATATTTAAAATCATTAATCAGTATCCTAAAAATACTAAGCAGCATTCTCCAAAAATAAAATACCGTATAAAACAAAGAACACGAGATGCATGATTAGCATTAATAAATATAATTTTTGTTGGACAAAACCAAGTAACCAACGAGCAACGTGAATGAGTTGACTTTCTGAACCTCCAAATATATTTTACTGACCAATTCCTGTCCTAGCAAAACAGGCAACACAAATACAGTATCATCTCATCTCTCAAAGTCGTAAAGTTTTATAATTATGTTATCCCACACGACCCACCTACACCTTACCTTTCGTTTTCCATTGCTGACAACATAGGATTGCTCCCTCTCTTATCCTTTCAATCATAGGACAAAGGTGCAGTTTCTCACAGCTATGGCCCAACAATGCTTGCAGCTTCCTCGACTCTGACACACGCTGATTCCATATTTTCTCTGCTAATCATGGAAACTGAAGGAATCGAAGGAGCTGGGGGATTTCGCGCTGTGTCCAAATTGATATTATGTGCCATTTCTGTAACTCTCACAGGGTGTTTTGCCATCGGTAATCAACATGGATTTTCATTTCATTCACTGATATACTGTTTTCAATGCATCATCAAATCTTTCTTTTTTGTAAATTGTGGGGTTTCAGCTTTTTTAGGAATCTGGTTGCCCAAAAGTTAGTCACTTTTATTAGATTTGGCTTTTGATTTCGGTGCAATTCACAAAATCGTAAAAGAGCATGCTTTTTGGCTTTTAAAATTCTTTTCAAGTTTAAACAGGAGGAATAAATTGTCTGCAAAAATCAAATTTACAACTTGAATTGATGGTAGTGAAATTTATGGTTAGTTTGATAATTGGTGGTATCGATGCTTTGGCTTATCAAAGATTTAGGGGTGTTAAATGTTTACTGATTCATTGACCACTCTTTTAAGTGTTGCTCAGGCTGTGATGTTTGCTTCTATTGGTCTCATGTCTTGTGTTTTTCAATTGCAGCTGGAGCCCTCACAGGAGCTATAGCTGGTGCTTTAGCTGCTAAGGCTTCTAAGAGTAATTTTCTCCGGGGAGCTTCATTGGGTGCCATTGCTGGGGCTATAATCTCAGTGGAGGTGTTGGAAGCCTCCCGCGCCTACTGGTATATGGAGCAAACTGGCTCACGGGGCGCATCATCTATGGTTGGTAGTCATTTTACTCTTGATTTTGCTTGGCCTCTTAATGAGTAAAATGATTTGTAGCTTGAAATTTTTTGAGGCAAAACATGGCTACTTTTAGTTTGAAATGGCTCTCTAATCTCTATAGGTGAGATATTTATGCCTTGCACTTGTTTTGTGCTTGCCCGTTGATTAAGTAGCATCTTAAGAGTGCTTTCTGTGTGGAAGTCTTAATTCTTAGTTTTATACTGATTCTCTACCATATAAATCCAATCCAGGCAGATTTCATAGAGGAACTTGTTCGTGGGAGGCTTGTAGAGGAATCACTTACACCTGTTATTTTAACTGCTTACAATTTGCAGGTAACTTACCTCCCTCTCTCTCTTACCACATTTGCCTTTTGAAAGCAATAGCTGTATGTGCCTGTGGATGTGTGTATAATAGTTAGGTGCACCGGTTCAATCTCTTAGTTGGCAATATCAAGAGCTGTGGTTTATGACCAATTTGAGATGGGCAACTCACAGACTTATTACCTGTGAGTAATGCCACTTGTTTTATATATTGTCCCATGCAGTGTGAAAACTTGCAAAATGCCACCTACACCTTACATGTGAGTAAAATGAACTTTTATAAATCTTTGCTGTGTTGATTGTTCTCTATGCTATATTACTTGAAGATGTTTACTGCTGCAAGTCATCTGTTCTGGGATTTCGTTATCTCGTAAACTATATGATCTTCTTTATTTTCAGTTTGAGCAGGTTGGCATTGCTAATACAGGCTATGATCATATGCATGATGTTCATAGCTTAGTAGCATCTAGAGGATTGTCAGGGGATTCATTAAAGAAGTTACCACACCATGTGGTCTTGAAGGACATGAAGGCAGAGAATACCTGCTGTGCAATATGTTTGCAGGTGATTATTCTTTTTGAGGATATATGAATGTCCCTTTTTTTTTCTTTTTTTTGTGTGTGCTTATTTTGATTGCTGTAAGGATATAATTACAGAAAACTAAGGAATATTTGTGCGATTACACTGAGGATCAAACCTTTAAGTGTTGAATTCAATGCTTATCAACATTATATGCCGAATTCACTAAATAAATAGGAGCCTCTACTTGTTTTGCTTGAGACATGAGTTTTAATGACCACAAAGATGCATTTGCTTGCACTGGCACTTCCCATAATTCTTCATATCTCCATTTGAAGTATGGATGAAACTGGTATTGTATTGATCTTAACGTTGAGAAGTGAATTTTACAGGATACGGAAGTAGGAGAAATTGCAAGAAGCTTACCTCGCTGTCACCATACATTTCACTTGATATGTGTGGACAAATGGCTTGTCAGAAATGATTCATGTCCTGTGTGTAGACAGGGCGTGTAGTTGTCCTGGGCATTTGTACATGTTTTTTTTTTTGGGCAGATGTATATGTTGTATTATTTGTTTCTTTGCATGCAAACTCTGATGATTGCCATAAAGTGGGGAGCGGCATTTGTACAATTATTGACCGTTAGCATTTTGCACCATTTTGTAGTGTAATTATGTTAGTTCAATGTATAAATTACTTGTCTATTCAAATATTGGAATTCAAGACAAAGAGAACAACATATTTTTGGTTTTTTAAAAGGTATTTGACAAAAGATATGGATGATGTTATTGGCGCACTGACCCCAATAGGCCAATACACACAACTTGATAGTGTGAAAATACAAATACTCGCACTCTCTAACTAAGAATTTAAACTAAATTGGTTAAAATTCATCTTTCAAGGGGTCCTTTCCTCTATGCATGTATATAGACACATTTGGGTCCCGACTAAGGTATAGAAGAGCTACGGATAAGGAATGTCGTATTCCTGTTAGAACTAGGGATGAAACAAAATGGCGCCAACTCTGAGCAAACACAGAATGATTTTAGCTGGTTTTATTCAAACATTGTATTCGTAGAAAAGCACAATTGCCTTACAATATGGGGGACAACGTGATACAGAGTACAAGGCTTTATCTTGAATTAAACGTGTTCTGAAACTCCAAGAGATTATACACAAACTATGCATCACAGCAGCAGCCTTACTTGGACGGATTTCTTGTAGATAATTCCAGACAGGAGCAATTACCAGTGATGACAGCAAGCCAGGCACCATAACGATGCCTAAAAAGGCTGCTTACTCATGAATATTGTCTGCCAAGTTCAAACAGAGTAAAACAGCGGTGAGAATAAGATTGAGATCATGCTCTGGACAATTACCTTCTACATCTTGTGTATCCAACTGACCATTTTTCAAACGAGCAAAAGTCTAATTTCTAATGGTATTTGAGTATTTATCAGTCAGATACATGTGATAACTGACTCACGAGTATAACATTATTACCCAATAATTACACATTGAAAGTGGCTCATAAGCAATGTCTGCCATTATTTTACTTGATTATTTCTAATACTGGCAGTCTATCTTGATGTTCAACAAGATCAATTAGAAAATTGATAAGCCAAAATTTAATGGAGAAACCTTTATGGAGTAAATATTCAGCTTACATTGGAGCATTAAATGAATAGGATACCATGGAGGAATTTCACACGGCAACGGGTTCAGGTCTTTTGCTGGTTTTGATTCCTCTTATAGCTACAAGGAAGTTTAAACAATGACAATCATCAAAATCACATTTGGATTTCCATGCATTTCAAAAATCAAATTATCTTTTCTTTCTTTCTTTTTGTTTGTGTGGAAGGAGGAGGGGTTACCTTCAGCATAATCTTTGGCTCCAAAGACAGCAGAACCAGCAACCAAAGCGTTAGCTCCAGCCTCAATCACCTGCCAAACAAGATTATACTAAAAAGTGGAATTTGCATCTCAAACAGATCCTATGGCTTTCTATGTCTTGTAGAAAGCATTCCAATTCAATAAATAAACAAGTATGTGCTTCCCCTCATTATTTATTTGTAATCCCTTGTTCTAACCAAAAAATGGAGCACCAAGCCAAAATACAGTATGTTAGAACTCTTATAAGGCTGAAGTGCATGAACAGAATAACAGATACACATGCAACATGCAGTCGTTTACCAATTTTTATGTCGTGGTTATCTGCTCAAAAAATGCAATTACTGAGCACAATGAGATTAAGTTCAGCATGTAGAAAACTTGTTACAAATCATTATAAATTATAAATGGGTGTAAGACAAATATGATTATGCATATATAGGGCACCTTGTAAGCATTGTTTGGACCAACTCCACCATCCACTTCAATCCATGGATTCACTCCCTAGTGAGAGAGAGAGATAGCATTTAGAGTTTATGTAAAACATAAAAGTTGGAGGAAAAAAAAATAGACACATAAATGATTGCATGATATACCTTCTCTACACACAGTCTTCTCAAATCGGAAATTTTCTTGACTTGACTCTCAATAAAACTCTGCCCACCAAAGCCAGGGTTTACGGACATAATTAAGACCAAATCAACCACTGCCAACACAATAACAACGTTATCAACTTTCATTTTCAAACTACAAAGACAACTTTAAAACATGTATTGCAATGCACTTCAATACATTGTGAAAGTTGTTTTGCTCTCTCTTACTTACTTAATGAGGGAAAAACCGTCCATGCATTTCTCACAAGTATTTAAAATAAATATAGAAGAAAAATAAATCTTACACTCCTATACATTGTTAATTTATTTTAGCACCAAAGTTTTCAAATCCCATGAAATTTCGTCAACTGCTTCCTCGAAAATCTTCCTAAAATCACAGTAATCTAATTAGAGAATAGTGTAGAAATATAACATTACTAGTGGAATGAAAGTTTAAACTACTTAAAAGAATAAACGATAAAATCAGATGCTTTATCTTTCAAATTTTGTTGACTTGCAAGGAATATTTAATGGAGCCATGAAACATGAGAACAAAGTGCCATTCTTTAAACAACCACAAAAATTCAAGTGGAAATCACCTGGAAACTAAAATGGTTTGTGCGAATTCTAAATTTGAAAGTCAGCTGTAAGTCTGTAACCACCTTAGTTACTGAACTAATATGTCCTGCATTGCTAATAAAATTGCTGAATAAACCTTTTCTTTTTGTTTATCAAGTATATCTTTTCCTTTTAGAGTATTGTCAGAAGGCAGAAACACAGTTTCCTATTATATACCTACAATAGCTCAAAATATACCCTTCTATTTAAGAAAACTAAATATTTAACACCATCATTAGTTCAATAATGGAACTCTTAGTTTACTGACAGCTTCAGTAACTGTTTTGTTCTAAACCACGTCCATAGTCAAGGCTGGTCCACGGCAAAAGCTTTAGTGAGCCATATAAAGCAAACAAGAACCAAAGACATAAATAACATTATTAATATTCTGATAGAACTGGCTACTGAATCAATGAACTATGATTCACTATCATGTATATTGCAGAAATCTGAGGGAAATGTGCCCTAAACCAGAGAAAGAATCAAGAAGATACAAGAGAGAGAGAGAGAGATAGCTAGGAGTTTGAGAGCCTAGTCTCTCCCAACCAATTTCCTAACCAACTAACAGAATGCCTAACTTCCCTCCCCTTTTCTTTATTTATACTATGTAGTAATTGGTTACAAATACATTGTTTCAGCTAGCTAGTTATTAGCCGTAGGCCCAGTGACTTTGGTTTGTTCCTTCTTTCTGATATAAGTCTTGTATATAGGAGGTCTTGAGCTAACAATACTCCCCCTAAAAGTTTCACCTTGTCCTCAAGGTGGAAAAGGGGAAACTGCCCATTAATCACATCATATGACTCCCATGTGGCTTCGAACTAGGGTAGGTCCTTCCACTGGATTAGCACCTCTACATGCCCTGCATCTCCCATCTTGACATTCAGCACTTGTTCCAGCTCAACCAGCAGCTCAAGATCTTCACTGAGTGCTTGAGGTAGAGGTTGTGGTACCACTGATGGCCCCACGGCCTTCTTGAGCAGCGAAACGTGGAAAACAGGGTGGATACGACTTCCTGTGGGGAGTTCTAGCTGATATGCAACCTGCCCCACTAACTTACAAATCTGGTAGGGCCCATAGAACCTAGGCCACAACTTCCCATTCATCTTCTTGGCTAAAGATCGCAACCGATATGGCTGCAATTTTAAGTAGACCCAATCTCCCACCGCATATGTAACATCCCTTCTGGATTTATCAGCTGTAGCCTTCATTTGTCCTTGAGCCTTGAGGAGGTTACCCTTGAGATCATGCAGAATTACATCTCTTTCTTGAGTCATTAAGGTAACTTCTTCCACAGCAGAGGGTATAGTAGTTCCTTTAAGGAGGTGAGGTGGGTCTCGACCATAGAGGGCCCTAAATGGAGTTAGTTTGGTTGAGCTATTGTAATTGGTGTTGAACCAAAACTCAGCCCAACTGAGCCATTTTGGCCACTGCTTGGGTTTGGATCCTGTCAAACATCTCAAATAGGTTTCTAAACACCTATTAACACCTTCTGTTTGCCCATCCGATTGGGGATGATAGGCAGAACTGAACTTTAATCTTGCCCCTGCTAATCTGAAAAGTTTAGTCCAGAAATTGCTAAGGAATACCTTATCTCTGTCCGAGACTATGGTAGATGGGAAGCCATGCAATTTGACCACGTCTCGGATGAATATTTCTGCCACATCCCTTGCAGTGAATGGGTGGCTAAGTGAGATAAAGTGAGCATATTTTGTAAGGCGATCCACCACTACTAATATTACATCTTTCCCTTGTGCCTTGGGTAATCCTTCTATAAAATCCATTGAGACATCTGCCCAAACCTGAGTTGGGATTGGAAGAGGTTGCAAAAGACCCGCAGGAGACAGGGTTTGATACTTATTGAGTTGACAATTCTCACAAGTGGCCACATACTGCTGAATATCCTTTCTCATTCCCTCCCAATACACCAGGGCAGCTATCCTTTTATAGGATCTGAAAAATCCTGAGTGACCACCAATGGCAGAGCTATGAAACTCCTTAAGTAGTACAGGGATTTTTGAGGAAGTCTTGGGCAGCACCAACTTCCCTTTATACAACAACTTCTTACTCACAAATGAGTATCCCGGATGAGAGTTAAGGTCTCTAATGAGGTCGTGAATAATACTCTGCAGCTTGCTGTCCTTGTGAGCTTCTTCCTCCCATTCTTCCATTTCTAAAAATTGAACTATTGATATGGCAGCGTAAGTCATTCTTCTGGGGAGAGCATCTGCTGCTCTATTATCACTTCCGGGCTTGTATTTTATTTCGAAATCAAACCCCATTAGCTTAGAAGTCCACTTAAATTGTTCCTCACCCAGCACCCTCTGTTCTGTTAAGAACTTCAGACTTTGTTGGTCTATATGAATGATGAAATGCCTGCCCATCAAGTAATGCCTCCACTTTTGCACTGCCATGACAATGGCCATCAATTCCCTCTCATATACAGATTTTTTTTGTGCTCTATCAGATAAAGTTTGGCTCAAGAATGCTACAGGTCTGCCTTCTTGTAACAAGACTGCTCCCAATCCTTTATTAGACGCATCCGTCTCAATTATAAATGATTTGCCAAAGTTTGGAACAGTCAATATTGGGAGCTCTGCCATGGCTTTCTTTAGTGACTCGAAGGCTGTCTGAGCTTCTTCACTCCAGAGGAACCCATCCTTCCTTAGTAATATGGTTAGGGGTCGGGCAATCTTACCATAATTCTGCACAAATCTTCTATAGTACCCTGTGAGGCCTAGAAACCCCCTCAAAGCCTTGACATCTTTGAGAGTAGGCCATTGCTTCATGATTTCTATTTTCCTTGGGTCTACAGCTACGCCCTTCCCTGATATGATGTGGCCTAGATATTCAATTTGTTCCTGCCCAAACATACACTTTTTCTTGTTGGCATACAGCTGGTTCTGCTGCAGCAGTAATAGGACAACTTGCAAGTGTTCAATATGGTCTTCCCTGCTTTTGCTGTGCACTAAAATGTCATCAAAGAATACAAGAGCAAATTTCCTGAGATATGGTTTAAGGACTTCGTTCATGAGGGACTGAAATGTAGAGAGTGCATTTGTGAGACCGAAGGGCATTACAACAAACTCGTAATGACCTTCGTGAGTCCTAAATGCAGTTTTGGCAATATCTCCCTCCTTCATTCTAATTTGATGATATCCGGATCGTAAGTCTAGTTTAGAAAAGACCTTTGCTCCTCCCAACTCATCTAGCAATTCATCAATAATAGGTATAGGGAATTTGTTAGGCACTGTCACCTTGTTTAGGGCCCTATAGTCCACAAAAATCGCCAACTCCCATCCTTCTTTTTCACCAGGCTAATAGGGCTAGAATATGGACTAACACTAGGCCTTATGACTCTTGATTTCAGCATATCATTGACAAGCCTTTCTATTTCATTTTTTTGGTAATGAGGGTACCTGTAGGGACGTAGGTTGGGGATATCAGCTCCTTCCTTGAGAGTAATTGCATGATCATGTCTCCTGGGTGGTGGTAATCCCTGGGGTTCCTTAAAAACCTCTACGAAATTGTTCAATACCCCAGCTAACCATTGTGTTTCTGTTGATTCTTCACCCAAAGTGGCTTGCATGCCTTGATAATCCAGGATAAATCCCTGCCACTCTGCTTGAATAGCCTTCATCACAGATTTGAATGAAGCTGCTGCCCTAGCCTTAACACCTGGGTACCATTAGTTGTAAGCACCTTAAGTGTTAGCTCCTGAAAATTCGCCCTAATCTCTCCCAGACCAGCCAACCACTCCATCCCCAAAACAATATCCACCCCTCTTAGTTCAAAGATATAGAAGTCTTGTTGCACTTCTAACCCTTGAATCTTCAGCATGAGTTTAGGACAAACTCCTTTACATCGAATCTTCCTACCATCCCCGACCTCCACCGTATAAGGAACGGTTTCAGCCACCTGTATTGACTCCTCTTCCACTAACACTGAGGAGATGAAGTTGTGGGAAGCCCCACAATCAATAAGCATCACCACCTTCCTTCCTGCTAGTTCTCCCCACAGCTTGATCGATTTTTTTGAAGTGATTCCTGTAATGCTGTATAATGATAGCTGCAAGTTCTTGAGTTCTATCTCATAGGGTGTCACTTCCTCTTCCTCCTAGTTTCCCTTATCCTCCTCCTCTAACACCAGAAGTTGTAATTGTTTGTTAGCACAAACATGCCCAGGGCCAGATTTCCCATCACATCTAAAGCATAACCCCTTCTCCCTTTTGTCTTGCTTCTCAGCCTGGGTCAAGATCTTGAACTCCCTTCCCCTAATCGATCCTGTGGTTTTCAAACTATTGGAATCATTGATCGAGTTCGTACTCCTATTGACCACTGAGTTGGGTGTGTTACTTCTATTTCCTGATTCCCATGTCACTGTTCGGTTATTAGCATAGCTCCGATTGGGTCCTCCCCCTCTACTTCCTCCGATCACTCCCTTACTCAACAACTCGTTCCTCTCATCAACCTGTTGGGCAAATTTCATCATTTCAGGGAGGGTTTTCAACGAGTGCAGTTTCAGTTCGGCCTTAACTAGATCGTTGAGTCCATTCAAGAAAATCCCTTTCACATACTCCGGATCCGCTCCTTTCAGTGGCCCCGAGTACAGTTCGAACCTCTCCCGATACTCCGCTACCGTCCCGGTCTGTTTGAGACTCATCAACAACTCAAAGGGATTCTGAGTAATTGATGGTTGGAATCTCTCGAGCAGGGCCGTTCGAAAATCCTCCCACGATGGGTCTACCACACAAAACTCCCACCATTGGTACCAATATAGGGCTTTACCTTCCATCACTACCATTGAAGCCTGCAATTTCTCACGATCAGAGACTCCTTTCATCGCAAAATAACGTTCGATCTTATTCACCCATCCATACGCATCATCGCCTGAGAATAGCGGAATCTCGAGTTTCCTCCATTTGTCTTCGTTCTGATTACCTTCGCCCCCTGCCATCGTCTCTTTTGCATTACTCCTATGGCTATCGCCGCCATTGTTACTGTGGCTGTTCGAATTTCTTTGGAGCATCGCTACAATTGTTTCAAATTGCTTCCGATTCTCCGCCTTTTCTTCTTCCAAGATTCGTCTCAGTTCTTGGCGTTCTCGCCGATCATCGTCACGGCTTCTCCTCAGATCATCGAACCCGCGCTCAAGAGTCTCAATTCTTGCATCCATCCTTCGCATATGGACCATGTACCACTCCCAGAAAAGAGAGCTTTGATACCAGTTGATAGAACTGGCTACTGAATCAATGAACTATGATTCACTATCATGTATATTGCAGAAATCTTTAAGGGAAATGTGTCCTAAACCAAAGAAAGAATCAAGATACGAGAGAGAGATAGCTAGGAGTTTGAGAGCCTAGTCTCTCCCAACCAATTTCCTAACCAACTAACAGAATGCCTAACTTCCCTCCCCTTTTCTTTATTTATACTATGTAGTAATTGGTTACTAATACATTGTTTCAGCTAGCTAGTTATTAGCTGTAGGCCCAGTGACTTTGGTTGGTACCTTCTTTCTGATATAAGTCTTGTATATAGGAGGTCTTGAGCTAACATATTCTTATGATGTAATGAGAAGAAATGGGGAAAAAATAAAAAAATAAAAAGGGGGGAGCAAGGGCTCACCATCAAGGACATATTCTATTGCACTTAGGGGGGTACCAGGGTTTAAGACAACTCCAGCTTTAGCTCCCAGGCTTTTCACCTAAATCATGAGAATGTGGTCAGATACATTAAACTGAAAAACTGAAACAGGAGTTGAAAACATGTTTCCAAGTAATAATTTCTGGTGTCTAGTGCCCTAGATAGATTTTAAATATTTTTACACAACATATAACAATCCATATTTCTGAAAGAAAGAAACCAACTCTGAAACATTTATTCAGTAGTAAGGGCTCAAATTTCATGGTGCAAACATAGCTTCAGATGAAGCAAAACTTCTGAGGTGGAATAAGGCTGCTGAGCTCCACTTATTTATTCAGACACTTGATTGACATGAAGAGGCAAAGCATACCTCATCAGGAATATGTAGTAGACAACTTCATATAGCTCTGGCCACCTACATGACGAGACCAATGCCTTCTACTGCATTTTAGCATACCCTAAATAATAGGTAATTACTTACCCAAACCAAAAAGAAAAGGATAAAAAAGAGAGACGTGAAATGATTTTGCCATCACATGTTCATCCCAAGAATAACATTGTGAGAGCGTGTAATGGCAAAAGATTTTCTCCCTTTTTGAAAAATGTTTTAGAAAATGCTAAGTTCTTTCCAAGGCCAATCCAGGTTTAAGACTTTTCTTAATATGACATATGACTTTATGTCTCTTCAAAGTCATAAATACCCGTATTTCCAGGCTCAAATGCTCCCCATAAAAGAGTGCTTAAGACTTCAAGATTGCCAACTTTCAAGAAGATTACTGTGTACTCGACAATAACATTCTGAAATTGTATGTGATAGTTATATAATGGCTTAAATATATGTTTGGCCCCTCTAACTTTTCACCAAAAAAAGGAGTATTAATTAGGTTAGTCCCTTGGTATGAACTTTCAGTTGCAGCATTACTGGTCAAGTGTTACATAGAACAGGAGTAAACCTTACTTGATTAACTGTACGATGCAAATGGATGGTGGAAGATTGCTCGCTATGAACACTGACTATGTCAGCCCCTGCCTTGATAAAATCTGGCACCCGCTGTTCAGGTTCTACAATCATCTATAGTGCTTTAACAAGAGTCAGAAAAAGTACTCTCATGATTCAATATCAGATTAATTTAATATAAATCTATAAAGATGAATACCAGGTGCACATCCAAAGGAAGATCTGTCACAGGGCGCAATGCATCAACCACAAGAGGTCCAATTGTAATATTTGGGACAAAGCGACCATCCATTACATCAACATGAATCCAATCACAACCTGCCAACTCCACTGCTTTCACCTACACAATGTAAGACCCAAACTCCTAAAAATCAGAAAGTATGCTAATAGTAACTTGCTAACAAAAAAATAACTGGAAATTAGTAAACTTGATAAAATGATTACGAGAATATGATACATTATAAACAATTTGGACCAATATAACAAAAAAAAAAAGGATACTGACTACAGAATGTAAAACATATTATTGAACCTGCTCTCCCAATTTGGCAAAATTAGCAGAAAGAATGGATGGAGAAACAATGATATCGCTTTTGGAGAACTTGTCAACGCGAGATGAAGCCTTCACCGTGGTTGCGATTTTCCTCCTGAACTTACAAAATAGGAAGTAACAAAGAGGATATTAAAGCAGAGTACACAATCCTTTCAAATACCACAAGCCACATCTAACACACAAAAATGTAATAATGAAAGAAGTCCTATGTGCATAGTGCCTTTGTAGCATGCATAGACATAAATATGTATCTTATGGGAAGTGTTACTAACAGAATTGTGTGGATTTGAATTTCAATCTAAAACTCAATATTTCTACAGTGAAATTCAATCTACCTCCAGTGGTTTTAACAATAAGTATAAAAAAAAAAAAAAAAAGGATGAAAGGAATACCTGGAGAAAGTGAGAGAAGGGGGGTGGAAAAGAGAGGTTTTGTGAAGGTTGAGTCCATTGATTTGGGATTGAAGGGTTGATGAACACAAGGAAGTTGCAGCCATCTTATTATGCTTCAAGTTTGGACCTTTTGGCTTATGCTCCCTCTATCCTATTTCGGCAATACTTCTTCAACAGTGTAGGGTGTGATGTGAATTATTAAAAAATATATCAAGAAATTTAGAAAGGAAGAAGGAGTGGATGACACGTGTTTGTTGGTGGGGGATTTGCTTATCTGCAATGGTTGGTGCTCCAGCTCTGCTAATGCTGACCTCTAACGAAGTGAGACCAAAGACACAACACAAGCACAGAGGAGAAGAGACATAGCAAGGGCATTTTGGGTTTCTTCCCCATTCACTACCCCACCCTCCAGCTCACATTTATGGACGGTGGTTTAACAAACAAATATATTTTGTCAAAAACAAATGAAGAAGTAAAAATATTTTATTAGAAATTTAGAATTTATAACTTCAGTAACCAAAAAAAAAAACGAATTTATATCTTCATATTTTTTTAATATATGCTTTTTATATTTGATTCTTTTTTTGACTGTTATATTTGATTCTTTAAAAATTAGTTAGTATTTTCCTAAAAAAATAAAAATATTTGGTTAGCATTCTCGTAAAAAGAATTTGTCAATGTTTTTGGTGTGTTTTGATGCAATGTTTTTGGTGTGTTTTGAAGGTTGATTAAGGAATTAATGATAAAAATTGGTATATTTAATATATTGAAAGTATTTTTTGAAGGGATATTGATTGTACATTGAAAGTGAGGGCTTCTTTGTTTTGCTTCCATATTCTTTTTTTAATTTCTTATTTTAAGAAATAATTATAAAACTGTCATCTTATTTTCATTATGTTTCCTATTTTTAAAGATTTATACAGAAAACAGTAAAATCAAGAAATAAAAATTGTTTTCAATTTTTTTATACAAATTTCAGAAAACAAAAAATAAAATAAAAAAACAAAATGACAGTTCTATGATTATTTATAAAAACATGAAATTGGAAAATGAAAAAACGCGAACATGCCCTTGACTTCTTAATCATTACACAAGATCCAAAGAAATGGATTTTGTTTCTCCAAGGTGAGAACCTAAAGTTTATTCAACACTTTGATTTGATTAAATGATTTTTTTAACGTATGTAATTTTATACATGTTAAGGAATCTTAAAAAAGAATTGTTATATTGGAAAGAATAGTTTTTTAAATTTTTAAAGAGTTGAATATATAACTTTCCATATAATTTTTTTTTTATTCTTTAATATATGCAAAATTACACATTTTAAAAAAATCATTGATTAAATACATATAAATCATGATCGGTCCAACATATTTTTAGGCCTAAATGAAAGTTGAGATACGATCTTTTTAAAATCAATAATAATATTTTGTTAAAAACATTATATTTTTATTTAAATTTTATCTTTATTATAAATTTTTATGGTTGATGTAAATTTTTTTGTATTTACATACGACCACATATAAGATTTTATATAGTTTATTTTTAAGTTAAAAAAAATTGAAAGTCTAAATTTAAAAGCTTAAATAACTAAAAGAAATTGGATGCATAAAATCCTACCTTTAGACTCTAGGAGGTGATGTTAGAGCGGATAATCTCTTACATTTATACGTTAGAGGTTGTGACTTTAGACAAAGCCAGATTCTAAAGAAATATGCTGAAACAAACAATAAATTATTATTATTTTGGTACGATAAATTATTATTTATATCTGACAATCCAGCAAAAGAAATTATATTTGACAAGAAAAGATAAATGAAAACACGACAGATGGTGCCACCGACAGAGTATGGATTTCCCATCAGATTTTATTATTGTGATGAAGGGATCCGAGAATCCAACAAAACCGTGTTATGGGTTGTGCATCATCGATCATCACATCAGTGTTGTGTTGGAACGGACTGAGACCACTGTCCATGTTTGAACCAAAGATCTACCTACCCATAATCCCATCCCTCACTCCTCTCCATTCTCTCTCTCTACACTCCAACACTGATGAAGAGGGTCGTTACAATTAGGAATCCCGAAGGTGATGATGCGCAAAAGCTCCATTTAGACCCTCCCACCAACACAAAATATGCTCTCAATTTGATGCGTTTGATGGGTTTCTCCCTTGTTTCTTTCATGCTCTTCTCCGTTCTCTTCTCCCTCTCCGTCGTTCTTCGAGACCCTCCCTCTGATGCTGTTACACCACCAACAACAACAACTGTCTTTCAACTCAAACAAGGTTTCTTATTTCCCTCATTTTAAATCTTGCATTTTTGCTCATTTATATTTATGTTTTGCCTTCTCAATCACACACTCATTTCAACATGGTTGTGGTAACTGTTCCTTATTATTCATGTTATTGGTGAATGAGTTCATAACTGTAAAACTGTTATCTCTTCCATTTAGATTTTGTTGCCACTTAATCAAACTTACATTTCATAACTATATAATGCTATGTTTGGGAGCAAAAGTTCCCATTTTTAATTGAAGTGAAGAGCAAAAGTTCCCAAAGATGTTACTGATGAATGACAACTGCTTAGGGAGCACAACAGAATTTATATTCTTGTTTTCAAGTAACCTTCATTGTGTTACTTGTCTAGTTGCTATCCCTTTTCTCTTTTCTTGTCCTTTTCCTAAACATATGTTGTTCTGATTGAACCATTTTTTGGTTTTCCTAGTTTTGTTTCATTCTCTTGGTAGCTTGCAATCTACTATTGGTTCATGTTTTTCATTTGTTTTTATTTTAAATGTATGAACTGATCTGCTCATATCCTAAAGTGGTCTTTCTTTAGATGTTTGTTTTTCCTGGCAACTCAATGTTAAGTAATGGAATTTCATCTTCTCTGACTTGTAGGTTTCAACAATGATGTCTCTGATTCTGTTGAGTTGCTAAAAGATAAACTGCTTGGTGGCCTTCTACATGCCGGATTTGATGAAACATCTTGTCTCAGCAGGTATCAATCTGCCATGTACCACAAAGGACTATCAGGAAAACCTTCTTCTTACCTCATTTCTAGATTAAGAAGTTATGAAGCTCTACACAAAGAATGTGGACCTTATACTGAATCCTATAACAAAACAGTGAAAGATCTCAGGTCTGGCCATTTTACCAAATCCTCTACTTGTAAATATGTAATATGGATTTCATTTAGTGGGCTGGGGAATAGGATTTTGACCCTAGCTTCTGCATTTTTGTATGCTCTCCTCACAAACCGTGTTCTACTAGTTGATCCAGGAGCAGATATGATAGATCTCTTCTGTGAACCATTTCCAGATGTTTCCTGGTTTCTCCCTCCTGATTTTCCTATTAACAGTCAATTGCATGGTTTCAATCAGAATTCTGCTCAATGTTATGGGAAAATGCTGAAAGATAAATCAATCGCAAATTCTACTTTTCCATCTTCTGTCTACCTTCATCTAGCCCATGACTATGATGATCATGATAAGCTTTTCTTCTGTGATGAAGAACAACATTTTCTCCAGAAAGTACCTTGGTTAATGATGAAAACAGATAATTATTTTGTCCCATCTCTATTCTTGATACCATCTTTTGAGCAGGAACTGAATCATCTCTTCCCAAAGAAAGAAACGGTTTTCCATTTCTTGGGTAGATATCTGTTCCACCCCACAAACAATGTGTGGGGACTTGTTGTCAGATACTATGAAGCTTATTTAGCTAAAGTTGATGAAAGAGTAGGCATACAAATTAGAGTGTTTGACACCGGAACCGGTCCATTTCAACATGTATTGGATCAGATCATAGGTTGTACTTTGAAGGAGAATCTTTTGCCTGATGTTAACCGCCAGCAGGATATTATGAGTCCATCAGGAAAGCTGAAGTCAAAAGCAGTACTCATGACATCCTTAAGCTCTGGTTATTTTGAAAAGGTAAGAGACATGTATTGGGAATATCCTACTGTGACAAGAGAAATTGTTGGCATTTACCAACCAAGCCATGAAGAATATCAACAAACAGAGAAGCAGATGCATAACCAAAAAGCTTGGGCTGAAATGTATCTCCTAAGCTTAACTGACAAGTTGGTTACTAGTTCATGGTCTACCTTTGGCTATGTGGCTCAGGGGCTTGGAGGTTTAAAACCATGGATACTCTACAAACCTGAGAATAGAACAGCCCCAGACCCTCCTTGTCAACGCGCCATGTCAATGGAGCCATGTTTCCATGCTCCTCCCTTCTATGACTGCAAGGCTAAGAGAGGAACTGACACAGGTGTGCTTGTTCCACATGTAAGGCACTGTGAAGATATGAGCTGGGGTCTTAAGCTTGTAGACAATTATGCTTAGCTATATTTCATATGTTGTTGTTATGACTGTCAAAACTCGCTTAAAAGTGTTGCAAATTTTGTACCATAGAATGAGTATTTCACTTTCTGCCTGTTTCCCATTTCCTTTCCCTGCTGACTTATTGAATATTTATTTCCTCTCCATAACTGGACTCAAAATCTGTAAGTAAACATGTAAAAACAAAGTGACGATGGAAAATGATTATTATAAGAGAATTAACACAGTGGTAATACCAACAACCAAATTGCAATTCTAGAAATTGCCTTGGAATCACAGATTATCCCATGCTTATTGGATTTATTTTTTACATAAACCAAGTTAAGGAATCCTCCTATAGCAACCAGAAAAGAAGAAACGAACACATGAAACAAAATGGGGGAACTAAGAAGTCCGTGGGCTTTAAATATTTGTCTCTCGCGTTGGAGGATTGGGTTCCATTTTGTGGGCTTCAATTTAAGCCCAACGTTTGACCTCACCATAAACATACTTCTAAATGGCTCGACATTGACCCAATTCACAGGACATTCATATTATTTAGTGGGATAGTGGGAGAGGATCATCATATATATTATTATTACAAGTTAGTGGGAAAATACATGTCACAATGGCAGAGTAATGGGGAATCAAATTCAACATAAAAGATCGTTGCGATTAAAGAATACATCTTAATCTCATGTGTTTGCAAAAAGTTGAGAAAACACAAAGTCGGGAGGCACATCTCCATCGTATCAAATTCGAATAATTTCCAAACCAAGTCAAAGAGATTAGAGGAAAGCTTTTTGGAAATTGCCGAGAAAATAAGCAATTGCGTATATTGTTACGCGTGTTTTGATATTGCATTCCAACTGATCAATGCACTTGAACAAGAAAATATCCCACCATCCACATATTGGAGAATACTTCTGTTCTTTTTCACAAAATCTGATCACTCGTTACAATTAATCCCCAATTAACTATTGTTTAATCGCGTGCCAGTAATGAAAATAACATGTATGGTAGAACACTTATATTTCGATATTTAATAGATGTTGTTGTAATTCAACATTTTTATTCAAAATTATGTTTCGTTTTCTAGATTCATTGAATAAGTATTTGATAAACTAAGGCCCTAAAATTTGCATATTTCATTTCATAAAAAAAAATGCATATTTCCAAGTAAGTATAAAAATCTTGTTAAAAGTGCCCTTTTAACACCTCTCGCTTGATTGCTAAGACACATACCCGAGGATATTTTATAATCTATAGATTGGAATTACAATCTTGCTGTTGGATAACTAGAGATATTTCAAAAGTTTAATGTTTTATTTTACTTGTACAATTATCACACAATAAGTGTAAAATAAATCTGGTTGGTTTTTATTATTAAGTAAAAAAAAAAAGACAGTTAGTGAAAGTTGCTGCACATTCTGTTTTTGGATCCTATTTTTTTGGATCAATCTTATCCAATCCTTTAGAAGATGAACGGCACTTTTTTGTTCCTTCAATTTTAAAAAGGACTGCCAGCGTCAATATCTGGACGCTTGTTGCAAAAAAAGAAAAAGGTTTTTCTCATCAACCATCAGACTTTAAAAAAAAATATACCTTCTCATCTTTTTATACCTTCTCATCTATTCTTCTCTTCCTGGGTTACATTGCCTGCTTCATCTTTATCATTTTTCTTGGTTGTTCTGTTACCTCGGTTTACTTTGCCGGGAGGGGCCTGTTGTATCATGGGGGGTTTGCGCACCACGCGGATAAACCCTTGAGGGCAGTGTGATTTCACACGTCTCGGGCTATTGTGATTTGTTCGTGAGTTCCAACTTTGTTCCTGAGTTCGTGCTACGTTGAAGACAATTTTGACAACAAAAGTTCACTCAATTAGACCGCACCACTCAACACTCTTTTTACGTCTATGAGCGAATATGATGTTTCCTTATTGTTCTGATCAAAAGAGAACCTCTGGAAATTAGATTTACTTCCCACGAGGCCAATTTTTTTTCCCTGTACAATCTGAAGGAAATGTCAGTGGTTCGGTATCTCTTGACAAGGCGAGGATTCACCACAAGCTCTAAGAAACTCGTTGCTTCTGTGCTCTGAGAGGCTGCCGGTAGTCATTCCCAAAATTGATCCTTTGGTTTATGCATTTTAAGTAGTATCACAATTTCATTTGACAACAATCTCAAGGGTTTATCATGTCTAACAACGTAACCGTCGAGGAGCAACAAACACAAAGCAACAATGGCACTTCTGTTGTCCAACCGCCATCGCCGCCAGCCATCAATTATGCAAAGCCATTTCCTGACATCTCGAAAATCGAAGTCTTTGGTGGCCAGAACTTTCGAAGGAGGCAGGAGCGTGTCTCTACTGTCCTTGACATGCATGGAGTAGCGTCTGCTCTAACCGATGCTAAGCCATCATCGACCAATTCCAAACAGCTTGAGGAATGGACATATTATAATAAGGTATGTCGTCACACAATAATTAGTACATTGTCTAATAAGTTGTTCAATGTTTATTGTTCCTACAAGGGTGCAAAAGAGATATGGGACTCAATGATATTGAAGTATACTGCTGAGGATGCCGGAAAGCAAAAATTTGTCATTGGAAATTACTACCATTGGGAAATGACTGAAGACAAGGACATCAAAGTTCAGATCAATGAATACCACAAGCTCTTGGAGGATTTGAAGTCAGAAAACATCAACCTACAAGATGAGTTTGTAGCTGGCCTTCTGATCGAAAAGCTGCCTCCTTCATGGAAGGATTACAAGCAATAACTGAAGCACAAACACAAACAACTCTCTCCGTCAGAACTGATCACTCATATAATAATTGAAGATACCAACAGGAAAGAGTGTCAGGCTGCAAGGGCAAAGGCATTAGTTGCTCGTGCAAACATCATTCAGAATCAATCTCAGAAGAAAAGGTACGATAATAAACTTGGTCACAATTATAATAATAGAAATTATAATATCCCTCGTGCATCTAACCCCAACTTCAAAAGGAAAGGCATGTGCTATGTTTGTGGTAAGCCAGGTCATCATGCACCGCAATGCCGACATAGAGTGAGAGGCGACAATCCTCCTAAGCCTAAGGCCAATTTGGTTGAGGGTGAAGGAGATGACATTATAGTTGTGATCGTTTCTCAAGTCAATATGGTGACCAATGTGAACAAATGGGTAGTAGACTCTGGGGCTACCAGACACATTTGTGCGAGAAAAGATGCCTTCACCTCTTACACTGCTGTAGAGGATGGAGATGAATTGGTTTATCTCGGTGATTCTTGAACCGCTACGGTCTCGGGAAAAGGGAAAGTATTGCTAAAGCTTACATCGGGAAAGACTTTGGTTCTTAATGAGGTGTTGCATGTGCCTAGCATAAGGGCAAATTTAATTTTTGTGGCCCTATTGGGAAAGTTTGGGGTTAAGGTCTCGTTTGAATCCGGAAAAATTGTAATGACAAAGAATAATGTCTTTGTGGGGAAGAGATGTTGTGACCAAGGACTCTTTGTACTCAATGTTGCTGAAATTCTTAATAATAATGCATCTTCTTCTGCGTATTTGATTGACTCGTATGATATGTGGCATGCTAGACTAGGACATACTAACTCTTCGTATGTTAACAAATTGCAACGTCTTGGTATGATTACTTTAAGTAATAAACAACTTGGTAAATGTGATGTATGTGTTGAAACAAAATTAACTAAGAAATCTTGTCCCCTGGTGCATCGTGAAACTGAATTACTTAATTTAATTCATACTGACCTAGGAGATTTAAAACAAACAATGACTAGAGGAGGTAAAAAATATTATGTCACCTTTATAGATGATTTTTCTAGATATGCTAAAGTTTATTTGATTAGAAATAAAGATGAAGCATTTGACATGTTTCTTTTATATAAAGCTGAAGTAGAAAATCAATTAAATAGAAAAATTAAAAGGGTCAGATCCGATAGGGGCCGCGAATATATTTTATTTAATGAATTTTGTGAAAAGGAAAGCATAATACATGAGGTAACTCCCACATATTCACCCGAATCTAATGGTATAGCTGAAAGAAAAAATAGGACTTTAAAAGAAATGATGAATGCTATGCTTGTTAGTTCTTCCGCACCTGATAACCTTTGGGGAGAATCTATTTTAACTGCATGTTTCTTGCAAAATAGAATACCTCATAAGAAAACCGGTAAAACGCCGTATGAGTTATGGAAAGGTTACATGCCTAATTTGAAATATTTGAAAGTGTGGGGGTGCCTAGCTAAGGTTATGGTTCCTGAGCCCAAGAAAAGGAAAATAGGTTCTAAAACTTCTGATTGTATGTTTATTGGATATGCTGAACGTAGTGCTGCATATAGATTTCTTGTTTTGAGAAGTAGTGTACTTGGTCGTAACACTATTGTTGAGACTAAAAATGCTGAATTTTTAGAACATATATTTCCTTTGAGATCTGTAAATATTTCTATAGAAAATAATTCTATTGAAAATATTTCTTCCGAGAATAATTGTGAAAACTTATATGAGGATTTGAGAAGGAGCAAAAGACAGAAAAGAGACATCGTTTGGAAATGATTTTTACACTTACCTTGTTGAAAATGATCCTTTGAGTTTTTCTGAAGCTATTTCAACTATTGATGCCTCCTTTTGGAAAGAAGCTATTAAAAATGAAATTGATTCCATTTTGAAGTGCAACACTTGGATTTTAGTTGATTTACCCCCAGGAGCAAAACCTATTGGTTGCAAATGGATTTTTAAAAGGAATTTTTTTCCCGATGGTTCAATTGAAAAATATAAAGCTAGATTAGTAGCAAAAGGTTTTACGCAAAAACAAAATATTGATTATTTCAATACATTTGCTCCTGTGACCAGAATTTCTTCAATTCGAATTTTGATAGCCTTGGTTTCAATTTACAAACTTGTTATTCACCTAATGGATGTGAAAACTGCTTTCTTAAATGGTGATTTGGAAGAAGAAATTTATATGACACAACCTGAAGGATGTGTTACTCCTGGTCAAGAAAATAAAGTGTGCAAACTTCTCAAATCCTTATACGGTTTAAAACAAGCACCAAAGCAATGGCATGAGAAATTTAATCAAACATTGATTAACAATGGATTTTCTCCTATTGAGGTTGATAAATGTGTGTACACCAAAATATTAAATGGAGAATGTGTTATTATCTGCTTATATGTAGATGACATGCTTATCTTTGGTACTTGTGATGATGTAGTGATTAGAACAAAATCTTTTATTGCATCAAAATTTGATATGAAAGACATGGGTGAAGCAAGTGTAATATTGGGAGTTAGAATCATTAGGAAGGGTGATAGCATAATGCTATCCCAAGGGCACTATGTTGAGAAACTTCTTAGGAAGTTTGGTCACTATGACTCAAAACCAGTGAGTACCCCTTATGATGCTAATTCTCATTTGAAGAAAAATAGAGGTGATCATGTTAATCAGTATCAGTATGCCCAAATTCTTGGGAGCTTGCTACATTTGATGAATTTTTCGCGACCTGACATTGCATATGCAGTAGGACGATTGAGTAGATATACTCAAAGTCCTAGTCAGGATCACTGGGAGGCACTTGCTAGACTCATGAGATATTTGAGAGGTACCATGAACTATGGTATTATATATATTGGATTTCCCACTGTACTAGAAGGTTACAGTGATGCTAACTGGATATCTAATTCGGATGAGATAAAATCCACTAGTGGTTATGTATTCACACTTGATGGTGGTGCGGTTACTTGGAGATCAGCCAAACAAACAATAATTGCTAGATCTACTATGGAGTCAGAGTTTGTAGATCTGGAGTTGGCTGGTAGTGAAGCTGAGTGGTTGAGAAACTTCTTGGCAAATATTCCTTTAGGAATTAAACCAACCCCATCAGTGTCGATGCATTGTGATTGTCAATCGGCAATAGCCGTTGCAAAAAATAAGACCTTCAATGGCAAAAATAGACATATACAACTGAGACATAATGTGGTAAAACAATTGCTAAAAGATGGAATAATATCGATCGATTGTGTGAAGTCAAAGGTGAATTTGGCAGATCCTCTAACAAAGCCCCTGGGAAGAAAATCAATATGTGATACATCAAGGGGAATGAGAATTAAGCCAATTGAAATTAACGAGTGATGGGAACCCAACCTTTGTGATTGGAGATCCCATGAAGAAGGTTCAATGGGTAAGAACAAGTCACTCGTCAGTTCTGCTAGCACACAAAACTAATTTTGTTTTGTGTCCCTTTCCTATGGTGTAATTGAGAAAGTGCTAGATACTGCATTATTAAGAAGATAAGCTTGTAGAGCTTTTAATGATTTTCATATCCCTTATGGGTGGTGTATGATTTGCAGCATGCACTAGATGAAATCACCTATATGAGTGTCAAGTGGAGCCGCTGGCATGAGATCATGGCGAAATCTCTAGAGCACTCATGAATATCGGGCGCACGCATGGCCTATTAGCGCAAAACGACGTAACAGCAAGAATTGTGGGGGTGTAGTGTGATTGATAGACCTCTAACACATATCAAGTGTCTTGGGTTCCATAGCTTGCTACACCAATTCACTGTGTGTAAAGTGTATCATTTTAGGTCAGGTTCCATAGCTTGCTATACAGATCCGACGCATTACATCCAAGATGTTAACCCAGGAATTTTTTTTAATCTCTTAAATGTTTTTCTTTAACTTTTGAAATATGTGGGGAATTGTTGGATAACTAGAGATATTTCAAAAGTTTAATGTTTTATTTTAGTTGTGTAATTATCACACAACAAGTGTAAAATAAATCTGGTTGGTTTTTATTATTAAGTCAAAAAAAAAAAAGTCAAAAAAAAACAGTTAGTGAAAGTTGATGCACGTTCTGTTTTTGGATCCTATTTTTTTGGATCAATCTTATCCAATCCTTTAGAAGATGAACGACACTTTTTTGTTCCTTCAATTTTAAAAAGGACTGCCAGCGTCAATATCTGGACGCTTGTTCCAAAAAAAAAGGTTTTTTTTCGTCAACCATCAGACTTTAAAAAAAATATTGCTTTTATTCTTTTTATACCTTCTCATCTATTCTTCTCTTCCTGGGTTACATTGCCTACTTCATCTTTATCATTTTTCTTGGCTGTTCTGTTACCTCGGTTTACTTTGTCGGGAGGGGCCTGTTGTATCCTGAGGGGTTTGCGCACCATGCGGATAAACCCTTGAGGGCAGTGTAATTTCACACGCCTTGGGCTATTGTGATTTGTTCGTGAGTTCCAACTTTGTTCCTGAGTTCGTGCTACGTTGAAGACAATTTTGACAACAAAAGTTCACTCAATTAGACCGCACCACTCAACACTCTTTTTACGTCTATGAGCGAATATGATGTTTCCTTATTGTTCTGATCAAAAGAGAACCTCTGGAAATTAGATTTACTTCCCACGAGGCCAATTTTTTTTTCCTGTACAATCTGAAGGAAATGTTAGTGGTTCGGTATCTCTTGACAAGGCGAGGATTCACCACAAGCTCTAAGAAACTTGTTGCTTCTGTGCTCTGAGAGGCTGCCAGTAGTCATTCCCAAAATTGATCCTTTGGTTTAGCATTTTAAGTAGTATCACAATTTCATTTGACAACACTTGCATGTTGAAGTGTCGCAAGATTTTCTTCAAATAATTCTTTTAAGCAAGTCAAATCTTCCTATCTTTTTTGTATTGGTGAATTTGCATTGATAAAATCATGTTTGTTAGTCCCGTGTCCTTCATATCAAACTTCATAACCAATTGTATCTTTAATTCTTGGACTCAATCTTCGTTGGCGCCACCACCAACTTATCATTAATATCTGAGTAGAAAAAGGATGAAATCATTATCTCAAAGCCTTGTGTAGTATGTACAATGGTCTAGAATTTGTCCATTGTATTTGAGGGTAATAATAAAGGAATCAAATCTCTTATACCAATATCTTACCGTTTGTTTTAGACTGTCCAAATATTTGGATAACCTACAAACCGAGTTTTCTTTTCCTTGTTCTTTAAAGTCTTCTTGTTGAAGCATATATACTTCTTCTACAAGTTTTTTGCAAGTTCTCCACATGAAGAAAGACAATTTTAATATCTAATTGTTTAAGATGTAAATTGAATGCAACACATGGTCAAGACTATTCTAATAGTGATATGTCTCACATCTGTAGAGAATGTTTCATAAAGTCAATACCTTCTTTCTAAGCACATCCCTTGATGACTAATCACGGACAATGTCATTCTACTTGATTGTTGAAATCTTGTTTGATCTCGTAGACCCATTTGTAAGCGATGGTTTTCCAACGTGCAACAATCCCCCTCATGTTATGTTTCTATGTAAAGCCTCATTCATTCTTGCATTGCTACTACTCACAAAGAAGTATATGGATTACTCACAGCCTCCTCCTGAATGGTTGGTGACTCTTCTAATTCTTTTGTTAAAAGGCAATATTGTGCATTGTAGCTTGCCATAACATAATTTGAGTCTCATGACAACATTCTTTTTTCGGTGTGTTGATTGTCAAACTTCTATATCACCTACCTCATTTGATACGCCGTGCACCCTAATTCTACTTTGAAGAATCATCTTCTCTAGATTTCTCATATATTCGAACTGTAATAATCTCTTTTGTAGTCTTTACCATTCATTTTTTGAAAATATTACATCTTTACCGACAACAGCCTTGTGGGCAATGGGATTCCATAAATGATATCCCTTAACATCGTTAGCATAACCAATTAATATACATTTCTTGGACTTTTTGGATCCAACTTTGTTCGTTGTTGGAAGTATAGATCACATATGAAGACATCCAAACACGTGTAGGAAAGAATAACATATTGGCTTGCCAATTCCCATCTCTATTGGAATCTTTAGATCAATTGCACTTGATGGAGATTGATTTATCACGTACCAAAAGAGTTCTAGAAACTATATAATTAACGCAACTAAAATAGAGTTAACAAAATAGGATTTCACACAAAATATTTAAGATGGAAACCCTCTAAAATTGCAATGAGGGGAAGATCATGAACAAGAATAGAAGGTATTCATTAAGTTGAAAATTTTACAAAATTTTCTTTTTAAATGTAAGGAGAGAACAATGACACTCTCTCTTAAAATAAGATAATACATTTTTCTCTATAAAAGTAAGAGAACCACTTGGAAGATGCAATATGATTTATTTTCCTTTCTAAAATGGGATGAAGAAAAATACATGAGGAATTGTCTATTTATAAGTGAAAACCCCTTTGTGTTTCACCATCACAAAGAAAGCATACATTTATTTCTCACCTCCCCACACTGTCCAACACGGTCAATCCTGAGATTTTAGGTGCCTTATGCAAACTGAGAAATTGATGTTTATAATCATTTGAATATTGTTTTACTTAAGTTTTTGTCACAAAATCATTAATAAACAACTCATAATCAAGGTTATTTAAAAAGTAATTCTCGATAGAAATTAAAGCAAAACTATTTAATCTACATTGTGACATAGTAGGTTGCAAATAAGTTTTTAACCATTTCAATTTTGAAAAACTTATTTCGGCAGATGCAATAATAACATGTATAATTAACATTATTCTATAAGTTTTGCATGCAAATCATCGACTTGTTGTGTCGAATGAGTAAAGGAACGAAATAGGGTGACGAGGGATTAAAGAATCAAGATTCAATAACATGCAATAGGGAATTGGGGATTGAATGTGTTGTGCCTGCAGCATGTGTGCATGAGACCGGTTGACAAAGAGAGACATATAGTCAAAGAGAGAGAAAAGAGAAGGAAAGAAAAAGTGAGGAGAGAAAAATAACTGATTCTAGAAATTGTATTAATTTTTTTTATCAGTGAAAGTGTATTAATTTAAAGAAACATTCTAATATACACTTGTCATATTATCTTCTATTAGTCTATAGTTATTTCTTGGAGAAATTTTTTTTATTACTAGAAATTAATTATATAAAACTTTTATTTTAATATTTATATGTATTAATAAATTTTTTACATATTATCTGATACACCCTTAATATAAGGTCCTATACGATCAAACATGCCGAGGGCCACGGCTACTTCTCAACTCCCCCCATTTAATAACAAACACAAAACCTCCTATTTTAACTTTTGGTGACAAGAAAAGTTAGCATGTGTAAAATAGCGAATAAATCCCCTCAATTTGATCCATGAAATTGTAATAGTATGTTAACTTGGTTGGTCCTTGAATATAATGAAATTTCAAATTAGTCCTTAAAATTATCAAATGTTAACCAAGTTAATCCCTCCATCAGTCCCAATTAATTGATGGTGTTAACGATGTTGAGATGTCATGTTATGTGTCATATGTCAAGGGATACCTAGTTTCCACGTCATTTCACCAATTTGAGGGACCAATTTCAACTAATTTGAAATTTCGTTAAATTGAGAGACCACGAGGACCAGATAATGGAATTTACTCGTAAAAAACACTTGATGTTTTTACCGACTTTTTCTTCCACTGTTTACCAACAATGACTTAACTATATTCACATTAATTAACATGAATGTGGGGCAATTCAAGCCTCAAATCGCAATACAATTCCCCCCGTTCTTTTCTAAATCAAAACACCATTCACAACACACGACATTTCTCCTCAGCCGACAACCATGTCACATAAAGGTAATCTCACTCTTCCTCAAAGCCAATGCCCAATAGTATGCCTCCGTATGGCATCGACATGATGAGATGCATGGACTCGGATGAATGCGTATCAATCTGGGGATCAGAATCTTTTTCACAATTTGTTTATGCATATAAACGGAATGGATTAACTAACCCTATAAATTGCTTAATACGGAAAAAATGGACAGATGTTCCAAAATGCTTCGCTCTCACATCATTTTGGGCGGCCATTGGGCAAAATATGTGAGGATAAGAATGACCTTTCCCACACCTGGTTGGAATTAAGCTCGATAATACTTTACACAAAAAATATCTCCTTCCATATCTCAAATTCTGTTCATTGTTTGTCGCTTTCTCTTTTTTATCATTTTTCCACTTACTTTTTATGGATATATATATATCATCTTGGAAGTACATGTATAACACACCCAATTAAGTGGTCTCAGGGTGCGAAATAATTGACATTACCTAATCATGACGGGGATCAATCAATATTGTGGTTATACATGCGTGACAATGACACGTGGTAAAATATTATGTCATTACGTCTTTTCCTATGGCCCTTAATTCTTGTACATTTTCCGTTATTTTTCTTCTTTTATTTGTTTATTTATTTATTCACCTATCTACATTTGAATGTGATGAGCGATGACTAAAGTAAAGTAGGGTTCATGATTTTATTATAAATTATGTACAAAATTATATATAAATCGTATGATTAGGTGTACCGTTATTTTCATGTTTTATTTTTTTTGTTTGTTTTAAACTGAATATGTTAAATACTAATTAAATGAATATATTTGTTTCTGAGATGGAGGCAAATAGAAAAGAAAAGGAAAAAGAATAAGACTTGTTGTGGTGAGAACAATGATTGGGGGGCCCAGTCCACCATTGTTTGGGAAATGATAGTTCAGAGCTGGGAGGTCACGTGATCAGAAGAGGGAACACGTGGCATGAGAATGGCGCCGAAAAGTAGCGTTGGTTTGGGCACTCGATGGTGAGGGTAGCAAAACCTGAACTGCTTACTGAGTTATGAACGAGCGATGGGGCCTTCGCCACTGCTTACGTGTCGACAGTTAAAAAGAGCCAACTTTCTCCTGAGGCTGACATCACGCAGTGTGGGTACAAATTTCACTTTTTTTTTCTTTTGCAAATATTTTAACTATCTTTTTTTTAACATACAAAAAGAATTACTATGCATCGTGACTATAAAAAAATTACTTTATTATTTAAATTTTTATATCATTAAAAATAGTTAAATATAATGATTACTATAATAAAAGTCATAATGATTTGTGTTTTTTGATATTATAAACAAAGTTTACACAATCAATGTATCAAACTTAATTTATCCAACAGATTGGTACATCTGGTCAAGCCTTCCGCTCACACCAATTGTGACTTGGGTTCGATTTCTTGATCTCCCATGTTGGTAGGTAATATGAAAATTCCACTAAAAACTCTCGCTGAGGTTAGTGATATTCCCTCTATTTATGATTATAGTATTGACACTCTTAATAATATATTTGTACTTTTTATTAAGTAATTATAATTTTTAAAAACAAAAACTATGATTAATTGATAAAAATATAAGTAGATAATTTAAAATGACAATAGTCAATATAATATATACGAGTTTTTGTCAAGAAGAAGTCTTCTATTTCATTTTTTAAAAGTTTGATATTAATTCAAAGCGGCGGAAGTTGTGAAAGTTAAAGTAAAACTCTATTTTAATCATTGAATCAATTGTTTATTCATTTAGTTCCATGCCCTTCATCAAATTCAATTTATACATCACTAACCTTTTGATTATTAATTTTTTAAGCAATCTATCGTAATTAGGGTATTTGGCTCCCCTGTGAGTTCATGATTTATCCCCATAGAAATCATTTGGACCCGTTATGAGACTAATTTTCGCTTGAATGCTTAGTCATGGTTAAGATTCTTCGTCACTCCCCAAAGATTTGAATGAATGGACTAATTAAATATTAATAAATCAAAATATAAATTATCAAATTGATAATACATGTAATTTATAAAGATTAAAATAAAGTTGACTTTAAAAGTTATCTCTTGGATAAATAAAAAAAATGTTATCTCTAAGTGAATGAATAGAAATAGCCATTGGAGGGTGAAAGAACATCATGTTGAATTTATATGTCAATTGATATGTAAAATGCATTGAATACATTATGTGTCACTTTCAGAGAGCCTCAATGTGCACAAAAGCGCTACGGGGCTTGATGACTTTCCTCTAGTTGTTTAGTTTTCAAATTACTCAAACTACTACGATTGAAAGCGAAAGTTTTACCTTTAACAACTCAATAATATTTTAACACTTCAATTTTACCCAGAAAGCCCCTAGGCCATAGCCCACAAATTTGATGATGAAAAGGTAGTTGGGGTTTCTAAATTGTCCCTTTATTGCGCCAATCAAAGGATGGAGTCGCAAACACTTATAATACATCCATGAAATCTAATTTGTTATTTATATCTTATTCCCACAGTATATTATTCTAAATAAAATACTAGGGAACCTAAAATTTTCAGAAAGGAAAGTGGCGTTGGATCGGGGGCAATTATATCACGAAGAAAATTAAATATAAACAGATAGGTTTTTATAATGTAAATTTTGCCATAAACTAAATGAGTTGAGCAAAAAAAAAAAAAAGGTGTAAGAAGAGAAATCGCCAGTGCTTTCATATAGTTAAGGATCAAGACGTGCATGACTCAAATTGGTGGACTTTTGGAAAGATTTATCATGTGCCATAAATATAAACACCACATGGAACAAAGGAGATACGTATATTATATTTTTGGGTAAAATAGGAAAGAGGATCAATGTTCCCATCTCATGCCATTACAGCTTCAAAACGGAATGCATGCATTATGAAATGGGAGATGAATGATTTGACAAATTCAAACGAATGAAAGAATGAATGAAAGAATGAATGATCACATATACAGACAAAACCACTGTGCATTTCCTGCTCCAGCAAAAGAAATCCCACTCCCACCGGAAAATAGGGATGTTTTTATTATTTATTTCTAATATATATCTCACAAAATATTCCTAATATTTTTTTAGAAAAATTAATATTGTTTTTTGACTGGAGAATTTTCATTCAAGCCCCTCTAGAATCAGAGCGAACAAAAGGAGCTATACAAGGAGTATCCTCTCAAATAGAGTCACGGTTATGCCAAGCAAATCTTGCAAGAAGATGAGGCATGTGAATAATCACTGTGTATTTACCATTAACTTTTAGGTCTACGTGATTTAGTAAAAAAACAAGGACAGCACCACATGAAAAATATAGGGTCTATCTGGTTCGTTTTCAATTTCTTATTTTCATTTTCAGTTTTTAGAAATAATTACAAAACTTCATTATATTTCATGTTTTCAAGTATTTATACAGGAAACGATGAAAACAAGAAAAAATAGTTTTCAATGTTTCTTATATAAACTTCTAAAAACAAAAAACATGATAAAAATAATATAATTTTATAATTATTTCTAAAAACAAGAAATTAAAAATAAAAACAAACATGCAGATCATAGTTTATTTGATTTTTAAACTAGTTTAAATATCAAATCAAAAAGCAACTGGGGGGGGACACTTAATTTTTGTTACCTACTAAATATACTTTTTTATGTCTACACTCTAATTTTCGGTTGAAGTCGTCTTTGCAATTGGTCCTACTCCTGCATGTATATATATTTTATATTTTATTCTATGTCGTATTCAACATCAATAGGGGCATATGGCGGGGGTTGCACCAGGCACAAATTCATTGTTCTCGTTTGACTTGTTTCTTGACTACTAGCTAAACACATTGCATTTATTATGAAAACTATTCCATCATCTATTCTGGACCGGAACATAGGTCCAGGTCCAATATTTCCCTTAAACCTAATCCATTATATTATCAAGAGGGATTAACCATATGTCTAGAGTCTAATCATGACGATGACAATAGAATAACATATATGAATAAAGGAGATACCTCATTATTCTTATAATTATCGAGTGTGAGATATCTTGGATTTCCTTCCGAACAACGACAACCAAGCCCTATCCCATTAGGTGGGGTCGGTTACATGGATCATACGGTGTCATAATGTTCAACTCCCAAAACGCAGGTAAATAACACGTGTTAAACAAAATTAATTATTAGAAGCTGTTTGTTAATTAGTAGATTAGGGAATAGGGATGGATATATCAGTTGTTTACATCCTTCAGATTAATAATATTGCAACACACTTCGAAAGAGAGAATTCAGAGAATGATGTGAACTCTTAACACAAATAGAACGACGTACGTCCTCATATTTTGTAGGTAAAAATGTTTGAATATAATGTTTGACAAAAATCATACAGTCTTTTCATTCATAGACGAAGACGTAATCAGAAAGAGAGAGAACCTGAGGGTCTTGATTTGCACAGCGAGTTCTAGAGTAGGTAAATGCAGATAAGCTAGTTTGTCATTGTAATATTTGTCCTTGTCAAAGTACGCGCGTGCACGTGTGAACAACAAGAGAGATAATTGAGAGATTTTCAATGGTAACTGTATAGTCCCCACATTCGAAATTAAATATGAAAATCAAATATTAACAGAATCAAGCTCTTGCTATCGGTATTAGCTGGACTGTGCTGAATGCTGATACAATCCAGAAAAGCAAGATCAACAAGCTACGGTACTTAGTGAGTCACATTCTAGTGTGATTTCTAATCCTAGCTGATATAAAATATTCATGCTCATTCATGCCAGCCCCAAGAAGACCTCACCACACTATAATATCAAACAACACCACCTTAATTTTCACAATATTTCTTACAGAAATAACATCTTTAAGATAAAATATTTACATAAAGACAACATTAACATCTTCAATTAATCACACACAGCAATAACTTTTAACTCACACACACTATTCTATTTAGCTCAAAGTTGTTTTTTTTTCCTCCTTTTTCTGGATGGCCCTTTTTATGAATTTAGTAATTCCATAAACCATCAAGGTCCATTGCTGCAGCAGAAACAGGTGGAGGGTTGTGCTGATTCTCAAAGTGCCTCCTACCCATATAAAAATTTGATACGACAGAAGAGGTTTCAGCATTCACATCAGTAGTGAGACATGTTTCCTGTGAGACACTGACCATTTCCCTATCTGTCTTGAGACCATTCATCAAGTTTGATCCATTGTTTTGATACAAGATCCTCAGCATCGTCTGGTCCTGCATGCTGTAAACAGAACCGGGTGATGGCAAATTTGGTGCAGCTTGAACACCTTGAGCAGAAGAAGAGTAGAGTGAGCCAGCAGTGAATGGCACTCTTGGAAGAGTGTCGTCAAATAATGGATTTGAAGAAACACCATAAATGGAGTTGGTGAAAGAATCAAAGATCCCTCCTTGGTTTCTCTGAACATTATCAATAGGACTGGAGAAGCAGGGCACGTAATCAGAATCGGAAGGTGGTTTGGTTTTTCCAAAAGAAGGTGAAGAATCTGTCAAGGGTGGTAGAACAGAAGAATCCAATTCATTTCCCAAAGAGTCCAACCTCATTATCCCAGAAAGATGGTTTTTCTTTCCAGATGAACTCTTCTGAAACACCCTACAAATAACCCACTCATTCTGCAACCACACCATACAAAATAAATAAATAAAAAATAAATCCATAAGCATGAGATAAGAGGATAAAAAGTGTCAAGTTGAAAACAGAGGAAACTTATAAAATTACCTTTGCAGTTTTAGGAAGGTTGTGCACAGAGAATTTACCCTCAAGTCTGTATTCATGCATGACCCAGTTGCTTTTCTCTCCTTTCGGTGCTCTTCCTTTGTAGAAAACAAGAGTTTTCTTCATTCCAACCAACGATTTTCCTCTGAAAATCTCCTTGTCTTTCCCTGTTGCCTTCCAGTACCCTGCTTCAGTGGCTCTGTTGGTCCTCAACCCAGTTGGGTACTTCCTATCTCTCACACAGAAAAAGTACCACTCTTTCTCTCCCATCTTCGCTTTCCCTACACACCCAAAATTGGACATGAAGTTCTGATTTCTGAATAGAATAAAGGAATATATCAAAGCAGAAAAAGGAGGTAACAACAAAGTTGATATGGAAATTTGATTAAGTTTGACTTACATGGCAAATCCCATGGCTCAGACTTGTTCAAGTCCACATCTCCAATGGCTCTGGCTGTGAATTTCGAATCAATAACCTTCTTGTAAAGGTAATGGCTTATGAGCTCTTCATCAGTTGGGTGAAACCGAAACCCGGCAGGCAAATTCAACTCATCCTCTGCCTTATATGGGATCGAAACGTTTTCCATTTCAAAACTCTTGCTTTCTTAGCTGATGGAACTTTGGTAAAAGACTAAGGTTTCTAAAACCTTTAAACCTCAAAGGGTTATTCCCTTGGTTAAGGTTTTTGACAGAAACTGAATACAGAAGAGGTTATATAGACAAGCTGTTACTGGGGTCTAAAAGAGGACAAACAAATCCACAGAGAGTGGGAGAGAGAAAGGAAAGGATAGGGATGAAGATCGATGATGATGACATGGAACTGAAGCTAAGGGGTGGAGAATGAAGGTGTGAATATGAGAAGGAAAAAACAAGGGTGAAAAAGAAGCCCCTAAATACTGGTGTTTGGGGGAGAAAGAAACGTGGAAAGTAAGGCAACCTGGTTGGTTGTTTATAACATAAGCCCACCTCTTCCAACTTTTATGAGATGATAATAATTTTATCCTCCCGAGCCTAATTGTCACCCTGCCCAAATACCATGCATGTGATTATCATGATTCTAAGGTGGCTACTTGGTAAACTTACTGTTATCTTAGCACAGGGCCATTTCATGGCCATAGTTCCACTATCAATTTTTTTTTTTTATCTTTCTCCTAACGTCTTTCCCAAAAAATTACATTGAATTTCAACTACTTCGGATCGACCCATTTAATGAAATTAGATATTTTATTTGCCTATTCTTTTATCTACATAATTCAAAATTGATATTTTGCTACAGAAAAAATCAAGTTCATTATCACTTCTTGGACCAATAAGATTAGTATCAAACTCCATATTTGAAACTATCCAACTTTTAGTAAAATAAAAAGTTTTAATAATTATCATAGGATGAGATTTGGATTATTTCATAAAGTTTTTATAATATATGTTATATCTCTTCACAAGATCCTCGAGGTACTATCACATAATCATGAATAATGAAGTTCATCTTATAAAATCCATTAATTGGATCTGTTACTTTATGAGTGACAATAAACCCGGACTCTACAGTTTTATTGTAAGAAGTTTTTTTAACATTTTTCTTAAAAGATAATTTACGTTACTTCTCTTCATGATATTCACAGTATTTTCCAGATATTCCATCTGAATGAACGTCATTAGTGGGACCCATCACTTTATGAAAAATGTTAAAGTAACGATAAATCCTAGCTACATGGTCACACAGACTTTAAGTCTATTAAATTAAACTATATATTAAATCTCGAATAATATATTATATTAATTCTATTTTAATTAAATAATTAATTTACAAAATATTCAAATTTAAGTGTATTTGAAGTTTTTATATGAGAGTAAGATGGACAAATCTACATAATTTAACCATACATAGATATAAAGATTAAAAATTAGTTATTGATTTTGTAATCACTTAAAAAAATCGCATGACTTTATGCTCTAGTATTAACCTTTCATGTCTAATTTAAAGGTTACCCTTTTATTCTGGATACACCTCCCTCTCACACACATATACAGCACATATATGTGGGAAGAAGGAATACACTTAATCCATCAGTAAGTCTTGTTATACTTAACCCCTTTTATAACTTCTTATGGACAATGAATCTCATTAATCCAATCATTGAATTGAAAGTTCTCATTGAACAAATCAAATCTACAAAATTTCATAAAAATTTAGAATCATTTGATACTTCATTGCACAATTTGTTTTTAACATATAATACTTCGTTTAAAGTATAAGTAAATCACTAGAAAAAAAGGCCAGATTATCGATGGCCAAAGTCCGTCGGAAATGCCAAAAATCCGTCGGTAAAGCACGTTTCCGACGGACACCTTCCCATCGGTACCAGGCTCGTAGGAAACGGTTTCCGACGGATTTTTGGATCCGTCGGTAATGTTACCGAATGATTTTTTCGTCCGTAAGTAGTTCTTTTTTTTAATTTAATAATCCGCCGTTGGATCTTCATCTTCCTCCACCATTCCCCCACCGGCGTCCCTCACCATTCCTCGTACAGGGACTTGCATAAGAAGCGTCAGATGGCTCATCTTAAACAAAGCAATCAGATGGTTGTTCCGACAACATAGAACCACTAGGTCGTGACCGGAACTGATGGCTGTTCAAATGACGGCTCGACGGTGGTTGGGCTTGGTCCGTGGTGTGCGAGTAGAACAGATAGGCAGAACTCGCGGTGCATTTTCAACCTTCCAATACAGTTTCAATGAAGCGGACTTCCTTCAGATCTCTAACGCTCAGAAACAATGTCGCGGCGGTGACGGACTCAACATGGCCAGTGGCTCCTGAACGGCATGCGACGGTGATGGGCTCCTGGACGGCACGTGGAGTGGTGGACGCAGATCACCCAGATTTCGCGGCGGTGACGAACTTGGCCGCTGCTCCAACCATGCTAGACTTGGATATCTGAGTGATGAATGAAAATATCAGTGGTGGCTTGGATATATAGTTAGTAATTCAAAAAATTGGTTACCGACGGAAATTGCCGTCGGTAAGTGAGATCTAGATTTCCGGCGTGTAGTACATTATCGCATTTTCCGACAGCTAAGCCGTCGGTAATTCAAAAACTGGTTTCCAACGGAAATTGCCATCGGTAAGTGAGATCTAGATTTCCGACGGAATGTCCGTCGGTAGTATATTATCGCAATTTCCGACAGAATTTCCGTCGGTACACTTGGTGCCACAATTTTTTCATTTCCCGCCATTGATACCAACGGAAAAAGCCGTCGGTAATGTTACCGACTGCTTTTCCATCAGTAATTTTTGTGACTTTATAATTCAAGCTTTCTGACGGAAAATTCTATCGATAACTAATCAATTTCCGACGGAAGACAGGACCGTCGATAAATTTCCGTCGGAAATCAAGTCTTTTCTTGTAGTGAATATCAACTAAAAAATTACATAAATGAATATCTATTTTATCTAAAATTTGGTATGTATGATGATTAAGATATAATATCATATAATTCAACAATTATATTTCATAAATTCATATTAGATAAAAAGTTATTAAAGGGAGTAATTATCAAGACTTATTTTTGAAGTATGTTATCTATATATCTATCTATCTATATATATATATATATATATATATATATATATATATATATATATATATATATATATATATATATATATATATATTAGCAATCATACCAACACAATATTTTCAATACTCTCTCCAATACCCTCTTTGCTATTAGATGGATTTCACGTGGAGCTATAAATTTCATGTGAGACCCACTTTATTTAATGAGACTCATATGAAATTCATCAAATGATAAAGAATGTATTGGAAAGAGTATTAAAAAGAATATGTTGCGAGTGTGTGTTTCTCCTTTCTCAATCAAAATAGAAAAATATAGTAATTAAAATCAATTGGCATTGTTAATGTGCATTTCTATCACCATGAAATTAGGAAAAATATCCTCTCCGTCTCCCATCTTTCAATTTCTGTCTATTTTCAAAGATTAGGAAAATAAATGTGTTATACACATATGTGTAGTTCCTCCATATATTTATTCTCCCAAAACTATAGAAATATGGAGATATACATTTCTCATGAGAAATGGAAGAGGATCCCTACCCATGAGAAATCTCGGTATTCAAAATTCCGAGATCTCTTTTAGCAAAAATGTCCCCTCTTGGATTCATGGTTCTTTGATCTCTATCATGGGTGTTCGAGAATGCATGGGGTCCAACAATGATATATCATCGTCATTTTAAGAAATGTGTATATTGATTTCTTAACCAGTACCGTTTAGCATAAGCATTGTTGTTATTATTTTCATCACACTCATCATCATTAAATTTAAAGTTAAGCAGTTCATTCATAATTTAGTGACTATACCAATCATAATAAGACAACCTAATGGTAATTTTAGTTGTACACTCATTCCTATTAAAAATCATCCGAATAAATTCAAATGTTTCCCTCCTCAAGTATAAGTATTTTGAGTTTAATTTTATTATATCATTGGTGTAAATTTGTTTGTTACAATATTAATTAATTGTAAATAATTATATATGTGACTTTTAAAGTAATTATTATAAAAAATAATTATATTTAATGATGTGGCAGTTCATAATTGATTGACATTGTAAAATCTCTTTATGTTGAAAGTACAACAATTAAATCCAAAAAATGTATGCTTTCAATAACTAAACAAAAATACACCACTTTAATAACTAAAAGGTTTTTAATTATATTGTTGCATAAGTTTGAACAATATTCCAATAGTTAATATATATTTTATGATCACCTAATAATACATGTCTACGTACGAATGAATCAAAGTACATTAATACGTATTATAAAAGTAGTGAATATATCTTGGATGGATGATGCACAAGGAGCGTTGGGTAATGCTCATTGAGATGGTTGCAAAATGATGGGCAACTTCGTTGGTCTTTCATAAGCTAACCAGTCTAGTATACAACGCAAATATGTATAATACCTTTACCTTTTCACAGTTATATTTTAACTAAAGTCAAAAGAAAAAAGGGGATATGTATTTTCCACGGAACAAGAATATGAAATAGTAAATACTATGTCTGTTTAGATAAGTTTTTGATAAATGTTATTTTGGTTGAAATTGATTTGATTACAATTGAATTTGAAGTGAAGTAATTTATGTTCATATTTTTTTATTTAAAAGATAAGTTTGATGTAATTTTAATATAAATTTTTTAACTCAATACAAAAATTATTTTTTGTATCTTTAGTTAAAATTATTTTTGAAGATAGAATCAATTTTGCCTATTAGTAATGGAACATCTTATTTCATTAAAATCATGTCTGATAGTAGAAAAAATCAATTTTACAACTTTTTAACTTAAACCAAATACATAAGAGATCCAAAAATGTGACTGCGTTTTAGAACAGTACTCTTTACTTCTTAAGTACATGGCTTTTTTTTATTGGCCATTGTCCATTTATTATCAATTTTTTTACAAGCTCCACTGTGGATAAATATGTATCGACAAGAGCATAAAAATTGTTACACGATGAGAAGGTAAGACTGTTGCAGAATGAAGGAGCAGGAAGAGGAAGATGAAGAAGTAAGGACAGTCATGTTTTTAAGAAAAAATAGTTATAATATTATAATAATTAAAATTTAAATAATTTAATGGTTCAATATAATAATAATTAATATTAATATTTTTTTTAAAAAAATATTATTATGGTGTGCTAGCTTATGTGGTTTAAAATAATAATAAGTTGACATGACAATATTAACATGATGCTCTGTTAGACACGTTAACACTTAAAAAGAGTGTCATTGATGATATGGACTAAAATAAAACAAAATCAAGTTTATAGGGACCAAAACCAACAAAAAAAAATACAACGGCTAAAATCATTTTTTTTTCAAGTTTTCGATAAAAAATCCATATTATCCAAATAAATGTCTTAACATTAAGGAAGCCTTTCCCTACCATTGTAAGCTGAAGTATATTGATATGAAGTATTAAGGGTGCCCCAACCAGTTTACAAGAGAAACAAAAAAGAAAAGAACCTAAGTAAAAAAGATACTACTCCTTGTAGGAAACCTGAATCATATCTATATCTATAAAGGTTTACCAAAAAAAAAATATACCACCGAAGGCCCCTTCGTGGGGGTAATTAACCTAACCTCTCCGGGATATTTATTTTATTTTTTTATATAAGGGGTATTCTAACCTCTCTGGAATTGAATTGCCAATGAAAAATTGCAATAAAGATTAGGGTGATGCTACAGTGCCCCGGAGGCTTTCTGGTCCAGCTAAAAACACTCATGAAGCAATTAACTGATATATGGTGAGATTAATTCAGTCCATCAAATTAAAGGCCTCGCTGTATAAGCTGCACGTTAGCTTGCATCTGAGTAATGTTTATTGGAATTAATTAATTGATATGGATGGTTAGTATAATGACTTTCTACATTATCAATCAATCATAAATTGTTATATACATCAATAGTATAATTGTTTGACTCTTATCATAACCATCTTAAAGATTTTGTATAAAAAAAGGAGAATGCTAAGAAGTGTCCTTAGAGTATTGTTTAAGGATCTAAGAAAGGAAATTTTATAAGGAAAATAATGTATTTAGCATTTGAAAAGTGTAATATTTAATTTTCCAAATGCAAATTTTCCTTTTATAAGTTTCTTAACCAATGCCCTTAGGACACTCGTTAGCAAGACCCAAAAAAAATTATGATTGATTGATAATGTAAAAGTCTTTACACTAACAATATATCAAAATAAAATTAATGTTTACTTGTAAAAAATAGTAAATAGAAAAATAAATAACGTTGACAAACAAAATCCAGCTTTTTAGTCATTGTTTATCTGCCACACATGCAATCTAAGGGATTTTTTTTTTCTTTTTTTTGAAAACTTTAAAATTACTATCCACAATTTATTTAGTAAACACATACTACATATAAAAAAATTACTTTCTTTTACAAAGGAGAAATATATTAAGGCCCACTAAATTCAGAGGCCAGAAAAGAAGCAACACAATAAAGAGTATCAACCCAAATATTGTTAGGACCTGCCCTCAAAAGCAAATTTTGCTAACTTGTGGCTAGTATATTTACTTCTCGCCTAACATGTGTGGCTACTGACTACACAGCTATTGAAAGCAAGTAAAATAACCTTACAATTAGAAATAATAGATCCAAAAAATTACTAGTATCGTTTTTTCCCCCTCAGGATATCTTTCGCACGCAACTGCGGAGACTAGTCCCTCCAGTTGGGTAGGATCACAAAGATGACAATACCCCCTCTTAAGAGTTTTAACGTTGCTGCATTCCCAAGATCAAGATTCGAACTCAAGACATCTAGTTAAACTGGAAGAGATCCGTATCATCTCATCAAAGTGCTGTTGGATAATTACTATATCGTTTGATTGAATTTATAAAATTATTTACTAAATATTTTATCACATCCCAACCATTAATATTGCTTTAAGAATATCTGAGAATTTCTTAGCAAATTGACACTGCCGCCATACCCATCATATTCCACCACCACTTGGTGAGAACACACGGGGGTTAGATTAGATTAGCTTGTGATTAAGATTAATCAACGGAAAATCCATTGTTTGACCATTTGATTTAAAACAGGAGGTTTTGAAATGAGACACTGATGCTGAGGTGGGCCATGTTTCACCTGTTCCGACACGAGGAAACGAAAGACACAACATGTGGAACAATGCCATTGTTCCAAAAAAAACCTACACATTATTATATTAATTAATACGTCTTACTAATCAGTATCCTAAAAATATTGATTAAGATATTCAAAGAAACAATTTTTTTATTGAAAATTATAATTTTTAAGAATTCAATAATTTGAATACATAATTTTTATATGCAACTTTTCTATGTTTGATTTCTTGATCAATATTTTTTGGGTATTGGTTAGCATTTCCTTTAATTAATTAATATATATATATTCTGAGTTAGGCAAAGGTCATGCAGATTTGATAGATGAGGATGTTATGTGGAAATCGTTGATTAGCAGCTTCATCTTTGAAACCACGGAACTAATCATTGACCATTTCATTGGGCTGCCTAACTTTGGGAGGTAACGATGGGAATGTATGGATTGTGAATATGAATAACATAAACTAATTTGGATGAGTCCTTATAGTGATCACACATGTATTAAAACATTCATTAACGGCTAACAACCTGTCATTACTTTCGTAATTTTTTTTTTTGTGGGAGGGGGGATTGACTTTGTTGGGAAATATACCAAATAAAATTACCTAATACAAGGCCAACGGATAATTGATTATCCCAGGATCAGACATTTCTCACACTATGTATAATCACAATGAGACAACAAAAATATCTTCCATTATAAATTAATGTGATTACAAAAGTTGTAAAAATAATAATCTCACAAAAAATATTGATGGCTAAACTCTCTTTTGATTTTCTCTCAAAAGGATTTCTCTCTCGTGTATAATGAGGCTCTCTCTCTCAAAACTCTCTAAGTTTTGGTTTTCTTTTGTTTTCTTCCGGATTATGATAAATGAAAGCATGCATGGCTTTTATAGCTGACATGCGTAACAAAATAGATGACCTCAATTCAAGGAGAGTTTTTCTCCTTCTCTCATTCATTAAGTTCCTTACAAATCTCCCGTACCTTCTTTCTTTCTATTTGCTCTTTTATTTATTTATCTCTCCTTCTTTTTCTCTCCTCCTAAAGAGGAAAACCCATCAATTTAGGTGGAGGGCTCCAGCAATCCAGCTGCTCTTCTGCAAAACTCGTACTTGTCCTTAGGTAAGGACTTGGTCATCATATCTGAGCTATTGTCATCAGTATGGATTTTCTCAAGCTGTAATTGCTTGGATTCCAGTATATCACGTATCCAGTGATATCTCACATCAATATGCTTTGACCTCGAGTGAAAACTCGAATTCTTGCTCAAGTGTATAGCACTCTGACTATATCACAATGCACGACGTACTTTTGTTGTTCTTGCCCTAACTCATGCAAGAATCACTTCATCCATAGCATTTCTTTGCAAGCTTTTGTTATTGCAATGAACTCTGCCTCTGTGGTAGACAAAGCAACACATTTTTGTAGTTTCGACTGCCACGATACTGCTCCCCCTGAAAATGTAATCAGGAATCCAGAAGTAGATTTTCTTGAATCAATATCTCCCGCCATGTCTGCATCTGTGTAGCCAACCAGTTCATATTTTCTACTTCCAAAACATAAACTCATTTTGGAAGTTCCTCTGAGATATCTTAAAATCCACTTTACAACATTCCAATGCTCTTTTCCTGGTTTAGCCAAGAATCTGCTTACAACACCAACTGCGTGTGTTATGTCCGGTCGTGTGCACACCATTGCATACATTAAGCTTCCAACAGCTGAGGCATATGGCACCTTGCACATCTCCTCCTTTTCAATTTCACTTGTAGGACTTTGCTTTGAGCTTAGCATAAAGTGACTAGTAAGTGGAGTAGCAACTGGCTTTGCTTTCTCCATGTGAAACCGCTCCAATACCTTCTCGATATATTTTTCTTGTGATAACCACAGCTTTCGTTCCTTCCGATCACGACGGATGGACATACCAAGAATATGCTTCACGGGTCCCAAGTCTTTCATAGCAAAAGACTTCTTCATTTCATTCTTCAACTTGCGGATCTTGTCACCATTTTGTCCTATGATCAACATATCGTCAACATACAAAAGTAGTATAATGAACTCACCATCAACAAATCTCTTCACAAAGACACAATGATCAGAAGTAGTCCTTCGATATCCATTCTCAATCATGAAGGAATCAAACTTCTTGTACCATTGACGCGGTGCCTGCTTAAGTCCATATAAACTCTTCTTTAGCTGATAAACTAAATTTTCTTTACCTTTGACTTTGAATCCCTCTGGTTGCTCCATGTAAATTTCTTCTTCTAAATCGCCATGAAGAAATGCAGTCTTCACATCTAGCTGCTCAACATCTAGATTCAAACTTGCAGCCAAACCAAGCACTACCCGAATTGATGACATCTTTACCACGGGTGAAAAAATCTCTTCAAAGTCAATATCTTTCTTCTGACTGAAGCCTTTCACGACTAACCTCGTCTTGTACCTGGGTCGTGAGCTATTCTCCTCATTCTTCAACTTGTACACCCATTTGTTTTTGAGTGCTCTTTTACCTTTTGGTAACTCTACCAACTCATAAGTCTTGTTCTCATGCAAGGATTGCATTTCTTCTTGCATGGCTTTCAACCATTCTCCCTTGTGGTCATCCATCATAGCTTCTTCATAAGACTCTGGTTCTCCCCCATCAGTGAGTAGCACATACTCCGTTGCAGGATATTTGGTTTGTGGTTTAGGCATCATGACCGACCTTCTTAACTGGGGCTCTTGAATATCTTGTTCTTCTTCCTCATAATCTTCAGCCATATCATCATCGATACCACCGTTCCTGTTACCATCAGCTACTTCTTTATTTGGATCGTTATCAATTGGAGGTTCATTTTCTGCATCTCCAACATCTTCTATTGCATCTCCCCCATAATGCTCTGGAAGAGGTACTGGATCCAAGTTGATTGGATTTTCTTTAGAACTAACAGGCTTAACACCCTTTTGAATATCTTCAATATTCTGGTCTTCAAAGAAGACAACATCTCTGCTTCTAATAATCTTTTTCTCAACAGGATCCCATAGCCTGTACCCGAATTCTTCAATTCCATATCCCAAGAATATGCATTCCTTCGACTTGAAGTCGAGTTTTGATCTCTCATCTTTTGGAACATGAACAAATGCTCTACAACCGAACACCTTCAAATGGTTGTAGGATACATATTTACCTGTCCAAAACTTGTTTGGAACATCACCATTCAACGGAGCTGAAGGGGATAAGTTGATCAAGTCAACTGCACTCATCAGAGCCTCACCCCAAAAGCTCTTGGGTAACTTGGCATGAGATAACAACATTCTCACTCTTTCAACAATAGTTCTATTCATCCTCTCAGCCACTCCATTGTGCTGAGGCGTCTTCGGAACGGATCGTTCATGCCGGATTCCATTACTCATGCAGTAATGTCTGAAAGCTCCCATAAATTCTCCACCGTTGTCTGTGCAAACACACTTTAACTTTTTACCAGTTTCTCGCTTAACACTAGCATGAAACTGTCTGAATACTACAAACACATGATCTTTTGTTTTGATGGCATACGCCCAAACCTTCCTGGAGTGGTTATCAATAAAGGTAACAAAATACCTTGCACCTCAATGAGTACTGGTGGTCATTGGACCATAAACATCAGAATGCACCAAATCTAAAACATTTGGTCTTCTATGTGGGGTGATAATGTGATTTTACATCATGTTTTCTGTACTCTTTTGCATGCATTTTGCATATAGATTAGGCATTCTTTATTTGATTTTTGTTAGATTTTCCCTTGGTTCGGGTGAAGCGGTTTCTTGGTGTTGTTTTGCAGAAATCAATGTAAAAATGATCAAAATCAGCCATGATGGAGCCTGGATGAAATAAAGCTTGAAAAGTGAAGAATATGAGCCAAACAGAGCCCATCATGGCCTGGCCGTGATGACCATCACGGCCATGATCAAGCAGAGAAGAAGGCAAAAGTCAGAAGCTGTCACGGCCTGCCCGTGACAGACATTACGGTCGTGACCTTCCAGAAAATTAAGTTTCGCGTCGCGAATCTAGGGCTTGCCTCGCGAGAACCCATTTTGTGCAAGTACGCCCACTCCAGAACGCGTCATGGCCTGGCCGTGATGGACATCACGGCCGTGACGCGCAGCAGACCTATAAATAAGAGCGCAACAGACAGAATTGGCAGAGTTTTTTGGGTCCAGAGGGAGGCATTTGGAGGCACTTGGAGGCTGTGACTGAGCTAGGGTTTCAACCCTAGAAGGGAGTTGCTGAGAGGGGTTGCTGTGAAGAAGAAGGAAAGCTCCCATGGAGTCTCTCCTCTCCTCTTCTCCTATTTCCCTGGTTTGGTTTTCTGTAAATATGAGTAGCTAAATCCCCTTTTGTTGGGGTTAGATGTAGCTTTTCTGAACTTGTTTGTATTTGATTTGGTTGTTTTAATGCAAGTCTCTATTTCTTTATGAGTATGTGATTCTGTGCTTAATGCTTTCCTTGGCTTAGCTACCCATAGGAATGATATGTTGCTTTGATAGACAATTGACAGATTGATGTTAAGGCATGCTCATGAATCATATGCCAAGTAGTTCAAGAATCTAGACATAGGTGTTGGCTTCTTGCAATCTTATAAGTCTTGACTTAATGCAAAATCTCAGGTTAATCCACCTAAGACATTAGGGTTTAATTTGGGGTTTTAGGCTCAATGCACCTAAGACATTAGGCTTGAGTATTTTAGAAAAGACTTGATTGTCATTATTGAATTAGAACTTGTGTTAGAAGCCATTTCATTGCAACTAAGGGAGGATTAGTGTAGTCTAGCCCTGACAATCTCAACCGCATTTCTTTTGCCTTCCAAGTGTTCGATAAAATTCCCAAAAGACCAAAAATATTTTATTTCCTTGTTTTATGATCTTTTCATACCATAGTTTAGTCTAGATAGTTGTTGAGTTTGTGAATTGGTAATTGGCAACCGATCCCTGTGGATACGATAACCGGTCTTACCACCGTATTACTTGTTTGCGACAAGGTGCACTTGCCTTTATTTTAAAAAATACGCATCATGGGGCCTTGTAGCGGAATGAAGCTCTATGTTGCTTCCCAGCCAAGCAATGAGTACATGGCTTAAGTGACATTTTCGATCCTTTCACACCTGCCAGTGTATCTCTTTTGGCTAGAATTTGAAGTCCCTTCTCACTCATATGTCCGATCCGTTTATGCCATAGCTCAATCGAGGAGTCTTCTCCGAGAACATTAACACACTCATTATTGACTCTGGCTTCTATCACATAAAGAGTGCTTACTTTCTTGCCTCGGGCTATCACCAGGGAACTTTATGTTAGCTTGCATTTCCTATCTCCAAACACACTAGGATAACCTTCTTCATCTAGTAAGCCTGTGGATATTAGATTGAGACGCATGTCAGGAACATGTCTCACATCTTTCAATGTTAGGCGACAACCAGTGTTTGTTTCTAGGCAAACATCTCCTTTTCCCACAATCTTGGATCTATTATCATTCCCCATCCTCACATGACCAAAATCACCTCTTGTATAGGAAGAAAAGAAATCCCTTCTTGAGGTTACATGAAATGATGCACCGGAATCCACGACCCAACATGTATCTTGTGATGTCAAATTAACATGACCATCATCGCAAACAAAGATTACCTCATCTCTGTGAAAAATGGTAGCGGCTATGTTACTGATAAGCCTCTGGCTCATATAGTTTCCAGCTAGAAAAGGGGTATATTTTGTGCCTAATTGAGCGAGTCACCCTCGCTAATCTCCCAAATTGACCTTGTTTTGTTCCTAAGTTAGACTTTGACTCGTTTTATGCATTTTTAGTAGTTTTTAGTTTATTTTGAGTAGAATTACGGTTTTCGTTTTCTTTTATTGTTTCAGGTTAAAAGTGAAGCTCTTAGAGTCAAGGGAATGAAGAAAACAGTGGAAATTGCAATTCTGGAAATATTCGCCCCGCGAGAGGCTACTCGCCTCGCGAGACTGAAGACCAGCTGAGCAGCAACAATCATCCTTTCTGTCTCGCCTCGCGAGAGACTGCTCGCCTTGCGAAGCTTGAAGACCAACATGTGGTGAGAAGACCCTGAAGGAAAAAGACCATCACGGCCTAGCCGTGATGAAGGTCACGGCCGTGACAGACTAGAATTTGAAGTCTCGACTCGCGAAACATCATCTCACCTCGCGAGAATCCAATTTTGAATGCGCGCCACTTTTAATATTCGCCTCGCGAGAGGGCGTAGATTCTGAAAATTATAAGTTGCTGATTTAGGGGCAGATTAAAAAAACTTTTGGTTACCCACTTGTTGTAGATCGGTTTTGGACGAATCCTTGTTCTCTGGAGCTGCGTCTCCTTATTTTCTTTTTCTATTGTACATTCATGATGAGTTTCGATTGTTTGTGTCTTGTTACAAGCATGAGGAGCTAATCCCCTTGTCTAAGGGATCAATGAAACCACCCATGACAGTGTAGTTCAATGTGATGTATGTCTCTCTCCTTTATCTCAATTCATGTTTTCCAATTCTGAATTTATTGCGTTGATCATATGCATGCATGATTGACTAGTTAACGTGATGAGGCTTAGTAGGCAATTCGCGTTTAGAACTTGAATTGGGATCATTGATCGAATATTGCACGAGAGTGAATAGGAGATCGGTGCAACCTTATAGGAACCAGATTTAATAGAGTTTGATGATTGGGTTATGAGACCTAATAAGTAATTAACTCAATCGTTGAATACGTCCTATTGAGCACGACAGTGTCATTAGGAGAATTTGGGGGTCCTGGTTGACATTACAATTGAACTTAGGGAGGGAATCATCATCACTTGGGTACTATGCATGATTGAGTAGGTGGATTTGTGACCTTAGATGTTTTAATTCCAGATTTTAATACTATTTCTCTAATTGAATTTTTGATTTGAATTGCGATCCTATTTTCTTTCTCCTTAACCACTTGCCTTGCTTGGTCAAACGTTTCGAACTTCTTGCAATTTGGTAGAATTGGTAGCCCAATCCCTGTGTCCGACCTCGGTAATTACTTACCGTGATTTATTACTTACGACGACCTGGTACACTTGCCGGTGACTCAACAAGTTTTTGGCGCCGTTGCCGGGGATTGGCACAACCAATTTTCCTAATTTTGGGAAGTTGATTATTTGGTTAAGTTTTTTTTTTTTTTTTTTTGTTTTTTGTTATTTATTTACTATTATTTCTCTCTGCTTCTTTGATTCCACTTGGTCTTGCCTTGTTTTTGTATGCGAGGTACCCTTTCACAAGAGGACTTGCTATTTGATTCGGAGATCACCAAGACCGAGAAGCGATTAAGGAAAGAAGCCAGAGAGCGAAAGAGGCTTGAAGCAATTGATTTCGAGGAGATGTACGTAAATCCTCCTCCTCCTCCTTACAAGCCTCTCTTCGAGTACAATCTACCCAACTTGGGTGATTGTTATTCTTCTATCGTGAGGGGCAACCTGAATACAGATTCCTTCAGAGTGGAAGGATGTGTCACAGCCTATATCCGTGAGAATCAATTTGACGGGAGTGGCAAACAAGACCCTCATAGACACATCACTCACTTCCTTGATGCTTGTGACTTGCAGAAGACAAGAGGAGTCTCTCAAGATGAATTTCGCTTGCGACTATTCCCTCTCTCTCTTAGGGATGTCGCTCGCAATTGGTTTGACAGCTTGGATCGCAACAATATCAGGACATGGGAGCAAATGGCCCAAAGGTTCCTCACTAAGTATTTTCCTCCTCAGAAAGCGGCACAAGCAAGAGTAGCCGTTACATCTTTCAGGCAGACAGAAGATGAATCTTATAATGAAGCTTGGGAGAGATATAATGTGCTCTTGAGAAGGTGTCCTTCGGCTTTCTTTGACCCGGTCTCCAAGGTTCAACATTTCTTTAACGGGTTAAGGGGGCGTTACCAGATGAATTGTGATGCCGCAACAGGCGGTTCTTTTTCCTATTTATCATCTGAGGATGGATGGGCGTTATTGGAGAAGATGTCATACAATGATTACAACCGGGTTAGGGAAACCTCAAGTGGAGTCAGTGCCGCAACAACAGAAGCCATTCTGGAGCAAAATAAACTGTTGAAGATGCAGAATGCGGCATTGTCCCGGAACAAAATGGTTAATGTGATACACGAAGGAATGCCTCCGGGTTGTGATAATTGTAATGGAGATCATCACATTCAGAGTTTCCCGTTCAACTTCTCTCAAGAACATGTGGACTCATGCCACAATTTCTATGACAGTGTGCCCCAGAACAACTATCAGAGGAACAGACAGAATGATTACAGTCAGAATCAGAATAGGGGTTATATGAGGAGAGACCATCCGGGTTTCGCTTGGAGTAATGCTAGTGGTGGTCTAGCCCAACAACAACAACCTCAGCAGAATCAGAGGCCAAACTATGGGATCCATCAACACAATACTCAGCAGACTTTTCCAGGGACTAATCAGTTGCAAATAACAGATAGTGGAAGGCAGCCTTGGGAGTTGGCTATAGAGAAGACGAATGCGGCAATTGAGAAGTTGTCAATCAATACAAGCATATCCATTGACAAGTTGGCAACTCATACAGGGGCGGCAATTCAGAATCTAGAGACGCAGATTGCTCAGCTCGCAAAGCAACTAAATGAGCGTCTCCCAGGCACTTTCCCAGGTGATACCGAGAACAACCCTAAGAACCAATGCAATGCCATAACAACTAGAAGCGGTAGGGTGTTGGGATCTAACAGGGATGCAACTAGTTCTCAGGAAGACAAGGCCCCGGAACAACCACATGTTGAGGAAGAGCAACCTAAGAAAGAGGAGTTGGCAAGTGACAAGGCACCGGAGCTAGGGGGAAGGTTAAAACTTGTAGATGAAGAGTTCCGAAGAAAAAAGTGGGTTGAGCCCAAAGACCTCCCGCCCTACATGAAGGTACCATATCCTGAAAGATTGAAGCAGCCTCAACAAGATAAGCAGTTCAATAAATTCCTTGATGTCTTCCGCAAACTTCAATTCAACATTCCATTTGCCGAAGCCTTGGAACAAATGCCATCCTATGCCCGGTTTATGAAGGAGCTTCTCTCCAAGAAGCGGAAAATAGTGGATGAGGAAACGGTCGCTTTGACCGAGGAGTGTAGTGCCATTATTCAAAGAAAACTACCTCCAAAATTGAAGGATCCCGTTTCTTTTTCTATACCATGCACCATTGGGGAGATGACTCTAGGAAAGGCATTGTGTGATCTAGGGGCAAGCATCAACTTGATGCCCCTCTCTATGATGAAGAAGTTGGGGATCAAAGAAGTCAAGGATACACAGATGTCACTCCAACTAGCCGATCGTTCTATAAAATATTCTTATGGGGTGGTCGAAGATTTGTTAGTAAAGGTGGACAAGTTCATATTTCCGGCGGATTTTGTGGTGCTTGATATGGATGAAGATGCCGAGATCCCTCTCATATTGGGTAGGCCCTTCTTGGCCACTGGGCGTGCCTTGATAGATGTGCAACAAGGGAAACTCACCCTAAGGGTGCAAGATGAGAAAGTAGTCTTCAATGTCTTTGAAGCAATGAAGCACCCCGTTGAGAGGTCAGATGTGTATCGAGTGGATATGGTGGACTCAACTGTCAAGGCAAAGGCAACTAGAGAAGCCCATGGTTCTTCACTTGCACAAGTGTTGGTAAAATCCCATGATGATGATAGTGAGGAAAAAGACCCTTTAGGGGATGAGGACTATCTTGTGTGGTTAAAAGACATGGAAGCCTTACCGAGTCTCCCAGAGGATGAAGGTGCAAGGGAAAAGCTCAACAAGGAAGGAATGAAAGAAGCTGTGCGTGAGGAAGTGATTAAACCTTTAGAGGCCGGAATCATTTATCCAATCTCGGATAGTAGTTGGGTTTGTCCAATTCATGTGGTCCCAAAGAAGGGTGGCACAACCGTGGTGGTCAATGAAAGCAATGAATTGATCCCAATAAGGACCATCACGGGGTGGAGAGTATGTGCCGATTATAGAGGGCTGTTGGACTTAAATGAGTTGTCTGAGATCCGCATGCAAGCAGATGAAAATGCAAGAATCTACAAAGAGAGGACTAAGGAATGGCATGACAAGCACATCTTGCCTAGGAAGTTTGAGCCCGGACAAATGGTCCTTCTTATTAATTCAAGGTCGAGACTCTCTCCGGGAAGGCTAAAATCAAGGTGGTCGGGACCATTCAAGGTACTCCAAGTTTTTCCATACGGAGCAGTAGAATTAGAAGGGGCCTCTGGTAACTTCAAGGTGAATGGGCAAGGGATAAGGCATTATCATGGGGAATCAATCCCAAATGACAAGCAAGTGCTTCTTCCGGATTAACCCTTAGGGGTGACTCGAGTCAGGCTCGGGACGTTAAACAAGCGCTACTTGGGAGGCAACCCAAGCTAGGTATCCTTTATTTTTTAGTTTATGTCATTTAAATATATATAAAAAAACCCATATTCGGCCCGCGAACCCACAGTGACCTCGCGAGACAGAAGCCCTGAATCCCAGAGGCTTACTCACGCTTCTGTCTCGCGTCGCGAGTACCATTCGCCTTGCGAATCTGGACATCATCAACAGTTGGAATTCCAGATTCGTCTCGCGATCTATTATTCGCCTCGCGATTCTAGAGAGTGTGAAGAATAATTTTTCCAGATTCGCCTCACGAGTAATGTATCGCCTCGTGAATCTGCAATCAGGGTTTGCAATTTTTGCAGATCAGGAAGTGCTTTGGGATTTCTTCCGGTAGTTGTCATTGGTCGGGTGCCCGAGGGACCATTTGATGAGGATGCAGCCGTAGAAGAGCTTTCCTTGGAAGCGCCCACCTACACTACAACTTGATCAGGGAACACCTTCTCTTTTCCCTCTCTCTTATTTTATATTTATGTTCTTTCATTGAGGATAATGTATGCTTTAAGTGTGGGGGAGGGAACCAATTGCTTTGTCTTTGTTTTCTTTTCCCTTTTCCTTTTGTTTTTGAATTCCGCTCTTGAATAATTTGAGAAGATCAAGAGTTTGTGTATGAATGTTGTGTCGGCAAGCTTGTTGGATTTCAATTAAATTTAGCATAGATTGATTGCATGAATCATGTTGCCCATTGATGATTTCCCCCTAGGTTCTGAAAATCGACAATTTGATCCCCATGTGAAAAATTGAAAATTGAACTTTGAGAAATTTTATTGTGATTGCTTGATTTATGACAAGTTTGGGGTGAAGGGATGCACACACTAGGAATTGTATCTCGGTCAAACAATTTGCAAAAAAATGTCCAGGTGAGGATTTGAGCCTCCAGCATTGATTTTGATTGTGTGAATCACTTTTAAGTTGCACTTTCCCGGATTTGCTTGAATCTCTTCATGGTTTGCATGTTTATGTGTTGCATCAAATGATTTAGGCAGTTTTCTTTGAAATAGCTACTTGGCCTAAAAAGAACCATCCCTAATGCATGTTCCCTAGTTAGCCACATTGAGCCTAATTGGCCTATTGTTTCTTGATGACCTTATGTTATAAGCCAAAAATCCGGAAAAAAACCATGTTGACCCGATCTTAGGATTAGGAGAGCATGGAAGCTTAGCAAGAGAAGGGTTGCAAGAAAGTAAGTTTGGGGTGGCTACAAGGAATGATATGTCATTCTGGGTTGAGAAAAAAAAAAATAAAGGTTGGAGCCAAAGGCAAAAGAAAAAAAAAAGAAAAAAAGAAGAAGAAAAGTAACAAAATGTCAAAAAAGGGTATTAGAAGAGAAAGGCTGTAGTCACCCAAGGCAAAAAGGAAAAATGGAAAAAGGAATTTGAGTAGAAGTTCTATGTGTCAAAATGCTCATGCTCTCTTAATTCCTAGGGACTTAAGCCTAGTACCTTTGAATATCCTACCTTTAGCCAGGCCCCATTACAACCTTTAAAAGACCTTTTGATGATGCATACATTTTTGTGGGAACTTTGTTTAGATGAAAATCAAATCCATGGAAAGTGCTCTTGAATTGCGCAATAGAGTGAAAAGTTGGTAGCCTAGACAAATTGAGCGAATGAGCGAAATATTAAATGCCCTTGTGAGGAAGGCAATTGTTTGAATTTGGTGATCTCCCTTTTGTGTGCTACTTGGATCCTCAACTCAGATTACTGATTGCTTGAACTATGGAATTCTCAATTGTTTAAAGTAAATGAATGTGGTGATTACTTATTTCAAGGGGGTAAAACATTGAAGAAAATTGTTGTGTTAAATTGCATAAAATTTGTGCGAAATTGATTGAATCCTTTAAGCTTGCCAAGTCTTGAGTCTTTTTTAGTTTTAGCTTGCTTGGGGACAAGCAAGGTTTAAGTTTGGGGTGTTTTGATAAGCCTCTGGCTCATCTAGTTTCCAGCTAGAAAAGGGGTATATTTTGTGCCTAATTGAGCGAGTCACCCTCGCTAATCTCCCAAATTGGCCTTGTTTTGTTCCTAAGTTAGACTTTGACTCGTTTTATACATTTTTAGTAGTTTTTAGTTTATTTTGAGTAGAGTTACACTTTTCATTTTTTTTATTGTTTCAGGTTAAAAGTGAAGCTCTTAGAGTCAAGGGAATGAAGAAAACAGTGGAAATTGCAATTCTGGAAATATTCGTCCCGCGAGTGGCTACTCACCTTGCGAGCCTGAAGACAAGCTGAGCAGCAACAATGATCCTTTCTGTCTCGCCTCGCGAGAGGCTGCTCGCCTCGCGAAGTCTGAAGACCAGCATGTGGTGAGAAGACCCTGAAGGACAGAGACCATCACGGCCTAGCCGTGATGAAGGTCGCGGCCGTGGCATACTAGAATTTGAAGTCTCGCCTCACGAAACATCATCTTGCCTCACGAGAATACAATTTTGAACGCACACCACTTTTAATATTCGCCTCGCGAGAGGGCGCAGATCTGAAAATTATAAGTTGTTGATTTAGGGGTAGATTAAAAAAACTTTTGGTTACCCACTTGTTGTAGATCGGTTTTGGACGAATCCTTGTTCTCTGGAGCCGCGTCTCCTTATTTTCTTTTTCTATTGTACATTCATGATGAGTTTCGATTGTTTGTGTCTTGTTACAAGCATGAGGAGCTAATCCCCTTGTCTAAGGGATCAATGAAACCACCCATGACGGTGTAGTTCAATGTGATGTATGTCTCTCTCCTTTATCTCAATTCATGTTTTCCAATTCTGAATTTATTGCGTTGATCATATGCATGCGTGATTGACTAGTTAACGTGATGAGGCTTAGTAGGCAATTCACGTTTAGAATTTGAATTGGGATCATTGATCGAATATTACACGAGAGTGAATAGGAGATCGGTGCAACCTTATAGGAACCAGATTTAATAGAGTTTGATGATTGTGTTATGAGACCTAGTAAGTAATTAACTCAATCGTTGAATACGTCCTATTGAGCACGACAGTGTCATTAGGAGAATTTGGGGGTCCTGGTTGACATTGCAATTGAACTTAGGGAGGGAATCATCATCACTTGGGTACTATGCATGATTGGGTAGGTGGATTTGTGACCTTAGATGTTTTAATTCCAGATTTTAATACTATTTCTCTAATTGAATTTTTGATTTGAATTGCGATCCTATTTTCTCTCTCCTTAACCACTTGCCTTGCTTGGTCAAACGTTTCGAACTTCTTGCAATTTGGTAGAATTGGTAGCCCAATCCTTGTGTCCGACCTCTGTAATTACTTACCATGATTTATTACTTACGATGACCCGGTACACTTGCTGGTGACTCAACAGTTACTCGCATCACCATTTTGTTGCTGCCCTCTTTTGAGCTTCCTGCATTCTCTCTTCATGTGGCCTTTCTCGTGACAGTAGTAACATTCTACGTCTCTTCTTGTCCTTGACCTTCCTCTGAACTTATCTCTTAACTTGCCCCTTGAATTGTATCTAGTGTTAAATTTTTTGTGGATGCTCCTTCCACGATACTCTGTGACAACCGCCTCAGATTCTGTCATCATTCCTTTTTCCTTTCTTCTTGATTCTTCATTGAACATGCTATCTTTTACTATGTCCAATGTTAGAACACCTTGTGGTGCTGAGTTACTCAACGAAACCATAAGTGTGTCCCAATTGTCTGGCAAGGAACTGAGTAGTAACAATGCTTGCAATTCATCGTCAAGCACCATCTTCATATTGGTGAGTTGATTCACCAATCCTTGGAAATCGCTCAAGTGTTCAGAAACACTCTGGGTCTCTCTATACTTGAGGTTCACTAGACGTCAAATAGTAGAGGCTTTATTCTGGGCCGTCTTTCTCTCGTACAACGTTTCTAGTTTCGTCCATAACGTGTACGCAACTGTTTCTTGCGCCACGTGATGAAAGACACTTTGATCTATCCATTGCCGAATTTGTCCAGCAGTTTTTCTGTTCATCAAATTCCAATCGTCATCAGACTTGCTGTCTGGCTTCGTCCCTTTATTTTGCAAAGGTTGGTACAGATCTTTGCAGTAGAGGATGTCCTCCATTCTGGGCTTCCAAATGGAGTAGTTTGAAGAGGTTAACTTAATCATTGTTGTGGATGCCGTTGATGTTGACTCGTCCATTGTGAATAACACAAGTTAAACTGTGTAATGAACCAAAGCTCTTGATACCACTAGTTGGGAAAGATACCAAATAAAATTACCTAATACAAGGCCAACGGATAATTGATTATCCCAGGATCATACTTTTCCCACACTATATATAATCACAATGAGACAACAAAAATATCTTCCATTATAAATTAATGGGATTGCAAAAGTTGTAAAAATAATAATCTCACAAAAAATATTGATGGCTAAACTCTCTTTTGATTTTCTATCAAAAGGATTTCTCTCTCATGTATAATGAGGCTCTCTCTCTCTCAAAACTCTCTAAGTTTTGGTTTTCTTTTGTTTTCTTCCGGATTATGATAAATGAAAGCATGCATGGCTTTTATAGCCGACATGCGTAACAAAATAGACGGCCTCAATTCAAGGAGAGTTTTTCTCCTTCTTTCATTCATTAAGTTCCTTACAAATCTCCCGTACATTCTTTCTTTCTATTTGCTATTTTATTTATTTATCTCTCCTTCTTTTTCTCTCCTCCTAAAGAGGAAAACCCATCAGACTTGACATAAGAATGTTCTCGGTGTATTTATCCTACTTGTTTAGAAATAAATTGCAAAACACACAATTTTTTACTCTTTTTTTCCTTTGGTTTATTCTTTGACATATATAACTAGTGGGTCGATTGGAGGTTTATAGCTAGTTTACTCGTCTCCATTTCCATGAAAACAAAAGCCAACAATGGCTGACCTAATTACTTCAGCAATGTTGAAGATATAAATTTATTTTTTGGGTCCATGAAGACATAATATTTATTTGTTAGTATACTGCATTTGAAAGATTTTTGTGTAACCTATAGTATACAGTTGGGTGTACTAAACCAATTCACAACTAGTGGAGGTTGACTGCTTCAATCTGTAACGAATTTTGAGTAACAAATTTGGGAGATTCATATTAGACACTAACTATAATTATGCACACTTTAAATTTATAATTCAACTATATAAAATGAGTATATACAATAGGCAAAATCTAACTAGTGCTTGCTCATCCTAATTTGGTGTGATGCATGTAGAAGTAGGGCGTATAAGACTCGAACCAATAACCCGATGAATCCGAAAATCCGAATCGAACCAATTAAATTGGTTAGGAATTTTTTTGGTTTTCGGATCCGAACCAAACCAAACCAAACCCGATGGTGATTGGTTCGGTTCTCGGGTTCAAGGATTCTGATACTGAATCAAACCGAATCAATTATTATATTTTAATATATATATATATATATAAATAAATAAATATATATATATATAATTTTTATTATATTATAATATTTATATATATTTTAAAAGTTTAATATTTAATATATTTTTATTATTTTATTTTTTTATATATATATTTTACACTATCAATTAGTGGTTGTTGCTTAAATTTTTTGAGTTCAGCAACAATTGGCACAATTAATAAAGCTCACCTGCGTGATCTAAGTTGGTCGGAATTTAAATACTGCTTAGAAAACCTAGAGGCGTATGCCTAAGGATGCCTTACATTAGGATTATATAAGACAGTTATTCTTCCTAAACTAGAAAATATTCTCTACATTGTAAGATTATCTTTTTCGTCATTCACCATTTATCTTTATAGATAAAGTTGTGAAACTAACACCTTCAGATCTGGTGTGGTGATTAAGTAAAATTTTTCTCAAAATGATGTGTTTAGGATTCAAGCCCTTTTTTTTTAATCAGCAAATGTAATATTGTTAGTTGCGTGAATAAAGTTTGCATGGGGCCAAGAGATTTTAGAGAATAACTCCAGTTTAAGAGTGATGACTCTAATTTAATATATAGATGTTAAATTTTGTTTGGTTGAAAAGAGGGCCTTAAAGGCCCAAGAGGTTAAAAAATGAATTGTTTTAATTTTTTGATTAATGATAATTTAATTATAAAATAAGATCGTTACATATTTAGTTAATTAATTGTGAACACCTAATTTTGTCAGAGTTTATTTCTTTCTTTTAATTAATATTTTTGAAAACAAAAGAAAATATATAAAAATACAAAAAAGGTAAAAAAAAAATATTTTTGTTCTGGGCCCATTACATGATCAAGTGGAGCCCTTTTTAGTTTTTTGTTGCAAGATATCTTTTAGGTCCATGATCCAAACCCAAATTGAAAAAAGAAAAAAAATATAAACAATAAATAATAATAAAACAAAAATGTTAAAAAGAAAAATGATAAAAAATAAGAAGAGGGACGTTTGATTTTTTGCCTTCTAGTACACTTCTGCCATCCTTGCTTTGTCCTCTTCCACTTCTGGAAAATCAACTTTATATTTTATTTCCCTTCTTTTGTTTTCTTTCACTTTTTTCCAAAAAAAGGGGAACACTATCCCTGCCCTTGCACCAGCCAGCAGAGTGGTGGAGGCAGAGTTGATTTGCTCCCCACACAATGTACTACCCTTTGCATATTTTTGTCTTCACCCTCAGCAAAGCCAACGTTTTTCTTCCATTTTACTCTACTATATATTACATTGAACAGTAATAAAAGAGGGGGAATCAGTAACATGGAGCACATTGAGAGACACCAATTTCCCTTCATCTTTCTGTCACATTCCAACATTCTTCTTCATTTTTCTTGCAGACCATATTTATCCTCTTTTCATATTTGAACCACCCTTAACCCACAAGCCAAAATCAGAACCACCCTCACCTTCCATCTTCTTCATTTTACATACTCAAGCTCCTCCTACCTCTAACTTGAACTACCCATAACCCACAAAACAATCAGAACATCATTTTCACTTTGCCTCCACTGAGAAACAGAGAAGAAAGCTTGTCCCTTGTTGAACCAGAGCCAATCCCCGTCGCTGCTTGCTTAGCCGCCATCGCTGCTTCCTTCTCCGTTGTGTCACCACCACAAGCAACAAATCTCGGATATGCACCAGACCCAGCCATTCCAGATCCAGTCAGAACCACGAGCCGTCGTCGCCATAGCTCCTCCGCGCACAGCCACCATACCTCAGTCAAACTCAGTTTCCCCTCCCACCTGGTTCCGGTCTCAGACAAGTCATCCCAGTCACAGTACCGCCGCTTCGACGCACACCCACCGCAGCCCCGTCTTGCTGTCGCCCGCCGTTCCCTTTCCGCCGCGCGTTCACCCCCTGCACTCAACCTTCCACTCTTGCCTCTTTTCTCTGGAGTATTGGTAACGTTAGGAAGCAAGATGCTCCTGTATTTGTACTTTTGTACTTTATTTCTATTTTGCTTTTATGTTTGTTATTTGTTTGTGTTTGGGCTAACTAATTGGGCTAAGAGAAATGAATTCCTTTCAAAATAAAAGGGCAAAGCTTCTGGTTTTATGCCCAAATGGATAGTCCATTTGCTTTAATGAGTAATTTTATTTTGGGCTAAAATTCTGATGTTTTTTTGTGCGGGACAGATCAGTTTTAGTTCTTAAGATTTTCCTTTCCTTTTGTAAGACAAAAAATATGTTTCCAAACTTAAAACAAAAAATTGCCTTCAAGTTTTTTTTAATTAAAAAAAATCCTTTATTTAAAAAAATAAAACACAAAAAACCAGAAATGATAAAAATATAAAAAAATCCCTTTTAAAAGATTCTAGTTCTTTTTTCAATGAAAAAGTCTTTCAAAAATCAAATCCCTTTCAAAATATAAAATCAACCAATCAAACTTTTTCCAAAAGAACTACATGGATTTGAGTTTCCCATTGCACCCGGGAATACGTAGGAGCAAGATAAATCATCTTGTCAAGCCAAAACTAAATTTTCCTTTTTTTGTGTCTCTTTTTATGTTAAAATAATTAATCAAAATAATTAAACTTTTTTATTTTTAGGGATGCTCTATGGACACGGTGCCATGTTCAGTCCCTTAGATTTAAGGTTGCCCCGTGGACTCATGTGCCATGTTCAACCTCATTTAGTTTTTATAAACAATAAATTTAAAAATTTAAAATTAATAAAAATTTAAATAATTAAAAATTAAAAATAATTCTTTCTTGTAAATAATTTTTGGGGTAAAATAAATATTTAAAAGGTTACTAAAATGTTTTTGCACAATTAACTTGAGGTACCGTTTTTTAAACGGGCGATGTGGGGTGCTAACACATTCCCTACTCGTAACCGACTCCCGGACTCATCTCTCTCTCTTTTTTTTGACCAGTTTACCTTTAAATAATTGTTTTTTCTAAGATTTTCCCAATAAAAATTTTAGTGGCGACTCCTCTGTTTTTATTTCATCTTTTCGCGGCTCCCGGACGGGACGGTCACGACATCTGGCGACTCCACTAGTGACATTTTGAGAGTCAGGCATATCATATAGTGGGTTGTGCAAATTGTTTTTATTTATTTTTCTTTATTTTTTTTTACAGCTTTGAAAATATTTGTTTTACCCTTTTTTTGTGTTTTATTTCTTTTTCTTATGCTTTCATAACTGCTTTTGTATAATCTTGCAACCTTAGGGTAGAGAACTATTGTGTTTGTGTTGTTTGTTCCTTTTGCAGGTTTGGGGTAATTTTATTTTAGTAGGTTTTTGTGAAGGTTTGTGTGCTCCCGTTACACACATCACTATCACATATGACACACACTTTTGGCTCTATACCCGAGCTTGCTCAAAACTCAAGGATTAGGCGGTGTCTCGACATTGTCATTGAAGAGGTCTTGTACCTCCCTGATATTTGTTGATTCACCACTTAGGTTGTACCCGATATCATGGGATGGTCATATTGAGAGGGTTTATCCCTACTTGTGACTAGATTCATGAATCGGATCCTTATCTTTCGGGATAGGGGCAATCTGGGAACCATGGCTTTTAGAAGTCTAGACCCTACCTGATTATCACCGATAGAGCAAACTTAGTAGCCAACCTGTTTAGATTCATTACCTCAGGTTTGTCCAGCCCTAAGTTTAGCATACTCTTTCTCTCTCTCCATTTTTTTCCTGGCATCATAAACATAAATTGTCATGCACATACATGTTTACTATGAAGTTTTCTAAAAAAGAAAGAGGGCGGGGGGGGGGGGGGGGCGACACATCGTCTCTCCAAGCCCGAATGACCTGTTGGAATATTATTGCACTTCTAATAAGCGGCATGTCATAGTGAAGGTAGTGCATTGACAGCATACCCGACATAGGGTTCCCAACCCTACTGGGGCTCATGCAACATGAAGCATGTAGGGCATTTTTTTGTTGTTGTTGTTTCATTTCTAATTTTTTCTTTATTTGTGTTTCTTGACAGGAAGACCTTAGTATTAATCTTATAGCAAAGAATGGAAGGACCTAGCATCGAAAAGAGTACTAGCAATGCAAGCAGTTCCAAGAAGAGCATCAAGATCGACGTGACACTCAATGATGTGCAGAGCTTATGGGAAATTAATCAACAAATGTCAGAAAAGGCACGTTCAAACTTTAACAACAAGTACGGGAGGGTACTAGATCTATTACGTATTCCGGTGGATGCCTCCGCTCTGAGTGCATTTGCACAGTATTGGAACTCAACTTTGAGATGTTTTGAATTGCCTGATGATGAGCCTCTGGTTGACTGGTTTTATAACTAATAAAAACCTTGGCTTTGTGCTAATTTTATATCATTTTCACCCAAATTAGACTTGATTGTCCTTAAGTAGCATTTTGAGTCTGTAAAGTATTTTTAGGTTAATTTAGTTGATTTAGAGTTAAATAAAATATTTATGCTATTTTCTATTTTCAGGTTAATAAAAAAAGAAATAATTCTGGTTCGCCCCGCGAGTCACCCAGCCCTGAAAGTCAGAGACTATCACGGTTTACCCGTGTTAAAGATCACGGGCGTTGCAGTTTTGAAGTTGAAGCGTTCGCCTCGCGAGCATCCGTTCGCCTCGCGAGCCTGGAAGTCAGAAAGCATCACGGTTGACCCCTGATGTTCATAACGGGCGTAATAAGAAGACTCTTCAGATTCTCGCCTCGCGAAGGTGTGTTCGCCTCGCGAGAATACCAAAGGTTGCTGACTGTTCACAAAATTCGCGTCGCGAGCTGTGCTTCGCCTCGCGATCCAGCGAAATCCAGAAATTGTATTTAAGCGTTTTAGACAGAACCGAGTCAGAGTTAGCCAGTTTTGGCTAATCTTTGTAGACAGTAGTAGTAGTTTTCAGTAGTTTATTTCTTACTTTTGTGTTTAATTCTGTAATGGAGAACTAGTCTCCTTGATTAATCTACTGGGATTGGTTTCCATTTACATTTGAGGTTCTATAATTCCTGTTTTCACTTACTTTTCTCTTTTCAATATGATGCTATATGTTTCTGTTTGTTATTTCAGGAGTATATAGTATTGTGTTGATTCATTTCGGTGATGTTATGTTTCTATACTTAATCGCGTTTGTTATTTCGCGTGTGTTCGTTCATGTTCGTTTGGTCATGAGAGCTTAACCGGGGTTTGTTATTTCGTGAATAGGAACATACATCCGTAGTAGTGATTGCGTTGTTAATTGTTGCTACAACCGGGAGGGGATTAGAATCTGCTTAGGGCTTGGATTTATTTGAACCAATGATAGTGGGAAACCAAGAACAGTAGGTTAATCGTCTTTAGTTTATTTGCTATTCTCTTTAACTGCTTTGTTTTCATTGTTTTGTTTTCTTTATTTTATTGCAATCCAAAACCCCCCCAAAACTAACTTTTGATTTTCTGTTAATAATAACAACACTAAAGAGTCCTTGATAGACGATAGTCGAGTTGTCGCTTCCCTATCTGCATTAATTTTGTAAACGCTCGTTCTTTTTGGCGCATGGCGACAGCGCGACCACCTGACCTAGATATAACTCCGACCATAGAGGAGTATGCTTACATGCTGTGATTGCCTATCCAAAAAGAATCACGTGTCTATTTGTATTATGGACAATATGTGGCAGATAGGAAGATAGAAAGTCTGTTGGAACTTAAATCGGAACAATTAGATAAAGTGGAAAAAGGAAACACTACGGGCTTGAAGAGGCGATTCTTGGAAGGTTACCTTAGGGAGTTGGCTCAACAACAACGATGGGCTACTTTTAATAGGTTTTTGGCTCTCCTTATCTACGGACTGGTGCTTTTTCCCTTTATTCCGGATGTGATTAATCGATCAGCTATGGACGTCTTCTACATAGTTGAGGAATATAAGGTGAATTTAGTCCCTGCTATCTCAGCTGAAACTTTTCTCTCACTACAAGTTTGTCATCAGAATCAACAAGGAAAGTTGCGATGTTGTGCACCAATGTTATATGTTTGGATTATGACTCACTTGTATGCTGGTAACAAAATTGATAGAACTGATGATCCATTAAAAGCATTCATTCGCATCCCGCTAAAGTTGTAACATCCTAAAAATTCAAATATAATTATTTTAATAAAAAAAGAGGTAGTATAAGAGTTTATTATAATTGTTTTCTTTATAATAAAAATCCAGTGGGTTCCACAATAATGTAAAATTGATTTAAAAAAATAAAATAAAAATAGGGATAAGAACCTACCTTGGACTAAATTATTGCGGCAATAATGATAGGAAACATAAGCATATCAAGGCCCATGCTGTTTTACCCATTATAAATAGATAGTTTGAGTGTTTTAAGCTCAATTTCGCATAATATGACTAGATACCTAACTTCAGATGGATATTTCGTAACCAAAGAGAACTTGTTTGAATTCGAGATCTGCATACGAAATATATCCCTGTCTCTTAGCTTTCCATAGACACCAAATTCGTCCAAATTGGATTCTTGTATCTCAAGTTATGACCAAATTCGTACACACTATTCATGTTCCAGCGTCAGAACCATTTTTTTAAATTCTATCCACGTTTTGACTATCTAAACATCGGTTTCAGATTTTGTGGTCTTCATAACAGTTGTAGACAATTATTTTATCTTTCCAAAGATATAAAATTTATAATTTTTGAATGTCTATAACTCAAGATATGTGCGAAATACATTACCATATGCACAGTAAGCGGGCTTAGCGCTTTTTTACACGTTTTGGGCTATTGGGGGCTCTATAAATAGAATCTTAACACTCTTAGGGCTATTTGGAGGTCTTCAAGAGGTGAGTAACAATAATTTTTATGAACCCTTTCCATGGTATATATGATTGTTTTTGTTGATAAGGGATTACCATGTGGTTTTGGGAGTTTTTAATTGATTTGATGCATATTACCAGTAACCTAATTTCTAAAATTGGGGGTTTTTGTTAAAAGGGGAATAAGTTGATTAATTGATGTTGTAAGATTCTTATTCATGTATGATATATTGTGATATTCGTGATTACTTGTTGTTGGGAGAAATTTATTTGTTTAATTCGTGGAAAATAGTTTGTTACATGCATGAGACATGACATATTTGAGTTATAATATGTTGGATGATGTTTGCCGTAATACCACCTATGATAAGAGTATCGAAAAGTAATACCACCGTAATGGGGTATCGAAAGTAACATCGCCATATAATTGGGATGTCGAAAAAGAGCAATACCGCCTAAAAAAGGGTATCGAAAGTAACACCGCCACACGTTGGGGTGTCGAAAAGGGAGAAATACCGTCATGTGCACATGGGAGGTATCGAAATAGAAATGTCCCCGATAGGAGCGTGACATCGAAACATTCCTCATGAGTAGGGGTGGGCAATAGGACACCATTGTCGTGTGATGTGTGAGATTTATGGCATGCCGGCAAGAGACCAATTTAGTTATGAGGCCTTCGAGCCACTTGGATTAATTTAAAATTTACTTGGTATGTGGAATATGATACATTGAGATAAGTTGTTGTTACGTTATATGCTATTGAGTTGTTGAGATTTTTGTTGTTATTAAAAGTATTCTTTTTATATATTATTTTGGAAAATTAGCGGGTACCATGGACAGTTTTTCCGGTTACCGCACCGGCTGAGAACAACACTATTTTTCGAAACATTTTATAAATGTATTGTTGTGCACTGGGATTTTATATCTCATTATAATTATTGTTTTCAGAGCCCGAGGACATCGCTGTTGAGGATCCAGAGATCTGAAGAGTTATCTTTGATTGGCTAGTTGGATAGTAATGTAGTATGGTTTAGAGTATTATGCGGACGACGTTCTTTAGTTTACATACTATTTTTCTCAGATTGTAATTAGACGCCTGGTTTTGAGGCTTTTAGTTTTTATTCAAATGATTGGATTTAATAATATTTTTCAATACTTTGTAAATACTATTATTTTATTTAATACGAGGTATTTTCATATTTAGTTATTTGAGAAAAATTTTATGACTTGTGTTTTTTAATTAAATGTTTTGAAGGATTTTTATTGAAATTAATTTGGGTTACTAATGTAACGAAGGGCGTTACATTTTTGGTATCAGAGCCAGGTTTGATTCTAAATCGGACTGTGGTAGTGGGGTTTTTTCTAAAACAAAACTTGGGCGCATAGGATGCTTGTTAGAGTTATAAATACTGCATGTTATTCTTTGGGATATTGGACATGATCAACCTAATATTTCATAGGTAGTGAGCTGATTTATAGGACTAATAGGCGAGGGACGAACATTGCACTTGCAGCAGCTTTGGTTTGTATGATCAGAGCTACGCAAGGGCAGACGGAGACTCTCCGTCAACTATAGGGGAATGGAGGCCAATCACTGATGGAGTGGTGGCTACCTAGGACCCTTAGCACGTGGAACTTTTCGAATTCAAGAAGAATGATCCGCTATTATTCCGAGGCAGCTTAGAATCCGAAGGAGAGTTGATTTCTTTAACTCGTATAGGGGAAGAAGTTACTATATTGTGTGATTCAGGAGCAGCACTGTCTTTGATATATCCTTCAAGTGTGAAATTTGAGTTGCCTATCTTTCATTTGTCCTTTGAGTCATGTGTTTCTAAAAAAAAAAAAAAGTTGTAATTTAGGGTACTTGATTCTTTATATGAGATTTTTGAATGTTGATGATGAATTGATTTTAATAAACTTATTTTCCTTGAATCTATAAGGAATTATTACTAATGGTAGTTTTGTATGTGCGTTCATGCTGGTATTTTCTTATTTACATTATTCTCATCATCTATACTTCTGCCAACACTGTCAAAACTCGTTCCCATATCTAATTGAAATGTCCTATTAATTTTTTTTAATTCCTTCTGTGCGTGAAGTTCACCTCCATCACATCGAGGCCAATTTATTGACTTGTAATTATATTTCTAACTTCCTCTGACTCATGGATTTAATTGTGGCATGAATTCTATTTTTTTTTAGTTTGAATCAAATTATATATTTAATATTTAAATTAAATTATGGTTCACTTTATAAATTTTAAAAATATGTTTGATTTTGTATTAAATTTTGAGTGCTTTTAGTGGGGAAAAGATGATGGGAGTATGAGGTTATATGTGGGTAATATGCAATTGAACAAAGTAACTATTATGGATAGGTATCTTTTACCTAGGATAGATGAGCTTAGATCAATGGAGTAGAATAGTGGTTGATTCTAGTAAAGTAGATGCAGGGATAGGGTGAGAGAAGCCTAAGACAATGACAAGTGTGAGAAGTTTCCTAGAATTGGAGAAGTATTATAGGAAGTTATAAACGAGTTCTCTAGACTAGCCTTGCCTCTCACCAAGCTGATTAGGAAAGGAAAATCTCTTGTATAGGATATGACTTGAAGTTTTTAATGATCAGTAGAGCCTTAAACAGTGGTTAAGAGATAGAGACAGAGACATAGACGAAGAGTTAAATATAAGGCAAAGAAAGTGGATGAATTTTCTTAGGAACTATAATTTTGAGTTGAAGTATAGTCCGGGAAAGGCTAATGCAGTGGTCGATACTCGGAGTAGGAAATTTCCGCACAAGTCTAACTTGAAGTTGCAAGAGATGAACCTAATAGAAGAGTCTAGAGACATGAATTTGAATATCTTTTTAAGGCTTAAAACTTGGAATTGAACAGGTTGAAAATTTGTAGTGATCTTAGAAAATAGATTAAGCGAGTGTAGTTTTTTAAACTAGGATTTGAAATCTCTTTTGGATCAAGAGAATTATGTGTTATATAATAATGGTGTAGTGTTCTTTAAGAATATGATCATTGTCCCTAACGAGGGAGCCTTAGAGGAAAGAAAAAATGTTAGAAGCGACACATAAAAGAACATTAACCATGTGTCTAGGAATAACCAAGAAGCATCAAGATTTAAAGAAGTATTAGTGGACGGGAATAAAAATGGAAGTGAGGTTAAAGAATTTTATTAATATGTTCAAATTTTATTATAATGTTGTAATTTTGTTATATAATTTTTAGAGGATCATTTTCTTGGAAATTTCAAATTGCTTCTCAAGTGACAAAGTATTAATCGCGATTGATATTCCCCTATGATTTGTTTTCCATATAGATTAATGGCATGTCTAATCCTAACAAACTTATATTTCTTAACAAGAGTGAAAAAAATGTTATTTCTTATTTGTATGTGCCTACTCAATGATCGAGATTGAATTGGTTTCTTATACTATTGTGGTGTTAATTTTTATAGTTGTTTTTGCATAATGTCTGCACAGTTTAATTGTAATTTTGTTAAACATTATTCTCCATTTTGTTATCACATATTTTTTTTTAGCAAGATCTTCTTATCAACATAAAGTGAAACTATTTCTTTCTCTTTTGAAATTATCATTTTGGGATAGCTAAAAATTAGTATGTGAACGTGCTAATGCTTCACATTTCTTTATTTATAAAATTTATAAAATTTCTCAGTTTCATGTAGAATATAAGAAATTTGGTATAGAGTTCGTAAGAGATATTATGTCTACGTGTGGATGATATAAAATATTACATCAATTTCTTTTATGGATTGTTTGTTAAATTTAATTTGTGAGAATGCTTATAAAGATGAAATGCAAGTGAAGGTGTTCTAATTATAGGCGGATGGATAGAAACAAATGCTTAAGTGCATGATTTTATTATATAAATGTTATTATTTACTTCATTTTAAAATTAAATTTTGTTTCTAAAAAAAATATATTTTTTTTAAGTTAAGGGGCCATGAATTGTACATTTATTATCTGGTGGAATATTTAAATGATCATACATACATACATATATATATATATATATGTATATATATATATATTAATGATTTGTTCCGTTCGACTTAATGATTTGTTCCGATCAATCCCCCATACGGCTTACCTCGTGGATTTGTTCCACCAACAGCCCCCAGCCCACAAGATGGCATCCAAAACTTTGAACATACTACTCAGACACAATCCCCCACCGATGCTGTCGAGATGCCACAAACACAAACTGTCAACCCTACAATGGTAACACCCGGACAGTGACATTTTCTGCCAATCCAAAAACTCCACAATACACCCTAGATTATGGATCCCAAGGGACTCATATGATGCCAAACTTCGGATCCTCCTACATGCCATACCACTTTCCTCGGAATATGTATTGTGAAACTCCAGTGAATCAGTTGGGAGGGAATTCCCAATCTAAAGAAAAGTTGGAAGTGTTAGAGGAAAGGCTGCGAGCCATTGAAGGGGCAAATAGTTATGGTCTTCGGGATGCCTAGGAGCTTTGCTTTCTGCCAAATGTTGTAATTCCTCCAAAATTTAAGGTACCCGATTTTGACAAATATCGGGGAACCACTTGTCCCAAAAACCATTTAACCATGTATGTAATAAAGATGGCATCGTACGCTCAGGATGATAAGATCTTGATTCACTTCTTCCAAGACAATTTAACTGGGGCAGCTTTAAATTGGTACACGCATCTTGAACGGGCCCACGTCCGATCCTTCAAAGATCTAGCAGATGCATTCCTGAAGCAATACAAGTACAATATTAACATGGCTCCCGATAGGATGCAACTCCAAAATATGTCAAAAGGGGACACTGAGACTTTCAAAGAGTATGCACAACGATGGAGGAAATTGGCTGCTCAGGTAGAGCCTCCATTAGCGGAGAAGGAAATTGTGGCAATATTCATTGATACACTCCAGTCGCCCTTCTATGATAGAATGATTGGGAGTTTGTCATCAAACTTTTCTGATATGGTCATCATCGGTGAGAGAATTGAAAGTGGACTGAGGAATGGCAAGATCGCCGAGTCTTCAGTAGCAAACGGCCCAAAGAAAGCCCCTTTTGTGAAAAGGAAGGAGGGAGAAGCACATGCAGTAACCTTTGAACAAAAGAAACTGAACCAATGGAGACCGAATCAAACACCCGCCTTCCAAGCCCAATACGCCCCATATTACCAACCACCTCCATATCACCAAGCCAACCAGCCATACATCGCTGTCACCTCACAATTTCCAAATCCTCAACAGATGGCTCCTTACCGACCATCATACCCTTCTCAGCCTCAAACACACCCTACCATGCCACCTCAAATTGTTCAACCCCTAAATCCAAACCCAAACACCAGTCAAACAATACCACCGTATAACTCGGAAAGAAAGTCAGTGCGTTTTGACTCGATACCCATGACCTACACTGAACTATTCTGCCAACTTGTGATCAAATCCGTGCTAACTTCTATCCCGACAAGACTAATAGACCCTCCGTATCCAAAATGGTATGACCTAAAAGCTCAATGTGAGAATCACGATGGGGCCACAGGTCATTCCTCCAAGAACTGTAAAGCTTTGAAGTTTAAGGTGCAAGACCTGATTAATGCCAAATGGTTGAGCTTTCAGAAGGATGCTCCAAATGTGGCACAGGGTCCTATGCCAAATCATGGGGGTTCGGGAGTCAATGCCATTGAAAGCTTCTTCGGACATACTCTCAAGAGTAAAGTGGCCGATGTTAGGACTCCTATGAGAGTTATTTTCAGAGAGATGTGCAAATGTGGATTGATCCAAATCCTGATCATGGAAGAATAGGCTCTCGATCGAGAGATAAGGTGTGACTTCAACGGGAATATAGGGCATTCGATTGAAGACTGTGCAGAGTTTCGGCAAGTTGTGCAGCAGATAATGGATATGAAGATTATCTTAATTGGTTGTGAATCAAATGAGTATGCCATTAATATGGTTACTGAATCTACAATTTCCCCAACCCCAATTAAGATAACCCCTTTTACTGTTGTGGTTAATCCTCAGCCAGTTCCTGAGCAAGTCACTCCAAAACCAGTGGTGATATACTATACTGAGAAGAAACCTTTACCGGTTCCAAGTGGGCCAACACCAATCGTCATCCGAGTTCCAAGTCCTTTCCCTTACAAGGTCACCAAAGCGGTACCATGGAAATATGAGATGCAGGTTCAACCCAATCCTTCCGACGAGACTACTGTGGTTACCAACATTTCAGGAATTGGTGGAATGACTAGGAGTGGTCGTATTTACACTCCAGAGGTATTGCGAAGGGAGGAAACAGAAAAGGAAGGAAAGGATCGCAAGGGGAAAGAGAAGGTGGAAGGAATTCTAGATGACAAGGAAGCAAATGGGGGTGAGAATAAAAAGGAGGTATCTGATGAAGAAGTCGGCAAATTCTTGAAGTTCATCAAGCAGAGTGAATACAGGGTTGTGGATCAGTTAAATCGAACTCCGGCTCGGATATCTCTTTTGTCTCTATTGATGAACTCTGAGCCACACAGGAGAGTACCGGTGAAGGTGTTGAATCAAGCTCATGTCTCTCAAGACATCACAGTTGACAAGCTCGATAACATCGTGGGTAACATCGTTGCTGATAATTATGTCACTTTCACTGATAATGAAATTCCAGCTGAAGGAATAGGGCACAACAAAGCGTTACACATTTATGTGAAGTGTTGAGATCATGTCATAGCTAGGGTCCTCATTGATAATGGCTCTTCTTTGAATGTAATACCAAAGTCAACACTGGCAAAGTTGCCTTTCGATGGAACTCACATGAAGCCAAGTACAATGATTGTCAGGGCTTTTGATGGTACACGGAGGGAAGTCATGGGGGAAATTGAATTGCCCATTCAGGTTGGTCCTTGCACCTTCAAGGTACTCTTCCAAGTAATAGACATTACACCAACGTACAGTTGTCTCCTAGGATGACCATGGATCCATTCTTCTGGAGTTGTACCTTCCATATTGCACCAGAAAGTGAAGTTCATTGTTGATAGTAAGTTGATAATTGTTTCTAGAGAGGAAGATATGTTAGTGAGTAAGCTATCAATGACCCCTTACATTGAAGCTGCTAAAGAAGCTCTCGAGACCGCTTTCCAGTCACTTGAGATTGCCAATGCTACTTATGTTGGGGATGGTGCTCCACTCTTGAAACCCCAGTCATCTAAAGCATCCATTATGATGGCCAAGGTTATGCTCGAGGTAGGGTACCGACCTGGAAACGGTTTGGGGAAGAACAAGCAAGTTGTCTCTGACATCCTCACGCTCACTGAAAACAAGGACAGGTTTAGGTTTGGGTTGGGGTACAAACCCACTAAGGCCGACAAGATGAGATTTATAGAAGAGAAGAAAATAAAGAGGTTGGCTCGGTTGGAAAATCGTGAATATGAGGCTGAAAGGGTTCCTACCTGTGACATTCGACAAGCTTCCGGAGTGTGGGGTTCGCATTCCTGGACCAAGCAGCAGCTGTTGAAGATGATTATCCCATCGATCATGGTGTCAATCTGGTGTATCCATGCCCTCCGGATACAGAGCTCAACAAATGGGAGGTCATCGAGTTCCCCAGGACCATAGAGTTTTTTTCAATGTAATTCTGTAATCCTTATCCTTTAGCTCTGCCCAAGGCTTTAGGAATTTTGTTGTAATGGGCTTACTTGTTTCCGTTTCAGTATGACTTATCAATAAATGCATGCATTCAATATCTTTATGTTCTTATCTCTCTTATTTTTACTTTCACTTTTATTCATCGTTCCTCACCAATAAATGAAGTTTTCCGTCTTTAACCTTTATTCATTTATCTTTCCTTGATAACTATCAAAATGCAGATCTAAAAGTGACTCTCTTGAAAATGACAGTGTTAATAACTCGACATACAATTTTGACTATCCTATTGATCATGCTGATGAGGTTGTTGATGATGACAGGAAAGTTCCTCCTGAACTATTGAGGTTGGTAGAATAAGAAGCTAGGGAAATTCGAACCGATGAAGAGCCGAGTGAACTAATCAATTTGGGAACCGAAGATGATAAAAAAGAGGTCAAGATTGGCCTTTCCCTGAAAGAAAATGAGCGAAGTAGGATGATCAAGTTGTTGATGGATTATAAAGATGTTTTCGCATGGTCGTACCAAGACATGCCAGGGTTAGACCCTAGTGTAGCAGAACACAAACTGCCATTAAAGCCGGAGTGTCCTCCAGTAAAGCAGAAGCTACGAAGGATGAAAGCGAAAATGTCTTTAAAGATCAAGGTGGAGGTCAAGAAACAACTGGATGCAGGTTTCCTAGAAGTTGTAAAGTACCCTCAATGGGTTGCTAACATCGTTCCTGTTCCCAAGAAAGATGGAAATGTTCGAATGTGTGTTGACTATCGAGATCTGAACAGAGCTAGCCCAAAAGATGACTTTCCTCTGCCTCACATTGATGTTCTTGTAGATAATACTGCTCAACATGCATTATTCTCTTTCATGGATGGATTCTCGGGATATAATCAGATCAAAATGGCACCTGAAGATATGGAGAAAACTACATTTGTCACTTTATGGGGAACCTTTTGCTACAAGGTTTTGCCCTTTGGCTTGAAAATGTTGGGGCAACATATCAGTGGGCTATGGTGACTTTATTCCATGACATGATGCATAAGGAGATAGAAGTTTACGTAGATGACATGATCGCCAAGTCCAGATCCGAAATGACCATGTTGATAATCTGCAGAAACTTTTTGAGCGTTTAAGAAAGTTTAAGCTCCGACTGAATCCATCCAAATGCACTTTTCGAGTGAAATCAGGCAACATTCTGGGGTTCATTGTTAGTCAAAGAGGAATAGAGGTTGATCCTGAAAAGGTTCGAGTAATCATCGATATGTCAGCACCTCGAACGGAGAAGGAAGTTCGTGGGTTTTTAGGAAGATTGAACTACATCGTCCGGTTCATCTCCCAACTAACCACGACATGTGAACCAATCTTTAAGTTGCTGTGCAAAAATCAGGCTGTAACATGGAATGAAGATTGTCAAAAAGCCTTTGAGAAAATCAAACAATACCAACATGAGCCTCCAATCTTGGTTCCCCCAGTGCCAGGAAGACCTTTCATCATGTATTTGACTGTTCTAGATGAATCTATGGGTTGCGTACTGGGGCAACACGCTGAGTCAGGAAGGAAGGAACATGCCATCTATTATCTAAGTAAGAAATTCACCAGTTGCAAAGCCAACTACTCACTGCTAGAACGCACTTGCCGTGCTTTGGCTTAGGTGGCTCACCGTTTGAGGCATTAAATGTTGTGTTACACTACCTGGTTGGTGTCCAAAATGGATCCAATCTAGTATATCTTTGATAAGCCTGCTCTGACTGGAAGAATTGCTCGCTGGCAAGTCCTGCTATCAGAATATGATATTGTCTATGTCACCCAAAAAGCAATAAAAGGGAGTGCTCTTGCAAAATATCTAGCCAATCAGCCAGTAGAAGATTATGGATCGATGCAATGTGATTTCCCATATGAAAATATAATGGCTTTGTTTGATCGCGAGCAATCACCAGAAAAAGGAAAATGGACTTTGTTATTTGACAGAGCTTCTAATGCATTGGGACATGGAATTGGGGCAATACTAATCTCACCGAGAAATGATTATTTCCCTATCACTGTAAGGCTTTACTTATATTGTACAAACAATATAGCCGAATATGAAGCTTGTGTGCTCGGGATCCTGGCAGCGATAGAATCGAAGGCAAGGATACTGGAGGTATATGGGGACTTTGCATTAGTCATCCACCAGCTAAGAGGGGAATGGGAAACCCGAGATGCCAAGTTAATCCCGTACCATGATTACATCAAAGTTTTGATTAAGCAGTTTGATGAAGTCACATTTCATCATATTCCTCGAGAAGATAACCAATTAGCTGACGCGTTGTCTACCTTGTCCTCGATGTTCAAAGTAAGTGACGAGAGGAACCTACCACTCATCAAAATGGAAAGTCGTGATCATCCTGCATATTGTCAAGTGATAGAGGAAGAGTCTAATAAAAAACCATGGTACCAAGACATCAAATGCTTCATCCAAAGAAGGGAATACCTTCCGGGCATTTCAGAAAATGACAAAAGAACTCTAACAAGACTTGCAATGGGTTTCTACTTAGATGGAGGTATTCTATACAAAAGAAATCATGACATGGTGTTGTTGAGGTGCGTTGACGCAAATGAAGCTAAACGGATAATTTAGGAGGTACATGAAGGATCTTTTGGAACACACGCGAGCGGTCATGCAATGGCCAGGAAAGTCTTGAGGGCTGACCAATACTGGTTGACAATGGAAGCAGATTGCTTTAATTATGCGAAGAGGTGCCATAAGTGTCAAATATATGCTGATAAGGTTCATGCGCCGCCAACTCCCTTGAATGTCATGTCAGCACCCTGGCCGTTCTCAATGTGGGGAATGGATGTGATCGGGCCAATCGAACCAAAAACCTCAAATGGGCATCGCTTCATTCTTGTTGCCATTGATTATTTTACAAAGTGGGTTGAGGCTGCATCATATGCCAATGTGACCAGGAATGTCGTGATCAACTTTGTTAAAAGAGAATTAATTTGTCGTTATGGGTTGCCGAGTGAGATTATCACTGATAATGCGACCAACTTGAACAACAAGATGATGAAGGAGATGTGTGAAAACTTCAAGATAAAGCATCACAATTCCTCCCCGTACCGCCCAAAGATGAACGGAGCAGTTGAGGCTGCTAATAAAAATATCAAAAAGATTGTCCAAAAGATGGTGGTAACGTATAAGGATTGGCACGAGATGTTACCTTTTGCTTTACACGTCTATCATACCTCTATTCGCACCTCGACAGGGGCAACGCCATATTCTTTAGTTTATGGGATGGAGGCAGTGCTCCCGATTGAAGTAGAGATCCCCTCATTAAGGGTACTGAGAGAAGCAGAACTGGAAGAAGCTGAGTGGGTTCAGGATCGACTCGACCAATTGAACCTCATTGAAGAGAAGAGATTAGCAGCATTGTGTCACGGTCAATTGTACCAAAGAAGGTTGATGGGAGCTTATGAGAAGAAGGTATGCCCGCGACAGTTTCGGGAGGGTGACCTGGTGCTTAAAAAGATTCTACCAATCCAAAAGGATCATCGAGGGAAATGGACTCCGAACTACGAAGGACCTTACGTTGTGAAAAAGGCCTTCTCTGGAGGGGCTTCAATTCTCACCAGAATGGACGGGGAAGATCTTCCATTCCCTGTAAACTCAGATGCTGTCAAAAAGTATTATGCTTGAACGCACTTCTCAAGAAGAAAAGAAAAGAAAAGAAGAGTGAAAAATGAAAAAAGAAAAGCTCGCTAGGCTGAAAATCTGAAAAGACAGTCTAGGCAAAAGTTAGAGAAACCTGCTGGGTTGGAAACCTGAAAAGGCGGTCTAGGCAAAAGTTAGGGTTCAAAAAATAAATAAATAAAAATAAATCACAACGGATGTGTCGTCAAGCAGTGAACTGGGGCAGTCAGTAGGTTGGATGTATGAAGACTGGGGCAGATAGCACGCTCAGATGATGATTAATGAGCAGTCGAGATGGTATGAGAGATACTAACACTAGTCAGGGGAAGAGATGTCACTTAAGGAGATGTGATTCCACTCCATAACCTTTTTACAATCCCATACTTCATTGTAATACCTGCTTTGTACACCTTTCCAGTCCAAATATAGTGACATTGACTTCTTTTATTTTATTTCGCTACCTTGGTCCCTTTCTCTTAACTTTTGTCATTTGTGTGTGTGCATTCATCCTGATAAGTATATACTGAAATGTGAAACAAGTAATGGTTTTTTAAGCAGTTAGAATTCTTTAGAAAGCCTCAAAAGGTCATGGGGGCACGATGGTTCCCCGATGAAGGGCACTGAAGAAAGGAATGAATATCAAGAATCAACTATTGGGATGATTATCATCAAGGGTGTTTACCATCAGAAAACAAAAGTGTAAGATATCTCTCCCCGAAAAGATGGGCCTTGTTTTAGTTCATCCTCAAGATTGACTGTGATCAACACTTTTAAGGGGTCAAGGATCCAATAATGAAAAAGAAACAGCAAAGAAGAAATATTTTCTCATCAAAAGTATCTCTTCCACCCCGTAAGCTCCTTTATCTTTTTGTTCCGAGCTTCTGACGGGTAATCCACCCCGTAAGCTCTTTTATCTTTCTGTTCGAGCTTCGTAAGCTCATTTATCTTTCTGTTCGAGCTTCTGACGGGCAATCCACCCCATAAGCTCTTTATCTTTGTTTTTTAAGCTCAGTAGGCAATCCACCCTGCAAGCTTTTTATGTTTAAACCTCAGTGGGCAATCCAACCCGCTGGTTCTTTACAGGAAATCACTATGTAGTCACAGGTCCTTTTGGTTTTCAGTGTACCCCGAACAAAATTGGAGTTCATGTCTTTACTCGCTTCTTATAACGATAATAGGTAAACTACGGTTACACCTACTATCTAATAAGAAACAAGTAAAGAGGGGCGGCTGTGAACACCTAATTTTGTCCGAGTTTTCTTTCTTTTAATTACTATTTTTGAAAACAAAGAAAATATATAAAAATACAAAAAAGGCAACAAAAAAAAAAGTTTGTTCTGGTCCCATTACATGATCAAGTGGAGCCCTTTTTAGTTTTTTGTTGCAAGATATCTTTTAGGTCATGATCCAAACCCAAATGTAAAAAGAAAAATAAATTATAAAAAATAAATAATAATACAAAAATGTTAAAAAGAAAATGATAAAAAATAAGAAGAGGGACGTTTGATTTTTTGCCTTCTGGTACACTTCTGTCATCCTTGCTTTGTCCTCTTCCACTTCAGGAAAACTAACTTTATATTTTATTTCCCTTCTTTTGTTTTCTTTCACTTTTTCTCAAAAAAAAAGGGAACATTATCCCTGCCCTTGCACCAGCCAGCAGGATGGTGGAGGCAGAGCTGATTTGCTCCCACACAATGTACCACCCTCTGCATATTTTGGTCTTCACCCTCAGCAAAGCCAACGTTTTTCTTCCCTTTTGCTCTACTATATATTACATTGAACAGTAATAAGGATGGGGGGGGGGGGGGGGCGGGAATCAATAACATGGAGCACGTTTGGAGACACCAATTTCCCTTCATCTTTCTATCACATTCCCACATTCTTCTTCATTTTTCTTGCAGACCATATTTATCCTCTTTTCATAATTAAATCACCCTTAACCCATAAGCCAAAATCAGAACCACCTTCACCTTCCATCTTCTTCATTTTAGATACTCAAGCTCCTCCTCCCTCTAACTTGAACTACCCATAACCCACAAAACAATCAGAACCTCGTTTTCACTTTGCCTCCACTGAGAAACAGAGAAGAAAGCGTGTCCCTTGTTGAACCAGAGCCAAGCCCTGCCGCTGCTTGCTTAGCCGCCATCGCTGCTTCCTTCTTCGCCGTGTCACCGCCGCAAGCAACAAATCCCGGATCCGTACCAGACCCAGCCATTCCAGATCCAGTCAGAACCACGAGCCGTCGTCGTCATAGATCCTCCGCTCACAGCCACCATACCTCAGTCAAACTCAGTTTCCCCTCCCACCTGGTCCCAGTCACAGCATCGCCGCTCCGACGCACACCCACCGCAGCCCCATCTTGCTATCGTCCTCTGTTCCCTTTTCGCTGCGCGTCCACCACTTGCACTCAGCCTTCCACTCTTGCCTTTTTTCTCTGGAGTATTGGTAACGTTAGGAAGCAAGATGCTCCTGTATTTGTACTTTTGTTCTTTATTTCTATTTTGCTTTTATGTTTGTTATTTGTTTGTGTTTGGGCTAACTAATTGGGTTAAGAGAAATGAATTCCTTTCAAAATAAAAGGGCAAAGCTTCTGGTTTTATGCCCAAGTGGATAGTCCATTTGCTTTAATGGGTAATTTTATTTTGGGCTAAAATTATGATGTTTTTTGTGTGGGACAGATCAGTTTTAGTTCTTAAGATTTTCCTTTCCTTTTGTAAGACAAAAAATATGTTTCCAAACTTAAAATAAAAAGTTGCCTTCAAGTTTTTTTTAATTAAAAAAAAATCCTTTTTTTAAAAAAATAAAACACAAAAAACCAGAAATGATAAAAATATAAAAAAAAAATCCCTTTTAAAAGATTCTAGTTCTTTTTTCAATGAAAAAGTCTTTCAAAAATAAAATCCCTTTCAAAAAATAAAATCAACCAATCAAACTTTTTTCCAAAAGAACTACGTGGCTTTGAGTTTCCCATCGCACCCGGGGGAATACGTAGGAGCAAGATAAATCATCTTGTCAAACCAAAACTATTTTTTTTTTGTGTCTCTTTTTATGTTAAAATAATTAATCAAAATAATTAAACTTTTCTATTTTTAGGATGCTCTGTGAACACGGTGTCGTGTTCAGTCTCTTAGATTTGAGGTTGCCCTGTGGACTCATGTGCCATGTTCAACGTCATTTAGTTTTTATAAACAATAAATTTAAAAATGTAAAAATTAATAAAAATTTAAAATATTAAAAATTAAAAATAATTCTTTCTTGTAAATAATTTTTGGGGTAAAATAAATATTTAAAAGGTTATTAAAATATTTTTGCACAATTAACTTGAGGTATCGTTTTTTAAACGGGCAACGTGGGATGCTAACACCTTCCCTACTCGTAATCGACTCCCAGACTCATTATTTCATCTTTTCGCGGCTCCCGGACGGAACGGTCGCGATACTAATTAATAAATTAATAAAACTATTAATGAGGTGCTTAAGTGCTTAACGATTATGAAATGAGACAAGTGAAGAGAGTGGCAACCTGGGGATAAACAAAAGGATTAGAGTTTATATATATTCGTAAAATCTTTCTATTAATTCCCTTAATATTAAATAAAAAAATAAAAAAATATAAAAACATTCAAATTTTTTTCTAATTAAGAATTAGGAAATTATCAAGAGGATTAAATAAGAGGATTTGAAACTACTCAAACGATAAGGAATATTCCTATTTGATCCGATTGCTGTGTCTCTTTTTTCGTTGATTATATGTCACCTGTGGATTCTTAACATCGCTATATGTCAGATTCTTAGCAATTATTATGTAAATATATCACATATTATTTTATTTGATTCTCTGTTTCTTCATAGCATTTCCACCGCTGATAGATGAAAGAGTGATCTTTTGGAATAATACATAGATTCTATAATCAATCTAAAACTACATATTTAAAACATACACGTTGATAATGTTCATCAATTTATGATTATGACTTTTGCGTTTTCCCCTTATTATAATCTGTTTCTTTTTCCACTGAAATGCTGAATAATGGAGGACAGTTCAGCGATAAAGGCAAGACTGGGTAGAATTTCGAATGTGCTAGGGACCAAGGTTTCGAATGGAGGATGTTAAAGGGAAGAATCATGTCAAACAATTTGTTGATTATTGTAATTGATAGAGTATTTATTATAATTGATAGAGTATAACTAATTTCTTTTTTAGTATATGCGAGTATAGACATAATGTTAGGATCCTATTCTATAACACTTCCATAAAGGTGTGATGTGTGATAATGAATAATATAATTCAGCTATATCTGATTTCTTTATGGTACCAGAGCATCGATCTAGGAAACCCAACAAACACAAACCTTAGCCTAGGTAGCCATGGCAGATGATAATGAAAAAATCCCATCATCATCAACCAAACGAGACATGGCTCTCACTCCAAAATGGGAACAACCCCATCACCCTCTTTACTTCCATCATTCAGACCAACCAGATGCAATCCTTGTACCACAGCCTCTGGTGGAAGACAACTACAACATATGGGTTCAGTCCATGAGCATGGCCTTGAAAGTCAAAAACAAAATCGATCTCGTTGATGGATCTATCTTGAAGCCGAAGGAGAATAACCTTGATGAACTTTTGCAATGGACTCGTTGCAATAATTTAGTCAAGACATGGCTATTGGGATCTATGTCAAAGGAAATCACTGCAAGTGTTATCAGTTGTGAAGATGCACGTAGCATGTGGCTTGAGTTGCAGGAGCATTTTTCTCATGTGAATATTGTTCAACTCTTCCATGTGGAGAATGAGATTCACGACCGTGTACAAGATAGCATGACTGTGAGTTCCTACTTCACAAAACTGAAGGGACTTAGGGATGCACGAGACAAACTTTGTTCCATTCCGACTTATATCTGAACAAACACCCAGAAAACCATGAAGTTTCTCATGGGATTGAATGAGTCATTCTCTACGGTTCGTAGCAACACCTTATTGTTAGACCCATTGCCAACAGTAACCAAAGCGTATGCGCTGGTCCTATGCCATGAAAGACAAATGGAAGTCTCAAGTGGTAAGGTTTCGACACCAATTGAGGCTGCTGTCTTTGCTGTTAAGAATGCAGGCCGTGAATCTGATCCAGAAAAGAGTGGACTGAAACCTGTATGAATTCTGCCGGAAAAGAAAAGCTGTAGAAGGGGATTCTATCCGCTCCAAAGGTAATCAAGTCATAGCTTATGCACCAGACAAAAAGGACATGGCGTCAGATTTTCCTTTCTCTCAGGAAGAATGTAGGCAGATTCTGAACATGTTGAACAAAAATAACGACAAGATTTCCATAGCCAATCAAGTTGGTAAAAATTCAAATCATGATGAATTTTCAGGTAAAGCCTTTTCACTCACTCAAAATGGAAATAAAAATATTTGGATCCTCGATAGTGGTGCTACTGACCACATTGTTTGTAGCCCTCATCTCCTCACTGCTTCAAAAACTGTTGAAAATCATACTGTTGAGTTACCAAATGGCTCATTGGCACAAGTCACACATGTTGGCAAGATTATTTTCTCTCCCAACTTTATCCTTGATATTGTCTTGTGTGTACCACTTTTTCAGTTAAATTTAATTTCCATTAGCAAGCTAGCCTTGGATTCATTTTATATTAAAAATTTTCTCAGACAATTTTGTGCTATACAGGACTTACGATCAGGGAAGATGATTGAGACGGGAATTGAGCGGGGGGGACTCTACTATCTCAATCAAGCAGAGAAAGGATCCTGTAATTATGTTCAAGCCATAGCCCCTGCTCTTTGGCATCAACGCCTTGGACATCCTTCTCACAAAATATCCATGTTATTTCCTTTTTCTAATAACAAATATTGTGAACCAGACAAATGTTTGATTTGCCCATTGGCCAAACAAACTTGATTACCATTTCCAGTGAGTTTTATTGCTAGCCAATCTTGTTTTGATTTAATACATATTGATATTTGGGATGGCTATCATGTTCCTTCACTTTCAGGAGCAAAATATTTTCTCACTATTGTTGATGATTACACAAGAAGCACATAGGTTTATTTGATGAAACAAAAATCAGAAACACGTAACTCCTTGGTCAAGTTCATTAACATGGTTGAAAACCAATTCAATGCCAATGTCAAAATTGTTTGTAGTGATAATGGTCCAGAATTCAAAATAGACAATTTTTATTCCATGAAAGGAATCATCCATCAATCTAGTTGTGTCAACACACCCCAACAAAAAGGTGTTGCTGAGTGCAAATATAGACATTTGCTAAATGTTGCCCGTGCTTTGCTTTTTCAAAGTGGTCTTCCAAAACAGTTTTGTGGGGATGCTATCCTTACTTCAACATACCTCATCAATCGCACACCTACACTACTCCTTCAAGGTAAAACACCATATGAAAAGTTACTCAACCCCCCCCCCAATTATTCACAACTAAGAGTCTTCGGTTGTTTGTGTTTTGTATCTACACACCCCACCAAGCCCACTAAATTTGACCCTCGTTCCACTCGTTGTCTTTTCCTTGGCTACCCTTATGCCCAAAAAGGATATCGTGTATTTGACCTTCAACTTCAAAAGGTCTTTGTTTCACCCGATGTTCTTTTCTATGAGGACGTATTTCCATTGAAAACACCAAAAGTTTCGCTGCGACACCATCATTGCCTCACCCTATTTCACATTATCCTTTTTTTCCCAAGAATACCACAAACACTATAGACCCAAACACTCCTCATAGCACCGATAACCGTCAAATCCCACAACCTCCCAATTTTGAACCTTTAAATCCATCTTATTTAGACCAAGACCCTCCATCACCTTCCATAAATATGCCATCCCTTGAAATAATGCCCCAACCGGTCATTGAAAATCTCCCACCCGAGAACACCACTCACAATCAAACGGAAACCACACCGCCACCACCACCAAGACACTCCACTAGATCTACTAAAATACCAACATTTTTACAGGACTTACATGTTGAGGCAGCCCTCCCATCTAGGACCGTTCCTTCATATTCAACGAACTTGGTCACCTCCCGAGGTACTTCTCACCCTCTTTCCCATTTTTATCTTATCCTTTCCCCAAGTCATAAAGCATTTACCACTCAACTGACCCTTCACAAAGAACCCAATAATTTTTAACAGGCTAATCGAGATCCAAGGTGGCGTAACGCCATGCATCATGATATCCAAGCATTCCAAGCCAACAATACTTGGAGTCTTGTCCCTTTACCATCTCACAAAAAGCCTATCGGTTGCAAGTGGGTTTACAATATCAAACTCAACCCCGACGGAACTGTTGAGCGTTACAAAGCTCGCTTGGTTGCAAAAGGATATAGTCAAATTGAAGGTATTGATTACTGAGAGACTTTTGCTCCCATTGCTAAACTCACAACAGTCCGAGTACTCCTTAGTGTTGCAGCCATACGAGGTTGGCACTTGCACCAACTTGACGTTAATAACGCCCTCTTACATGGAGATCTTTATGAATAAGTCTACATGTCCATCCCACCCGGTTTCGAACGAAAAGGGGAGAACCGTGTCTGAAAGCTACACAAGTCAATTTATGGTTTAAAACAGGCATCGCGACAATGGTTCTTAAAACTGTCTAGTGCCCTTAAGAAGGCTGGATTTCAGCAATCATGGTCAGACTACTAGCTGTTTGTTCGAAACCATGCAGGTAATTTTATTGCATAATTAATTTATGTTGATGATGTGATATTAGCGAGCAACAACCTGCAGGACATTACAAGCACCAAACATTTCCTCTCAAATCATTTTAAGTTGAAAGACATGGGGCCACTTAAATATTTCTTGGGGATAGAAGTTGCACAGTCAAGACATGGAATCACATTGTGTCAAAGAAAATATGCTCTAGAAATTCTAGAAGATGCAGGGCTCTTAGGTGCCAAGCCCTCACGGTTTCCTGTTGAACAGAACCTTTCACTCTCACAAACGAGTGGGAAGTTGCTAGTTGATCCAAGTCCATACAGGCGTCTCGTGGGTCGACTAATTTACCTCACCATCACAAGGCCAGATCTTGTTTATGCTGTCCATGTATTGAGTCAATTCATGGACAAGCCTAGGCAACCTCATCTTGAAGCTGCTCACAAGGGTCTAAGGTATATCAAACAAGCACCGGGTCAGGGAATTTTGTTACCATCTATAGGTTCATTAGAACTACGTGCCTTTTGTGATGCCGATTGGGCTCGATGCAAGGATACAAGAAGGTCGGTAACTGGTTATTGTATTTTGATGGGTCAAGCACCAATCTCTTGGAAAACTAAGAAGCAAAATACCGTGTCGCGTTCCATGGACACTCCACAACACCCACACAAAGAGATGCTTATTCACATAGTTAAGTTTCTCCAGCAGCAAAAACACGAGCTCAGTGAAACCATCCATAGCATCCATGGCCCTGTTAATGATGTCCCAGAGCTGCACTTGCTGCTAGCAAGCTTTGCTAAAAGGGCAAGAGATAAAACTATGCCAGCAGTTCTCCATTTCAGCGTCGCAATGAACACATCCCAGGGGACAGTTAAATGCTTATGACGCAGACTTTTCCTCATGGGGAGACACTCTCTGCAAGCCTTCCACAAAAACACCTTGATATTTTGAGGAATGTCTAACCTCCAAATGGCCATCCACCCCATAACACCCCGATTTTTACTGTCATTTAATATCGGTAAATATATACATAGTTTTGTTTATATTTTTATCCGAGACCTAGAAAATGATTTTGAATAAAACAAAATCATATTTATAATCTACTCTATCGTAGAGAGTTACGGTAAAAATTTAGGTTTAAAACACAGACAAAACCCGGTCTGCGTTTTCACTGACAGTAAGATTTTACTGGCAAGAAAACCTTGTTTTGACTCGTGAACGAAACCGTTTAGGTTTATATTTTATTTCCAACCATAGTGGTTATTTTGAAAATTTTCAAAATAAATAGGTTATTATACGTTATTCGGGCGAGTACTCGACGATCGGGGATCGACGGAATCGAGAACGGAGGTGCAGAGACAAAACCCGACGCCGGACGGATTAGAATAATGAGTCATTTATGATGACTCAAAGGGGTGAGTCATAGGGGTTAGTCATCTTGCATTAAATGCAAGTAATGATGGTTATGTGTGAAATGTCTAAAATGCCCTTAAACCTCCATTTTAATTTCAACTTGGACCAAGCAAAATTTGGACCCGTTTACCCTTGGAAACTCACGGCCATCACCATATAAAAAGGCCATCTTCACTTCATTTTCTCCATTTGGCTCAAGTTCTTACACTTTCACACAAAATACTATAAGTTCTTCATCTTAAATTTTCAAAGGAAGTAGTAGATTTTGATCATTTCTTCAAATTCTAAAGGTAGATTCTTGTGATTCATGATCATACCTTCCTTTTCCTTCACAACTTTTCTTTCTATTTCAAGTTTTCACAAATTTCAAATTCGTAGATCTAGAACTTCAAAAATCTCTAGAAAATCATAGAAAAATCCTTTTAATGTGATTCCAATTTCTATGATCTTCATATGACTTCTATTTTTATCCAAGAGTTTGAAAAATTTAGAGATCTCTAGCCTATTTTTCTTCACAAGGTCGAACCTAACTCTCAAGTGGGTTATATGGTTTTCTTTCATTTTTAACTTGTTTTCTTGTTGATGATTCATGGCTAGGTTTTGTTGGTTCAAACCTTGAGCTCTAGGACATCATCCTCTTCTTGCTTGAGTTTTAAGTGATCACCAAAGGTATGAGAGAGATTACCATCATCCTACCTTAGGGTAGATATGTTGGTGGTTTATTAGTGTTTAAGTGGTCTTGTAATTCCTAAGTATAAATTTGTATATTTATTTGTATATGTGTGTGATCCTCTTGGAGGATTTGGTTTAATATATGTTGGTTGTGATATATGTGGTTTTGGTGTTATTGATCTTTAATTGGAACCTTGTTTAATGATTGATTGTTTTGTGAAACAAAAATGCCTAACATGATGAACTAAGACCATTCCACCATGAAGAGTTTATTTGGTTCCATGATGTTTTAAATTGTTTGAATAATTTTTATGAGGATTTCATGATCATATAAGACTATAGAAATTTGTTTGGATTGATTTGGATGTGTATATTGAAAGTTATGAATTTATGAGTCTTTAGGGACTAAAATGCAATTTATGAGAATTTCAGTGGCTGCACTAAAATTCATATTCTTTTGTATTAAGATTGTAGTTCTTGATGAGACAAAACCATAGAAATTGGTTTGATGTTAATTGGATTAATACATAAAAAGTTATAAGTTTTTTTTGTAAAAAATGACATTTTTGCAATTATTGTAAAATATTTGGGGCAGAAATATAATTTCTGAAAATTTGAGGGCAACTGAAAAATATTTCTAAAGAAGTTGGTTTGGTGTCATTTGAAGTTATAAATAAAAAATTATAAGGTTTTAAGTGAATAAGGATCTTTTTGTAATTAATGAAAGTTTAGGGACTAAACTGTAATTTTAGAAAATAAATGTAATTGGAAAGTTAGAAACTGTTTTTCATGCTTATAGAACTGTTCTAAAACTTCAAAATGAGTTTTGGACTATTAGAGTGTAAAATCGTTGAAAAAGGATTTACGTGCGACGTTCGGTCAAATTCTTAGAAATTTTGCATAAATGGAGATTTTGATGTAAAATCAGTGATTCAATATTTTCATGAGTAATATAACCTAGGAGAGTAATACATTTGAGGTGAATAACTATGTTTTCAAAGTTATGGGTTTTGGGGCTAAATTCAGTAAAAAGCGACGAAACAGTTGTTAAACGTTTTTAAGAATTTTCGAGAAAATGTTTTGGAGAAATTGATATCTAAGTATCTTCAATGAAAAATATTCTTGAAAATTGATTTGATCTTATATAAAGGTTTTGGTTTTAAGCCAAAAGGATTTTAGTCTTCCAAGACGAGATTTTATTGTAAAATGCAAAAAAACCTAAGTCAAGAACGAATTCGTGAAAATACGAACGTAATAATTTATGACGTGGGGTGGAACACGACCTTATGTCATAAAGTATGAATAATTCATTATCTATATTCTATAAAATTTAATAGACTCAATGATTTGTTTTCTTGAAATCCAAAGAAAAAGGCTCAACTAGAAAAGTACAGAGAAATAAATAATTGGACCTATGTTCCAATATCATATTGTGCTAGGATTTGTAAACAAGTATTTTAAGAAAACTTTGCACAAAGATGAAAGGTTACTTGAGAACTTTGACTTGATGATTAAGTACCGGAGATTCGGACTTAAGGACATTTAGCATCTGTTACAATACGCTGAAAGAATTCCGAAGGAATCACGATGTCATCCGTTGGATGTACGAGAAGAACGCATTTCCGACAAAGTTTACCTAAACACATAGTGAAACTATGTTTTGTAGGGCCGTTGTAACACCCTCACCCGGGGCATTACATTAATTAATCCTTTTTACTAATATTAACGTTATTAGAAGACATGTCGATTTCTTTCGGAATGTCAATATTTAATTACTAATTCATTGTTAAATAAAACTCAACTTAAGATATGGAATTAAAAGATCAACTTACATTCATAGAAAACATACATAATATTCACCTTGATAACAAACACCTTCTTAGTGACAGGTGCATTGGCAGAAGTTTCCTTGAGTGTACATCCAAGTTTCTTAAACAAAACACTACATTGCACTAGAGTTTAAAGAGACAAAATAAAGAATGCGACTGATAAGATCCATCCAACATCACTACCTCAAAATAAAACTAGACTTCCTAAGCTGGTCAAGACAAACTAGTAATACCCATTCGGGAGACCACGAAAGTCTCCATCATTTCCATAAGAAGTATAAGAAGAGGATACTTCCACCCCGGCTCCCTCGCCAGGTGCATCATCATCATCATCACTGCTCATAGGATGATACTGAGGTTCCTCATCCATGAATTCCTACGGATCCTCCTATATGGGTGAAGTTGGCGCCACATTCAGAGGTGGTGGATTCAACACTAGCTGGCCTAGGTCTGCCAGGTGATGTACATACAACCAAGCTGGCGGAAATGATATCTGGATGGTCTCCACGGTATGAATCCTCCTCTCTAGACCTCCCTCCCGTGTTCCTTCTATAGTGCAAACCGAGCCAATGTACTCGGCTGTGTGATTCCCCGGATGAATCACCCAAGCCCCAGGGTTGTTGACATTCTCAAACATGATCGCCCACACCCGGGAGTGCACGAGAGGCCGAGCTGGGTCCATCTAGTCTCAACATAACAGGATACATACATATATACATAAAGGAAAAATGCAAGGGTAAGATACCAATATATGGATAATTTTGACAACTATATGCACCCAAAACACAGAGAAACATATACAAGTAACAAGATATCATTTTAAGCAGTACGTAGCAAGAAATAATCATCGCTTTTTGAAAACCATGACACTTATATAATTCAACTTCTATCCTAATCTCCGGAGACCCCAACTTCAATTTGTTTAAAAGGAGCTGATCAGGCCCAAAAAATTTTTTGCCAAAAAAAGAAGGCGCAACGTGTTAGTCCACTACACTGCCCAAAACTCCTGGCACAATGTGTAACGTGCGTGGATATCCATAGCATACTATCCAACTCAAGGCATATGGATTTCATTGTCCGTCAAGGCATAATGATAAAACGTAGCATGATATACCCTGCCCTTCAAGGTACTCACACAAAACAACTTTGGGCACGTCTTCCAAATGCATGAAAAACATTTCATTATCGAGGCTTTTCTTTGTGTATAATTCTTTCCTTGTCGAAGCTCAAAGGCTCACGACCTCCATAACTTTTCAATGTATTAAAATTTGTAAACACATGACTTTTGAGTCCGAGTGTCCAATCACAAGAGTCTTAAACCGATGCATCAGTCTAAGACTTTGTGGTAGTAGAAAACAACTTTACACCTTTACTGCGTTTATCACGTTTGTATAACGTATGTAGGACACACAGTCCATAACAACGTATAAGGACACAAAGTCTGCAACAACGTGACACGGATCATAGATCAACATGTTTAATTACACTAGTAGCCCGACGTCTCGGTTACTAGGTCCACTTTTCAACATTATTTTTGTTCAGTGAAAAACAAAACAAAATCAAATTTCCATAACTTATCCAAGTTATTGGAATATTGTTTTGAACAAAGTTTTTAGTAAAATTTTTTATTTGAAATTCATTTTTCAAAAATCACCTTGATTTTAAAAATTGACTCTTTTTCAATAAAATCAAATTAATCTTCCTTTATAAAAATTTCTTTTAATTCAATAAATCAAAATATGTTTTTTCATAAAATTTCTAATGTTACAAAATTTAGAAATATCACCTTAACTTTCTTTTCTTTTTCAAACAAAACTTCTTTTCAAAAACATTATTTATTTGTAAGCTTCTTTCATGATCTTGTTAAGATTTTTATCTTAACTTATTATTTTGAGCTTTAACTCAAGGTTTGGATTTATATGCATCAATCAAACAATTACATCAATAAATCGACATATCCATATCATAATAAACATTTTTTTAATCAACATAAACACTTAAATCATGTAAATGAAATAAAAATCATCAAATCAACTAAATCAAATCACTCATCAAACCAAGCATTATAACAAGCATTCAACCAACATATCAAGCAAACACAGGTAACACATGGTCATCATAATTTTAATATCCCTATGGGTTTCTTCCCTTACCTCAGAGTAAAATGATAATAAAACTCGGTTGTGGTTTTTAAAGAGGAACGACTCGGTTTGCGTTACGATTGCAAATCTATACAGAAACAAGTTTTTAACATAAGTAAAGTTTTTTATAAAATCACCCTAATTTGATGCATGCATTCGGCCATGCTTAGAAAATCATGCTAGAAATTTTAAATTTTCACAAACTTTTGGATCTATGATCCTCAAGCATCAAGGAGGTAAAATAAAAGTTTAAAACTTGAAAATAAAATTTTATAATCTTGGCCTCATGAACCATAGGTTTCAGCCTTCTCAAGAAATGGTGGAAAATATTATTTTTCATCAATCTAATTTGATGCATGTAAACTTTATAGTGTTCTTAGCATCATTTAGCTTAAAAAAAATTTTGAACAAGCCTCATCAACTCACCAAGTGAGTTTCGGCTATCACAAGCCAACAAGGCCAGGAACACTAAAATTTTTCAAGCACATTGTTAAGCTACAAATGCAAAGAACTTAGTGTATTAACCATGCAACCTTCCAAGTGATTAAAAATTAGGCATCACTAACTTAAATTTTTTTGATTTTTGTGCATAGAACCATCACAAGAAGGTATACATAGTCTCAAAAAAATGCTTTAGTTAAAAAAATTCATGAACCAAAGATCTAAAGCCATGTGGTCGCGTTGTCGCCACGCGCCAAAAAGAAAGAACGTTTATAAAATAATGCAGATAGGGAAGCGACAACTCGGATGTCGTCTCTCAAGGACTCTTAGGTGTTGTTATTATTAACAGAAAAAGTTAGAAATGGGGGGTTTTGGATTGAAACTAAAATAAAGAAAACAAAACAGAACAAAGAAAGAAAACAGAGCAGTAAAACAGATTAACAAATAAACTAAAGCGATTAACCTACTGCTTTTGGTTTCCCAACTATCATCGGTTCCTGCAAATTCCTGGCCCTAAGCAGATTCTAATCCCCTCCCGGTTGTAGCAATAATTCACAAGCGGAACCACTACTACAGATATATGTCCCTATTCCCGAATTAAGCAAACGGGGTTAAGCACTTCGTGAACTAAGCGAACACGAAACGTACACACGCGAATTAAGCAAACGCGATTATATATAGGAACATGATATCACCGAGATAAACCAACACAACACAATATACTCCTGAATTAAGCAAACAAAAAAATAAAGCATGGCATTGAAAAGAGAAAAGGAAATGAAAACAGGAAATACAAGAACCTCAAGTATGGATAGAAACCAATTACAGTAGATTAATCTAGGAGACTAGTTCTCCATAACAAACATAAGCAGAAAAGGAAAGAAAACAAACTACAACTACTGACTAGCTAAGACTAGCCAAAACTGACTAAGCCTGACTTGCCCACCCTATGACTCTCTCCTCTCTCAATATCTGAATGCTCCTTTTATTAACTTCAACCTCTGCCTCTTAGCTTTCCAAAGCCACTTAATTTGCTTAATTATGAGTTAAGATGAGGGAGTTATGTCCACATTCAACTCATAGGGCAGCTGAAACGCCTCTGACTTGACATGGATTAAAGCCCTTCCAAACGGCTCTGTTTGGAATAATGGTCTTCATGAGAGTTAAAGCTCTTTGTTTGATCTTTCATTTGCCACCGGTTTCAGTTCCAACCGACATCTACAGCCCAAGTTATGGCCCAATCTTCATGACCAGTTCAGGTTCCAGTGACAGCAATTATGTTCTGACTTCAAGGGCTCGCGAGGCGAATGAATGCTCGCGAGGCGAACGCTTCAACTTCAAAACTGCCACAACCGTGATCCTCAACACGGGTAAACCATGATCGTCTCTGACTTTTCAGAGCTGGGTGACTCGCGGGGCGAGATAACCTTCGCGAGGCGAACCAGAATTATTTCCTTTTTATTTACCTGAAAAACAGAAAATAGAATAAGTATTTTATTTAACTCTAAATCAACTAAATTAACTTAAAAATACTTTACAGACTCAAAATACTACTTAAGGACAATCAAGTCTAATTTGGGTGAAAATGATATAAAATTAGCACAAAGCCAAGGTCTTTACTAGTTATAAAACCAGTCAAACAGAGGCTCATCAAAATACCCCAAACTTAAACTTTGCTTGTCCCCAAGCAAACTAAAACTCAAAAACTCAAAAAGACTCAAGACACGGCAAGCTCAAGGATTCAATCAACTTTGCACAAATCCAAGCAATTTCATCAAAACAGTTTCTTTCAATGTTCCCCCCTTTCAACAAAGCAATCCCCACATGCATTCACTCTAAACATTTGAGAACTTCGTTATTCAAGCAATCATTAATCTAAGCAGGGGATCCAAGCTACACACAAAAGGGAGATCACCAAATCCAAACAACTGCCTTCCTCACAAGGGAATTTTGGTGTTTCACTCATGCGCTCAATTTTTGTCAGGTTAACAACAATTCACTCAGTTTCACTTTTAAGAGCACTTCCCATAAATTTGATTTTCATCTCAAAATGGTTCCCACAGAGAACATGCAAGCAACATCAAAAGGTCTTTTATGGGTTGTAATGGGGCCTGGCTAAGGGTAGGATATACAAAGGTACTAGGCTGAATACCCTAGGAACTAAGAGAGCGTGAACATTATTTACACTTTGAAATTCACTCAAGTTCCTTTTCCATTTTTTTCTTTTTGCCTTGGGTGACTACAGCCTTTTTATTTCTTTTTGGCATTTTTCCACTTTTAATTTTGTTTTCTTTTTTTTTTTCTTATTCTATTTTTCTTTTCTTTTCACAATTTTTTTTTTTCAATCCCAAACAACACATTACACCTTGCAGCCACCCCAAACTTAGTTCTTGTACCCATTCTAAGATTCCATGCTCTCCTAATCCTAAGATCGGGTTAACATGGTTTTCCAGATTTTTGGGCTTATAACATTAGGTTATCAAGAATTAACAGGCTAATAGGCTCAATGGGGCTAACTAGGGAACATGCATTAGGAATTAGTTATTTTTAGGCTAAGTAGTTATTTACAAAGAAAATGCCTAAATCATCTGAAGCAAACACATAATCATGCAAACCAAAAAGAGATTCAATCAAATTCAGGAAAGTGCAACTTAAAAAGTGATTTTCACACAGTCAAAAACATGTTGGAGGCTCAAAACCTCACCTGGACATTTTTTTTTGCAAATTATTTGACAGAGATTCTATCCCTAATGTGTGCTTCCTATCACCCCAAACTTATCATAAATCATGCCATCATAACAAAATCTCAAAGTTCAGTTTTCAATCACATGGGGATCATTTTTCAAAAATTTCATATCCTAGGGGGAACAGTCAACACTATCATGCAATCAATCTGTGCAAATATTAATCAAAACCAATAAAATTGCCAATAAAAGACACACTAATACTCCTGAGCTTCTCAAATTATTCAGGAGCTTTATTAAAAACAAAACAGAAATAAAGCAAGGAAAATAAAATTAAAAAGAAGAAAGGGTTAAGAAAACTCATTGAAGGGCGGTTCCACCAGGATCCCATTGCTTGTAGCATAAGGCCCACGTGGTATCCAAAGGACTGAAGTTCATTCCAAGCTTCCCTAACTTGCAGCTTTGATGCGGAGGTGAGCGTTTGACAATTATGGCAACCTCGCCGAGTGCGGCGGACTTCTCACTACCTCTCGGGTCACAGACGACCTCTTTATCTACAAAGTCTCCCCAATAGAAGTGGGGCTCAACCTCTTGGACCGGCCATGGTGCATAATCCAGAGGTGCAAAGTCCAGAACTTTTGGTTCCACAGGGGGAGGTGGCAAACAGTTAGCTGGGGTTACTGGTGTTTCCGGTGTTGCTGCAACTTCTGCAAGGTCTTCATCCACTGCACTAACAAATTTTTCACCTGCTATACATGCAGAGATTTCAGCACACACCACACAAAGGTTAGAGTTAGTACATATATTACAAGAAAATGAATCAGAAAAAGTTAGAATGTCTGGGAATTCTTCACACAGTGCATCCACCCCATTACTTTCAATACATGCAATTGTTTTACAAGAATCATCTACTCCCAAAGGTTCTTCTTTATCTTCAGGCACGGGGGAGCAGATGCCCTCTTGATCCTCCTTTTCCAAGTTTCCTGAAAAAAATAAACCTGCAAAATGATCTGCATTTTCTATTTTTCCTTAAAAGTATAAACCTGTAAAACATTCTACACACAAAGCAGTTCCATCACAATAACAAGCATTAGGATCAGGGGATTCAACACATAATTCATCATCAACAGAAACATTATCAAAATCATCATCAGAAATATTTTCAAGAATGACTTGTGAATCTTTATGTTCTTCAATGGGCTGTGGATTTAGCATTGCAGCCGAGTTGGCGGTAACTTGATCAATTAGAGCCCACAACTTCCGAGATTCAGCTTGGTCCCTCTGGTATTGAGCCTCCATCCTCTGTTGATATTCAAAATCTTGTTGTGCCATCCGTTGATTGTTCTCTTCCATTTGTTGTAGCATTGAAGAAATCTCATCCATGGTGCTCTGTGAAGGTTCGGAAGGTGCAGAGGTGGTCACTTGGCTAGGATAGTATGGTGGTGGCTCACTAAAATTAGGATAATACATGCAAGGTGGTGGTTCATAATAAACATTAGGCAAATATCCATACATGTAATTATCCATGGCAATCAAACATCCAGACAAAGCAGACAGAACTAATTCAGGAATGCAAAAGGGTTTTTTTTTTTTTTAATTTTTTTTTTCTGCTAATAACAACAAACCAGAGTCCCCGGCAACGGCGCCAATTTTTGGTCGCGTTGTCGCCACGCGCCAAAAAGAAAGAGCGTTTATAAAATAATGCAGATAGGGAAGCGACAACTCGGATGTCGTCTCTCAAGGACTCTTAGGTGTTGTTATTATTAACAGAAAAAGTTAGAAATGGGGGGTTTTGGATTGAAACTAAAATAAAGAAAACAAAACAGAACAAAGAAAGAAAACAGAGCAGTAAAACAGATTAACAAATAAACTAAAGCGATTAACCTACTGCTTTTGGTTTCCCAACTATCATCGGTTCATGCAAATTCCTGGCCCTAAGCAGATTCTAATCCCCTCCCGGTTGTAGCAATAATTCACAAGCGGAACCACTACTACAGATATATGTCCCTATTCCCGAATTAAGCAAACGGGGTTAAGCACTTCGTGAACTAAGCGAACACGAAACGTACACACGCGAATTAAGCAAACGCGATTATATATAGGAACATGATATCACCGAGATAAACCAACACAACACAATATACTCCTGAATTAAGCAAACAGAAATATAAAGCATGGCATTGAAAAGAGAAAAGGAAATGAAAATAGGAAATACAAGAACCTCAAGTATGGATAGAAACCAATTACAGTAGATTAATCTAGGAGACTAGTTCTCCATAACAAACATAAGCAGAAAAGGAAAGAAAACAAACTACAACTACTGACTAGCTAAGACTAGCCAAAACTGACTAAGCCTGACTTGCCCACCCTATGACTCTCTCCTCTCTCAATATCTGAATGCTACTTTTATTAACTTCAACCTCTGCCTCTTAGCTTTCCAAAGCCACTTAATTTGCTTAATTATGAGTTAAGATGAGGGAGTTATGTCCACATTCAACTCATAGGGCAGCTGAAACGCCTCTGACTTCACATGGATTAAAGCCCTTCAAAACGGCTCTGTTTGGAATAATGGTCTTCATGAGAGTTAAAGCTCTTTGTTTGATCTTTCATTTGCCACCGGTTTCAGTTCTAACCGACATCTACAGCCCAAGTTATGGCCCAATCTTCATGACCAGTTCAGGTTCCAGTGACAGCAATTATGTTCTGACTTCAAGGGCTCGCGAGGCGAATGAATGCTCGCGAGGCGAACGCTTCAACTTCAAAACTGCCACAGCCGTGATCCTCAACACGGGTAAACCGTGATCGTCTCTGACTTTTCAGAGCTGGGTGACTCGCGGTGCGAGATAACCTTCGCGAGGCGAACCAGAATTATTTCCTTTTTATTTACCTGAAAAACAGAAAATAGAATAAGTATTTTATTTAACTCTAAATCAACTAAATTAACTTAAAAATACTTTACAGACTCAAAATACTACTTAAGGACAATCAAGTCTAATTTGGGTGAAAATGATATAAAATTAGCACAAAGCCAAGGTCTTTACTAGTTATAAAACCAGTCAAACAGAGGCTCATCACCATGCATGTGAGATTTTAGCAAAAGCTCATCCTTTCTCCCTCTTGGTGTTTCGGCCACACCACGATTATAGGGAGGATGATTTTCTCTTCACATGCAAGCCATTAAAATGAGAATAAAGATGAGCAAGAAGTGGTAAAATCTTTTGCATGTAAAGGAAGATGATTTCTTATTGATTACAAGTTAAAACTACAAGCATAAATCATAGTAAAACTAACATGCATGTGAAAAATATGTTTCAAAATCACAACCTCTCCTCCTTAGGGTTTCAGCCAACCCTATTAAAATGGTCACAGGAGGGTTCATTCCAACATGCAAAGGTTGATGAAGGTAGGAAGAAGTAGTAGAAGTTGAAAGAAAATGATTTTAAAACAAAAAGGAATGAACTTTGCAAGATTCAAACTCAACATGCATGAACAAGACGAACACATGAGAAAAAGTGCAGAATATTGGCTGGAGATTATACCTAGCAGCTGCAGAAAATGAAAGCTTGAAAGTAAATACTTGAACTTTCTCTCAAGAACATAAACAAGAAAATGAAGTTTTGAGTGAGTTTTTAAGTGAGTAAGAAGAAGTAAAATGAAATGAGGAGAGTGAGGGTTGTATTTATAGAAAAGAGAGGGAAGGGGGATGTTGGTGCAGCAGAAAAGGGAGAGGAAAAATATTTTTTTAAAAAAAATATTTTTAATATAAAGTTTGAAATATAATAATTTATTATGATAATTATGATTTTGTGTCATGAAATTACTATTCATCTTAGGAAAAAAATCATATTTTCCTCACCCAACACTCCAAAATCTGATACAAGTTGTTTCCCTTGACTTTTGTTTCGTTCCGGTTAAATATCTGTACCGAATCAATCCTATCTCTAATAAAAATCGTACCCGAAAAATCAATAAAATAAAAAAAATTTAACGAAAATTTTTAAAATAGTGGAAACATTAGAAATCGTAATTATAAGCCCAATCGTTTCGTTCATGAGTAAAAATTTTATTTTCTGATCAATAAACTTGTACCGATAGAGAAAACGCAGATCGAGATTCGTCTGAATTTTCAGCTGAAATTTTTACCGGAGCTTCCTAAGATAAACTAAGTTATGAAATTGATTTTATTTTATCAAAATAATCTCTAAAACTTTAAAATTAATTTCTGACAAGCACACACTTAAGCATAGATTAGCAAGAAACAGAAAATCTGGGCATTACAGCCGTTGTGCCTAGGAGATTGAGCTAACACTTTAATGCGGGTGCGAATTTTGTAGTGACGATCTATTGATGCTTGGGGGTGTCGTGGTATGAAATACTCATATAGGCCCAGTTGGGTTCTCTTCTGTTGCATGGTGATCTTGCAATACACCGATATACTCTACTAGACACTATGTATTTTCTGGTAGTGTGGGATGTTCCCGAAAAAGCCTATGTGCATGATGATGACTGGTGACAGATTTTATTACCCAAGGCTGGTGTACTCCGGAACAATCCTCCGAACCACTCTCTCCGACTGTTTGTTAAAACCATGGTATAAGGAATCAAAGGTCATTCCTCGAGTCTTAGATGTCTTCTATCTAGGGAAAACGGTGCCCTGTGAGTATGTTGTTGTGAAACATTATTATTTCTGTTGTGATGGATGATATTACTGTTAATTGATATTTGTAGTACCTGTGTGTCGTACCACTGCATGTCTGCGTTAAGTGTAAGATGAACGGAAATCTCACCTCATTTCTGTATTTTCTGGTTTGTTGTTTTCTATTTTACGTTGGGCGAAGATGACGACAGCACTGTTTCTCCATCATACACCGCTGGAGTTTGAGAGTACTTAGAGTCATGGACACAGTCTCAAGGGCTTTAGTATAATGGACATTTTGTCAGTATTTTGTGTTTGGTCAGTTTCGTGTCTATGTATTATTATAAACTTATTACCAGTAAGTTGTTGTTACTTTACGGGCGTTGTTATTTCCGCCTTTTTCTGAATATGTATGACTATTGGTACTTGGAAATGTTTGTAAAATATTTATATATGAGTGGATGTTATATGTTAAAGAATATGTAGGGTATCATTTGTGAAAGAGAAAAGAAAAGTAAAAAGTAAACCCATATTTTTGGTAAAATAAGTATTTTTCGTTTTACTTGGTCTTATAAAATAGAAATGTCACAGACAATGTAGCGCCCGAGAGGAGTGTTACACACCCGCCATCTTTACATAGGTGCTCCACATCCAGGATGTTGTTGAGAATAAGAAAATATGCGGACTTGACTGAGTATGAGCCCTTTGGGTTTGGCCACCACAACATCCTATTAGACTTAACGGCCTCAAACAAAGGATAAGACATAACAAGTTGTGCATCATATGGGGAGAGCACATTCTGAATAACCTCAGTGTTTCACCTTTTCTGGCCAGCTAATAGTAAATCTTTCATCATTAAATTCATAAGGGAATAATGAGTTGGACCTTGTAGTCACCTATAATTTGGTTCTCTCAACCAGGGATCAGAAAAAACATGGATTTTAGAACCGTCACCAACACTCCAACGGATACCCTCCTTCACTACCACCTGGGAACTCCAGATACTACGCCAAGTGTAGCTTGGATTACTACCAAGATTTGACTCTAGAAAATCCACATGCGGATAATATTTTGCTTTGAAAATATGAGATAAGATAGCATATGGGTTGGAAAATAATTTCCAACCTTGTTTCCCTAGCATAGCAAGGTTGGAACTTTGGAGATTGCGAAAGCCCATACCTCCTTGCTCTTTACTAACAGAAAGTTTGTCCCAACTAAGTCAATGAATCCCTATGGTACCTCTATTACTTTTACCCCACGAAAAAGAATTCATCATTTTTTGTAAATCATCACACATAGCTGGGGGAATCAAAAAACTGCCCATAACATAAGAGGGAATAGCTTGCAACACCGACTTGACAAGAATTTCCCTCCCTCCCGCAGACAAGAACCTACCATTCCAAGATGATACCTTATTCCACATGAGATCTTTCAGGTAACTGAACGTGGCTTTCTTGTTACGACCCACCATAGAAGGGAGCCCTAAATATTTTCCAGCACCAAGGTAAATCCTCACACCCAATAAACCAGTCAAGGACTCACAGATGCCCTACTCAACATTTCTACTAAAAGAAATTTCCGATTTCTGCAAGGTAATAGCTTGGCCAGAAGCTTTCTCATAGTCAGGTAAAATACCTTTCATAACCATAGTTTCTCTCTCATTAGCATGAAAGAAGAGAAAACTATCATCCGCAAATAGCATATGGGAGATAATAGGAGCTCCTATGCAAATCTTAATCCCATGAACATCACCTCTAGCCTCCGCTTTTTTTATCAACGCTGACAAATATTCCGTACAAATGATAAAAAGATACGGAGACAAAGGATCACGCTGCCTCAAACCTCTTCCAGGAATAATAGGACCCACAGGCTCATTATCAACCAAGATAGAATAAGAGATTGAGCTAATGCAAACCATAACCCAGTCAATCCAACGGTTATCAAAACCAAGCTAAACCATAGCAGCATGAATGTACCCCCAATCTACCCTATCATAGGCTTTGCTATTGTCAATTTTAAGAGCCACCTCCCCCTTGTTTCCCTTTGGTTTTACATTTCATATAGTGAATTAATTCATTGGCAACTAAAACATTATCAAGAATAGATCTGCCTGAGACATAAGTCGATTGCTCCAGAGAAATACACTTAGGAAGCACCCTCTTGAGCCTATTAGCAAGCACTTTTGACAAGAGCTTGTAAATAACATTACACAAGGATATGGGTCTCCAATCATTCATCGAGCTCGGGTGATCACACTTAGGAATGAGAACAATGTTTGTACCGTTAGCCATCCCAGGAATAGTGCCATCTTCCAACCACCCACAATATTCACGAAAAATGGCCTCACCATGAAAACTCCATACTCTTCTATAGAAAGCGAGATTAAAACCATCCGAGTCCGAGGCTTTGTCAAGATGCATTTGATAAAGGGCAGCTCTAAATTCTTCAATTTTAAAAGGAGTAATTAACCTACTGTTATCTTCCACGGTCAAGCAAGGCCTAATAGCATCTGTGACCACCTCATAATGCCCACTGTTCCTTGTAAAAAGCACACTGAAATAGTTTTTCACAACTCCTTTAATGTCATGCTAGGACTCCACTATCCCGCCATCATCATTAAGAAGAGAGCTTATAACATTTTTCCTGTTGCGCGTTATGGCCATGCTGTGAAAAAACTTTGAATTGTGGTCCCCTTCTTGAAGCCTGTGCATCTTTGCCCTTTGCTTCCAAAACTTTTCTTCCTGAACCAAGAGATACGTGAGTTTCTCCCTAAGAACCAAAGAAAGCTCCACGGCTTCATTATCCCCACGGTCTCTAAGCCTTTCCAACTTCAGTTTCAAGTCATCAATTTCATCCTTGTACCTCTTGCGGATCTTTTTACCCCAACTGCAAAGCTCCTCTTGACATCCTTCCAAATTCAATAAAACATTAGCACCGGTGTGTCTATCCCTGTCTCTCTCGACCACCTCATCCATCTTCGGCTCCACCAACCAAGAATTCTCAAACTTGAATACTCTATTGAAAGGAATGTAACATCCCTGGATACTCTATGGATTGACGACTAACCCCACAGACCAACACAGGTCTTTTCTGCGTGCTTTGTCCTTACTCACACGCTTCCTGGGAAAACTTCCCAGGAGGTCACCCATCCCAGAATTGCTCCAAGTCAAGCACGCTTAACTGTCGAGTTCTTAAGTGACAGGCTACCGTCATAGGGGTGTTCACGGATTGGATTGGATCGGTTTTAAGCTAAAAAGTCATCCAATCCGATGATGAAAAAAACATGTGGTTTGGATTGGATCGGTTTGCTTCCTTAAATCCGATCCGATCCAATCCAATCAAATGCTGTTTGGATTGGATTGGATTGAATAATTCGGTTTTTGTCATTTTTTTTAATGTCAAGTATCCTTTCTACTATTTAATAGTGAACAAAAGATGATATTCATTTAAGGGAGCTAGTTTAGGGTATCGATACTTATTTTAATCTCTATATATGTTAGAATAGTAGAACCTTTATGAAAGGCATCAACTATTTATTCTTTATTAACCATTATTTGATTTCACGACGAGTGAGGAAAATTCTAGAGAATTCCTGACAAAATTTTAATTTGGGAGTTTCAGGAAAAAAAATTATTGATATTTTTAACACGTTCTTTTAAGTTAAATATTCTTTTATGTTAATACATATATCTACTCTTACTTATCCTATTTTTTCCTTGAATCGGCTTCAAAAAATGTAGCTAAATATTTTTCAAATTTACTTAATTGGTTTCCTATTTTTCATGTTTACTCAATCAAGTATATATATGCTATGTGTCAAAAATTTTAGCAAAAAATAACTTCAAGACATTAATATTTATTCTAAATAGTCTCATATATGTCATTCCAACCAAAATATTAAAGAGAATGAGGGACATAAAAGTATGAAAAATGATGATTAAGTATGAGTAATACTATCTTGTCAAAAAAAAGTATGAGTAATACTATAATTTCAAAAATAATAGTATATGTATATAGTAGTTCGGTTTGGATTGGATTGGATTGGATTTCACTTGGGGATCCAAAATCCGATCCAATCCAATGAAAAAAAGTGGTTTTTTCGGTTTTGGGTTTTTTGGGTTTGCGGTTTGTTCGGTTTCAGTTTTTCGGTTCAGTTTTGGCGGTTTGGATCGGTTTGGACCGGTTGATGAACACCCAAGCTACCAAAAATAATATGCATCTTGTTAGTATAGGTAGTATCGATCAATTCATATAAGTCTTCCTCAACTGTATAGTCTCATACCTACACGGTCTCAGGATCCCTCTCATTCGGGTGTGTTATCGGTTCATTCATGTGTCCCTCCGCCTAGAATCCTGCCAGGAGCCGTTCTTTGTCGCCTTCTTGCACCGGCAACCACTCCCCGCCCTCGTCGGCACCCGAGTGTTACAAGGAACACGGACTTGGACATCACAACACAAGTGAATGGGACTATGATCTGAGATAGACGCCAATAGGTTCTTCAATCTAACATTCGGAAAAATCGCCAACCAATCCTCATTCGCCATAGCCCTATCAAACCTCTCCTCCACACCATCCACTTGCCATTTCCTTTTAGACCAAGTAAATGGGTACCCTTGTAAATCAATATCAATAAGATTACAATCTAGAACCGCATTACGAAAGCCATTAAACAACCAATTCGGATGGGGCACTCTACCACACTTGTCATCTAGAGACAGTAAACCATTGAAGTCTCCAATAATGCACCAGGGAAGGCTAGACATCTCCGAAAGATTACACAACAAATCCCAAGAATCTTTCCTCCTACTATGCTCCGAAAAGCCATAGAAACCAGTCAACCTCCAATTACCTCTAGCATCACCCAAAATCTCCAGATTAATAAAATTCAGGGAGTAATTAGTGACACTACACTGAATATTATTTCTCCAGAGAACTGCAACACCCACAATTCTGCCATCTACATCAACAGAGAGCGCATTATCAAAACCCAAACTAACACGAATTTCCTCAATTATCCTTGCATGAAAAAGAGTCTCAAACAAATGGTCGTTATCTTTATTCACTGAAAACGCTTCAAATTGTTTACTGTTCAAGTCCGAGACATGTGCATGAGAATTGGCCAATAGTTGAGGGCGTCTCCTTTTTTTTGTCTCCTTGCAGGTCAGCAACAATCATACTGTGCAATTAATATTGGGTCCCGAAGTTAACAAATTTGGTCCCCCACTAACTGTACTAGCTGCCAAATCTGCCCCAATCATTAGCCATTTCCCCATATCTCTCCTGGCCGCATTCATAGCAGCGGATCCTCCAATCCTCTCACCTCCTTGATTGTTGCCACCGTTAACTGAAAAATCGGGATTTGCATAATCTGAATTTTCAAAATCCCTTCCTTGTTGACTTCTTCCTTCCTCCCTCAACAACATATTACCGCCCACACGCCTTGCTCCACCCGTATTTCCGCCCCCCAACCCCGAACGTCGTCGTCCTCCTCCATTTGAAGCAGTTTTTCACAGTATCTCTCAGTGTGGCCTATGATACCACACATGAAGCAAAAGACTCTTGACTTTTCATACTTGAAGTGGACAACCCTGCTTTCACTCCTGGTTTCTTCACGTTTTTCACTTTTTTAGAGGTACCTGCGTATCAATATTCACTTTGATTCTCATGTAGGCTCTCCAAATACTTGTGTTTTTGTTCTTGTCATATTCCAAGAACTCTCCAATGAAGTTTCCCAGAGCTTTGCCCACCACTGTTGTCATAAAACCCACTGGTAGGTCATGGACTTGTACCCACATGGGAATATGGAACAATGGCACTTGATCAAGAAGATCTCCAGGCTGAAACTGACCAAGGCATAACATATATATAGTTATCAAAAGACCATGGTACTCCTTCAAGCACGCTTTTCCTATTAGACACAGCTGCAAATTTGCATCCCTCCCCTGCACCCTATCAGCGTCAAAAACCATATTATCATGTTCCTCATCCACCAGTAAATCCTCCATCCTTCCCTCCATGCCTTCCAGTCACCGAGAACAAAGCCAAAGGACAACGCAAAAAAGGCCACCAGACTCTCACATAGAAGAGAGAAAAAGTTTAATCATACTCTTATCTGATTTTTTAATATAATTAATTAATTCGCATACTATCGAATCTATTCATCCCTTTTTTTTTTCTTTTATCAGATTTCATTCCATTTCTATTAAAGGTTATGTCATTTTAAAATATATATTTTTTTATTTCCTCTCACATTTTATACAATTAAACAAAAAGAGAGAAAAATTTTAGTTTTCTTTTATATCATTTTATTTCCTAACATTTAGTGGTTTTAAATTTAATTGATTGATTCCTTTAAGGACAACCTGTTTTAGAATTTATTTGATTTTGAAAATCCTTATATTGTAAAATTTCTATATATTAATAACATTGGGACTATGAAATTTTATTAATATAGAGAAATATTAATTAGTTGATAGATTAATAATTTATTATTTTAAATATGTCTCGATACAACGAACATAAATCTAATTATATTAAAAATTATTCTATAAAAAAATTATATAAAAATTTATTGTTTATATCACTGATATATACAATATATATGAATCATATTTTATAAATTTATTTAGAAATAAAATTTATTGTACATGTATATTTACGAACATAGGTAAATGGTATATTGTTTTACGTACTTAAACAATATTCATTGTATTGACTAATTAAATAAATTTTAATAGAAATCACTTGCATCTATGGTTCATTGTACTATGATTAAATACACTTTCATCATATGATGACGAAGTGGAGATGGCGCTTCTTCACGAAAATCGAATCTTGTGGTCTAGAGTGCTTAGAGTTAGGTATGGTAATCCTTCAATATGGAGGTCACCATGGAGTGCAACATCCTTGGAGGGAGGGGAAGTTCAGCTTGGTGGAGTGATCTTGGCAAGTTGTAGGGGAGTGACTCAAACAAAGATGGGTGGTTCTATAAGTATTTCAAAGAAACTTGGGAACGGAAGAGTGTGCCTTTTTGGAATGACCATTGGTTCGATTCTATCCTTATGTCTATCAAATTTAGCAGGTTATACAGTATCTCCTTGTTACAAGGGGCATCGATTGCCCAAATGGGTGAATGGCGGGAGGGCATGTGGTGCTGGAAGTTTGTTTGGCATATGGAAATGTTTGAGTGGGATCTAGAACTACTTAATACTATGTTACATCTATTGAGTCAGTGCAATATTCCAGCAAACATTGAAGATGAGTGGTGCTGGTTGGGGAATACAGGATCACCTTAGGCTGTTAGATCAGTTTATCATCATATTACTTCCTTGGGCAAGCAAGCAGACAACATCTCTTACAAGTTTTGTGGGACAAGAGTATTCCTTTGAAAATTAATAGGTGCCTGTTGTTGGAGAGCGATCTTGGATAGAATACCTAGTACCTACAGCCTCAAACCTTCAAGCTACATGAATTCAAATTGGTCATGGTCTACATCTTTGTTGTTTCTTTAAAAATGTTTTTGAAACCTCCTCCCATCTTTCTTTTTTTTTTCATGTACCTTCTCTTATTACGCGTGGATGCATATTTACAACTGGATGGGTGTGGACACGGTTTTGACAGGTAACCTACAAGAGCTTCTTTTGCAACATTCAGGTATAATCATGGGGAGGCAATCAAAAATATGTTGGAGGATGCTTTGGTTTGCTACAATGTGGTCACTTTGGCTTCACTGCAATGAGATGATCTTCAACCAATGTATTTTGGATTTTGATAAGGTCGTTGATTTGATAAAAGTAAGGGTATAGACTTGGTGCAATAGCCTAGTTAAAAGGGATGCTTTTATTTTTATGATTGATTCATAAATCCATCTTACTCTTTAGAATCATGTCCTAGAAATTAGTCTCTGCTTCGGCTTCTTCAACACACTTAGAGAAGCTTAGTTTTTCTACTTTATTTTGGATATGCATGCATCACCATATCCTATTAAAACTTTTTTCTAGGGTTGATTTGCTAAGGGCAGGTGTAGATTTAATTTCTTTGGTTGGTTGTAAGTTATTCAAGTCATGCAATTTGTATATGGGTTCTGAGTACCCCTTGTACTCGTCTCAATCTACGTTTGACTTATCAAAAAAATATTAAAAATCACACTCGAGAAGGGAACTACTTTCATCATATGATGACGAAGGGAACTACTGTATAGAAGATGTCAATGATAAAAGCATTTGAATACAATGACAAGATGAAACCCGCCTAGATTTGAATTTCATGAAAAACCAAATAGCAATAAATTCATATCTTCCTCAAAAATATTATCTTATCGATTTATCAAAATTACTAATTTTATAAACTGACCAAAGTTGGGATTGAAAAAAAAAGTTACAATTTTAGGGAGATTATTAATTTATCAAATATTACTTTATGAAGGTTAGGAGTATTTCAAATAAATTGGTTTGACTTTTTTTTTAATGTTAAAGTTCAATCCTAACCAAACTGATTAAGATTCAATGATAATTAGTTTAGTTCTTATATGAAATCAAAGCAAACCGAGCTGAACCGAATATATATATATATATATATATATATATATATATATATATATATATATATATCGGTCAGCATGTTAGAACTAGACCCAAGGATGGAGATGTATGAGTCCAGAGTCGAGTCAAAAGAGTCTTTAGAGAAGTTCCAATTGGGAGCCCAAGCTGAACAGTGCACCAAGGTCGACAGTCAGCTTGACCCCTCGCTCAAACAACATATTCAAGCGGTTTTAAAAAAAATGCCGATTTGTTTGCTTGGAAGACATCGGATATGCCTGGCATAGACCCCAATTCTATGTGAAATAAGCTATCTATATGTCCTGAAGCCAAGCCTGTAGCTCAGAGAAAAAGAAAACTTAGCGAAGAAAGGCGCCAAGCAGTAGCCGAGGAGACTGCCAAACTGGTCAAAACAAATTTCATCAGAGAGGTGAAATACATTACTTGGCTAGCCAATGTGGTGTTAGTTAGAAAGGCCAATGGTAAGTGGAGAATGTGCACCGACTACACCGATCTCAACAAAGCGTGTCCAAAGGATTCTTATCCTCTTCCCAACATTGACAGACTGGTAGACGGAGCCTTAGGGTACAAAGTTTTGTCCTTCTTGGATGCATATTCAGGTTATAACCAGATCAGGATGTTGTAAGACTAAGCCCTCATTCATGTTTAGATGTATGACAAACAAAGTGTATTTTGCATAAGATTTTTAATTTTGACTACGCACTCATTACGTGTTAAGTTGCATGCAAGATCACTCGTCCAACAAAGAAAAACTAGCGCACGTTCAACACAGGGAAAATATAAGCGCTCGTCCATTGAAGTGAACCAAGAATAAAGTACAACAAAGTAAAAAGCTGTCGTCCACTAAGAAAACAGAAGATCTCGTCTGCTGACGTGGCACAAGAAGCGTGTCCACTAAGAAAATAGAAGATCCCGTCTGCTGTAACATCCTAAAATTCTAATATAATTAATTTGAAAAAAAAAGATTAAGATATAAAAATAAAATAAAATAAATAAATAAATAAATAATAATGATATAATAAAAATAAAATATAATTAAGGGGTTTAATGAAAATGATTTGTTAGTATAAAATTTATTAGAGTTGGTTAGGAATTACAAAAGGAATAATAAATTAATATATATATATATATATATATATGTATGAATGTAAATATAAGTGCAGACTTTTCACGTAGGGGCTAAGGGGTAGCTCATAAGTCAAGTGGGCCTAGTTGTTTTATAATAAAAAAAATAAATAATGAATAAACAAAAAAAAAAGAAGAAAAAAAAGAAAAGAAAAGAAGATGGGCGTTAAGCCCAAACATTTGTCCAAAAAAAAAAAAAGAAAAGAAAAGAAGAAGGAGAAAACGTAAAACCCTGCCTGGCGCACAGTATATATATACATATATACTTTAGAAAAACGCACAGTAGATTAAGAAGGAAACGCGCCGCACAGTTAAACTAGAAAAGGTGTTTCCATTCTTTATCGGTACAATCATAACAACATAGATTCAAGAATGTCATCAAATGGGAGAAGAATTTTTGGAGAAGTATGAATTCTTATCATAAATAATTTTTGGAGCACATTGGAGGTCTTCGAGAGGTGAGTAACAGTACCTTTTAATAACCCTTTCCATGGTACATGTGTTTTGTTGTGTTGAGTGAATTACCTATGATTCTGAGAGATTTTAATTGAATGATGCATGTTGTTAATAAACGAATTTTTTTGGGGTTTTGAATTAAAATAAAAAGGATTATTAAATTGGGTATTTATTCCTGTTACTGATGGCATGAAATACATGATTGGTATTTTTATTAGTTGAATGACGTGATTATTGGTGTGTGCTATGCCATGTGAATTTATTTGACATGCATGATAAAATCATATATTTAATTTTTGGTAAATGATTTGTTACACATATGATACATGAAATTGTGCCCTATGATGAATTGTATGATGTTTGCCGCAATACCACCTATGATAGGGGTATCGAAAAGTAATACCACCGTAATGGGGTATCGAAAGTAACATCGCCATGTGAATGGGATGTCGAAAATAAGTAATACTACCTAAAAAGGAATATCGAAAGTAACACCGTCACAGGTTGGGGTGTCGAAAAATGAGAAATACCACCATGTGCACATGGGAGGTATCGAAATGGAAATGTCCCCGACAGGAGGGTGACATCGAAACACTCCTCATGAGTAGGGGTGGGCAATGGGACGCCATTGTCGTGTGATGTGTGAAATTATGGCATGCCGGCAAGAGGCCAATTTAATTAGGAGGTCTTCGGACCGCTTGGATTAAACTTGAATTTATCTGGTATATGGAATGTGGTGTATTGAGATGAGATTATTATTGATGTTAAAAGTATTTTCTTTATATATATTATTTTGAAAAATTAGCGGGTGCCATGGACAGTTTTTCCGATTACCGCACCGGCTGAGAACAATGCTATTTTCGAAAATGTTTTTATAAAACTGAATTGTTAATCACTGGGATTTTATATCTCATTATTAAGCATTGTTTTCAGAGCACGAGGAGGACGTCATTGAGGCTGAAGAGACGTGAAGACTTAGTGGACTCCATTAGATATATTTCTAGTTTGGTTAGTCTGTTCTTAAATAAGGAGCCGTATGTGGCTAGACGCAATTATTTATCGTTGGGATTGTAGTTAGACGCCCGGTTTTGAGGCTTTTGATTTTTATTTAGTTATTTATTTATATCTATATTCATTACATGGATAATTTAATACTATATTATTTAATATGAGACATTTTCGGACTTTAAAGTTTTTTTCTAATTTTTCTTTATGAGATACATATGTTTTAATTAAATGTTTTAAAGGATATTTTATTGATTTTATCTTGGGATCACTAATGTAACGAAGGGCGTTACATTTATGGTATCAGAGCAGTTCGATTCTAAATCGGACTGTGGCATCGGGGCTTTTTCTAAAATAAAACTTGGGTGCATAGGATGCTTGTTAGAGTTATAGATGCTGCATGTTATTCTTTGGGATATTGGACCTGATCAACCCAGTATTTCATTGGTAGTGAGCAGATTTATGGCGACTAATAGGCGAGGGACGAATGTTGCACTTGCAGCAGCTTGGATCGTATGGTCAGAGCTATGCAAGGGTAGACGGAGACTCTCCGTCAACTGAAAGGGAATGGAGGCCAGCCACTAATGAAGTGGTGGCAACCTAGGACCCTTAACACGTGGGGTTTTTCGAATTCGAGAAGAACAATCCGCCATCATTCTGAGGCAGCTTAGATCCGAAGGAGGTTGAATTCCTTCAACTCGGAGAGGAGAAAAATTACTCTATGGTTCGATTCGGGAGCGACACGTTCATTCATTTCATTTAAATGTGTTCAATTCTTAGAGTTACCAATTACTAAATTGTCATATGATTTGTCTGTTCTACTCCTGCTAAAGATAGATTGATTACTTCTTCTGTCTGTCGGCCATGTCCCTTATTGTTTCAAGACCTGACTTATATTGTTGATTTGATATGTTTACCTATGTGTGGTCTAGATATTATTTTGGACATGGACTGGTTGTCTCGTAACAATTCTATTAATGATTGTGCTAGTCGAACTATTTCTTTCATTCACAGTCCATGTCTGTTAACTCTCCTAGGACAGAACATCTTATCTCTGTTGTCACTTGTCATAAGTGCTCAGTTGAGGGAGCTCAAGGATAAGTACTCCTATTCTCTACTAAGATAGAGGCTGACAGTGATGTGACGGCTATACCTGTGGTGTGTGAGTTCCAGGATGTTTTCCCTAAGGATGTCCCTAGCTTGCCTCCAAATAGGGAAGTTGAGTTTAACCTAGATCTAGTGCCAGGGAGTGGACCAGTATCGGTAGCGCCTTATAGAATGACGCCTTTAGAGTTGAGCGAGCTTAAGAAACAGTTATAGGAGATGCTAAGGAAGGGGTTTATTAGGCCTAGTGTGTCACCCTGTGGAGCACCTGATCTACTGGTGAAAAAGAAGGATGGGAGCATGAGGCTATGTGTTGGCTATAGGCAGTTGAACAAAGTGACCATCAAGAATAAATACTCTTTGCCTAGGATAGATGACCCCTTAGACCAGCTGAGGGGAGCATCAGTGTTTTCCAAAATAGATCTAAGATCGGGATACCATCAAATTAGAGTTAGAAGCGAGGACATCCCTAAGACAGCCTTCGGGACAAGGTATGGGCACTATGAGTATGTAGTGATTCCCTTTGGTGTGACCAACGCCCAGCCGTTTTCATGGACTACATGAATCGGATCTTTAGAACCTTTTTGGACAGGTTTGTAGAGGTGTTCATAGATGGTATTTTAATATACTCTAGGACACCAGAAGAACATGGAGAACACTTAAGGTTGGTGTTGCATATCTTGAGGGACGAGCGTCTTTATGCCAAACCAGAGAAGTGTGAGTTTTGGCTAGACGAGGTAAAGTTTTTAGGACACACAATCTCAAAGGATGGTGTAGTGGTTGATTCCTCTAAAGTTGATGCGGTGTTGGGATGGGAACAACCTAAGACAATAACCGAAGTAAGAAGTTTATTAGGCTTAGCTGGTTACAATAGGAAGTTCATAGAGGGACTCTCTAGACTAGCCTTGCCTTTGACCCAATTGACTAGGAAAGGAAAACCTTTTGTGTGAGAACAGGACTGTGAGGACGGGTTCCAAGAGCTTAAGAGGAGATTGGTGTCATCACCAGTCTTAACTATACCGGATCCCTTAGTGAGTTCTGTGGTATACTACGACGCATCTAAGAATGGCTTGGGATGTGTCTTAAGGCAGGAGGGCAGGGTGGTAGCATATGCCTCTAGGCAGCTTAGGCCACATGAGGGGAATTACCCTACCCATGACCTAGAGCTAGTAGCTGTGGTTTCTGCCCTTAAGATTTGGAGGCATTACCTTTATGGGGCAAGGCTTGAAGTCTTCAGTGACCATAGAAGCCTTAAATACCTGTTCGACCAGAAGGAGTTGAACATGAGACAACGAAGGTGGATGGAGTTCCTTAAGGACCATGACTTCGAGTTGAAGTGCCATCCAGGAAAGGCCAATGTGGTGGCAGATGCTCTGAGTAGGAAGTCCCTACACGTGTCAAGCTTGATGGTGCAAGAGCTGAACCTCATGGAAGAGTTTAGGGACATGAATCTGGAAGTGTTGGATGTGTCCTTAAATGTCTTAAGTTTGAAGTTGAATAGGTTGGAAATTAATGGTGACCTTAGAGTTGAGGTTAGGCGGGAACAACTCTTCGACCGGGAGTTGCAGTCTCGGTTAGGACAAGGGGGTTATGAGTTGTCAGTTGATGGGCTAGTGAAGTTTAAGAATAGGATCGTTGTTCCTAAGGAGGGGAGCCTTAGAGAGAAGATATTAGAGGAAGCCCATAAGGGGAAGTTTACCATACATCCTGGAATAACTAAGATGTACCAAGACCTTAAGAGGATGTATTGGTGGCCAGGAATGAAAAAGGATGTGGCTAGCTTTGTGACTAGGTGTTTAGTGTGCCAAAAGGTTAGGATAGAACATCAGAAGCCTTCGGGGTTGTTGCAGTCCTTGGAGATTCCAGAATGGAAGTGGGAGAGAATTTCTATGGACTTTGTGATGGGGTTATCTAAGACACGTTTGGGCTTAGATGCCATTTGGGTGATGGTAGATAGGTTGACCAAGTCTGCCCACTTCTTGCCGATTAAGGCAACCTATAGCTTAGACAAGTTGGCATACCTCTTCATGGGATACCCACATCTATAGTGTCGGATAGAGACCCGAGGTTTACCTCTAGATTTTGGAGAGCTTTTCAGCAAGCCTTTGGGACTAAGTTGAAACTTAGCACGGCCTATCATCCCCAAACGGATGGTCAGTTAGAGCGGACCATTCAGACCCTTGAGGACATGCTTAGAGCGTGTGTCTTGGATGAAGGAGGGAGTTGGGATAGATTCCTACCTCTCATTGAGTTTGCGTATAACCATAGTTATCACGCTAGTATAGGTATGGCACCCTATGAGGCCCTATATGGGAGAAGGTGTAGGTCTCCTTTATGTTGGTGTGAGGTAGGTGGGAAAACCTTGATAGGACTTGAATTGGTCCAGGAAACCTCTGAGAGAATCAAAATGATTAGGGAGAGGATGTGCACGGCACAAAGTAGACAAAAGAGAGAGAATCAAAATGATTGGGTAGAGGATGCGCACGGCGCAAAGTAGACAAAAAGGTTACGCCGATAAAAGGAGATAGCCTCTGGAATTCCAGGAAAGTGAGCATGTATTTTTGAGAGTCACTCCTAAGACAGGGGTAGGGAGGTCGATGAAAGTCCACAAGCTAGATCCTCGTTTCATGGGACCCTTCCAAATCCTTGAAAGAGTCGGGCCTGTTGCTTATCAATTGGCTCTTCCGCCACAATTGGCAAACCTTCATGATGTTTTCCATGTGTCACAACTCAAAATATGTGTCTGATGAATCTCGCGTGATAGCTCCCGAGTCTGTACAATTGAAGGATGATTTTGATCTATGAGCCAAAGCCTAGTCAAATCCTGGACAAAAGCACTAAGACTCTGAGGAACAAGACAATTCCACTGGTAAAGGTGTTATGGGATGGATTGACTCCTGAGGGAGCCATTTGGGAGATGGAGGAGGACGTCGTGCGTCAATACCCAAATGTTATTATCTGAGGTACGGTAACCTTGACGTTTGAATATGTCACATGTTAAAATAAGTACGTGAGTGTGAGACGAATTTCGGGGACGAAATTCTCTAAGGAGGGGAGAAAATGTAACATCCTAAAATTCTAATATAATTAATTTGAAAAAAAAAAGATTAAGATATAAAAAAAAAATAAAAAAATAAAAAAATAATAATGATATAATAAAAATAAAATATAATTAAGGGGTTTAATGTAAATGATTTGTTAGTATAAAATTTATTAGAGTTGGTTAGGAATTACAAAAGGAATAATAAATTTATATATATATATATATATATGTGTATGTATGAATGTAAATATAAGTGCAGACTTTTCACGTAGGGGCTAAGGGGTAGCTCATAAGTCAAGTGGGCCTAGTTGTTTTATAATAAAAAAAATAAATAATGAATAAACAAAAAAAAAAAGAAGAAAAAAAAGAAAAGAAAAGAAGATGGGCGTTAAGCCCAAACATTTGTCCAAAAAAAAAAACGAAAAGAAGAAGGAGAAAACGTAAAACCCTGCCTGGCGCACAGTATATATATACATATATACTTTAGAAAAACGCACAGTAGATTAAGAAGGAAACGCGCCGCACAGTTAAACTAGAAAAGGTGTTTCCATTCTTTATCGGTACAATCATAACAACATAGATCCAAGAATGTCACCAAATGGGAGAAGAATTTTTAGGGAAGTATGAATTCTTATCATAAATAATTTTTGGAGCACATTGGAGGTCTTCGAGAGGTGAGTAATAGTACCTTTTAATAACCATTTTCATGATACATGTGTTTTGTTGTGTTGAGTGAATTACCTATGATTCTGAGAGATTTTAATTGAATGATGCATGTTGTTAATAAACGAATTTTTTTGGGGTTTTGAATTAAAATAAAAAGGATTATTAAATTGGGTATTTATTCCTGTTACTGATGGCATGAAATACATGATTGGTATTTTTATTAGTTGAATGACGTGATTATTGGTGTGTGCTATGCCATGTGAACTTATTTGACATGCATGATAAAATCATATATTTAATTTTTGGTAAATGATTTGTTACACATATGATACATGAAATTGTGCCCTATGATGAATTGTATGATGTTTGCCGCAATACCACCTATGATAGGGGTATCGAAAAGTAATACCACCGTAATGGGGTATCGAAAGTAACATCGCCATGTGAATGGGATGTCGAAAATAAGTAATACTACCTAAAAAGGAGTATCGAAAGTAACACCGCCACAGGTTGGGGTGTCGAAAAATGAGAAATACCACCATGTGCACATAGGAGGTATCGAAATGGAAATGTCCCCGACAGGAGGGTGACATCGAAACACTCCTCATGAGTAGGGGTGGGCAATGGGACGCCATTGTCGTGTGATGTGTGAAATTATGGCATGCCGGCAAGAGGCCAATTTAATTAGGAGGTCTTCGGACCGCTTGGATTAAACTTGAATTTATCTGGTATATGGAATGTGGTGTATTGAGATGAGATTATTATTGATGTTAAAAGTATTTTCTTTATATATATTATTTTGAAAAATTAGCGGGTGCCATGGACAGTTTTTCCGGTTACCGCACCGGCTGAGAACAATGCTATTTTCGAAAATGTTTTTATAAAACTGAATTGTTAATCACTGGGATTTTATATCTCATTATTAAGCATTGTTTTCAGAGCACGAGGAGGACGTCATTGAGGCTGAAGAGACGTGAAGACTTAGTGGACTCCATTAGATATATTTCTAGTTTGGTTAGTCTGTTCTTAAATAAGGAGCCGTATGTGGCTAGACGCAATTATTTATCGTTGGGATTGTAGTTAGACGCCCGGTTTTGAGGCTTTTGATTTTTATTTAGTTATTTATTTATATCTATATTCATTACATGGATAATTTAATACTATATTATTTAATATGAGACATTTTCGGACTTTAAAGTTTTTTTCTAATTTTTCTTTATGAGATACATATGTTTTAATTAAATGTTTTAAAGGATATTTTATTGATTTTATCTTGGGATCACTAATGTAACGAATGGTGTTACATCTGCTGACGTGGCACAAGAAACACGTCCACTAAGAAAACAGAAGATCTCGTCTGCTGTCGTGGCACTTGGAGCACGCGTCCATTGATGTAAAAGAAGAATGCGTCCACTGTTGGAAAAAGGAGAGCTCGTCCACTGAAAGTAACAAGAGCGCGCGTCTACTGATAGTAACACTTGGAGAGCTCGTCTACTGATGTAAAAAGGAAAGCTCGTCTACTGATAGTAAAACTTGGAGCTCGTCTACTAATGATACACGCTAAATTAGAAGCTCCGTCCACTTACATGATATATAAAGCTCGTCTACAAATTGGAGCCCGTCCAATTGCCTTGTGTTAGCACGCTCGTCTACCAGTTGGAGCCCGTCCAATAACCTTGAGCTAATACTCCCGTCTGTTGACTTGGCAAATGGACGCGGATATTTTTTCTCTTCAAATAAACACAGATTAATTACTCTTCAAAAAGACTTGGCTATCCTTTCAGATGGAAACAGTTATATCTCAAGAAGGACGCAATCTCTACAAAGATCAAACAGAATCACGTTTTGAGATCAAGAATCAAGAAAGCAGATTTTGATAAATCAGATCCAAATCTATCTTAAATGATCCCAACGGCTATAATTTGTCTTCTATATAAAGGGGGATCAAAGGAACACTTTTCAACAACACAACAACAATACATACAATAAACGCAACTCATACTGATTGTGAAACAAAGTGCTTTATCTCTGAGAAAAGTGTGATAGTTAGAACTTCAATTTATTTTATCAGGCTTTTAGAGTCTTACTTCTACTCAATTCTTTTCGTGAATTAGAGTGACTAAGAGAGGGTATCTCTTAGGGTTTAACAAGGATAGAAGGGATCCTTGGGTATATAAAAGCTAGTGTGCTTTCTGGAGATTTTTCAAGCAAGGAGGTTATCCTTGTCTTGCTGTAATTAGAATTGTGTAAATTACTGATTATAGTGAAGAAAACCACAGAGGTGTGGGACTGGATGTAGGCTTACCAAAGGAGGTAGCCAAACCAGGATAAAGCGGTTTGCGTGTTCTTCTAATCCCTAAACTCCATATACTTGTTTAACTTGAATCTTTAATCTGCAATCTGTGTTAAAATCTGTTGTTACTACTTATAATTCTTCTTGTCGTCATTACTTGTTCCATAACCTAATTCTTGGGAATTAAAATTGAGTGAAAACCAATTTTCTTTAAAGAAACACTGTTTTGCTTGAAATTGTTGAAAAAGTTTTCAATATCTTAATTCATCCCCCCCCCCCCCCCCCTCTTGAGACCGTAGCCACTACCAACAATTGGCATCGGGGCTAAAACTCTTGTTACAAAGCTTAATAGCTTCAAGAATGATATCCTGGGTGATGGGGCTTCACTCACTAGATCCCCTGCCTTTAATGGTTCCCAATACATGTATTGGAAAGAAAGAATGCTTATCTTTCTTGAGGCTGCAGGTTTAGATGTTTTAGATGCTGTTGAAAATGGTCCCTATGTTCCATTTATTCTTGATGCTAAGGGAGATAAACAATCTAAACCAAAAGATGACTGGAATGATGATGATAAAATAAGAGTTGGTTATAATGCTAAAGCAAAGAATATTGTAACAACTGCTTTGAATTATGATGAGTTTTTCAGGGTCTCCAATTGCAAAACGGCAAAGCAGATGTGGGATAATCTTCAACTCACTCATGAAGGAACCAACGATGTGAAAAGAGCAAGGATGAATGCACTAGTCCATGAATATGAACTCTTTCACATGAAGAATGGTGAGGAGATAGATGAACTGCAAAGAGGTTTACACACATTGTGAACCAGTTAGAAGGACTCTGACATACAATCACAGATGAGAAAAAGATTAACAAGATTATGAGATGTTTGAGTCGTGAATGGCAGCCAAAAATTACTGCAATTGCTGAAGCAAAGGATCTTGACACAATGCAGATTGCTACTCTATTTGGCAAGTTGAAAGAACACGAATTGGAACTAAATAGATTGAAAGATCATGAAGATAAGGAGAAAAAGAAGAAAGGACTCTCACTCAAGGCTCATATTTCCAAAGAATCAATAGAAAGTGATGAAGATGAACACCTTGATGAAAGTGAAGAATCCGAAGAAGAAGACATGGGATTGCTTGTGAGGAAATTTAAAATATTCATCAAGAAGAATAGAAACAAGAAGCAATTCAGTTTTCCTACCAAAAAGAACACGAACAAAGGTGAAAGCTCTTCCTCAACAATCAAATGCTTTGAATGTGGAAAGCTTGGACACTACAAAAATGAATGTCCAAAGCTACAAAAGAAAGAAAAATATGAGAAGAATGACAGCAAGGAAAAGAAAGGAAGAAATCCTAGAAGAGCATACATAGCTTGGGAAGAAAATGATATGGATTCCACCAGTAGTGAATCTGAAAATGAAGAAGCCAACCTATGTCTCATGGCAAATCATCAAAGTGATAGTGAAACCGAGGTGTGTTTGAAGGCCAAAACCTCAAGTAGGTTTTTGGACAGTGGCTGCTCCAAACACATGACCGGAGAGATCACAAAATTTACATCTTTTACTCCCAATGAAGGAAAGGAGAGCAACAAGGAAAAGGAAGATGAAGAAAGAAATAAGGAACCTCAGGCAGAACTTCAACAAGAAAATCTTTCTAAGGAGTGGCAAGCTTCAAAGAATCATCTCCTAGACAATATCATTGGTGAGATCACCAAAGGGGTAACCACTAGAAATTCTTTGAGGAATATTTGTAATACCATGGCGTTTATATCTCAAATAGAACCAAAATGTTTTGATGATGCTATTAATGATGAACATTGGATGATTGCAATGCAAGAGGAGTTAAATCAATTTAAAAGGAACAAAGTTTGGGATTTAGTTCCAAAACCCAAAAGTAACCAAATAATCGGAACTAAATGGGTGTTTAGAAACAAAATGGATGAGAATGGAATAATAGTAAGAAACAAAGCTAGACTATTAGCTAAGGGATATAATCAAGAAGAAGGAATTGATTATGATGAAACATATGCTCCCGTAGCTAGATTAGAAGCCATAAGAATGCTCTTAGCCTATGCTTGTATAATGAACTTTAAACTGTACCAAATGGATGTGAAAAGTGCTTTTTTAAATGGAATAATACAAGAAGAAGTATATGTAAGCCAACCCCCTGGCTTTGTTGATAGTGAGTTCCCAAATCATGTCTATAAACTGACTAAAGCCCTCTATGGACTCAAGCAAGCTCCTAGAGCTTGGTATGAGAGGTTAACCAATTTTATCCTAGAGAAAGGCTTTAAAAGAGGAAAAGTTGATACAACACTATTTACTAAAACAAAAGCACACAAAATCTTACTTGTTCAAATATATGTTGATGACATTATTTTTGGTGCTACTAATGAGTCTTTATGCAAGGAATTTGGTGAACTAATGCAAAGTGAATTTGAAATGTCCATGATGGAAGAACTTACCTTCTTTCTTAGACTTCAAATTAAATAATGCCAAGATGGAACCTTCATAAGCCAAACAAAGTATTTCAAGGAACTACTAAAGAAGTTTGTAATCGAAAGCGTAAAGGAAATGACAACACCAATGAGTCCAGCCTGCTACTTGGACAAAGATGAACATGGTAAATCTATAGATGTATCCAAGTATAGAGGTATTATCGGATCCTTACTTTATCTCACTGCTAGTAGGCCAGATATAATGTTTAGTGTGTGTATGTGTGCAAGGTATCAAGCTAATCCTAAAGAATCACATCTTACTGCCGTTAAAAGAATCATGAAGTACCTCTTAGGAACAAAACAAATGAGACTGTGGTATCCCAAGGGATCCACTTGCACAGTAATAGGATATTCCGACTCTGACTTTGTTGGATGCAAGTTAGATAGGAAGAGCACAAGTGGAACATGCCATTTATTAGGAAATTCCCTAGTGTCCTGGTTTAGTAAAAAGGAAACTAGTGTGACCTTATCCACAGCTGAAGCAGAATATGTTGCAGCTGGGAGTTGTTGTGCTCAAATCTTATGGATGAAACAACAATTAATTGACTATGGTGTTTATCTGGATCATATACCAATAAAATGTGATAACACTAGTGCAATAAATCTAACAAAGAACCCAATCATGCACTCAAGAACCAAGCATATTGAAATTAGACATCATTTTATCAGGGATCATATTCAAAGTGGTGATGTTGTGATAGAACATATAGATACAACTAAGAAATTAGCTGATATATTCACCAAACCACTAAATAAGGAGAGTTTCTTCTTTATAAGAAGGGAACTTGGCATAATTGATCCTCAAAATAATTGATAACAGATGGCACGCAAGGCAGCACAAGTTGCTGAAAATTATGAAGGACATGGGCAAGATGCTAAGCGTCCTTAAGTGTCTGTATTTTTTTTTTAATTTCAGTGTTTTGGATGTTTTGATGTATTGCATAAGTTCTGAAATGCTTTATTATCAATGAATGCAAGACTGTTTTTAAGTTTGATTTCAATATTTCCCATAATTTATTTTTGATATTGACAAAGGGGGAGAAATATGAACTATAAAAATGAACCATGCATTTTCTGATATGCAAATTTTTATTTCTCTGACAAAGGGGGAGAAATATGAACCATAAAAATGAACCATGCATTTTCTGATATGCAAATTTTTATTTCTCTAACACATAAGTATGAACTGCTTTGAAAAGACATACTAGAACTTATAATAAAAGTAAGATGTTTTTTTTTAATGATATGATAGCACTCGATCTTTTGAAACATATCAATGACACAGGGGGATGACGAAAAATAACTCAAGAACCATGCTTACTAAATAGCTGCACTCTGATTTCTTAATAACTAAGGTTAAGTATGGTAAGGTTTGTCATAATCAAAAAGGGGGAGTTTGTAAGACTAAGCCGTCATTCATGTTTTGATGTATGACAAACAAAGTGTATTTTGCATAAGATTTTTAATTTTGACTATGCACTCATTACGTGTTCAGTTGCATGCAAGATCACTCGTCCAACAAAGCAAAACTAGAGCACGTCCAACACAGGGAAAATATAAGCGCTTGTCCAATGACGTGAACCAAGAATAAAGTACAACAAAATAAAAAGCTATCTTCCACTAAGAAAATAGAAGATCTCGTCTGCTGACGTGGCACAAGAAGCGCGTCCACTAAGAAAACAGAAGATCTCGTCTGCTGACGTGGCACAAGAAGCGCGTCCACTAAGAAAACAGAAGGTCTCGTCTGCTGTCGTGGCACTTGGAGCACGCGCCCACTGATGTAAAAGAAGCACGCGTCCACTGATGTAAAAGAAGAACGCGTCCACTGATGGAAAAAGGAGAGCTCGTCCACTGAAAGTAACAAGAGCACGCGTCTACTGATAGTAACACTTGGAGAGCTCGTCTACTGATGTAAAAAGGAAAGCTCGTCTACTGATAGTAAAACTTGGAGCTCGTCTACTAATGATACACGCTAAATTAGAAGCTCCGTCTACTTACATGATATATAAAGCTCGTCTACAAATTGGAGCCCGTCCAATTGCCTTGTGTTAGCACGCTCGTCTACCAGTTGGAGCCCGTTCAATAACCTTGAGCTAATACTCCCGTCTGCTGACGTGGCAAATGGACGCGGATATTTTTTCTCTTCAAATAAACACGGATTAATTACTCTTCAAAAAGACTTGGCTATCCTTTCAGATGGAAACAGTTATATCTCAAGAAGGACACAATCTCTACAAAGATCAAACAGAATCACATTTTGAGATCAAGAATCAAGAAAGCAGATTTAGATAAATTAGATCCAAATCTGTCTTAAATGATCCCAACGGCTATAATTTGTCTTCTATATAAAGAGGGATCAAAGGAGCACTTTTCAACAACACGACAACAATACATACAATAAACACAACTCATACTTATTGTGAAACAAAGTGCTTTATCTCTGAGAAAAGTGTGATAGTTAGAACTTCAATTTATTTTATCAGGCTTTTAGAGTCTTACTTCTACTCAATTCTTTTCGTGAATTAGAGTGACTAAGAGAGGGTATCTCTTAGGGTTTAACAAGGATAGAAGGGATCCTTGGGTATAGAAAAGCTAGTGTGCTTTCTGGAGATTTTTCAAGAAAGGAGGTTATCCTTGTGTTGTTGTAATTAGAATTGTGTAAATTGCTGATTATGGTGAAGAAAACCACAGAGGTGTGGGACTGGATGTAGGCTTACCAGAGGAGGTAGCCGAACCAAGATAAATCGGTTTGCGTGTTCTTCTAATCCCTAAACTCCATATACTTGTTTAACTTGAATCTTTAATCTGCAATCTGTGTTAAAATCTGTTGTTACTACTTATAATTCTTCTTTTCATCGTTACTTGTTCCATAACCTAATTCTTGGGAATTAAAATTGAGTGAAAACCAATTTTCTTTAAAGAAATACTGTTTTGCTTGAAATTGTTGAAAAAGTTTTCAATATATCAATTCATCCCCCCCCCTCCCCCTCTTGAAACCGTAGCCACTACCAACAGATGTATCCACCTGATGAAGAAAAAACGGCATTTATGACTGATGGGGCAAACTACTGCTACCGAGTAATGCCTTTCGGTTTAAAAAATGCTGGTGCAACATATCAATGACTTATGGACCTTGTCTTTGTCAACCAGATCGGAAAGAACCTAGAAGTATATGTTGACGATATGGTGGTAAAGTCCGATGACATAAGGCAACACTCAGCCGACCTCGAAGAAATTTTCAGTCAACTTAGAAAGTACAACATTAGGTTAAATCCAGAAAAATGATCTTTTGGTGTACAAGGAGAAAAGTTCTTAGGATATATGCTAACACATAGAGGAATTGAAGCTAATCCTAATAACTGCAAAGCTGTCATGGAAATACGGAGCCCTCAGAATGTGAAAGAAATTCAGAGGTTAGCTGGCCGGTTAGCTTCTCTATCCCGCTTTCTCCCGAAGTCTGCAGAAAAAGCAAGACCCTTATTCCAGCTTTTGAAAAAACCAAGAGAGTTCACATGGACCGAGGAGTGTGATAAAGCCTTTGAAGATCTGAAACTTTTTCTAGCCTCTCCCCCGATCCTCACTCGGCCTCAGGAAGAAGAAGAACAACAGATGCCAGTGTATTACGTTAGTAGAATTCTGAAAGATGCAGAAACACGGTATCAAGTAATTTTAAAACTAGCCCTCGCCTTAATAATGGTAGCTCGGAGGTTACGATCTTACTTCCAGTCACACCAAGTTATAGTCAAAACAGATCATCCAATAAAGTAGGTGCTCAGGAAACCCGATCTGGCCCGACGAATGATAGCTTGGTCAGTATAATTGTCAGAGTTCGGTTTGCAATATGAGCCTAGGGGACCGATGAAAGCACAATGTCTCTCCGACTTCATTGCCAAGCTTTATTCTAAGCCGAGTTCAGGATCCTTCATCTGGCTTCTATATGTCGATGGTTCATCTAACTAAAAGGGAAGCGGAGCTGGAATAATTCTTGAAGGTCCTGATGATCTAATCCTCGAACAGACTTTAAAGTTTGGGTTTACTACTTCAAACAACCAAGCAGAATATGAAGCCCTTATTGCAAGACTGATGTTAGCTAAAGAGGTTGGAGTCAAAGAATAAAAATGCCGAAGTGACTCACAACTTGTAACAGGACAAGTCTCGGGTGATTATCAAACAAAGAATCCCCAACTAACCAGGTATCTCTGCAAGGTTAATAGTCTAATTTCTGAATTCGATAATTTTACTATTGAACATATACCTCGAGAGGAAAATTCCAGGGCAGATCCGTTGGCTAAGTTGGCCAGCACCAAGAAAGCTGGCCAGCTAAGAACTTTCATCCAGGAGAATCTCCTTGAACCGAGCATAAAAAGTGTCGAGGTGATAATGACCGAGCATTATGATCGTGACTGGATGACACCAATTTGGGAATATTTAGCCTCTGACAAATTGCCCAATGATCCTAAGGAGGCAAGGAGAATTCGTCTAAAATCTTGCCACTACACCATCCGAAATGGAGAGTTGTACAGAAGAGGATTCTCCACGTCGTTACTATAGTGCATAGCAAAGGAGCAGTCCGAATACATAATGGACGAGATGCACCGAGGAATCTGTGGAATGCATTCGGGTGGTCGATCTCTAGCAGCTCGGGTCCTGCGAGCGGGGTTTTATTGGCCGACCATGAGATTGGATTGTGCTACCTGGACTAATAGGTGTGAGCCTTGTCAGAAGTTCGCCAATGTAGCTCGATCTCCAGGAGAAGAGCTCCATTCCATGTTCTCGCCATGGCCCTTTACTATGTGAGGGATGGATATAGTCAGTCCTTTCCCAGTTGCTAAAGGTCAAGTCAAGTTCTTGCTGGTAGGAGTAGACTACTTCACTAAGTGGATTGAAGCAGAACCATTAGCTACCATAACAGCTAAAAAGGTTCAGAGTTTTGTATGGAAAAGCATCATATGTAGGCATAGCCTCCCTTATGAAATTGTCACAGATAATGGAAAGCAATTCACTGATAAAAAGCTTAGAGAGTTCTACTCCAACCTCGGAATCAAACATAAAGTGACCGCGGTTGAGCATCCACAAACAAACAGACAAGAAGAAGCAGCCAACAAAGTCATTTTGAACGAGCTTAAGAGAAGGTTAGGCCAATCAAAAGGGGCATGGGTTGAAGAATTACCAAGCATCCTCTGGGCTTACCATTTCTCACCGCAGTCTTCAACCGGTGAAATTCCATTTAAGCTAACCTGTGGAACCGATGCAATGATTCCAGTTGAGCTCGGCGAACTCTCTTTCCGAAGGCAGCATCATGACCAAAGTAAGAACGAAGAAGAAATCCGAGTTGAGCTTGACATGGTAGAGGAAGTTCGAGATGAGGCAAAAATCAGAGAAGAACTATGCAAGCAGAAAGCAACTCGGAAGTACAACTCGAGGTTGCGGCCAAGGGAATTTGTGCAAGGTGACTTAGTGCTGAGATTGCAAAACGATGCGAGAAAAGACTCCAAAGAGGGTAAGCTCGCAGCAAATTGGTCTGGCCCATTCAGAATAGTTGAAAATCTAGGAAATGGTGCTTATAGGCTAGATGAGTTGTCAGGAAAGGCTGATCCAAGAACTTGGAACACTTCCCACCTTAAGTTTTATTTTAGTTAAAGATATGCAAGTAGGTGATGTACTCTTTTTTTCTACCCCAGTCTTTTTACCACGAAGTTTTGGCCAGGAAGGTTTTAATGAGGCACACCCGGAAAAATAAATGAATATAATCATTTTCGGTTGCAATATTGGACAAAAATATTGTTATATGGTCAAAAATTTATTTATAAAAAACTAAAGAGCCTTAAAAAGGTTGACTGAGCTAAAATCGACCGAGTTGAGGTAGAAATGACGAGCCTAAAAAGGTAAACAACATCTAAAGGTAGTTAAAAACCTACAAAGGTTGACCGAGCTGAAATCGACCGAGTTAAGGTCGAAATGCCGAACCTAAAAAGGTAAAACTAAAGACCTAAATTGACCGAGCTAAAATCGACCAAGTTGAGGTCGAAATGCCGAACCTAAAAAGGTAAACAACATCTAAAGGTAGTTAAAAATCAAAAAAGGTTGACCGAGCTAAAATCGACCGAGTTAAGGTCGAAATACCGAACCTAAAGATGTAAAACTAAAGACCTAAAAATATTGACCGAGCTAAAATCGACCGAGTAGAGGTCGAAATGCCAAACCTAAAAAGGCAACGACTAAAGAACCTAAAAAGGTTGACCGAGCTAAAATGGACCAAGTTAAGATCGAAATGCCGAACCTAAAGAGGTAAACAATGCCTAAAGGTAATTAAAAACCTAAAGAGGTAAACAATGCTTTAAGGTAATTAACAACCTAAATAGGTAAACAATGCCTAAAGTTATTTAAAAACCAGGAGGTATCCCGAGCTCCAAAAAACTAGAATAAGCCGAGTAACACGCAAAAATATAAAATCCGAGCACTAACTTAAAAAAAAGTTACAAGCTCGAACACCAAAAACCGAAAGGAAAAAACGAGGCATGATCATAAAAAACTTAGAAAATTTTCTAAGTGAAAAGTAACTCGTAAGCAAGCATGTGATTTCATTAAATAAAAAGGGGCAAAGCCCAGAATACAAAAGAGTCCAAAATAAAAGGGCATTGCCCTCGGAACATTTTTTCTAGGTTACTCATGGGCATCCCCATGAGCAACGGTTCCAACAAGAATAGAATTGAGGTCATCCTCGGCACTCGGAGGCATAGCAGAAGATTGGTCAGGTAAGCCCATTTCACCTTCACCATCGGCCCCCTCCTCGGTCGCTTGCCCTTCAACCTCCTCTTCTTGATCTACCTCTTCCTCCTCCTCTAGCTCGGACAACGGAACTAGAATCCCATCTCTGTTAAAATCATTGTCCACGTCAGCAAGGGAGAAGTCAGCATTTGGGTTGAAGCGCTGAAGCTGCTTCACTGCCCGGGAGAAGCCATTGACGTGCTCCTTCATAATGGAAGCCTCAGCTTCAGCCAGATCAGATCGGAGTTTGAGATTGGCCTCCTTCTCAGCCTCTAGCGACTTCCACATCTCGAGATTGGCCTCCTTCTCGGCTTGAAGTTCCTCGGCGACCTTCTGAAGATTGAGCCGCTCGGCTTTTTCTAGGTCCAGCTCGGCTTGAAGAACAGCCTTACCTTTTTCGAGCTCCACCTTTTGGGTAGGGGTGTTCGTGGATTGGATCGATTTGATTCCTTGAAAAAATCCGATCTGATCCAATCCAATCAAATGCGTTTTGGATTGGATTGAATAATTCGGTTTTTGTCATGTTTTTTTTATGTCAAGTGTCCTTTCTACTATTTAATAGTGAACAAAAGGTAATCTTCATTTAAGGGAGCTAGTTTATGGTGTCAATACTTATTTTAATCTCTCTATATGTTAGAACAGTATAACCTTTATGAAAGGCATCACCCATTTATTCATTATTGACCATTATTTGATTTCACGACGAGTGAGGAAAATTCTAGAGAATTCTTGACAAATTTTAATTTGGGAGTTTCAGAAAAAAAAATTTATTGATATTTTTAACACGTTCTTTTAAGTTAAATATTATTTTATGTTAATATCTATATCTACTCTTACTTGTCCTATTTTTTCCTTGAATCGGATACAAAAAATGTAGCTAAGTATTTTTCAAATTTACTTAATTGGTTTCCTATTTTTCATGTTTACTTAATCAAGTATATATATGTTATGCGTCAAAACTTTTAGCAAAATATAACTTCAAGACATTAATATTTATTCGAAATAGTCTCATATATTTCATTCCAACAAAAATATTAAAGAGAATAAGGGACATAAAAGTATGAAAATGGTGATTAAGTATGAGTAATACTATCTTGTCAAAAAAAAAGTATGACTAATACTATAATTTCAAATAATAGTATATGTATATAGCAGTTCGGTTTGGATTGTATTGGATTGGATTTCACTTGGGGATCCAAAATCCGATCCAATCCAGTGAAAAAAAGCGATTTTTTCGGTTTTCGATTTTTTCGGTTTACGATTTTTTCGATTTTCGGTTTTTCTGTTCGGTTTTGGCGGTCTGAATCGATTTGGATCGGTTGATGAACACCCCTAATTTTGGGCCTTCAGCTAGCCAACAGCCCAAGCTTGCTCCTCACACTTGGCCACGGCCTGAGCCAGCTTGTCCCTCACCCTCAAGGCACAAGCCGCATCGGCTCTCATCACCTTCATTTTCTTGACATTATCAGCAATCTGGTGACTCCAGAAGTGAGTAATTGAGGCGATCCGGAGAGCATAGGCAGCAGCCGCCTCCATACTCTCATCAGGTCCGTGCTCCAGCAAGAGCCGAGCATCATAAGGTTTCAGCACTTGGCCGTCGATGAGGGTAGCAGGGTCGAATTCATTCCCCCAGAGCGAGCTGATGCCCGGGTTGCAGTTTCCATTGTACCATTTGGTGTCCGAAGTAAGATTGGTCACCATGAGAGCATTGCCCAACCTCTTATCGGTAGCAGGAGTTTCTTCAACCATCAGCAGGGGAGAAGAACTTCTTATCGGGACCTCGGACTGAATGTCTTCCTAAGTCCTTTTGGTAAGTTGAGTGTTCAGCAACCTTCTTTTTCTTCCCCTTGACATTTGAAGTTGGATCTGATCCACCAGCAGCTTGATTAGCCGACTTCTTCATCAGGGCCTTGTAGTTAAACTTCCCCATTATCACTGCAAGAAGGAAATCGATCAGATACAATAAGCATGCTACAGGATAAATTAACACTTGTCAATAAAAAGCTACTTACATTCAAACTCGGCTTGCCAAGTAGAAGAGGTAGGAAGCTTTAAAACCCTTCCACAAGGCAGTGGCTGAGGATAATGTTTCAGGGCCCCAACATCGGCTCGCTCTTGAGCGGTCATAGAGCCGAGGTCATAGCTAGAAAATTTGGAAGGGTGTGGTTGCCAGTAGAAGGGAAGTTTAGGGTTTCCATCCGAGTCAAAAAAGAAAGACTCGTTACCCTCAGTAGGTCAGACTTTGAAGAAATCCGACTTGAAAAACTTATACGAGCTCTTATAGAGCTCGATGATCCTCATCTGCTCAACCCCACTCAGGGAGATCCAGCCAACTCGGTCCCCGAACCAAACTCGATAAAAGTAAAGAAACTCAGGAGCAATAGCCTCTATCCCTATCTGACCACATAGAATTTGGAAGGCTTTCAAGAAGTCCCAACTATTCGGGTGCAGCTGGGTAGGAGCAACGTTCATGGCTCTTAAGACTTCACACTCGAATAGGGTGAAGGGAATGGAAACACCAATTTGTTCAAAAAAAGGTCTTGTATACACATGTAAAGTGTGGCTCATCTGAAAGGGGGCAAAGAAAAACATGATCACCTTCTGCACAAGGAAGGCACTCTACAATGCCTCGTTTGGCAGCAACCTTATTTTTTATGGCTTCGAGGGATTCAAAGTCCCTGAAATTAGAATAAAATGCCCCAACATCGGGTTTTACCCAGAAATACCCAGGAATGGTAATATCCGGGTAGGGAACCCTATGCATCCTAGAAGCACACTTGCGGCGCTTAAGGGCAACGATAGCGTCAGGAGTAGCAGAGCTACTCCCGTCAGAAGAAGAAGAAGAACCCTTGGCACCTCCATCACCATGAGAGGGAGAGGGGGAGTGATGAGGAGAGCCCCCAATCTGATTGATTTCGGGCTCTATGATCTGAACCCCAGAAGAGGCATTCTGGGATACCTCGAATGAAGTTTCTATGGAAGAAATCAATAATGGAGGAGAAGGACGATGACGTACCTGGAACATAAAAGGAAATTCAGAAGCTTGGAGGAGAAGAGCTTGAAGAGAGGTTTGAGCAAGGAAGAGGCAAAATGAGCTCCTCAGCAAACTTCTCCCCAACTTATAGAGACCTCGACGCTTCGAAAGAAAACAAATCTTAACGTTACTTTTGAAAGCAATAATGACGGACGCCGTGTGAAGAAAGGAAACGTCTCTTCAAGTCTGTGCAAATTCGACTCACTAATGAAGGAGTCACACGTGGCTAAGATATCGGAATAAACGATGCGACAAGCTAACGGCTTCAATCACGCAACCAAAGAGCAGGCCTAAGAAGGCCACGCGTCACAAACTTGCCTTATCTTAATAACGAAGGCAACGTCTCTTTTCATCTCGGGAGCTACGAAACTTGGTAACAGCGCAGATCTAAAACGACTGCCCATGTCTTGGCTCGGCTCCTTCGAAGAAGCTTCCACGCTTTTTGAAAGCTCAAAGCTTGGGGGGCTTGTATATGGACCGAGGTGTAAAGCTCGCCAACTCACAGTGTGCAACTCGGTCGCCCGAGGTGTTCACCAAAGTAAAAGATATACATATAGACCGAAGTGTGAAGCTCGACCACTTACCTCGCCAACTTGAAAGGATAAAGAGACCAAGTTTCTAAGCTCGGTCACCGAGGTTGAATGATTGGCCGAGGTAGAAGATCGGTCACTAAGACTATGGTAAAAAGGGGAAGAGAACCTACACGATAAACCTTAGATTCCCCAAATAAGGTTTTCAAAGGGTAAGCTTGGCTACTGTCATGAAAACTTTTACGCTTCTACTAGCTCAAAGCTTGGGGGGACTTGTGTACTGGCCGAGGAGTAAAACCCGACCACCGAGCTTGGATACCCGATCCAATAAAGGTGGGAAGGATAAGATATCAATATTATCTTTAATAAACCTGATATTATCTCAAATAACCTTATCCGGTTAGAAGAGATAAATCCCCCAAATTAAGAAAATCATATCTCAAAGAAGATTTAAGAGATAAAAGGAGATAAATCCATATCTCTTAAAGATATGGGGATCCTATTATAAAAAGAGGAGAACCCTCACTTTTGACTAACCTAGGTGAACCTCCCTTAAGCGTATTAGAGGAACCAGCTTGACCAAGAGACTATTAAAGAGTCCTTGCTCGCTGGTATTCGTCAGATACAAGATTAAGGGATTGAGATCACCGTATGGCATGGGGTTGAACCTAGAACTACGTCTGGCTTTGATTTCCATTAGGATACGTAGGATCAGAATATAATATTCTGTCAAGACATAATCTAAAACAACCCCATTGTTCACTCTTGGTTTGATGTTCTACGGTGAGATACCGGCAAGTCGGATCTCGACAAGAACAACCCCTCTTTGATCACTTTTTTTTGGATAACTTTATGCATTTTTTCCGTATTTTTTGAATTATTATTTTTAATGAATTAAACTGAACCAAATCAACTAATTATTAACCAATCCAATATTGACCGAAGTTGGTTTGTTTGGATTTTTTGAAGGAAATAATAATAATAAATGTTAACCAAACCTAGAATAGATTCAGATTTTTTTTTTTTGAAATCAAATCAAACCGACACATGAATACTCCAATAGAGGTTTAACTATACAAAGTTTTAAAAATCAAATATTTGTAAAATCTATTTACAATTTTCCATGAACTGTCTGTGTAAGACTGTCAATACGGGGGGTATATATTGTGATTTTTCATCACCATTCACATATTACTTTATAACTATTATTTATCTACTCATTGTTATTATTATTTTTTTATAACAAAAAAGTTTAGATGAGTTGGATCCCGAGAGCTCACCAGGATCAAGACAGGCCTTGTACTGGCCGAAGAGTGAAACCCGACCACCGAGCTCGAATACCCGGCCCAGTCCGGAAGTTAAAGATAATAAGTTAAAGATCACTTAATTAAGGGATAAGATATTCATATTAAATCCTGATATTATCTGAAATAACCTTATCTGGTTAAAAGAGATAATATCCCTTAAATTAAGGAATCACATCTCAAAAGAGATTTAAGAGATAAATCAGATCTCTAAAAGATATTTAAGAGATAAATCAGATCTCTAAAGGATATTTAAGAGATAAATCAGGTCTCTAAGAGATATGAGAATCCTATTATAAAAGGAGGAGTACCCATGATAGAAACTCACTTTTCACTGAATCCCGGTAACTCTCCCTTAAGCGTATTACAGGAACTAGCTCGACCAAGAGACTATCAGACAGTCTTTGCTCGCTGGTATCCATCGGATACAAGATTAGGGGATCGAGATCACCGTACCACCAAGGGTTGAACTTAGAACTACGTCTGACTTTGATTCCCACTGGGATACGTAGGACCGGAATATCACATTCTGTCAAGCCAAAGTCTAAAACAACCCCCATTGTTCACTCTTGGTTTAACGTTCTACGACGAGATTCAGGCAAATCGGATCTCGGCAGGAACATTTGGCGCCCACAGTGGGGCAAGGTAAAACTTTGCCCCGACCACTCAATCAAAGACCATCAGCCACCGTGCTACCATGGACACCGTCCAAGCCCCCCAGTCTTCTCCTTGTCTGCACTTCCACCACCTCATCTTCAATAGAAAAACCACCCTCCCATCCATGGAGGACAAACTCCATCTTCTACTACGACGAACCCGCTCAGAACGAGTTCCAGTGCGAGAAGCCCTGGGTTAACGACCCTCACTACTTCAAGTGCGTCAAGATCTCCGTACTCGCCCTCCTCAAGATGGTTGTTCACGCGCACTCCAACGGCACCATCGAGGTCATGGGCCTCATGCAAGGTAAGACCGACAAAGACACCATCATTGTAATGGACGCCTTTGCCCTTCCCGTCGAAGGTACCGAAACCCGCGTCAATGCCCAAGCGGATGCCTATGAATACATGGTTGATTATTCACAAACCAATAAACAGATAGGAAGGTTGGAAAATGTTGTGGGATGGTATCATTCTCATCCTGGTTACGGATGCTGGCTTTCTGGTATAGATGTGTCTACTCAAATGCTGAACCAGCAGTTTGAGGAGCCCTTTTTGGCTGTTGTGATTGACCCAACCAGGACTGTTTCTGCTGGAAAAATTGAGATTGGGGCATTTAGGACCTACCCTGACGGTTATAAGCCTCCGGATGAGCCTATTTCTGAGTACCAAACCATACCTCTCAATAAGATCGAAGACTTCGGTGTCCACTGTAAACAGTATTATGCCTTGGGTATCACTTACTTTAAGTCTTCCCTTGACTCACCCCTCCTGGATTTGCTTTGGAACAAATATTGGGTGAATACACTATCGTCTTCTCCTCTGTTGGGTAATGGAGACTACGTTGCAGGTCAAATCTCAGATTTAGCCGAAAAGCTAGAACAAGCAGAGAATCAGTTGGCGCACTCACGCTTTGGGCCATTAATAGCACCTGCTCCTAGGAAGAAAGAAGAAGAATCTCCACTTGCTAAGATTACTCGAGATAGTGCAAAAATAACTGGGGAGTAAGTGCATGGTCTGATGTCACATAAGTTTTTGTGATAGAGAGCTCGGCCAGCATAGCCCGACCTCGAAGAGCTGAAGAAGATGTCTTAGAGAGCTCGGCAAGCCCGGCTCGGTCTAGGAGAGCTCGACCATATGGGCTTGAGGGAATGCCTAAATCAGAGGCCGCGAAATGCTCAGGTGATATTGCTCTTTAAATCTAGCTTAAACCTAATATGATTTGATATGTTTTGCTCCACGCCTTTAATGTTGTGTTATGTAGCATCATATCATTTTTATATATTTGAGCAAACTGATGCTCGACAGATACCACTCCCAGAGTCACAAAATTTGCGACTACAAAGTGGTTGAGCTCTGGCTCCCTTGAAAACTCACATTCAGCCCCGGCTCCCGAAAGGTCGAGCCAAAACTCCCTCTCAAAATTCCACCAAAGAGGAAGACGAGTCAAAGCTCCTCAAATTAAAACTATGGAGGCCGAGTTAGACTCCCTCTATAAAAATCATAGAGATCGAGCTCTCCCTTGGAAAAATAAAATTCCATCAGCTCTAGCACTCAAAACACCATACTAACTCACCTAAAGAGGCTGACCGAGCTACTACCAATCAGGGTCGGAGTGCCGAGCCTATAAAGGTGCATAAATCCTAAAGAGGCTGACCGAGCTACTACCAATCAGGGTCGGAGTGCCGAGCCTATAAAGGTGCATAAATCCTAAAGAGGCTGACTGAGCTACGACCAATCAGGGTCGAAGTGCCGAGCCTATAAAGGTGCATAAATCCTAAAGAGGCTGACCGAGCTACAACCAATCAGGGTCGGAGTGCCGAGCCTATAAAGGTGCATAAATCCTAAAGAGGCTGACCGAGCTACGACCAATCAGGGTCGGAGTGTCGAGCCTATAAAGGTGCATAAATCCTAAAGAGGCTGACCAAGCTACGACCAATCAGGGTCAAAGTGCCGAGCCTATAAAGGTATATAGTGCCTAAAAAGGTGACCGAGCTAAAATCGACCGAGCTGCCGTCGAGACGCCGGACCTAAAGAGGCAACTACCTAAAGAGACTGGCCAAGTTGAAGTCGACCGAGTTGAGGTCGAAATGCCAAGCCTACAACGGTAATAACACCTTAACGCCTGAAAAGGTATTTCAAGGCCTAAGAAGGTAGGTAAGAACCTACAGGTATTTCAAATTCTGACTATTTCGACTAAATCGCGTAACACGCTGAAACTAAACAAATACTAACTTAGAAAAATAGTTGCAAAAAGTAAGGTGCATGTCGGTCCATCAATAACCATGGGCCAAGCCCGGAATAAATAAGATTTCAAAATCAAAAGGGCATCGCCCAAAAACAACGTGTTTCCTAACCTACTAACACAAATTCATGAGTCAAGGTCATCTTCGGCATTTGGAGGGTAGGTAGCAGACTGGCAAAGTAGGCCCACTTCACCATCACCTTCGGGTCCCTCCTCGGCCGTTTTCCCCTCGCCCTCTGCCCCCTGAGATACGGTCTCCTCATCAGCTCGGACAATGGAACTAGGATTCCATCTCGGTTAAAATCCTTGTCCACGTCAGCACACGAGAAGTCAGCGTTCGGATTGAAATGCTGAAACTGCTTCACGGCTCGGGAAAAGCCATTAACATGCTCCCTCATGATAGAAGCCTCGGCTTCAGCCAGATCAGAACAGAGCCTCAGATTCTCCTCCTACTCGGATTCGAACAACTTCCGCAACTCAAGACTGGCTTCCTTCTAGGCTTGAAGCCCTTCCACGACCTTCGAAAGGTTGAGTCGATCGGTTCTTTCCATTTCCAGCTCGACCATAAGGGTGGTGTTGCCTTTTTTCAGCTCTACCTTTCGGGCTTTCAAATGCCCAATTAGCCGAGCTTGCTCTTCACACTTTGCCATGGCTTTTTCAAGCTCATCCCCAGTGCGCAAAGTTCGGGCAGCTTCCGCCTTCATACTTTTCAAATCTCATGAATCGAAAACAGGTAATGGAGGAGACTTAAAAGAGCATAAGCGACCGCAGCTTTCCTGCTCGCATCATGGCCCAATTTGAGTAAAAGCCGAGCATATGCTGGCTTAATAACTTGGGAACCCACTAAAGGGCCAGAGTTAAAATTGTCTAGCTAAGAACAAAGGGCATAAGCCCAGAAAGCCGAGGTCGAGCATGGCTCCCTCGCACCAAAAAGACGAGGTCGAGCTATGCTCCCTCGCACTACGCACCGAAAAAAGTCGAGGTCGAGAAATGTTTCCTTCCTCGCAATAAAAATCCTAGGCCAAGCACAACATCTTCGCACCAAGATAAAGTCCACAGCAGATCATGCATGTTAGAGACCCGGGATTCGAAGGAAATCCTGGTAGTGTTCAACCAAATAAGCCGGAATCCCAAGTACGACTGGGCTCCGCACAAAAATCCGAGCAGTGCTCGGCCAAGCAAGACGATAACCCAAGAAAGGCTTGGTTCTACAAAAAACAGATTTCCGAGCAAAGCTCCCGCGAATCATAGTCCAAAGTCCTCGGCACCAAAAAGCGTGTTAAGACATGCAGGTTGACATTTAAGCTCTTTCGCTTATTTCAAGCTCGGAGCTTGGGGGGCTAGTAGGGATAAAGGAAGGATATTCTCGAAAATTACAGAGAAAGGATATCCCTTAGCCTACAGCTCGAAGAACTTGTATGAAAACTATTTTCTCATACAAATTGGAGAAGATATTAGGAAATTTTATTCTGAGACACACCTTCAAGATTGGGAAAAATAATGACATTCGAGGTCAAGTTTCAAAGTTAGTGGGTATTTCAAAATCCACCAAATGAAAGGATTATGAGCTACTCGAAGAAAATGTTAAGAGCTCTCAAGAACTTCAAAGACCGAGCTACATTCGGGAAAAGGTGAGTCAAGTTCAAACTCTCAAGATAAGCATCTTGAAAGCATCAAAAATTAAAGGATGAAATACAAGCACTGAGGTAAATTCCTAATGACCGAGTTTGAACTTGACTCTTCAAAAGATTGGTTCGAGCCTGAATCACTGATAAGTCAAATCTCAGCTACCAGCTTCTAAACTTGTCTTAACAAAGGTAAGATTGAAGTATCTTCAGTTCAGAACATGTTACTGCCCAAGAGGTATCAGCCGAAGTAAGAAGATCTATGCAAACCCAGTACTTTATCAACACTAAGGACAAGCTCAGCTTCTTTCATAAATCTATTTCGCTTATTATGAGCTCAAAGCTCAGGGAGCTTATATACTGATCGAGATGTTAAACTCGGCTACCGAGCCTACCAAACTAAAATATTGAACGAGAAGTAAAGCTAGATCACCAAACCCAAACAATCAAAGGGAAATGATTGCTAGACTCGCCCACCGAGCCCGCTGAACTTAAGAATTGGCCGAAATGTGAAGCTCGGCAACTTGAAACTAGAAGCTCGAGCTCCCTGCTCGGTTGAGCTCCGGCTCCCGACCACTCGGTTGAGCCCCGGCTCCCGGCCACTCGATTAAGCTCCGGCTCTCGACTTATTGTTTGAGCATGCAACTACAGCGCAAGCCTCGGAAATGAGGCCGTAAAGGCCACGCGCCGCACACGGTAACGTTTCCTTTCCATCTCGGGAACCGAGAAAGTATGGCCTTAACAGAAAATGAGTAATCATCCCCACCTCGGCTAACCTCGGCTCCTTCGAGAAAAAGCTTTTACACTTTATTAGCTCAAAGCTTGGGGGGCTTGTGTATGAGCCGAGATACAGAGTCCGGCACCCAGAAAGCATCAAGCTCGGTCACCCGAGCTGCTCACCGAGTTGGAGGATGTATATATATGCATAGAGTATGAAGCTCGGCCAATCACCTCACCTGGCCTAAAGACAAAGATGAAACCGAGTTCCTGAGCTCGGCTAACATCATGAAAGCTTTTACGCCTAATCAGCTCAAAGCTTGGGGGGATTGTGCACTGGCCGAAGAGTGAAACCCGGCCACCGAGCTCGAATACCCGGCCCAGCCCGGAAGTTAAAGATAATATCTTAAAGATCACTTAATTAAGGGATAGGATATTGTATTAAATCATGATATTATCTGAAATAACCTTATCTGGTTAAAAGAGATAATATCCCTTAAATTAAGGAATCACATCTCAAAAGAGATTTAAGAGATAAATCAGATCTCTAAAGGATATTTAAGAGATAAATCAGGTCTCTAAGAGATATGGGAATCCTATTATAAAAGGAGGAGTACCCATGATAGAAACTCACTTTTCACTGAATCCCGGTAACTCTCCCTTAAGCGTATTAGAGGAACTAGCTCGACCAAGAGACTATCAGACAGTCCTTACTCGCTGGTATCCATCGGATACAAGATTAGGGGATTGAGATCACCGTACCACCAAGGGTTGAACTTAGAACTACGTCTGGCTTTGATTCCCACTGGGATACGTAGGACCGGAATATCACATTCTGTCAAACCAAAGTCTAAAACAACCCCCATTGTTCACTCTTGGTTTAACGTTCTACGGCGAGATTCTGGCAAATCGGATCTCGGCGGGAACAAGCCTCACGGTTCAAAGAGTGCTTATAGAAGTACTCATTTTTATTTTTAAAGCAAATGTCAACAATTATAAATTATAAAAACAGGTATAAAAGGAGTGTCAAAAAAAAATTATAAGAATATCATTATTCTGTTACATAAGTTCTTGATGCTAAAAAAAATTATTGCTGCTAAACTAACGGGAATTTCGCGCCTGGTATCACATAAGAAAAAAAATGAAAAGATCCCGATCAAATAATAAGAGAAAAAAAATTATATATTAGGTGAAAAATGAACGTCTCAGTAAATAGTAGAAAAAATGTACACCCATACCAGATTTTTTATTTTGAAGCAAATTAGGATAATGGTTTTATTGTGTTTGATGAACCAAGTTAAATACAGATTTCCAATTAATATATGGTGACGAAAAAGAAGACCGCTAGGTGTTGAAAATATGTGAGTCAAAACTCAAATGTGAATCTTGGAACGATATAATCAGTTCCCCAGAGACAAATAAAGATAGTTACATTTCTTTTAACAGCCAAGTAGATAATGGTAATAGAAAAAGAGTTTGATTTTAATAATATTAGTGTAAGTTTTTTGTGTTATCAATCATCCTTGTCAAAAAAAAAATTAATTACACATCAACAACAACAACAACAACCAAGCCTTATCCCACTAGGTGAGGTCGGTCACATGAATCATACGATGTCATATGTTCTATCATGAATCATGTTAATTACACATCATTTGTCAAAAAAAAAAAAATTTAATTACACATCACTTCATAGTTCATATGTAACCTTTAAGATAATTACTATAAAAAAATCAATCATATTTAATGATACAACAATATATAATTGGCAGACAATATAATTTTTTTTATATCAACCATAAATAATTAAATTCATAGAAAAATGCAGTCTGCTATCACCCTTTTCATTTTCACCAGAAAGGAGAATCTGCCCAGTAAATTGATTGGTTTACAGGTTTGGGTTAGGCACACTGATTAGCATGCTATTTATATAATTAGTTTCACACTTCTCTACTTTTTTACATGCACTAAAGTAAAATGCACCCAGAAGATGATGGAACTTCTGTTAAGTGTTCGTCATCCATTTAAATTAAACAATTATCTTATTTGTCTATTTACTGGAATTGTTGAATGGTTCATGTCACCTAGGGATTAAAATAAGCCAAAATTATTTTTTTAATAATTTTTATCTAAATTTGTATTAGCTTTTTGAGCTCCTAGTTTGTGTTAGATAACCATTCGAATAACGGTAACAATATTCCCTGATAATTGGTAAGGGTAGGGTATATGTGCGACTTGCATACATGAAAAGGGACAAGGACGTAAAGGAATGATATAAAACCAATCATATTTGGATTTTGAGAACGAAACCATCTCGTATATGTTTGTTTTATTATTATTATTATTATTATTATTATTATTATTATTATCTAGTATATGTTTTCTTATTATGTAATTTGTAATTATATGGAAGAAAGATAAATATAAAGAGACTTTATTAGTAGTCTAGTTCGAATTTGTGAATTTTTTTTAATAACATTTATATTTATCTCTTCCCTTTATACAATCACATGACAAAAAAAAATGTGAATATGTGATAGAATCTATTCCACTTGATTGTAATATGGAAGAAAACTTAAATATAAAGAGACTTTTCGAGTGGAAAAATATAAAGAGACTTTAGTGGTAGTCTAGTTAAAATATGTGAAATTTTTTATAACATTTATATTCATCTCTTCCCTTTATATAACCACATAACAAAAAGAATAAAAGTAGTATAGTATAATTTACACTATCATTTATTAATATTTAGATATGTATGCTTTTATTTTAATAAATAAGATAGACAAATATCAATAATACTGATTTTTTAAAATATTGTTGGAATTCAGTATAAAAGTTTTTTATAGTGATAGTTCAAAGAAATTAAACTTAAAAACAAAAAATACATGTGAGAGAATCTATTCCACTTGATTATACAGCTAAAAAGTTGGAGGTAATTCGTTGGTCAGCTGAACTGTCTCCACTTTCCAGTCCAACAGCAATTGATGATTGACCTTAATATATTCTTCACTAATAACATATGAAGAGTTTGTCAAAAAAAAAAACATATGAAGAGAGTAGTCCAATCCTAATATAGGGGACATAATATGAGGGAGGGCCAACAAAACTAGCCCAAGGTAGCCCAAATGGTCGACCGCTCGAACTAAGCCTATGCCGAAGGTGACCCAATTTCGTTTGGGCCTTTTAAATTCATTCGATGCTGCATGCAAGGGCAGAGAGTGGGAGAGAGATTCTCTCATGGAGTTGTGTGGAATCCCACTCCAATTTCCAAGTTTCAATCAATGAAGATATAAATCCAAACCAGTAATTCATCACTAAAGTTCAATCTTGAGAGAATCTAGCACCCTATTCTATCAATTCATCAAGAGGAGAACGCGTGAGCTTTGGTCTATGATTTGCCTCATCACATTTGTTAACCCACAATGAACCATGGCGTGATGGAGCTTCCACCGACCTCTATAATTTATAACTTTCACATATATGCAGTCTGATTAATCTCCTAGCATGGTAGTAGTGTATAACACATCAATAATTTCTTCTTATAGTACATACTCGACCTGAACCAAATGACCTTTATAATAATGAAGCCAATTTAACAATAAAAAGCTATTTTTTGCTGAGATTTTAAAATAAATTCTATAAAATTATTGTTAAAATAGCATACCCAAAAGTAACTAATCCTTGAAACAAATGGTTGTTTCTATCCTTTTTATGTTTCCTAACATTATTATAAGAATGATTATCTAAACCACTCGATCGAGTCAAAAAAAAAAAAGATATGACAAATCAAAGCTTGCTTGATTCAAGACATCCTTTTCATTACGATTTATTAAAAGTTGTCTAAGTTATAATATTTAGCTTCTCTAGTCTTGGTTCACTAGTCCTATTGTTTAGGATTGGTGTGTACACACCATTTTTATGATGGTCATTGATCTTATGTATATAGAATTTATAGTTGACTTGTCAGTTATGACATGCCATGAGTAAGTAGACCTGTGTTATATACGGGCTGCAAAGCCCCAAACTGATAAAACTGTACACATTTGGGTACACTTGTACTACTTTATATAAATATATATACTTTGTTAAAAGAAAATTACACCTGAAATTTAAGGCCTTTTCTGCTATTACCTTTCCTAAAGCACAGCCTTCTACTTGAAAAATAGATGACTGATCAAGAACTTGAAAAAGTCAATAATAATATATTGAGTCCACCTTGTTTCAGTTGTTTAAGATACCATTGCAAATGATTGTGGGAAACAATCAAACAAAGAAATGAGCCAATTAGAAAAACTTGACAGGGACAGCACAGCTGGTTCAACGTGCAAGTTTCTAACCGGATACGCTAGCAGCAAATAAAACCTGAAGGACTGCTGTTTCAAAACGATGTTCTGGCCCATGCAGATCTCGAACCTGCGACCTTCGCGTTATTAGCACGACGCTCTAACCAACTGAGCTAATAGGCCATTTAATAATGGTATCGCAATTATTTTAATTCTAGTAATCTATTTCGCATAATGTAATGAAGAATGTTCCTAATCGCAGATATGGTCACGTTTGATGGATTCAATATTCTCGTTTCTCATTGCCCGTTCATCATACGATGGTAAATTGATATTTATTTATGCTCAAAAGTCAAAAGCCTGTGTCTTCAATGAGTATAGCAGACTAGACATTGTCACGACAGAGTTTTGTGAGAAGGAAATTTTAAGCCGTGACTGGTCCTTGATAAAAAAAATAATCTCCAAGGTAGGGCTGTTGCCCCTTCTTTGTTACCGAAATTTTTTTATAACAACAGGACTTAATTGTATTTTTGGCCCCTCGATATTTTCAATTGAACAATTTTGATCCCGTAAAAATTTTAATTATACTTTTGGTCCTTTAATTTTTTCAATTGTACAATTTTGGTCCCTAAAAAATTTTAATTACATATTTCATCCCTCAACTTTCAAATTTATAATACTTCATATTTTTTGGTTTTTGACCGTTTATTCCCACAAGCAAAATTGTGGGACTTAATGTCCTTCCCAAAATGATGACTATACGATTCGAACCTTTCAAATGGATTGAACCATCCAAAATTCGATTGAACAGGGACTCAATCATTTTGAACTGTCAATTAGACCAAGTTGAACGGATCCAAATGGATTTATATTTTTTTTTTACTTTTCCCCTAATTTAGTTTTTTTTATTTTTTGAACATTGACAATTTTCCGTTGGTCCGGTTGCTCTAAAAGTCTAAAACCCAGTGCACATTTTAAAAATTAAAATGCAAGGCGGTCGCCAATAAAATTCATTAAAATCAAATTTATTAATTAAAGAGCTGTATTTGATAATTTTTTAAATGTTAAACTTTTTTTATAAATGGTTATTCACTTCACATTTTCTCTTTCAAAATATGATGTTTCTTAATGCCATGCTCATCATATACAATGGACAAGTCTGCATGCCTACGTACTCCTTGCTTATCCATTTCATTTGTTATGAAAAACAGGATTTTTCCATCTGGGGCTAAGCAAATTTGTTGAAGCTCTGCTTCTGCAGTATACATCCCTGATCAGCAGGGCTTCACAGGTCAACCCGATCCACATCCAGGCTTAGTTTTAGCCAAAAAAACCTTTTCCCCAATTCATTAACCGAATGGGATTTTGATTGTTCTTCAATAACCTAGTTTTTTTCCTTCAAATAAACCCTTTTTCACTTTATATTTTTTGAATTGAGTTTTCAAATTCATTGACACGACCCAAATAAATATGCAACTGGCCGTGTCTTTGCATTGCTTAGACACATATAGGCAACCGATTTCGTCTTTTATTAAATTTTTTTTTATCTTATTTTATAAAAATCGATTGAAACGGATTTTATATTCTTTTTCTTAAACCGAATCAATCCAAAACAAATCATATATATAAAATCTAACAAATCATATATATAAAATCTAATATATAGTTAATTTAATTTTGTATTATTAATTTTTGTATTTGATATTTTTTATCTAATAATACCTACTAGTATGATTTGATATAATTTTTTTTATCATTTCTAAATTCCAAACATAAAAAAAATATTATGAAACTAGATGATGATGAATATTTATTTATTGTAGATATTTTATAAAAATATTACAAGAATATATAAACTATATAAAGTTTAAGATTTTATTCCATTTAACTTGTAATCATAATTATTTGATATAATATAAATAAATAATATATAATGAGGTATGAAAACAAACCAAATCAATGAACCAATCCAAACCAAACCCAATCAAATGCACTTTTTATCTTTGAATCAGATAATTTTTTATTTCAAAACCGATCCAAACCGAACCGCAAACGCCATTACCTTCTACCCATAAATGCAAGTTAAACCGCATATTCTCCGTCATCCACTAGAGCTACGATATCAAAATTCATCCAATTGGTGCGACAGTATTATAGTTATGACACCAAAAGAAATCAAGCCTTCATCAATACCAATATGGAACGATTTATTACATAAGATGCATTTGGAGCCCCAAAGCTAGTCAGGCTTCAACAAAAGCAACTTTCAAATCTCCGTTCTTAGTGACAATCATCAGGCTTGTATTATATTACTAGCACCATCTTTATTAGCTTCAGGAGCTACTCTCTTTTTCTTTCCTATTGTTTTGTTTTCAAGGATATTTCAAAACATGGTACACATTTTATCGGAACTACTAACATTGTCATTTAATTCTAAGCAAAATATGAATACAAATAGCAGTGAAATAAGAAACATGTGCTTCAGAATTTGATATCTATTCAAGGCAGTAGCTCAAGGTATATTTAAAGGCATCAAACCCACCAGCAATTACAAACTAAACAGAAGCTCACCGAAAATGCATCAGTTTCACAGATATCCCGGCTCAAATTTGCTTTAATAGGGACTATATCAAGTTTGAAATATAAACTAATAACGAAATAAAATTGTTCCATCATTTATAACACAATCAATCATAATAAATTAGAAAAGGAGACCCAATAATTTAATATGACTTCCAAAACCAAACCATCCTTATACAGAAAATTTCATGATGTAGAAAGACGAGTCAAGCATGTTTTCTAACAATTAAGTAAATCATGATTTGCAGGAAAAAGAAGCATGCCCATGAAATATTACAAGTCACATCTGAGACATATTTATTAATCAAAAAGTTGACATGGCCTCAGAGGTAGTGACAATTAAATTATCATCACAAACAACTCTGATAATACGTGCAATAGAATACATCATTGGCCAAAGCATTATTGAAGTATCTTAACAAATATCTTCAAGTCAAAATACAGTTAGAAAAATAGACTTTGAACATCACATTCTTTAATAGCAAAGAGGGGAAAAAAAACCAAAATCCATTTTATTAATAAACATTAATTCACAAGAAAAAGTATAAAAATTTAATTCAGAATACTTATATACCATCAGAAAATTAATTTAGAAATTATACTTGCACAAAAAAGGGGCTGAGTATATTTCGATCATGGCTTTAATTAGCATATAGATTTCAAACATTCAGTGCCGGATGATATATATTAAAAATCAAATACTGATATATGGGATTACATTCAAGCTCAAGCAAAAACCTTTCGGATAAAATCGGTGCCTCAGAGAAAAATTGATGTCATAGAAATAAATCTCGGAGTATATTTAAACCCATCATAGGCACACGAAGGGAAAGATAAGTTTAAAAAAAATCAAACTTAAAGTGTCAATGTGACCAACTTGTACATGCTGAACTCATGCTTGAAAAGAAAAAGAGCGGAAGTTTTAGAGAACAGAAGAGGAATTGCGAGCAAACCTAATCGACATAGTCGAAATAGTGAAAGACATTGACGGCTTTGGAATCAGCGGTGAATGTTTAGGGTTTCAGATTATCGACATTATATATAGAGAGAGACGGCCGGAGAAATTAGGGTTCTCTTTCACAAACGCATGAAATCGTGATCGTTTGGTCTTATGGGTATTGGGTCCTTGATAGTTTGGGCTTTACCACTGTACACCTCAATGGATCAGTTTCAGGATCAGTTACTAAAGTAAGCCCGTTTGTTAAGTAACGATAAGCAAGCCTGCATTTGTCACTGTTGGGCCCATCACTTTAAGATTAAAACACCGATCCTCTCTTTCACGGTTGACAAATAAGATAATGAAAATGTATTTATTTTTAATATAATTCAATATTTATTGTCTTATTAAATTATTAATCTATCATAATTTAATAATAATATATTTATACTTTATTATTTAAACTAAAAGACAATCTTTTAAAAAAAAAAAACACAGTATTCTTATTCATTTGATGATCTCTCTCAATCTCAACCAACTAGGATGGTATACAATATCACTCGACTCTCACCAAGTATGGTGGAAATACAACTCTCTTTCTCTCAAATAGGATTACAAGAAACTCCCTCTCACTCTATCACTCTTGAAGATGGTTTCTCTCACTTGGATGGGATGCTTCAACTCTTCACAAGTCCTCCTGTTTATAGTGAAGGAGTGTGGCTTCTTCCAATAGTAATGAATGGAGGCTGATTAATTCTCATATTTTCAAGTTCCCTTGAAAATGTTATCTTCATTTTTCTAAGAAGAATGTGATGTCTTCAAGAGTCAAAGAATAAATTCCAATACCTTGTAAAGTGCTTCTCTATTTTCCATGCATTTGAATTACTCAAGATTATTTGAATGTGGTTCCTCCATTAATTAGGAGGGAATTCCAACAAATATCCCCTTCCTGACTTAATTAATGGGCATCACAACACCGCACCTTTGCAACAGTCTTCAACCTTCTTGGTTGGTATTGTCTTAATCATCATATTAGACCAATTAAAATCTGTATGGATCTTCTCAATCTTCAATTTCTTCTCATCCAATGCTTTTCGTATCCAATGATAACGGATGTCAATGTGTTTCGAGCGTGAATGGAACATTGGGTTCTTGGCTAAGTGAATGGTGCTTTGATTATCACAGTTCACCACATATTCATCTTGCTCATGTCCTACCTCACATAAGAAGTTCTTCATCCATAGCATTTCTTTGCAAGCTTCAGACGCTACAATATATTCCGCTTCAGTGGTTGACAACGCAGTACACTTTTGAAGTTTTGAGTGCCAAGATATAGCTCCCCCTGCAAAAGTAATCAAATATCCTGATGTAGATTTTCTGGAATCCACATTGCCTGCCATGTCTGCATCTGAATATCCTAGAAGCATCAAATTCCCATTGCCAAAGCACAACCACCTTTCAGCAGTACCTCTCAGATACCTTAATATCCACTTCACGGCATTCCAATGCTCCTGCCCTGGATTTGATAGGAATCTGCTCACAACTCTTACAACATAAGCAATGTCTGGTCTTGTACAGACCATTGCATACATAAGGCTGCCCACAGCAGACGAATAGGGCACATTGCTCATTTCTTCTTTCTCTTCTTCATTCTTTAGACACTGCATCTTGCTCAGCTTGAAATGTCCAGGTAGTGGAACATGCACAAGTTTGGCATTATGCATGTTGAACCTTTCAAGAACCTTATTGATGTAGTCTTCTTGAGATATCCATAGCATTATTCTAGACCGATCTCTAGTGATCTTCATTCCAAGAATCTTTTTTACTAGACACATGTCTTTCATGGCAAATGATTTGCTTAATGCCTTCCTGATAGTTGTTAGCTTTGCCTAGTCTCATCCAACAATCAACATACCACCAACATACAGAAGTAGTATGATGGTTTCACCATTCTCATAGTTAACAATATTTCCAATTGTACGATTTTGGTCCCACAAAAATTTTAATTGTAATTTTGGTCGTTTAATTTTTTCAATTGAACGATTTTGGTCCCTGAAAAATTTTAATTACACATTTCATCCCTCAACTTTCAAATTTATAATACTTCATATTTTTTGGTTTTTGACCAATTATTCCCACAAGCAAAATTGTGGGACTTTTTCTCCGGTCGAGGATAATAATTAGGTAATCTGTCCTTCCCAAAATGATGACTATAGGATTCGAACCTTTCACCTTACAGGTAAAATTCACAAGTGTACTTCCATCCAACTAATTACTTTTGGAATAGATAATACTTTATGTAAGAATAATAAATGTAACTAATACCTCAAAAAGTAATAATAAATAGCAATGTTTTGCTTATCAAAAAAATAAAGAATAAATGTAACTAATACCTTAAAAACCGGCCCGAGCCGGACAGTTCAACTGTAAATCGTGAATCATGATCTGATTGAACCGTCCAAATTTCGATTGAACAAGGACTCAACTTTTTTGAACCGTCAATTAGACCAAGTTGAACGGTTCGAAATGGATTTTTTATTTTTATTTTTACTTTTCCCATAATTTAGTTTTTTTTTTTAATTTAATAGTCACCCCTACGATTGAACCGGTCAACCACTTAAACTATGACCCAAATGTCTCACCAGTTCGAAACCAACGCACATTTTAAAAATTAAAATGCAAGGCGGTCGCCAATAAAATACATTAAAATCAAATTTATTAATTAAAGAGTTGTATTTGATAATTTTTTAAATGTTAAACTTTTTTTATAAATGGTTATTCACTTCACATTTTCTCTTTCAAAATATGATGTTTCTTAATGCCATGCTCATCATATACAATGGACAAGTCTGCATGCCTACGTACTCCTTGCTTATCCATTTCATTTGTTATGAAAAACAGGATTTTTTCCATCTGGGGCTAAGCAAATTTGTTGAAGCTCTGCTTCTGCAGTATACATCCCTGATCAGCAGGGCTTCACAGGTCAACCCGATCCACATCCAGGCTTAGTTTTAGCAAAAAAAACCTTTTCCCCAATTCATTAACCGAATGGGATTTTGATTATTCTTCAATAACCGAGTTTTTTTCCTTCAAATAAACCCTTTTTCACTTTATATTTTTTGAATTGAGTTTTCAAATTCATTAAGACACGACCCAAATAAATATGCAACTGGCGGTGTCTTTGCATTTTTTAGACACATATGCAACCGATTTCGTCTTTTATTAAATTTTTTTTTGGATCTTATTTTGTAAAAACCGATTGAGACGGATATTATATTCTTTTTCTTAAACCGAATCAATCCAAAACAAATCATATATATAAAATCTAATATATAGTTATTTTATTTTTGTATTATTAATTTTTTATTTTTTATTTTTTATCTAATAATACCTACTAGTATGATTTGATATAATTTTTTTATCATTTCTAAATTCTAGACATAAAAAAAAATATTATGAAACTAGATGATGGATATTTATTTATTGTACATATTTTATAAAAATATTACAAGAATATATAAACTATATAAAGTTTAAGATTTTATTCCATTTAACTTGTAATCATAATTATTTGATATAATATAAATAAATAATATATAATGAGGTATCAAAACAAACCAAATCAATGAACCAATCCAAACCAAACCCAATCACATCTCGAATCTTGAGGCAATGGTAGAGTAAAAGCCAATAACCCAAGATGACATCAAGAAAAACTGCTGACATCCAAACACCAATTATATGGTGTTACTCAAAAAACATATCCACATACATAAACATGGTGTCCCTTGGAAAAAAATTGTTCATAAAACTTTTACCTAAAGATTACACAGAGATAAAAATATAGCAAATGACCTTGTACACATTTCAAAAACATTGTTAACCTATAAAAACTAAACAAATGGATTAAGAAATGACATGGAACCATCAGACACCAGAATTTTATCCCCAGAAGCTATGATAGCTGTACAGTCCGCATCATGGTTGGGTTAAAACCCCATCACTTGGTTCCTGCTTTTATTTGAATACATTATATGCACATGCAATCAAATAAAAAAATAAATAAATTTACATGTTATGTGATAACAAAAAGGGCTCAGATTAAATGGGTATTAGACACTTATCAACACTGAATAATCAGAGTGGTGCATGACTATCTTACTCATCACAGCCCATTAAATTCAGGTTCAAAGAATATAACTCAGAACGAGAACATTCCACTCACCAGGTTGATTCAAAAAACATGAAAAAATCAAAAAAATAAAAATAAAAGGGATAAAATGTAGGAACATCTGAATGCATAAGCCTAAGTATAGACAAATGCCAAAATCTCAGCTCCAAATCCTTATCGGCAACGTACAGCACTGAAATCACTATCAAATAAGCGGATCAGAGACTCTAATTTGTTGCCTTATAACTCAAACATTGCTACCAAAAATTTAAAATAAAAGCAACAAAAACAAACTTTCTCAATCGGAGGCCTCAGAATCAAGAATAGGTGTATGCATCATAGAAATTAAAAGATAAAAAAACTTTAATCTCAGATGGTACGGACAAATTGAACATCACAGGCCAAAGAGAAAAGTAGCTATACACAGACAGAGAAGACTACGGATCAAATTGAAGGCTAAGAAACGAAGTGAACGAATGGAAAGATTTAGCAGCGTATATGTAACGCCTGAGTCGCAAGAAAGTTGCGGTGCAGGTAAGGGGATTAAATAGGTAACAATATCGACTGAAACCCTAATTCTCTAGTGTGACTCAATCTGCGATTGTAGCTTTCATTCTTTTAGCCCACCGCTCTAAGACACACAAGACTTCACAATTGTGTGCTCGAGTAACGCCCAATTTTGCTAAAAACCCAATACAACTCCAAACCACCATTACCACTACTATATAACAACCACACCAATGACAAGAATAAGAGGGTGTTTGTTATGAATTATTAAAGAAAAAAATTATTTTTTAAGTCAAAAATCATTTTTAATGAGCTTAATTGTGTTTAATTTTAAGCTTTTTATCAAAAAACAATTTTTAAAAATTATTTCTATGATTAAAGGCCGAAGAGGCTGACCCTCTGCTTCACAAGTTCTCCTAACGCATAGTCACTAGATACAAATGAATGCTGTGGATAATCACTCTACAAAATGGAATTATTACTTGATTTCAATGTAGAGAAAGAAGCAACTCTGGTTGACATCAAAGGCCATGCATTTTCTAGCTAGGACTCCACCCGGAGAACCTTGTTGCTTCCTGAAGCTTCAGAAAAGAAGCTGTGTTCATCACCCTTAGGTTTAAAACCTTGAACATACCTGAAAATTACCCGCAGATCACGGGATGAGCAATAAAAAAACTGCTAAGTGCTAACATATTCTACAATTTTATACCGAAACTTATCATAGAACAAGGTGCCTTGTTGACCAAGTGAGCAGTACAAACAAATAATCATCACCATGATTACATGACATAAGAAACAAGAACAAAGTGGAGAAGGCAAAGAGCAGCAGACTAGACAAGGTCGCCAATGCGATCTTAGTTACAAAAGTACTTATTTCAATGAAATTAAAGCCTTTGAGGTGACATTATTTTGAATAAATTCCTACTGTTGAAATATAGATGGTGGAAGCAACGACAGCTTAAAGAAATCAAAATATAAAGTGAAATCACTAAATCGAGGTCCCCTTAATATTAAATAAAATGAAACACAAGGAGAGAGCAAAGGTGTTGAAAACCACCAGTAGTTCAAACTTCTGTGTACAATCACATCTTTGAATTCAATCAGTGATTGCAGTCTCCCTAACAAATTCAGTTAAAGTCAAAACTTAACATAAATTCCAAGTTTTTTCTTTCTTTTCAAGAGAACCCATCAGCATGAGCATCATTAGTTTGATATTTAATTGTGATGTCATATTCAAAGGAATTATCTTCTAATCTGCAAGTTACGAATTCAAAAAGAACGAAGTAATATCAAGCAAACACCTCTACCTTCTACCCATAAATGCAAGCAAAGAAACAGATAGAAATCGGATAAACGCATCAGAGAGATTCCCATTAGACTTAGTCATCATTCTCCATCGGAGTGCTGATGTCCCTGTCTATCTTGTCATCATTTGCGCACAATAGTAGATTTTGTTATCATACAATGAGTTGAAAACATTGGAGGAAGGATGCCAATCAGCAATATTGAGATAAACATGTTAGATTAGTTAAGGACAATAGGCAGGTAGCAAGTTAGCAACTGATCCAGAATTCAAGTATGAATATTGGCACCCAGACACTGTCCTTAAATATTAGGCAATCTATTATTGTTGACTTAGCACCCTTGGTCTAATATTCATTCTGCAGCATGTTTGATTACACTTGATATCATTACAGTTTTACAAGCTAAAAGCATGGATTTTAGACTCCAAAACATCATAAGGGTAACCAACATTTACATAAAAGAGCAGTAAATAAAAACCAATATGATATGCAGCAATTAAACTCGGGAAGGGAAATAAACCATGGGAAAAAACTTGAGCTTCACATGTAGCATATGGATTTCAAACATTCAATGTCGGATGATATATATTAAAAATCAAATACTGATATATGGGATTACATTCAAGCTCAAGCAAAAACCTTTGGGATAAAATCGGTGCCTCAGAGAAAAATTGATGTCATAGAATTAAATCTCGGAGTATATTTAAACCCATCATAGGCACACTAAGGGAAAGACAAGTTTTTCAAAAATCAAACTTAAGTGTCAATGTGACCAACTTGTACATGCTGAACTCATGCTTGAAAAGAAAAAGAGCGGAAGTTTTAGAGAACAGAAGAGGAATTGCGAGCAAACCTAATCGACATAGTCGAAATAGTGAAAGACATTGACGGCTTTGGAATCAGCGGTGAATGTTTAGGGTTTCAGATTATCGACATTATATATAGAGAGAGACGGCCGGAGAAATTAGGGTTCTCTTTCACAAACGCATGAAATCGTGATCGTTTGGTCTTATGGGTATTGGGTCCTTGATAGTTTGGGCTTTACCACTGTACACCTCAATGGATCAGTTTCAGGATCAGTTACTAAAGTAAGCCCGTTTGTTAAGTAACGATACACAAGCCTGCATTTGTCACTGTTGGGCCCATCACTTTAAGATGAAAACACCAATCCTCTCTTTCACGGTTGACAAAGAAGATAATGATTTGATGAAAGTTTTGGACGGTCCGTTTGGTGGTCAGGATAACAGAGACAGGATAGGATAGGCTATCATATCCTGTCTGAAACTGTTGTTTGGTGAGCCAGCAGGATAGGATAAGTCAATCCTGTCACTTATCCTATCTGTCAATCTAGTTAAAATTCTATCCAGAGGGGAAGGCTGGGTTAGAACTCAACAGAGGATAGGATAAGGTAATTTTTTTTTTCGGGTAACAAGTAGGATGGGGTGATTTAAAGAATAATAAAATATAAAAATATATAATATATAAAATAATTATAGTATAATAAAATAATAATTTATAGTATAATAAAATTTAACATGATTACCAAAAAAAGGTATAATAAAATATAAAATATTTAAAACAATAAAAATATTAATAATCAATTTTAAAATTTATTTTTATTTTATCACAATGTTAATTTTGTTATTTTATATTATTTTTAAAAACTATTAAATATAAAAAATTATTCTAATAATTTAACTATATGTAAAGTAAAAACAAAAAATGAATATTTAAAAATATAAAAAATTAATTTTAGTTAGACAATATTTTAAAAATTTAAAACATCATATGTAATTTTATCACAAGGATAATTTTGTATTTTTATATAAATTTAAATAATGAAAATTATAAAAAAAATAAATCTAATAAAAGATGAAAACATTTAGAATAAAAACGAAAAATTTTAAAATTCATACTTAAATTATAATACTGTCCAGTTGGTTATCTGGTGGACACCAAACATCGGATAGGATAACAGCTTATCCTGCTCATATCCTATCATACTCCTATCATATTCTCTTATCCTATCCGTCCTTATCCTATCCTGACCACCAAACGAGCCCTGAAATTGCTAGTTTTAAAGTAAATAAATGATAGTGTATTTATTTTTAATTTAATTCAATATTTATTGTCTTATTAAATTATTAATCTATCATAATTTAATAATAATATATTTATACTTTATTATTTAAATTAAAAGACAATCTTTTATTTAAAACAAAAAAAAACACATGTACAGTATTCTTATTCATTTCTTGTAAATCTCAATTTAAAGAAACCTTATATTATTATTCCAGTTATATAAGCGTTTCTAAAAAAAAATACCCCTATCCCAGAAAGAAAAAAAAACTATTGAGAGAGAAAAATTTGGGTGCCTACCCTTTTTAAAGTTTACTCCAATCATTAATTCTGTTGGTTTTAACCCAATCCATTCATTTTTATTAGGTTTCACTAAAAACTAATTAGCTTAATTAAACGCTTATTTGATAAGAGCTTTTTAAATAAGTTAAAATTAGCTTATTTTTATAAGTTTTCTAAGAAACTTTTTGTAATGAGTTTTTTTTTGATAAATTTTTTATTTTTATAAGTTTTCTAAGAAACTTTTTGTAATGAGTTTTTTTTTTGATAAATTTTGTAATGAGTTAAAATAAGTTTATATGAACATCATACACTATTTCCATAAATTTATTATCATAAACTATTTTTATAAGCTCCAATAATTAAGCTTTGTATAAACTCTTACAAATGCGTCCTAAAGAACCAATTTACCAAGTATTCAAACTTTATAACTGTATGAGTGAATTATATATCTTTCACTTTTTAAAATACTTAAATATCCCTATTAAATGGAGATAACAAATGCCAAATCTGTTATTCTTTTATATGAGAAAAGAGAGAAAAAAATATTAATATAAAATATAAGTGGTACTCTAATCCTGTTTACAAAGCAAAGGCAGCAACTGACTATGATTTATAGAAATATTTCATATAAAGCAAAGGAGAAGGACGCCAATCACAGAAATATACATCACCTGGATCCTAATCTAGAAGAAAACCAAGACCAGTAGTAATACTTGACAAGAACAACTATATTAGTTAAATCAACCTTCCTTTGGTTAAGAATAACTTCATTGCGATGGATCCAAATGGACTAAATGACGGCAAACCAAGGAATACCCCCAAATTTGTTTACGCTTCTCTCCACCAAGCAATCTGCGATGATAAACAAAATGATATTTACTCTCAAATGGAAGAACCATGCACGTCAAACTCCAACAAATAATATCAAAGCCTCCACGCTAAAGAAACTCAAGACGAAATAAAAAAAGAGCCGTTTAGAGACTCCGGATCAATTCTTAAAACAATCAACGATTGATCTCAGATTGATCCGGCCAAAATCGGTCTCTAAAATCGGTCTATAAACAGTTTTTTTTTAGTGTATCTAAGTACAATTAAAAAAAATGTGATGCAGACTCAAAGAATGTTGGGAAACATCAGTACAATTTCCCTCTCTATGTTATTTAAGATAGGCAATAATAAAAGTAAACAGAGTAAGAGTAGAAGAATCACACCAAGAATTTTTAACGTGTAACGTGGAAAACCCCCTCAATGTGAAAGGGAAAAATCACGGGACCTAGTCCAGCAAAATATCTCCACTATTGAAAAAGTAGGATTACAATGTCTTTCTCTTGTACAAGATGATCTCTCTCAATCTCAACCAACTATGATGGTATACAATATCATTCGACTCTTACCAAGTATGATGGAAATACAACTCTCTTTCTCTCAAATAGGATTACAAGAAACTCTCTCTCACTCTATCACTCTTGAAGATGATTTCTCTCACTTGGATGGGATGCTTCAACTCTCCACAAGTCCTCCTATTTATAGTGAAGGGGTGTGGCTTCTTCCAATAGTAATGAATGGAGGCTAATTAATTCTCATATTTTCAAGATCCCTTAAAAACGCTATCTTCATTTTTCTAATAAGAATGTGATGTCTTCAAGAGTCAAAGAATAAATTCCGAGACCTTGCAAAGTGCTTCTCTATTTTCCATGCATTTGAATTACTCAAGATTACTTGAATGTGGTTCCTCCATTAATTAGGAGGGAATTCCAACAAATATCCCCATTCCTGACTTAATTAATGGGCATCACAACACCTGCAAATTTGCAACAGTCTTCAACTTTCTTGGTTGGTATTGCCTTAGTCATCATATCAGACAAATTAAAATATGTATGGATCTTCTCAATCTTCAACTTCTTCTCATCCAATGCTTCTCGTATCCAATGATAACGGATGTCAATGTGCTTGGAGCGTGAATGGAACATAGGGTTCTTGGCTAAGTGAATGGTGCTTTGATTATCACAGTTCACCACATATTCATCTTGCTCATGTCCTACCTCACATAAGAAGTTCTTCATCCATAGCATTTCTTTGCAAGCTTCAGACGCTGCAATATATTCCGCTTCAATGGTTGACAACGCAACACACTTTTGAAGTTTTGACTGCCAAGATATAGCTCCCCCTGCAAAAGTAATCAAATATCCTGATGTAGACTTTCTGGAATCCACATCGCCTGCCATGTCTGCATCTGAATATCCTAGAAGCATTAATTTCCCATTGCCAAAGCACAAGCACCTTTCGGCAGTACCTCTCAGATACCTTAATATCCACTTCACGGCATTCCAATGCTCCTGCCCCGGATTTGATAGGAATCTGCTCACAACTCCTACAACATAAGCAATGTCTGGTCTTATACAGATCGTTGCATACATAAGGCTGCCCACAACAGATGAATAGGGCACCTTGCTCATTTCTTCTTTCTCTTCTTCATTCTTTAGACACTACATCTTGCTTAGCTTGAAATGTCCAGGTAGTGGAACATGCACAGGCTTGGCATTATGCATGTTGAACCTTTCAAGAACCTTCTTGATGTAGTCTTCTTGAGATATCCATAGCATTCTTCTAGACCGATCTCTAGTGATCTTCATTCCAAGAATCTTCTTTACTGGACCCATGTATTTCATGGCAAATGATTTGCTCAATGCCTTCCTGATAGTTGTTATCTTTGCCTAGTCTCTTCCAACAATCAACATATCATCAACATACAGAAGTAGTATGATGGTTTCGCCATGCTCATAGTTCTTCACAAACACACAATGGTCTGCAAAGGCCTTTTGGAAGTTATGTTGGGCCATAAAGAGATCAAACTTCTTGTACCATTGCCTTGGAACTTGTTTCAGACCATAGAGACTTTTCTTCAGACAACATACTAAGTGTTCCTTGCTTGGTATTGCACAACCTTCAGGTTGCTCCATGTAGATTTCTTCCTCTAAGTCTCCATGTAAGAATGTTGTCTTGACATCCAGCTGCTCGATATCCAAGTCTAGTTTTGCAGCTAGACCAAGGATTGTTCTAATATATGTCGTCTTCACCACTGGTGAGAAGATTTCTTCAAAGTCTATGCCTTTCTTCTGATTTCATCCCTTGACAACAATTCGGGCCTTGTACCTTGGATTTGGGTTGTTCTCTTCATGCTTAAGCTTAAACACCCATTTGTTCTTCAATGCCTTCCTTCCATTTGGTAACTCTACCAGATCATACGTGTGATTCTCCATTAGGGACTGCATCTCTTCTTTCATGGCTTGCATCCATTTCTTCTTATCACTCGTCTCAATAGCTACCTTGAACTTTGAGGTTCCCCTTCATCAGTAAGATTGACATACTCATCTAAGAAGTATCTTCTTGATGGTTTTCTGGCTCTCGTTGATCGTCTTACTTCAGGTTCTTGTTCCGTCTGTTCTTCAATTGTCTGAGGTGGATGCATCGTCTAAATTTGACCCGTCTGGTCAGGTTGTTCCGTCTGATCAAGTTGACCTATCTGATCAGGTTGACCTGTGAGTTGCTCATTGTTTCATTGAGAAATGTCTCCCCCTAAACTGTGTATTACTCCAACCTTTGGCTTCTCAGATTGCTTGACATCCTGAATCGTTTGGTCTTCAAAGAACACTACATCTCTACTTCGAACAATCTTCTTGTTTGTAGGATCCCATAATTTTAAGCCAAGTTCATCTCTTGGTGTACCAAGGTATATGCACTCCTTCGTCTCAGCATCAAGCTTTGCTCTTTCATCTTTTGGAATGTGAACAAATGCCCTACACCCGAAGACTCTCAATTGACCATAGGAAGCTTTCTTTCCAGACCATACCTCATCAGGTATCTTCCATCTAACGGTCTCGAAGGAGTCAGATTGATCAAATCAACAGCATTTCTTACTGCTTCTGCCCATAATGACTTTGGGAGTTTTGCATGAGAAAGCATGCTTCTTACTTTCTCGGCAATCGTTCTGTTCATCCTTTTAGTAACTCCATTCATCTGAGGTGTCTTGGGAGGAACCTTCTCGTGTCTTGTCCCATGAGCTTTACAATATGCCTCAAATGGACCGAGATACTCTCCGCCATTGTCAGTTCTCAGGTATTTCAACTTTCTTCCAGATGGTCGTTCGACAGAAGCATGAAACTCCTTGAAAGCTTGAAGAACTTGATCCTTTGTCTTCAGTGGATACACCCACAACTTCCTGGAGTGATCATCAATGAAGGTAACAAAATACTGGGCTCCACCGATGGATCTGTTTTTGTCTTCTACCATACCTTTGGAAAGACACTCTGTGTTACTTGCCTGCCAAACAGTCTTCACATGATTCAAGTGGCTGACCCTTGATGCTTGGAAGGTGATCTTTTGAGAGAATCTCCAAGATTTTCTCGCTCATTTGACCCAATCGTCCGTGCCACAATTCTTTGCATGCATCTTGAGCAACATTCATCTCTCATTTGCATATCTTTCCCTGCATGATGTACAAGGAGCCTTCCTTCTTTCCACGAGTAACAATCATGCTTCCTCTACTGATTTTCCATCTACTAGCACCAAATTGGTTTATCATCCCAACTTCATCTAACTTTCCTGCTGAGATAAGGTTCAGACGCATATCTGGAACATGTCTTACCTCCCTCGGTACGAGCTTGTTTCCATTCTCAGTCATCAGAGTCACTTCACCAATGCCAACAATCTTGCTTGTAACATGGTTACCCATCTTCACCGTACCAAAGTCTCCTCTTTGATTTGATGAGAAGAATCCTTCATAAGGAGTAACATGGAAGAACACACCTGAGTCAATTATCCAAATGCAGTCATCATATGCAACATTAAGATAGTTCTCCTCTCTAATAAGTTCTCCTCTCCAATAAGCAATACATCATCGTCTGAGGTCACTGCTACAGTCGGTTTATCTTCCTTCCTCTTCGGTTCAATCTGGTAAGGGTGGATTGTTCCAGCCTTCTGATCTCTCTTCAAGAATCTGCACTCGGACTTCTTGTGGCCAGATTTGCCACAGTAAAAACAACTCATATCTTTAGTGCGAGACTTGGATCTTCCTCGTGATTTCTCACGGCCTCCTTTGTCACGATTTTTGCTTCTTCCTGTGTTGGACAACGTTGGCTTCAAACCGATTGTTCAAGCCCCTTTCCTTTCGCCTTGATTCTTCATTTAGCAGACTGTCTGTCACAGAATCCATGCTAAGGTTTCCTTCAGGAGCAGAATTGCTAAGAGCGACAACCAATGTGTCCTAACTCTCAGGCAGAGAACTGAGATGTAGAAGAGTCTGCAACTCATCATCAATCTTCATTTCTATATTCGTCATCCGATTCACAATTACTTTGAAGGTGTTCAAATTCTCTATCATATTCTGACCATCTGTATACTCCAACTTCACCAGTCGTCTGACAAGATGAGCTTTGTTCCTAGGCGTCTTCTTTTGAATCAACGATTCAAGTTTTGTCCATAACTCATACGCATTGGTATAAGTTGATACATGCTCGAACAAGCTTCAATCAATGTATTTCAGAATCATAGCTACTTCCTTTCGATTCTGAAGCTCCCAACCTTTGTCAGTCTTCCCCTCCGGGATATCCTTCTGGGTGATTGGCTCATGCAGATCCTTGCAATATAAATTATCTTCCATCATCGGCTTCCAATAGGAATAATTTTCTGCAGTTAGCTTGAACATATCTCCGTCATGAGTGATTTCGCCTTCCATCTTGAATCACACAGGATTATAACTCTCCCGATATATTGAGCTCTGATGCCATTGTTGGGAAATACCGGTACAATTTCCTTCTCCATGTGATTTAAGATGGGCAATAATAAAAGTAAACATAGTAAGAGTAGAAGAATCACGCCAAGAATTTTTAACGTGGAAAACCCCCTCAACGTGAAAAGGAAAAACCACGGGACCTAGTCCAGCAAAATATCTCCACTATTGAAAAAGTAGGATTACAACGTCTCTCTCTTGTACAATAGGATCTCTCTCAATCTCACCCAACTAGGTTGGTATACAATATCTCTCGACTCTCACCAAGTATAGTGGAAATACAACTCTCTTTCTATCAAAGAGGATTACAAGAAACTCTCTCTCACTCTATCACTCTATCACTCTTGAAGATGATTTCTCTCGCTTGGATTGGATGCTTCAACTCTTCACAAGTCCTCCTATTTATAGTGAAGGAGTGTGGCTTCTTCCAATAGTAATGAATGAAGGCTAGTTAATTCTCATATTTTCAAGATCCCTTGAAGATGCTATCTTCACTTTTCTAAAAAGAATGTGATGTCTTCAAGAGTCAAAGAATAAATTCCAAGACCTTGAAAAGTGCTTCTCTATTTTTCATGCATTTGAATTACTCAAGATTCCTTGAATGTGGTTCCTCCATTAATTAGGAGGGAATTCCAACAAAGAATTCATGCCAAATCTGTGTAACTTTTACAAAACAAATAGAAAATGTCAATTAAATATAATTTAAGCTGCTTATCAAAAAAAAAAAACAATTATGCTTGACTTGTTATAATTGACATATAATATAAAAAGATAAAGGGCATAATCAAATGAACTGGATACCAATAACTGACATCAAGAGTTCTAATCTTGCATAATCAAGACATCAAAGTATTTTTTTTTGTCAAAAAAAAAGACATAAAAGTTTTTCTTGGAAGATGTTCCTGCTGAGATCCGACTTGCCGGATCTCAGACGTAGAACATTGACAAAGGATGGATGTAGGGGTTGTTTTAGACTATGACTTGACAGAATACTTGTGTTTCGGTCCTACGTATCTCAAAGGGAATCAAAGCCATACGTAGTTCTGAGTTCAACCCTTGACCAAGTGGTGAGTCAATCCCTTAATCTTGTATCCGATGTGCACCAGCGGGCAAGGACTCTTCCTTAGTCTCTTGGTTCGGCCGACACCTCTAATACGCTTTAAGGGAGATCACCTAGGCTAGCAAAAGTATCTCCCTCTTAGGGTTCTTCCTCCTTTTATAGAGGAGTCATCCTATCCTCCTTTCTAGGATCGGGTTTATCTCTTCTTATCACTTATCTCTTTAGCCAAACTCCAACCTCCTCCTTATCTGATAAGGCTTATCCCTTATCTGAGATGAGGTTGTTAGTTGAGTTCTAGATAAGTGTTATTGTTAATTAGTTGGATTTCCGAGCTTGCCACCTCGGACAGTACACAAGCCCCCTATGTTTTGAGCTCGAAGGAGAGTAAAAGTTTTCATGACAAAGCCAAGCTTGGCCTTAGAATCATTTTTGGAGACTTCAAGATTTATTAAATAAAAGTTCTTCCCCTTTTTTCCAAGATTCGATGGCCGATCTTTACACCCCAACCAACTTTTGAGTTTGGCGGTCTTTGATAGGTGAGCATAATAATCAAGAATGAATACTCAGGCTCTTTTAGATTATAGCTTGACAGAATGTTATATTTTGGTCCTACGTATCCCGAAGGGAATCAAAGCTAACGTAGTTCTCTATTCACTCTTAGCCAAAGTGAGTCTTTCTTTTGGGGACTTACCCTCTTTATAATAGGGTCCCCTGATTTGTTTTCTTAGAGATTAGGTTCTTATGTCTTATCCCTTAAACCGACTTCAAGATATACCCTCTCCTTATTCGATTAGACTTGTCTCTTATAACTGTTGTTTTGGCTTTAACGACTCAAGAGGGGGGGTGAATTGAGTTTTCAAAAAATATTTCCCTCTTAAAACTTTTTCACAAAGCTTTATAAACCAGAGTTGCGGATTAGTGTTCTCAGGATCTTTTACAAAATCGATGAAGGGTTTTTACAAAATCTTTAATAGAAGGTGATGAGGATAAGAAAGATCAATTCAGAAAGATTCAGAATAGGTTCGGGTTTAGTAACTCAGTAATAACAAAATACAGTTTATACAGATCAAGAACATAAATTATATTGAACTTTAAACATCAAAGTTGCAGGTTCTTGAACATAAACAGAAAGTAAAGGAGTTTGAGTTTAGGGATACCACACAACCAGATTTATCCTGGTTCAGTCACCACCACTGTGACCTACATCCAGTCTCCACCCCACCTGTGGGATTTCACACACTAACACACAAGCTTTGCCAGGTAGCTTGAAAAACCTTCACACCACAGAGCACTTCTTCACCTCGAGATACCACACTCTTGTGAAGAGCCTCAATGTTCAACCTTAGGGATACCTCACCCTAATCACTCAGATAGACTCCCTCTCTCTTTACAATCAAAAGTAAAAACAAAAGTTGATTCCTAACTCTCAGTAGTCAGATAAACAAATTGAAGCACTTTGAGTATTGAAACACTCTTTTCTCAGTAAGCTCGATAAAGATGATGAATGATTTTCACAATTGATTTCTCAAAACAATTTCGTAAAACTGTGATATGTTATGATATTCGTATATGTTGTTTAAGTGTTCCTTTAATCCCCCTTTATATAAAAAACAAGTTATAGTCGTTGAGATCAATCAAAATAGATTTGGATCTGATTAACAGAATCTGTTTTCTTGATTCTCATTCTTGAAATAAGATTCTGATTGTTCTTGTAGAATTCACGTCCATAAAATAACCGAGTCCATTTGGAAAAATAGCCACGTCCATTTGAAGAAAATAGCCGCGTCTATCTTAAAAAATTGCCGAGTCCATTTGAAGAAAATAGTCGCGTCCATTTGCCACGTCAGCAGACGGGAGTACTAATACAAAGTAATTGGACGTGCTCCAACTAGTAGACGAGCTCCATATGCCATGTCAGTGGACGGAGCTTCTCATTAAGATCTTAGCAAGTCCAAAGACTTGTGTGGACGATGAGACGCCCCGACGTCCCATTAAAGAAAACCCAAAATATTAAGACCTAATTCCGTTATTGTTGTTAAGCGAGTATATTAAAACAGCGAAAAATTTAAAACTTAAAATATACACAACATATATACATACATAACATATACACCTCAAGTTCTGATATAGTATAGCAGAGGGAATCCCATCAGTCAGATCCCAAAAGGTACAAACTGATAATCAAACAGAAAATAAAAACAACATCCTAAAGAGACAAGACGCGTTGGCCATAGACTCTGTACTCAACTATGAGGATCTACTGCTCGTCCTCCAACGTCTGGCTCATACGAGGTCCCATCAAGCTCCTCCATAGCTGGCTCCCGTGTAGGATCATCTCATCACGATCACAAAAAGAAACATATGCAGTATAGAAAAGACAGGGATAAGAAACCATATAACATCAAACGTGGAAAGGGTTTAGCAACATTTAATTAAATAACGGCACACTAAACATCAATCTCCCAGGTATAAATATATGTAACACAATCATCCTCAATCCACATCTAGGATCTTTCCTCTACCCTCCATCATGATGCAATGCAAATGCTGTATGAATAATATCCTCAGGTATCGGCCATATCTGGATATCATAACAATATAATCGACGCGTCCCAGAGTCCCCGACGCACACCCTCGTCCACGGATGGAGGGTGCCCATGCAAAGCAATGTCACTATAGCTACACAACCCGGTGCACACCTCTGGACCACAATCCAGGATGCTCATGCAATGCATGAACTATAACTGCGACTAAAATGAAATCATCTCTGGACGGTCCGCCGTTAGCCTATCCCCGTGAATTCTCCCTCCGAGGCATAGACCCCACTCAACCATGTTTCAGGTCCCTCGCATCACAGACCATGTTTCAGGTCACCCCCTAGTGCCCTAACCGCTCATCATAATCTCATAGATAACCTCAAAATAATCTTATCTAATCAATCTCAGACTCATATCACGATAATCATCTCGGGTAGGCACTTCTACCACATATCGTATGCAATCCCCAAATACATCCTCGTGTCTCAACATAACTTATGATTTACTCAATCCTCTAAGCATAATCATAACACTCATCATATCATCATAATCATCATCATGTTATCCAAAATCATCATCATATATCATCATGTCATAATATCATTTCCAAATAATAGATATCAAAATATAATAATAATAATAATAATAATTATAAACACTTTCAAAAATAATTACAACACTCGTGATATCATACATCAAGTACTAAGTTCAAATCAACCAGTCAAACAGGCAATCATCACGTAATAAAATTATATATATATATATATATATATATATATATATATATATATATATATATATATATAACGACGATAAGCGCACAATTTCTATATCATCATCGGTACTCCTGAGGAGTCCCCAATGTAGTATAGACATTGTCCGTTACTCGCTCTCGTGTAGGGTTTGGGTCGCCCTACACCATTATCTAATTAAATGTAACCGCGCCATTTCCGACGTTAAATAGTTTCTTTCCCCACCTGGGATGTCTTCTGGGATGTCTTAGGCTAGCTCTGGAGCAACAAAACGAACCCCCTCTCAACCTCTTAGTTGCTACCACGTAAAGAACTAAGGCCTTTGGGGCTGCCGTGATGTAGAGTATTTATAGGAGTTCTAAACCAAGTTACTTAGACTAAAGGTAAGTTCTTTCTTAAAAGGTAAGAAAGGATAACTCTTACATTTCTTTCACACTTGTTTCCTTAAATAATATTGATTCATCAAAGCTATTCTTCACTAGGCCATGTAAGTTGGCACGTTAGTAAGAATGCTTAAGTAGGAGGTGTCACTTATTTGAAGCATGTCATGTTTTTACTAGCATGATGTGTTACCTATTTAGTTAATGACTTTTTCAATTAATAGAATTTTGGTTGTCCTTGCCGACTAGCTAGCTAGACTTAAAAGATAATGATTTCAATATAAGGATTGACTAAGATAAGTGTTTGGTTAAAAGTTTGCTAGGCTAGCCGTATAAAATTTAAGGTGTTTCACCTTTTAACCAAGTAGGTGGTGTCAACATAATAATGCTTGTCATCCTTTATGAAGTAGGAGGTGTCACCATGTTGTTATGGTTTTACTTAAGCTTAGGTGTCTTTGTAGGGTTAAAAGTCTAATCCTAGTAATCTGTCTTAGTTTTTGGCCGTATGTCTTTGCTTCATTTACTGATTCAACTATTAATTATAAGGATAAGTATCCATAATTAGCTAATTAATTAAGATTAGTGTTAATTAATCATGATTAGTAAAACTTGAGTTAAATTGATCATAATTAGTTAACTGTGATTAAGATCTATACCTATGACTAATTATCTTGTAATTTGGTTAATGATAAACCACCTTAATTATTGATTCAAATTGAGGTACTTGACTATTGAAAATTTTGAGTTGCTTGAATTTTTATTTTGAACTTGCATATGTGTTTGGATTCTTAAATAATTTTAGATTTATCTAACCCTCATTCCCATCTAATTAAAATATCAAATTTTTTATTCACGAAAGATAGGATGTTACAGACGAGCACTTTTATCACTTCAGTGGACGTGCGCTTGTGTCACTTTAGTGGATGTGAGCTTGTATCACTTTAGTGGACGTGCGGTTGTATCACCTTTGTGGACGTGCGCTTATATCACTTTCTTGGATGCCTTTTTTTTTACTATTCCCAGTGTTGGATGAGCACTTATATTATTCCAGTGTTGGACGAGCGCTTTGAAATCTTATTTCAAAAATCATTTTCATTTACGAAAACGTATTCCTTTTAATGTAGGTTATGAAAAATGATTTTCTTTCATGCATCTTTTCAAATTGAGCTTATTTGTGAATAAGAGATTTCATCTCTTACAAATCATCTAAGACTTAACACTTATTTCTTCGTTAAGCTCTTGTCTTGATGATTCCTTGATCTTCGTCCTTGCTCTTTGATTCCTCCAAGTTCTTCCTTGAATATTCTCCTTTGATTGCTCATTGAACTTGTTGAATATTGCTTGATACCTGTCTTTACAATTTGACACTAAAAACACTTGCATACACATTAAGTTGTATTTGTCATATATCAAAATTTCTAAGTATTGAGTTTAACAGTCTCCCCTGTTTTTATTATGACAAACCTTTTGACAAATTATAAAATCAGAGTATAAGTGTAACAGACGCTAAGTGTTTTTGACAAATTTATATCATGGTATCAAAGCAGTCAGAGTAGAAGTATATCAGAGCAAAAAAAAATCTTATCATAGCAGTATTTGATTTACTCCCCATTAATTATGTAAGCTTTTAAGCTCCCCCTTAACATATGCATGTATAATTCGTTTTCTCTATATCATACATTTTTTTTCATGTATAATTTGTTATTATCCCTTTCTCTATATCATACTTTTTCTCCCTCTTTTGGCATTATCAAAAAGATAAAGAAAAGAAACATTCAAAGCAATAGAGAAGGTAAACACTTAATCATTCAAACATAGCATTTAAAATTGTTCATGATAGAGGGATAGGTGCAGGGGCAAATCAAAAAGATGCGTCCAACTTGCATAGATATTCCAAAGCTCTCTTCTGATCATTCATAGATATTCCAAATCAAATCATACAAGAATTAGATCATATTTACACAAAGATACAGTCATATAATCAGTTTCTTTAGAGACTAGATATAGGATTGATCGATTATGCCCAATTCTCTTCTAATGAAAAAGAAGCTTTCCTTGTTCAAGGGCTTGATAAAGATATCGGCAAGTTGTTTAGTTGTATCAACATATTCAATCTCAATTTCTCTACTTTGAATATGGTCTCTAATGAAATGATGTCTGATTTCTATGTGTTTAGTTCTAGAATGCATTGTGGGATTCTTAGTTAGGTTAATTGCACTCGTATTGTCACATCTAATAGGAACTTGGTTTAGTTGCACACCATAATCAACTAATTGTTGTTTCATCCATAAAACCTGTGCACAACAGCTACCAGCTGCTACATATTCAGCCTTTGCAGTGGATAAAGTCACACTAGATTGTTTCTTACTGAACCATGATACTAATGAGTTTCCTAGTAAATGGCAAGTTCCACTAGTACTCTTTCTGTCTAGTTTACAATCAGCAAAATTGTAACATCCCTGACTGCTCTATGGATTGACAACTGTCCTCACTCACACGCTTCCCGAGAAAACTTCCCAGGAGGTCACCCATCCCAGAATTGCTCCAAGTCTAACACGCTTAACTGTGGAGTTCTTAAGTGATGGGTTACCGAAAAGAAGATGCATCTTGTTAGTATAGGTAGTACCAATCAATTCATATAAGCCTTTCTCAATTGTATAGTCCCATACTTACACAGTCTCAGGATCCCTCTCATTCGGGTGTGTAATCGGTTCATTCATGTGTCCCTCCGCCTAGAAGCCTGCCAGGAGCCGCTCCTTGTCCGTGCCTTCTCGTACCGGCGATCACTCCCCGCCCTCGTCAGCACCCGGGTGTTACATGCCCACCAGCTTCCGCTTGGTTCATCCCTGAACCACACTGTACCGGGAGAGGTGCCGCTCTGATACCATTTGTAACATCCCTGACAGCTCTATGGATTGACGACTGTCCCCATAAACCAACACGGGTCTTTTCAGCGTGCTTTGTCCTCACTCATACGCTTCCCGAGAAAACTTCCCAGGAGGTCACCCATCCCAGAATTGCTCCAAGTCTAGCACGCTTAACTGTAGAGTTCTTAAGTGATAGGTTACCGAAAAGAATATGGATCTTGTTAGTATAGGTAGTACCAATCAATTCATATAAGCCTTCCTCAACTGTATTGTCCGATACCTACACAGTCTCAGGATCCCTCTCATTCGGGTGTGTAATCGGTTCATTCATGTGTCCCTCCGCCTAGAAGCCTACCGGGAGCCGCTCCTTGTCCGTGCCTTCTTGCACCGGCGATCACTCCCCGCCCTTGTCAGCACCCGGGTGTTACAAAAATCAGAGTCTGAATAGCTAATTAAATTACATGTAGCTCCTTTGGGATACCATAATCCCATGTCTTTTGTTCCTAACAGATACTTAATTATCCTTTTAATTGTTGTTAAGTGTGATTCTTTTGGATTTGCTTGATACCTAGCACACATGCATACACTAAACATGATATCTGGCCTACTAGCAGTAAGATAAAGTAGTGAGCCTATCATACCTCTGAATTTAGAAACATCAACAGGTTTACCTTGCTCTTCCTTGTCTAGATAACAGGAGGTACTCATTGGAGTAGCCATCTCCTTAGCTTTTTCCATGCCAAACTTCTTGATTAACTTATTGTAGTACTTGGTTTGTCTAACAAAGATTCCATTTTCAGTTTTCTTTATTTGCAGTCCAAGGAAAAAGTTCAGCTTACCCATCATTGACATTTCAAACTCACTCTGCATAAGACTTGCAAACTCATTGCACAACTGCTCATTAGTAGCACCAAAAATTATATCATCCACATATATTTGTACAAGTAAAATGTTGTGTGCCTTTTCTTAGTGAACAAAGTTGTGTCAACTTTACCTCGTTTAAATCCTTTTTCAATGAGAAAATTACTCAACCTTTCATACCAAGCTCTAGGAGCTTGCTTTAAGCCATATAGTGCTTTAGACAGTTTATAAACTTGGTTAGGAAATTCATTATTCTCAAAACCAGGTGGTTGACCAACATATACTTCCTCTTGTATAAATCCATTTAAGAAAGCACTCTTAACATCCATTTGATACAATTTAAATCCCATTATGCAAGCATAAGCAAGTAGCATTCTTATAGCTTCTAATCTTGCTACTGGTGCATATGTTTCATCATAATCTATGCCTTCTTCTTGGTTATACCCTTTGGCTACCAATCTAGCATTGTTTCTTACAATTATACCATTTTCATCTAGTTTATTCCTAAAAACCAATTTTGTACATATTGCTTGACAGTTCTTGGGTTTAGGCACTAGTTTCCAGACTTGGTTTCTTTCAAACTGGTATAACTCATCTTGCATAGCCATCATTCAATGTTCATCAATTATAGCATCATCTATGTTCTTAGGTTCTACTTGAGACACAAATGCCATATGATTACAAACATTTCTAAGAGATTGTCTAGTAGTTACCCCCTTTGTAATTTCACCAATGATGTTATCAATTGGATGATTTCTGACAGTCCTCCATTCCTTTGGTAGGTCAGGCTGTTGTTCTGTTTGCTCCTATTGCAGCGATTCGTTCTTTAAGCTTTCATCTTTTTCATTGTCCTGTTTCTCTTCTAGGAGAGTTTTCTCAATTTAATCTGCAAGATCATCAATAACACAATCCTTTTCCAACCTTTTGGGGTTAGACTCATCAAATGTCACATGCACAGATTCCTTAATAGTTTGTATTCTCTTATTATATATTCTAAATGTTTTACTAGATAGAGAGTATCCTAGGAAAATTCCTTCATCAGCCTTTGCATCAAATTTTCCAAGATTATTCTTTCCCTTGTTAAGAACAAAGCATTTGCAACCGAAAACATATAAATGTGCTATATTTGGTTTTCTTCCTTTGTAAATCTCATAAAGGGTTTTCTTTAAGATTGGTCTTATCAAGACTTTATTTAGGACATAGCAGGCCGTATTGACAGCATCTGCCCAAAAATGTTTTGGCAAGCTAGAGTCGTTCAACATAGTTCTTGCTATCTCCTCTAATGATATATTCTTTCTTTCCACTACCCCATTTTGTTGTGGAGTTCTAGGAGCAGAAAAATTATGTTGAATGTCATGCTTATCACAAAAGTTTTCAAACACTTCATTTTGAAATTCTCCCCCATGATCACTTCTTATAGAAACAATTTTTACGTCCTTTTCATTTTGCACAATTTTGCCATTTTCTTAAATGTAGCAAATGAATCACTCTTATGAGATAGAAAATATGTCCATGTATATCTAGAGTAATCATCTACTATTACCAATGCATACGAGTTACCACCAAAGCTTTTAGTTCTAGATGGACCAAATAAATCTGTGTAAAAGTTGCAAGGGTCTAGTTGTTGAAACAATGTTCTTTGGTTTAAAAGAGACCTTAACTTGCTTTCTGATAGGCTCCAGCAAGCGTACCGGATCGAAGCGAGTAATAATAAAACAGTGAGAAACCGAGTATCGAACTCAGGGATTGGGAAACCAAGTGTCACTTCACAAATTAAACAACTATTAGACTGAGAAATAGGTGTGAAAATCACATCAAATATTTTTGAGATTTTCAAATTAAAAGAGATTTCCAGGAGTTGGGTTACCAACAAGACTGTTCATGCTACTAAATTGATTACCCCTCTTGTTAATTATCAAAATTGCTTTGAAGGCGAATTTATCCTAAATAAGTTAATGTTCCCTCTCGAGATACAAGAACCGTGCCCAATTAAACCAACCCATACTCTCATGGTAATTGTATTTAAATTGAACCCATTAAGATTCGTGACAATTCAATGAACCCTCGAAGGACCGCTTCTAACTCTTGTGATTTAAGTCCTAAGTTCAATCCCTATAGATCCGACACCTAAGTTCACCACTAGGTTCGTCCTTAGAGTATCTATGACATGCAAATAAGTGCGCACCAAATTCACAAATAATTCATGCAATATGAATTAAATCAAAATCAAATTGGAACTAACAAATGGAAAACATCAATTCATAACATAAAACAAGTCTTGGGTATAGCCCCAATTCCTAGAAATAAAAAAAAAAAGACTACTCAAGCATTGCCATGGTCATGGCAACCTTGAATAACAAAAGCATAAAAATCCTAAGAGAAAAGAAGAAATTGAGAAGAAGAGAAATCCTAATTTTTGCCTAAGGTAGCAGCCCAAGGGATCCCATTTTCGATCCTAATTGCTCTATTTATAGAGTAGGGTAACTTGAATCCCAAGCAATTTCAAAATCAAATCAAATCAGGTTTTAAAATTCCAGATATTGCGCGTCGCGGCCGTGATGCCTGTCACTGTCAGGCCGTGACAGATTCCGTCTTGGAAAACTTGGCACTAATGGCCTGTCACGGCCATGATGGCCATCACGGCCTGGCCGTGACAGGGTCTGACTTTTGTGTACTTTTCTTTTCAGCCTTGCTCGATCATGGCCGTGATGGTTGTCACGGCTAGACCGTGATGGGCTCTGTTTGGCTCATTTTTCTTGTATTTCAAGCTCCGCCTTCATGCAAACTCCAACATAATTGGTCTTGAGAATTTTAATCTTCATATTTAATTGTCAAATCAATATCTCCAAATTAATTGCCAAATCTTATCATATCCTTTATTGTTGTGATAGGCAATTATTATCCCAATCCAAATTGGTTTGGATCTAATCTTTTATCTCAATGCCAATTGAATTATCTTTTAACCATAATAATTCAAATCCAAATTGCTTTGGATGCAAATCCATCATGCGGGCCCTCACAATTTACTTGGCAATCTTCAATTTAATTGATATCCTTCTTCTTTGTCCTTTCCTAAAAATAAAAATAAGAAAAATCTTGAGAAAATCATCTAAAATCTAATTAAATCAATTAAATGCACACATTGACTCTAAAATAACAAAAATAGGAAAACAAAGTCTAATTTGGGCTAAATCAAGTATTCAAGTCAACTTAACTGATTAAATCCACTATAAAATAATAGATAAAACATGATAAGACAGTGGATTATGACTTTCCTTTTTGACATGCATCACATAGTCCATCTTTCACAAATTTTAGTTTAGGCAAGCCAACTACAATATCTTTACGAATAAGTTTATTCAAGTGGTTCATGTGAATGCGTGCAATTCTTCTAAGCCAAAGCCAATTCTCTTCTTCTTTTGAAATAAGACAGCATACAATAATTAAAGAGATGTTATCTAAATCAAGCATATAGATGTTATCTGTCTTATGTCCGATTAATTTCAAATTTTCATCATGCTGATTTTCTATTAAGTAACTATTGGAATTGAATTTTACCTTGAAGCCTTTGTCACATAGTTAACTGATACTTAACAGATTATGTTTCAATCCCTCAACATATAGTACATCCTCAATGATTGTTGTTGAGTCACTTCCAATGTTGCCAATGCCAAGTATTATCCCTTTATTATTGTCTCCATAGGTAACACTACCACTTGACTTAGGGGGTAAAGGAAATGAACTTGCCTTTGTCTCCAGTCATGTGCTTGGAACAACCACTGTCAATATACCATTTCACATTCTTGGCTTTCCAACGCACCTACAAAATAGAATTATGTTTTTGCTTTAGGTACCCAAATTTGTTTGGGTCCTTTTGAGTTAGTTGCAGTAATAGTTCCTTTAGGAACCCCATATATATTTAGATTTATCGTATGTTGATTTTCTGTATTGGCATGTAGAAGCTGTGTGACCTTTTCTAGCACAGAAATATCATTTAACAAATGGTGTGTTTGATGTCATAGGTGCAGCAAAAAATTTCTTGAAAGATTTCTCAAGTATCTTAGGTTTATAGCCTATTCCATCCTTATCATAAACACATTTTTGCTATCCTAACAATGCATCCAAATTATCTCTACCATTTGTGAACTTGGCTAAGTCATTTTTCAGTTTTTCAACTTCTTTAGTCAATGTACAGCTAGATGCATTCCGGATTTCTTTATCACTAGTAATTCTAGATAGATCACCATTCAAATGATTTATATGTTTCTCCAACTTAGGACATTTATCACATATAGGTGCATCTAAAACAGTAGCTAGTTTTTCTTTTTGATAAGCCTCTGGCTCATCTAGTTTTATGGCTAATATGACCAGGGTTTTGTGCTAATTATATCTCATTTTCACCCAAATTAGATTAGATTGTCCTCAAGCAAGGTTTTGAGTCTCTAAAGTAGTTTTAGGTTAATTTAGCCAGTTTTGAGTCAAATAAAGCACTTATGGCTATTTTATTGTTTTCAGGTTAAGTTAGAAGTCAAGGGAATCAAGAATCAGGGAAATTTCAAGTCTGGAGGTGTTCGCCTCGCGAGAGTCTTCTCGCCACGCGAACCTGAAAGCCAGCTGAACAACAAAAATGTCATCATCTCTGGTTCGCCTCGCGAACAACACCTCGCCTCGCGACCCTGATAGCTGACTGTTCCAGAGAAATGCAACCCGTTCTGTGTCGCCTCGAGGATCCATGTCTCGCCTCGCGAGACTGAAGACCAGAAGCCATGACTTTTCCATTCCTCGCCACGCGAGCAGTACTTCGCCCCACGAGAAGACCAAACGTTGCAGACTCTTCAGGATATTCGCCTCGCAAGTGAGGGTTCGCCTCACGAGTGGGCTCAGTTTCTGAATAGTATAAATTGTTGTTCTGGACAGATTGGAAGAACTTTTGCTTCTCCATTGTTTTTACATTTTTTCCGTGTGTTTCATTTTTCCATGGAGAACTAATTTTCTTAGATTAGTCTACTGTAATCGATTTCCACTACACTTGAGGTTCTTGTAATTCATGTTTTGTATGTTTTTCCCTTTTCAATGCCATGCTATATATTTCTGTTTGCTTAATTCAGGAGTGTATAGTATTGTGTTGATTTATTTTCGGTGATGTTATGTTCCTATATTTAATCGCGTTTGCTTAATTCGCGTGTGTTCAATTCGTGTTCGTTTAGTTCACGAAGGGCTTAACCCCGTTTGCTTAATTCGGGAATATGAACATATATCTATAGTAGTGATTTCGCTTGTAAATTGTTACTACAACCGGGAGGGGATTAGAATCTGCTTAGGGCTTGGAATTTACATGAACCGATGATAGTTGGGAAATCGAGAACAGTAGATTAATCGTTTTTAGCTATTTTATAATCTTTTAAACTGCTCCATTTTATTGTTATGTTATTGCTTTGTTTTCTTAATTGCATTAAAATCCACCCCCCCCCCCCCCCAACACTGATTTTTGTGATAAATAACAAGTCAAGAGTCCTTGTGAGACGATATCCGAGTTGTCGCCCTAAACTACATTTTTACAAACCGCTCGCTTTTTGATCCTGAAATTGAAAGAACACTGCACACACGCCGTAGAGAAATTCGGGCTAGCACTAGTAGTGATTCTAATTCTAAAACTGTTTTTGATAACATGGGTGACCAAGGGACATTAAGACAGCTTGCTGCCCCTGATGTTAACTATAATGGATTGTGTATTGAATATTCTGGTGTTGTTACTCCTTTTGAATTAAAATCTGGTCTAATCCATTTGTTGCCAAGGTTTAGTGGTCTTGCAGGTGAGGATCCACACAAGCATTTGAAGGAATTCCAGGTTGTCTGCTCTACAACCTTGAGACCAGAGGGAGTAACTGAGGATCACATCATGCTGAAAGCTTTCCCGTTTTCACTCCAGGGCGCTGCAAAGTGTAACACCCTGTTTTTCGTGTGCTTAATTATTAGTAAATGCATGCTTTAATGTATTTAATTGTGATAAAATCCAGAGGATGATTTTATTTTAAATAAAATCATTTTCTTGTGTTATTTTACTGTATGAAGTCACAGTAAAATTTTCGGTATAAAATTCAGACGAAAAGCCTATGCAGGTTTTCAAAGCCGATCGAGTTTCTTGAGCTAGAGACCTAATATTGACTCGTGAATGAGACGATTAGTGTTTTTTTATGTTTTGTGTGGGTTTGGAGTGTTTTGAGAAATCTTGTTCGGGGCCGAATTTCCGAGTATTACCCGGGCGAATCGTCAGGAAATACGATCGGGAAATTCATCTGATGCATGTTGGAGCAGAGCAAAAATGGAGTAGATTGACTGATGTGAAGGCTATGACATAGGCATGTCCATGGCCATACCTTCCTTACACCAATCAAGTCAAATCACCATACTTTCTTACACACACCTTACCTACACCATACCTCCTTTCTTCTCAACCAAGTCAAGCTCTTCTCTCCCCTCCAATCTGCCCCAAAACTGATGCCCTCCCCCTCTCTTTTCCTTCTTCTATTTAAGTTTCAAAGTGTAACCATTTCACACTTTTGCTTCCTTTCACAAAAACACTTTTTACAACTATTCATCTTCTTCTTCACACAACTAAAGGTACCATTTTTACTAAGTTTTTCAAGTTGTGTTCTTCATCAAAGTTGTTCATATTGGTAAGGGTAATGTCCCTATACCATTTGTTTTTCAAGTTTTGGCTTTATTTTCATAGTTGATGTTTTGAGTTCATAATATGCTTTTAAACTTCAAAAAATTCTCAAAAATTGTAGAAAACTCCGATTGAGGTGAAACCAATTTCTATATTCTTATTTTTACTTCCTCTACAACATACTAAAATTTTGTGGAAAACAAAAATCTCGAACACCATTTTCTGTACTGGACAGAATCTATGTCTTTTGTGCCATATGAGTTTTGTTTCATCTTTGCTTGGTTAAGCTTGTGTTTGAGTGTTATTCCAACATGATCATGACCAAGAGCTCCTATGTACATAAGGATGCTAGGTTTAAGTGATTGGAAAAGTTTAGAAACTTTTATGTATTTTCATGAAAAAGTGAAAACTCTAAGTGTTTTGTTATATGTACTTTGAGGTTTTTCCAAAGTGATCATGGATTTGGGCTCCTTGATGTATAAGGATGCTAGATCCAAGAGATTGGAAAGTTTGAAAACCTCTAACCCTCATTTTTACTCAAGGCCGAATGGTAGTGTTTGTGGCCTAGGGTATTTGATTTTTTCATTTTTCCAAAATGATCAAGGTTTTAGGCTCCTTACAAGGTATGGATGCTAACCTAAAGAGATTGGAAAATTTAGAACATCCTAACCTATTTTAGAGGATGAAAACCGAAACCCTAAGTTGATGACTTAGTGGGATTCTTGATTCAAACTTGTTAAACTTTTGGTGTTTTAAGAACTCCTAGCACTTAAGGATCATAAATCCATAAGTTGCATGATTTTTGGAAACCTTAATCCAAAACCATTGTTGAAAACTGAACCTATGCCTTGTGGCTAGTGTTCTTTGATTAAAAATATAACCTATGGTTTCATGTGTGTAACCTTAGATTAGATTCTGCGCGGACGTTCGTGATCCTTAGTTTTCGTAGTCGGAACCCTTATCGTCTTTTGAGGTAAGAGGGGATTTCCGAAAGATATTCAATAACTGTATGCATGTGTGTATTTGATTAATTGTTTACTTGATTGTTATTGAGTTACTGGATTATCTGAAATGTTATGCTATTATATGAAGTTGAACTGTATCGTTATATATGTTGAGATGTATAACTGTGATGAACTGTGATATTGGCATTGAACTGTGAATATATATATGTGTACATACTGCTGTTGTTGTTTGAAGTTTGCTAAGCCGGACGTGTGTCTGTGCTCAATCATTAATAAGGATTAAAAACCTTAATAAGCTTTGAAGATGAAAGGATGGGTGTTCTTTTCCAAAAAGCTTGAATGTTTAAAAGTACTTGTTTTATGTGACAATATAGTTTTAGTGATTTCTAGAATGCAAGAGAAAAACCCTTTTCGAACTATGTGTTTTAAGTGAAAACTTTCGAAAATATTTTACAATATCCTATTGGGGATTTTCAAAGTTAAAAGTGTTTCAAAAACGTTTTATAAAGGATTTTCAAAAGAAAAGGTTTTCTCCCAAATGATTTAGAAACTTTCCGATAGCCAGCATAGGGTATCGAGGCTTTCGATTTCGAAAATTGTTTTTGTCAAATGAAAGATAAGTACTAAAAGATAGGAATCTAGACGTGAGACGTCGCCTCTAGTTTTCCATGCTTAGCACGTGATCTTGGATCAGTGTTAATTCGGGACCGTAAAGTCCTATTCGTAATGTTATGGACTTCAAGTCCAATTCGCGGAATCGAGGACAGTTCGTTCTGATTTCCGTTGTTGTGGGCTATTGTCCTTAGCATGATAAGTAAAACATGACTAAAAGTATATTGATTTCCATTACCACAAACCTTGACTGCGGCCACGGTCTAGGTGTTGGGATTGAGCATTCGGACTGTGTGTCCTATGTTTCTAAGTTTTCAAGTGATGGGGAAATAATGTTAAGTCATTAGCTTTGAGCTTTGACAGTGAAATATTTACACAAAGAAAAACCTTAAAAGGAAAGTTTTTATTCATATGCATTTCCGCACGACGTGCCTTTGCTTATTGAGGATACCCATGGGGTATCCGAGAGTCGATCACATTGCTAGCTGTTTCGTTAAGGGCATGTGGCGTTGTCCGACCAAGAGGCCTGGTGCATCGAGGATGCGGTGGCAACAGCCGGTGGGCAGAGCTTGACCAACTCTATCTTCTCCAGTGATAACATGGTGTTGTGATCTCATGAGATTAGGATAGAGCCTGATATTGAAGTGTCATGCACATTTTCGAAAACTGATTGTACGGGCTTGAGGACCCCTTGATATAACACTGTTATATTATGATGATTATGCATGCTTTAACTGTTGATCTAATTTCGTGTTGCATGTATCATGTATATGGTTGTTGTGGGATATATCTTATGACGGTATCTCACTCTTGCATGTTTGTATGTTCTTTTATTTTCCTCGTACTGGGTATACATATGCTTTAGATGGACCCTCTTGTCCCTCTTGTACCTGAGGTCACACGGACAGAAACTTTTGACGAGGCCGACAGGATTGGGAATTGGAGGATGGACGCGAATGCGACTACGGCGACGTACCGAGGGCCAATCACTACTACTGAAGCTAATATACATGGAGAGCCTGTTAGGAGGATCCATTCGGTGGAATCCAGGAACGTGATTCTTCCACCGCTATGGTTGTACCTGAACCCGCTACAGGAAGCCGCTCTACTTCACCCTCACGTTGAGCCTGCCGAGCCAGAAGAGGAGGAACCGATGGAGGAAGATCCTGAAGAGGATCCTGAGGAGGAGCCTCATGAGCTGGTAGACGACTGGTGGGATGAGGAGCTCGAGGCGGGTTATCACCCTTTGGATATTGAGGAGGAGGATGTCCCGTTGGATGACGAAGGAGAGGTGATTGACCCGGAGCTGGAGACTTCTTCTTGTGGGAGCGTTTGTGGCCACTTCCAAGTGTCGTAGGCATTGGTAGGGGTTGAAGGCTTTGTTTTGAGTGGTCCGTTAGTCTTGCCTTTTGAGCTTTTCTTTTGAGTATAGATTCCCAGATTCCCATTCCCAGTTGGTATTTTATTTACCTTATCTTCTCAGTTATGTTTCAGTTATGTTTTCGTTTCTGTTGGCCATATTGATTAAGGCCGTGGTGTAATGTTAAAACCTAAGACCTTTCGAGGCAATATTATATGTATGTATCTGTTGTCGTTTTCAAGTTGTGAGTTTCTTTACCTTCTACTTCTTTTCTTTAAAGAAAAAAAAAATTAAGTACCTTTTTGGTAACCTTGTGTATGTTGAATAATCTTTTTCCGAAAGCGACCAGCATTTAAACGAGCATTTTTCCGCAAAAAGGGTGACCATGTGATGACCAAGTTAGGGTGTCACATTAGTGGTATCAGAGCTAGTCGAGTCTTTCGGGAATGTCTGGGTTAGGTCTGTTGTGTTGCTGTTGTGTTTTCTCTGATTGTGTGTTGTTTGAATTACTTCTTTTGAGGTAATGTGTGGTGACCAGCAGGTTCTCTCTTTCGGATTGTCATCTGACTGCTTGTGTGATCTAGGTCAGTATGAATCAGAGAGGTGCTCGTGGACGTGGACGAGGCAATGGAGGAATGGACTTTGCTGCTCAAGCACTGGCTGATGTGGCTACTGCTATAGCTCATCAAACGGCCAATGCTACTGCACAAAATCAGCAAGAACAGCTGCGAGCGGAACAAGCTGCAGAGGGAAGGCATCTTGATGCGTTGAGACGTCGAGAATCCATCTCGGTTCGATGGAGACGTGGATCCGATTAAGGCAGATCTCTGGATTCAAGAGTTAGAAAAGATTTTCGAGTTGGTACACACTCCTGAAGAATCCAAGGTACCTTATTCGACGTTTCAGCTCGTGGGAGACGCCGAGTATTGGTGGAAGGGTACTAAACAACTGCTAGAGGCTGAACATCAAGTGATCACCTGGGGAGTATTTCGCGGCAAGTTTCTGGACAAGTACTTTCCCCAGAGTGCCCGAAAGGAGAAAGAACAAGAGTTCTTGAGGCTAAGTGATCAGCCTCTGGCTCGACTAGTTTTTGACTAGTAAAGACCATGGTTTTATTCGAGTTTAATCTCGTTTTCGCCCAAATTAGGCTTGATTGTCCTCAAGCAAGGTTTTGAGTCCCTTAAGTAGTTTTAGGGTTATTTAGTCAGTATTTGAGTCAAATAAAGCACTTATGGTTATTTCATGTTTTCAGGTTAACTTAGAGTCCAAGGAATGAAGGAAACAATGGAAATTGCAATCTGGAAACACTCGCCACGCGAGCAGATACTCGCCCCGCGAGAGTGAGGACCAGCCAGTGCCAGAAAAGTCATGTTCTCTGCCTCGCCTCGCGAGCTATAGCTCGCCTCGCGAGTCTGAAGTCAGCAAGCATCACGGTCATCCCGTGACACCCATCACAGGCGTGAAGAGAAACCCCTGGAAGACAGAGACCATCACGGCCTGGCCGTGATGAAGGTCACGGCCATGACAGATAAGCACCCGAAGACAGAGACCATCACGGCATGGCCGTGATAGGCATCACGGCTGTGACAACCCAGGTTTTGAAGACTCGCCTCGCGAGAATCACGCTCGCCTCACGAGAATACAAATTCAAGAAGGCGCCATTTTAATATTCGCCTCGCGAGAGGCCACTCGCCTCGCGAGAATGCGCAGTTTCTGAAAGTTATAAATAGCTGTTTAGGGCAGAACAAAAGGGATCTTTTGCTAATCCTTGTTTTCGAATTTCTCTGGTTGTTTTACGTTTTTGATGGAGAACTAGTCTCCTTGATCAATCTGCTGTAATCGGTTCGCACTGTCGCTTGAGGTTATGTAATTACTGATTTAATTGCTACTCTCTTTCAATATCTATTCTATATTCTCTGTTTGCTTAATTCAGTTTGTATCGAATGGGTATTGATTTGTTTCGATGATTGTGTGTTCCTAAACTTAATCGCGTTTGCTTAATTCGCGTGCGTTCAATTCGTGTTTGCTTAATTCACGAAGGGCTTCATCCGTTTGCTTAATTCGGAATTAGGAACATATGTCTCGTAGCGTCGGTTTCGCTTGTTAATTGATGTTACAATCGAAAAGGGTTTAGAATCCGCTTAGGGCTTGGATTTATATGAACCGATGATAGTGGGAAACCGAAAGCAGTAGGTTGATCGCTTAGCTTAATTGGTAATTGTTTAGTTTACATTAGTTTTCTGCTTTGTTTTCCTTGTTTAACTTGAATTCCAAAACCCCCCAAGGAAACTGATTTTCTGTGATAATAACATTACGAGAGTCCTTGTGATACGATACCCGAGTTGTCGCACACTAGACTACATTTTTACTAACCGCTCATCTTTTGACGCGTACGCGACAGCGCGTCAAATTGGCGCCGTTGCCGGGGACTCTTGTTGTTATTAACAGAAAATAATAAATAAAAAAAAAACATTTCATTGCTGAATTAGTTATGGCTGCTTTGTCTGGTTATGAATCTTAGTACTGCCATGGATAATTACATGCAAGGTTATATGCCTTATGTTGATTATGAGCCACCACCATGCATATATTATCCTAACTTTGCTGAAGGCTATGAGTCTAGTAGTGGTTTTGGCATGACTGGAGTAAATGAAGTCCAACCCAGCATGGATGAGTTAGCTTCTCTGATGCAACAACATATGACTGAATTTCAAGCAAATCTTCAACGAATGACAGAACAAAGTCTTGAAAGCCATCGGAGAGGAGAAGCTGAGTCTCAGAAGTTGTCCATTCTAATTGATCAAATTGTCGCCAACTCTGCTGCACTGCTAACTCCACACCCCCTTGAAGAACATACAGATTCACAAGTTATTCTTGACAATACCTCTGAGGATGATTTTGATAATACTTCTGTTGATGAACTGTGTGTTGAATCCCCTGATTCTAATGCATGTGCTGATTGTACTGACACTGCTTTGTGTATAGAATGTTATGCAGGTTTATTCTTTTCAGGAAACGTAGAAAATGAGGATCAGGAGGATCAAGAGGACATCTGCTTCACCATGCTTGAGGATGATGAAGAACCTTTGGAAGTAGATGATTCAATTAAATCAAATGCATGTGTTGAGAGTGATGGGGTGGATGAATTGAGTGCTGAATTTCCAGACATTCGGACCTTTACTGATTCAGTTTATTGTGATGTATGTATTGACTCTACTAACACTAACCTTTGTGTGGTGTGTGCTGAAATTTCTGCATGTATAGCAGGTGATTCCCTTGTTAGTGCAGTGAATGAAGAAAATACAGAAGTTGAAGCAGCACCGGAGACACCAGTGTCCTATTTGCCACCTCCCCCTGAGAAGCCACCAGTGATGGAGTTTGAGCCTTTGGATTTTGCACCATGGCCAGTTCAAGGGGTTAAACCCCAATTTTATTGGGGAGACTTTGTTGAGAGGAAGGTCATCTGTGACCCAAAAGGGAGTGAGAAGTCCGCCGCACTGGGCAGAGTTACCATAATTATCAAGCGCTCACTCCCATATCAAGGCTGCAAATTAGGGAAGCATGGAACAAGCTTCAGTCCTTTGGCTACCACGTGGGACTTATGCTACAGACAGTGGGATCCTGGTGGAACCACCTCAATGAGTTTTCTTAACCCTTTCTCCTTGTTAATTTTCTTTTCCTTGCTTTATTTCTGTTTTGTTTTCAATAAAGCTCCTGAATAATTTGAGAAGCTCAGGAGTTGTGTTTGAGTCTTGTGTTGGCAAGTTTGCTAGAATTTGATTGATTTTGCATAGATGAATTGCATGTTTATTGTTGACTGATCCCCCCTAGTCTTGAAAATTTGAAAAATTGATCCCCATATAATTGAAAACTGAACTTTGAGATATTTTGTTGTGATGGCATGATTTATGATAAGTTTTTGGTGATAGGGTGCACACACTAGGGATAGAATCTCGGTCAAACAATTTGCATGAATGTCCAAGTGAGGATTTGAGCCTCCAACATGTTTTTGATTGTGTGAATCACTTTCAAGTTACACTTTCCCGAATTTGCTTGAATCTCTTCATGGTTTGCATGTCTATGTGGTTGCATCAAATGATTTAGGCAATTTTCTTTGAATTAACTACTTGGCCTAAATTGAACCAGTCCCTAATGCATGTTCCCTAGTTAGCCCCTTTGAGCCTAATTAGCCTATTGTTTCATGATGACCTTATGTTATGAGCCTGAATATGGAAAAACCATGTTAACCCGATCTTAGGATTAGGAGAGCATGGAAGCTTAGCAAGAGAATGGTTGCAAGAAACTAAGTTTGGGGTGGCTACAGGGATATGATGTGTTGTTGGGGATTGAGAAAAAGAAAAAAAATAAAGGTTGGAGCCAAAGGGCAAAAATAAATCTTTCAAAAAAAAAACAAAAAAAGAGAAAAAAAAATGCAAAATGTCAAGAAGGGTATTAGAAGAAAAGGGCTGTAGCCACCCAAGGCAAAAAGAAGAATAAGAATAGGAACTTGAGTAGGGAATTCAATGTGTAAACAGCTTCATGCTCTCTTAGTTCCTGGGGATTTCAGCCCAGTACCTTTGTATATCATTCCCTTAGCCAGGCCCCATTACAACCTTGAAAGACCTTTTGATGTTGCATGCATATTTTTCGTGGGAACCATTTTGAGATGAAAATCAAATTCATGGGAAGTGCTCTTAAAAGTGAAACTGAGTGAAATGTTGTTAGCCTAGACAAACTGAGAGATTGAGTGAACATTAAACCCCTTTGTGAGGAAGGCGATTGTTTGAATTTGGTGATCTCCCTCTTGTGTGTAACTTAGATCCCCTACTTAGATTAATGATTGTTTGAATGATGAAATTCTCAGATGTTCGGAATAAATGATTGTGGGGATTACATTGTTGAAAAGGGGGGAACATTGAAGGAAATTTGTTTTGATGATTTGCTTGAAATTTGTGCGGAATTGTTTGAAATCCTTCAAGCTTGCCAAGTCTTGAGTCGTGTCGAGTTTTAGTTTGCTTGGGGACAAGCAAAGTTCAAGTTTGGGGTATTTTGATCAGCCTCTGGCTCGACTAGTTTTTGACTAGTAAAGACCATGGTTTTATTCGAGTTTAATCTCGTTTTCGCCCAAATTAGGCTTGATTGTCCTCAAGCAAGGTTTTGAGTCCCTTAAGTAGTTTTAGGGTTATTTAGTCAGTATTTGAGTCAAATAAAGCACTTATGGTTATTTCATGTTTTCAGGTTAACTTAGAGTCCAAGGAATGAAGGAAACAATGGAAATTGCAATCTGGAAACACTCGCCACGTGAGCAGATACTCGCCCCGCGAGAGTGAGGACCAGCCAGTGCCAGAAAAGTCATGTTCTCTGCCTCGCCTCGCGAGCTATAGCTCGCCTCGCGAGCCTGAAGTCAGCAAGCATCACGGTCATCCCGTGACACCCATCACAGGCGTGAAGAGAAACCCCTGGAAGACAGAGACCATCACGGCCTGGCCGTGATGAAGGTCACGGCCATGACAGATAAGCACCTGAAGACAGAGACCATCACGGCATGGCCGTGATAGGCATCACGGCTGTGACAACCCAGGTTTTGAAGACTCGCCTCGCGAGAATCACGCTCGCCTTGCGAGAATACAAATTCAAGAAGGCGCCATTTTAATATTCGCCTCGCGAGAGGCCACTCGCCTCGCGAGAATGCGCAGTTTCTGAAAGTTATAAATAGCTGTTTAGGGCAGAACAAAAGGGATCTTTTGCTAATCCTTGTTTTCGAATTTCTCTGGTTGTTTTACGTTTTTGATGGAGAACTAGTCTCCTTGATCAATCTGCTGTAATCGGTTCGCACTGTCGCTTGAGGTTATGTAATTCCTGATTTAATTGCTACTCTCTTTCAATATCTATTCTATATTCTCTGTTTGCTTAATTCAGTTTGTATCGAATGGGTATTGATTTGTTTCGATGATTGTGTGTTCCTAAACTTAATCGCGTTTGCTTAATTCGCGTGCGTTCAATTCGTGTTTGCTTAATTCACGAAGGGCTTCATCCGTTTGCTTAATTCGGAATTAGGAACATATGTCTCGTAGCGTCGGTTTCGCTTGTTAATTGATGTTACAATCGAAAAGGGTTTAGAATCCGCTTAGGGCTTGGATTTATATGAACCGATGATAGTGGGAAACCGAAAGCAGTAGGTTGATCGCTTAGCTTAATTGGTAATTGTTTAGTTTACATTAGTTTTCTGCTTTGTTTTCCTTGTTTAACTTGAATTCCAAAACCCCCCAAGGAAACTGATTTTCTGTGATAATAACATTACGAGAGTCCTTGTGATACGATACCCGAGTTGTCGCACACTAGACTACATTTTTACTAACCGCTCATCTTTTGACGCGTGCGCGACAGCGCGTCACTAAGTCAGAGAGATCTGACGGTGGGGGAGTATGCGGCAAAGTTTGAATCACTTGCCAAATACTTCCGCTTCTTTCAGAACAACCCCAGTGAAGAGTGGAAGTGCGAACAGTTCGAAGCCGGTTTACGCTTTGAAATCAAGGAATCAGTGCTGCCCTTGGAAATTAGGAGTTTCCAAGCATTAGTGGAGAAGTGCCGGAAGATTGAGTTGATGCGCAAAGGAAGGGATAGCAGAGAAAGCGCAAGTGGACCAGTTCGTCATAAGGGTCAGAATCAAGGACATAATTTCAAATGGAAGCAGAACCAGAGGAAGCCATACCATCAAGCACCTAGCTACAATAACAATCATAAGCAACAAGCTCGTTCCAGTGTGTCAGGAACTGGAAGTGGAGGCCAGAGAAACAACGATCAAGGCTAAGGAAGGAGATGTTTCCGATGTGGGGATCCGAATCACTTCGCGAATGATTGCCCAAAGAAGGACTACAAGTGCAACAACTGTGACCGTATTGGGCATTTGGAAAAGGAGTGCCAAGCACCGAAGAGGGAGCAGTCATTCAACCTCACTAGAGCAAGCAAGCCAACCGCTAAGGGAAGAGTTTACACGATGAGTGGTGCGGAGGCATCGAACTCCGGTGATCTCGTGCAGGGTGAGTGTGACATTGATGGTAATCTCTTAATTGTACTGTTTGATTCTGGTGCAACCCATTCATTTATTTCGATGGATCGTGTGAAAACGTTGAACTTGCCTGTTTCTTCCTTATCTTATAATCTGATTGTTTCTACCCCAATCGCTAAACCTGTGGATCGTTAATTCTGTTTTGCTTAAACTGTCCTATCATTGTTCGAGAATAAACATTTCCTTGTGGATTTGATCTGTTTGCCCCTAGTACAACTAGATGTGATCTTAGGCATGGATTGGTTATCTTCCAACCATATCCTAATAGATCGTGCTCGTAAAACCTTAGTCTTTAGGGATGAGATTTACGGATTATTATCTCGCTAGTCGGGTAAGAGTTTCTTTGAAAGAAGGGGCTCAAGTTTACATGTTTCTGTGTTCCTCGGAGGTCAAGAGCGAGTTTGACTTAGAGTCGGTACTGTCGTCCGAGAGTTTCCGAAGTTTTTCCAGGAGGATGTACCTGGATTGCCACCTGTTCGAGAGATTGAGTTCGCGATTGATCTAGTCCCAGTGGTTTGGACCAATATCCATGGCACCGTATCGCATGTCACCATCGGAATTAGAAACCTTGAAGGAACAACTTGAGGAATTGATGAGGAAGGAGTTCATACGGCCTAGTGTGTCACCGTGGGGAGCTCCAGTCCTGTTAGTGAAAAAGAAAGATGGATCGGCCAGGCTATGTGTGGATTATCGCCAGTTGAATAAAGTCACGATCAAGAATCGATATCCTCTTCCAAGGATAGATGATCTCATGGATCAGTTGCGTGGTGCTGCAGTGTTTTCGAAGATAGATCTACGGTCAAGATACCACCAGATACGAGTGAAGGCAGAGGATGTTCCTAAGACAGCGTTTCGAACACGCTATGGGCATTATGAGTTTTTGGTGATGCCATTCGGAGTGACCAATGCGCCAGCTATATTCATGGACTATATGAACAGGATCTTTCGTTCCTTTTTTGGATCAGTTCGTAATCGTCTTTATAGATGACATTCTGATCTATTCCCCGGATGAGGAGTCACATGCTAAACACCTTAGCATTGTTCTAAAGATCCTAAAAGAGAAGCAGCTGTATGCGAAGCCGGAGAAGTGTGAGTTTTGGTTGGATCAAGTTCAATTCTTAGGTCATGTGATATCTCGCGAAGGAATCGTTGTAGATCCGAAGAAGGTTGAGGCTGTTTTGGAATGGGAAAGGCCAACAACGGCGATAGAGATTCGTAGCTTTGTGGGTTTGGCTGGATACTATCGAAGGTTTATCGAAGGGTTTTCCAAGATAGTGGGACCTCTCACTCAGTTGACTCGTAAGGACCAAGCATTCGTTTGGACAGAAGCTTGTGAAAGGAATTTCCAAGAGTTGAAGCGTAGATTGACGACTTCACCTGTGTTGATTCTACCTAATCCCAAGGAACCTTTTGAGCTTTACTGTGACGCTTCACATCAAGGGTTGGGCTGTGTGCTGATGCAAAATCGGAAAGTTGTAACTTATGCTTCGAGGCAGTTGAAGATTCACGAGAGAAACTATCCGACGCATGATTTGGAGTTAGCGGCTGTGGTCTTTGCTTTGAAGATATGGAGACATTACTTGTATGGGGCTGCTTTTAATGTTTTCAGTGATCACAAGAGCCTGAAGTATCTGTTCGATCAGAAGGAATTGAATATGCGGCAGAGACGTTGGTTAGAGTTTCTGAAGGATTACGACTTTCAACTACAGTATCACCCTGGGAAGGCGAATGTAGTGGCCGGTGCGCTAAGAAGAAAGACGATTCACGCGTCAGTGATGGTGGTTAGGGAGCAGGAATTGTTGGAACAATTTTGAGATCCGAGTTTGTCTGTTGAGGTTACGCCGGGAAGGTCGTGGTTCGAACAAGATCACCGTGTCAAATGGATTGATGGAGCAGATAAAGGAGAAGCAAGAGACGATCGTCATTCTGCAGATCGAAAGGGATTTAGTGCGACAAGGAGCATTGTCAGATTTTAGAGAAGGCACAGACGGGATCTTAAGGTTCGGTGAAAGAATCTGTGTGCCTGAGGATGTCGAGTTGAGAAAGCTGATCTTAGAAGAAGCTCATAAGATTAAGTTGAGTATGCATCCAGGAGCTACCAAGATGTACCAAGATCTAAAGAAGTTATATTGGTGGTACGGGATGAAGAGAGATGTGATGGAATATGTTGCATCATGTTTGGTATGCCAGAAAGCCAAAGTAGAACATCAGAGATCTGCAGGAATGTTACAATCTTTAGATATTCCCGAATGGAAGTGGGACGGGATATCAATGGATTTCGTAACCAGTTTACCAAGAACTATAAAAGGGTATGAGGCTATATGGGTAATTGTAGATCGACTGACCAAGTCAGGTCACTTTCTACCAGTCAACATGAAGTACCCGATAAAAAGGTTGACCCAGTTGTACATCGACGAGATTGTTAGGTTACACGGTATACCCTCGAGTATTATTTCGGATCGTGATCCGAGATTTACGTCAGAGTTCTGGAAGGGACTACAAAACTCTTTGGTAACAAAACTCAAATTGAGTTATGCATATCACCCACAGACGGATGGACAATCGGAAAGGACGATCCAGTCGCTTGAAGACTTGCTTAGAGCCTGTGTTTTGGAGGATGCAGGGAGTTGGGATGAGTCATTACCGTTGATAGAGTTTACCTATAACAACAGTTTCCACTCAAGCATAGGAATGGCACCCTATGAAGCTCTATATGGTAGACGATGCAGAACACCTTTGTGTTGGTATCAGGATGGAGAAAGCCTATTGTTGGGACCAGAGCTGAGTACAGGAGACGCACCGAGAAAGTGAAGATGATCCAAGAGAAAATGCGAACTGCCCAAAGTAGACAAAAGAATTATCTTTGATAAGAGACGACGACCTCTAGAGTTTGAAGAAGGAGAACATGTGTTCTTGAGAGTCACGCCAACAACGGGGATTGGCAGGGTAATAAAATCCAGGAAGCTCACTCCCAAATTCATTGGACCCTACCAAATTCTTCATCGCGTAGGTCCAGTAGCCCATAAAATATCTTTACCACCTTTTCTTTCCAACATCCATGATGTCTTTCATGTTTCTCAGTTGAGAAAATATATTCCTGATCCATCACACGTCATAAAACCTGATAATGTACAATTGAAAGAGAATCTGTCTTTCATAACGTCACCAGCATTTAATTGCGGATAAGATGACGAAACAGCTCAGAGGTAAACAAATTCCTCTAGTCAAAGTTATCTGGAATGAAACAACCGGAGAAGCTACGTGGGAAGCTGAGGACAAGATGAAGATGCAATACCATGAATTATTTCAAGGTATGTAATCTCGAGGACGAGATTCTTTTTAGAGGGGTGGAGTTGTAACACCCTATTTTTCGTGTGCTTAATTATTAGTAAATGCATGCTTTAATGTATTTAATTGTGATAAAATCCAGAGGATGATTTTATTTTAAATAAAATCATTTTCTTGTGTTATTTTACTGTATGAAGTCACAGTAAAATTTTCGGTATAAAATTCGAGGCAAAGCCGTGCAGGTTTTCAAAGCCGCATCGAGTTTATCGAGCTAGAGACCTAATATTGACTCGTGAACGAGACGATTAGTGTTTTTTATGTTTTGTGTGGGTTTGGAGTGTTTTGAGAAATCTTGTTGGGGTCGAATTTCCGAGTATTACCCGGGCGAATCGTCGGGAAATACGATCGGGAAATTCATCTGATGCATGTTGGAGCAGAGCAAAAATGGAGTAGATTAACTGATGTGAAGGCTATGACATAGGCATGTCCACGGCCATACCTTCCTAACACCAATCAAGTCAAATCACCATACTTTCTTACACACACCTTACCTACACCATACCTCCTTTCTTCTGAACCAAGTCAAGCTCTTCTCTCCCCTCCAATCTGCCCCAAAACTGACGCCCTCCCCCTCTCTTTTCCTTCTTCTATTTAAGTTTCAAAGTGTAACCATTTCACACTTTTGCTTCCTTTCACAAAAACACTTTTTTACAACTATTCATCTTCTTCTTCACACAACTAAAGGTACCATTTTTACTAAGTTTTTCAAGTTGTGTTCTTCATCAAAGTTGTTCATATTGGTAAGGGTAATGTCCCTATACCATTTGTTTTTCAAGTTTTGGCTTTATTTTCATAGTTGATGTTTTGAGTTCATAATATGCTTTTAAACTTCAAAAAATTCTCAAAAATTGTAGACAACTCCGATTGAGGTGAAACCAATTTCTATATTCTTATTTTTACTTCCTCTACAACATACTAAAATATTGTGGAAAACAAAAATCTCGAACACCATTTTCTGTACTAGACAGAATCTATGTCTTTTGTGCCATATGAGTTTTGTTTCATCTTTGCTTGGTTAAGCTTGTGTTTGAGTGTTATTCCAACATGATCATGACCAAGAGCTCCTATGTACATAAGGATGCTAGGTTTAAGTGATTGGAAAAGTTTAGAAACTTTTATGTATTTTCATGAAAAAGTGAAAACTCTAAGTGTTTTGTTATATGTACTTTGAGGTTTTTCCAAAGTGATCATGGATTTGGGCTCCTTGATGTATAAGGATGCTAGATCCAAGAGATTGGAAAGTTTGAAAACCTCTAACCCTCATTTTTACTCAAGGCCGAATGGTAGTGTTTGTGGCCTAGGGTATTTGATTTTTTCATTTTTCCAAAATGATCAAGGTTTTAGGCTCCTTACTAGGTATGGATGCTAACCTAAAGAGATTGGAAAATTTAGAACATCCTAACCTATTTTAGAGGATGAAAACCGAAACCCTAAGTTGATGACTTAGTGGGATTCTTGATTCAAACTTGTTAAACTTTTGGTGTTTTAAGAACTCCTAGCACTTAAGGATCATAAATCCATAAGTTGCATGATTTTTGGAAACCTTAATCCAAAACCATTGTTGAAAACTGAACCTATGCCTTGTGGCTAGTGTTCTTTGATTAAAAATCTAACCTATGGTTTCATGTGTGTAACCTTAGATTCGTTACGCGCGGACGTTCGTGATCCTTAGTTTTCGTAGTCGGAACCCTTATCGTCTTTTGAGGTAAGAGGGGATTTCCGAAAGATATTCAATAACTGTATGCATGTGTGTATTTGATTAATTGTTTACTTGACTGTTATTGAGTTACTGGATTATCTGAAATGTTATGCTATTATATGAAGTTGAACTGTATCGTTATATATGTTGAGATGTATAATCTGTGATGAACTGTGATATTGGCATTGAATCGTGAATATATATATGTGTACATACTGCTGTTGTTGTTTGAAGTTTGCTAAGCCGGACGTGTGTCTGTGCTCAATCTTTAATAAGGATTAAAAACCTTAATAAGCTTTGAAGATGAAAGGATGGGTGTTCTTTTCCAAAAAGCTTGAATGTTTAAAAGTACTTGTTTTATGTGACAATATAGTTTTAGTGATTTCTAGAATGCAAGAGAAAAACCCTTTTCGAACTATGTGTTTTAAGTGAAAACTTTAAAATATTTTACAATATCATATTGTTTAATTTCAAAGTTAAAAGTGTTTCAAAAACGTTTTATAAAGGATTTTCAAAAGAAAAGGTTTTCTCCCAAATGATTTAGAAACTTTCCGATAGCCGACATAGGTTATCGAGGCTTTCGATTTCGAAAATTGTTTTCGTCAAATGAAAGATAAGTACTAAAAGAATAGGAATCTAGACGTGAGACGTCGCCTCTAGTTTTCCATGCTTAGCACGTGATCTTGGATCAGTGTTAATTCGGGACCGTAAAGTCCTATTCGTAATGTTATGGACTTCAAGTCCACCCGCGGAATCGAGGACAGTTCGTTCTGATTTCCGTTGTTGTGGGCTATTGTCCTTAGCATGATAAGTAAAACATGACTAAAAGTATATTGATTTCCATTACCACAAACCTTGACTGCGGCCACGGTCTAGGTGTTGGGATTGAGCATTCGGACTGTGTGTCCTATGTTTCTAAGTTTTCAAGTGATGGGGAAATAATGTTAAGTCATTAGCTTTGAGCTTTGACAGTGAAATATTTACACAAAGAAAAACCTTAAAAGGAAAGTTTTTATTCATATGCATTTACCGCAGCGGACGTGCCTTTGCTTATTGAGGTTACCCATGGGTTTTCTGAGAGTCTGTCTCTTTGCTATCAGTTTCGTTATGGGCATGTGGCGTTGTCTGTCCAAGAGGCCTGTTGCATCGAGGATGCGGTGGCAACAGCCCGGTGGGCAGAGCTTGACCAACTCTATCTTCTCCAGTGATAACATGGTGTTGTGATCTCATGAGATTAGGATAGAGCCTGATATTGAAGTGTCATGCACATTTTCGAAAACTGATTGTACGGGCTTGAGGACCCCTTGATATAACACTGTTATATTATGATGATTATGCATGCTTTAACTGTTGATCTGATTTCGTGTTGCATGTATCATGTATATGGTTGTTGTGGGATATATCTTATGACGGTATCTCACTCTTGCATGTTTGTATGTTCTTTTATTTTCCTCGTTCCGGGTATGCGTATGCTTTAGATGGACCCTCTTATCCCTCTTGTACCTGAGGTCACACGGACAGAGACTTTTGACGAGGCCGACAGGATTGGGAATTGGAGGATGGACGCGAATGCGACTACGGCGACGTACCGATGGCCAATCACTACTACTGAAGCTAATATACATGGAGAGCCTGTTAGGAGGATCCACTCGGTGGAATCCAGGAACGTGATTCTTCCACCGCCATGGTTGTACCTGAACACGCTACAGGAAGCCGGTCTACTTCACCCTCACGTTGAGCCTGCCGAGTCAGAAGAGGAGGAACCGATGGAGGAAGATCCTGAAGAGGATCCTGAGGAGGAGCCTCATGAGCTGGTAGACGACTGGTGGAATGAGGAGCTCGAGGCGGGTTATCACCCTTTGGATATTGAGGAGGAGGATGTCCCGTTGGATGACAGAGGAGAGGTGATTGACCCGGAGCCGGAGACTTCTTCTTGTGGGAGCGTTTGTGGCCACTCCGAGTGTCGTAGGCATTGGTAGTGGTTGGAGGCTTTGTTTTGAGTGGTCCATTAGTCTTGGCTTTTGAGCTTTTCTTTTGAGTATAGATTCCCAGATTCCCATTCCCAGTTGGTGTTTTATTTACCTTATCTTCTCAGTTATGTTTCAGTTATGTTTTCGTTTCAGTTGGCCATATTGATTAAGGTCGTGGTGTAATGTTAAAACCTAAGACCTTTCGAGGCAATATTATATGTATGTATCTGTTGTCGTTTTCAAGTTGTGAGTTTCTTTACCTTCTATTCTTTTCTTTAAAGAAAAAAAAAATTTAAGTACCTTTTTGGTAACCTTGTGTATGTTGAATAATCTTTTTCCGAAAGCGACCAGCATTTAAACGAGCATTTTTCCGCAAAAAGGGTAACCATGTGATGACCAAGTTAGGGTGTCACACAAAGGATTGACTGTTATATCTTGAGCCAAACTCTATTACTACCTGGAACGATTTGAAGAAGCTCTTCCTAGAGAAATATTTTCCTGCCTCCAGAGCTGCATCAATCCGGAAGGAAATATGTGGCATCAGACAAGGAAATGAGTCATTGGCTGAATATTGAGAGAGATTCAAGCAGTTGATATCCAGTTGCCCCCAGCATCAGATTTCTGAACAGCTTCCGATCCAGTATTTTTATGAAGGGTTACTACCGATGGATAGAAATATTGTGGATGCTGCTAGTGGGGGAGCGCTTGTTGATAAGACTCCAGCTGCTGCCAAGCAATTAATTGAAAATATGTCACTGAACTCCCAGCAGTTTACTACCAGAAGAAATTTTGTTGAGACAAGAGGTGTGCATGAGGTCCACAGTTCTTCTTCCAACCAGGACCGTGATGATAGAATTGATAGGCTCACTTCTTTGGTGGAGAAATTGGTAATGGATAAGGTTCGGTCGGCGATGTTGTGTGGCATGTGTAACTCACCTGAGCACCCGTTTGATGCATGCCGCATTCTGAGAGAAGGGTCAGCCACTGAATTGTCCCAGGCTTATGCAGTCCATCCTTACAATCAACGCAATAGTCAGAACCGGTACAGCACTCCTGACCTCTCCACAAATAGGTACCACCCCAATTGGAGGAATCATCCTAATCTTCGGTATGGGAACTCATCCCAACAACAACCGATGGCAGCACCACTGAATCCTCCTCAAGTGACCACTTCTGCACCTTCCGAACCTTCCCTAGAGGACATGGTCAAGCAATTGGCTGCAAACAATCTCCAGTTTCAGCAGCAAGCACAGACTAGTATTCAGACTTTGAACACACAGATTGGACAGATTGGACAGTTTCAGCAGCGGACGGATGCTACCATTCAAGCCTTGCAGACACAGATTGGACAGCTTGCCACTTCCATAAACAACATACAGCAAGCTCAAGGATCAAGTCAACTGCCGGCACAAACAGTGATAAATCCCAATGTCTCCAATCCTAATGTGAGTGCCATTTCTCTGAGATCTGGAAAAGTTATTAAGGCAGCCTCTGGAAAATATGAAGAAACTGTTGAGGTAACTCCTGAGCCTACTGTTATTGTTGAAGCTGAGAAAGTGTACATACCACCGATCCCCTTCCCACAGAGATTGCATAAAAATAAGAAGATTGGTGGGGAAGACAAGGAGAGGGAAATTTTAGATGTGTTCAGAAAGGTAGCTGTGAATATTCCCCTTCTGGATGTGATCAAGCAGGTGCCCAAGTATGCAAAATTTCTGAAGGATCTATGCACCAACAAGAGGAAGTTAAAGGGTAATGAGAGAGTTAATTTGGGAAGAAATGTTTCAGCTCTTATCCAGTCTAAGCCTGCACCAGAAAGAGTTACTGTTTCAGTCCCTACTCAGGCACTACCACAGAAGTGCAAGGATCCGGGCACTTTTACTATTCCATGCACTATTGGGGACAGAAAGTTTGAAAATTGCATGTTGGATTTGGGAGCCTCCATAAATGTCATGCCCACCTCTATTTTCAATAACCTTGATCTTGGTCCCTTGCAGTATACAGGTCTCACTATCCAGTTAGCCAACAGGACCAGTGCCCGCCCCATGGGAATGGTAGAAGATGTGCTGGTACAAGTTGATGAGTTGATTTTCCCTGCGGACTTCTACATCCTAGACATGGCAGGAGAAACAAATTCCAGTAGATCACCAATAATCCTGGGCAGACCATTCATGAAGACAGCTAAGACTAAGATTGATGTTAATGATGGGACCATATCTATGGAGTTTGGTGATATTGTGGCAAAGTTCAACATCTTTGATGCTATGAAACATCCCCTGGAGGAGCACTTTGTTTTCCGATTAGAGTTGCTTTCTGAGATTATTGATGACACCCATGAGGACTTGATTTCTGATTTTCCATTTATTTCTGGATTTGATGATATATATTCATGTACTGACTGTACTGATACTAACCCGTGTGCTGTTTGTGCTGAGTTTCTTGATTCAACTTTGCAGGGTGATAGTAAGAGTGAAGCTGTCTGTTCAGCCGAAGTTCTTGACATCTTGGCTACTCCAAATGTACCATCCATTGAGCAGCCACCCTCCTTAGAGCTCAAGCCACTTCCTGGGAACCTGAAGTATGCTTACTTGGAGACGAATGAAAAACTTCCAGTCGTCATTTCCTCCAGCCTTGACTCTGACCAGGAAGCAAAACTATTGGAGGTTCTAAAGAAGCACAAGAAGGCGATTGGGTGGACCTTGGCTGACATCCCAGGAATTAGCCCCTCCAGATGTATGCATAGAATTCTGTTGGAGGATGGGGCTAAACCAGTTAGACAGGCCCAAAGACGGCTTAATCCATTGATTCTGGATGTGGTGAAGAAAGTGGTGACTAAACTTATGTAGGCAGGTATTATATACCCCATCTCTGATAGTACTTGGGTAAGTCCAGTGCAAGTTGTACCCAAGAAGTCCGGTCTCACAGTGGTTAGAAATGATAATAATGAGCTTGTACCCACTAGAGTCCAGAATAGCTGGTGAGTCTGTATAGATTATAGGAAGTTGAACCAGGCCACCAGAAAGGATCATTTTCCTTTGCCGTTCATAGATCAGATGCTGGAACGACTGGCTGGTAAATCTCATTACTGCTTTCTTGATGGCTTTTCCGGGTACTTCCAGATCCATATTGCCCCAGAGGATCAAGAAAAGACCACTTTCACGTGCCCCTTCGGCACTTTTGCCTATAGGAGGATGCCATTTGGCCTTTGTAATGCTCCTGGCACTTTTCGAAGATGCATGCTTAGCATTTTTACTGAATTTATTGAAAATTGCATGGAGGTGTTCATGGATGATTTCACTGTATATGGCTCCTCATTTGATGCACGTTTGCATAGTCTGAGTTTAGTTCTAGAAAGATGCATTGAGACTGATCTGATTTTGAACTATGAAAAATGTCACTTTATGGTAGAACAGGGGATTGTTTTGGGTCATGTTATTTCTAAAGAGGGTATTTCAGTAGATCCTGCAAAAATTGATGTGATTTCTTCATTGTCTTATCCATCTTGCGTACGCGAGATCCGTTCTTTTCTTGGTCATGCAGGTTTCTACAGGCGCTTTATTAAGGACTTCAGCAAGATAGATCTGCCATTGTCAAACCTGATGAAGAATGATGCCATGTTCCATTTTGATGACAACTGCAAGAAGGCATTTGATTACCTGAAAAGAGCATTGACCTCTACCCCCGTCATCCACCTCGATCGACACTCCCTTTTGAACTCATGTGCGATGCTTCTAATTTTGCTGTGGGAGCGGTTCTGGCACAAAGGGTGGGCAAGGCTGCCCATGTCATTCATTATGCTTCTAGGACATTAGATGCTGCACAATCAAATTACACCACCACTGAGAAGGAACTGCTAGCTGTTGTGTTTGTACTTGATAAATTTAGGTCATATTTGCTAGGTTCCAGGGTTATTGTTTTCACTGACCATGCAGCTCTGAAATACCTGTTAAGGAAACCAGAAGCTAAGCCAAGACTGATTCTGTGGATGCTTTTGCTCCAAGAGTTCAATGTGGAGATAAAAGACAAGAGTGGAGCTGAAAATTTGGTAGCCGATCACTTGAGCCGAATAGCAAGGGATGAGGATCCTTCTCCCATCCAGGATGATTTTCCGGATGAACAGCTTCTACATCTGCATGGGGTAACGCCATGGTTTGCTGACATTGTTAACTTTCTTGTTTCTGGTGTTGTTCCTGCAGTTACAAGTAGATCCAAGATCCACAAGCTCAAGAGTGATTCAAAGTACTATGTGTGGGATGATCCGTACCTTTGGAAGTTTTGCAGTGATCAGGTTATTCGGAGGTGTGTCCCGGATTATGAGACAGAGTCCATCTTGCATTTTTCTCATGCCTCTCAAGTAGGGGGACACTTTGGACCACAGAGGACGGCAAGAAAAGTCCTAGATTCTGGGTTCTACTGGCCCACAATTTTTAGAGATGCCTATGAAGTCTACCGGAATTGTAAGAAGTGTCAAACAACAGGCCCTGCCATCACTCGTAAGAGTGAGATGCCTCAGCAGCCCATGCTTTTTTGTGAGGTTTTTGATGTGTGGGGAATCGACTTTATGGGTCCTTTCCCTGCATCTTTTGGTTTTCTGTACATTCTTTTGGCTGTTGACTATGTTTCAAAGTGGGTGGAAGCAATCCCCACTATGACTAACGATGCTAAAGTTTTTTCAAAATTTGTTAGGTCCAATATTTTTTGCAGGTTTGGCATACCTCGGGCTATTATCAGTGACCAGGGCACTCACTTCTGCAACCGCACCATGGAAGCCTTACTCAGGAAATATGGAGTTGTGCATAGAGTTTCCATTGCTTATCATCCCCAGACCAATGGCCAGGCTGAGATATCAAACAGGAAGATTAAGCAGATTTTAGAGAAAATGGTGCAGCCGAATAGGAAGGACTGGAGCCGCCGTCTGGAAGACGCACTGTGTGCTCAGAGGACTGCTTTCAAGACGCCAATAGGGATGTCCCCCTTCAGGCTTGTATTTGGTAAGGCATGTCACCTCCCGGTGGAAGTTGAGCACCGTGCATATTGGGCAGTCAAGTGCTGTAACTTGGAAATGAAGAAAGCTGGTATTGAAAGGAAACTCCAGTTGCAACAGCTTGAGGAGCTTAGGCTAGAAGCCTATGAAAGCTCCCGGATTTATAAAGAGAAAACGAAACATTTTCATGATAGGATGATTGCTAGGAAAGAATTTTTTGTGGGCCAGTAAGTCTTACTGTTTAATTCCCGCCCGAAATTGATGGCTGGGAAACTCAGGTCCAAATGGGATGGCCCCTTTGTTGTTACTAACGTTTTTCCTTATGGTGCAGTAGAGATTAAAAGTGCAGGTACCAACAAGTCCTTCAAGGTTAATGGGCAGAGGCTGAAGCCATTCCATGGTGTGGCTGCTGGTGTTCCTGCGGATGCTAATGTTGAGGAGCTCTCCTTGGAAGCTCCCACCTACACTGTCACTTAATCAGGGAGTACCCTTTCCTTTCCCTCACTCTGATTTTATAGTTATGTTGTTTCATTGGGGACAATGTATGTTTTAAGTGTGGGGGAGGGAACTAGTTGCAGTTTTGTTTTGTCTTGTCTTTCTTTTAGCTCTTGAATAAATTGTTTGAGTCTTTGGTCGGTGAGCTTGATTGAATTTGATTGATTTTGCACAGATTGATTGCATGATTGATGTGATGATTCCCCCTAGGTTGAATTATTTTTTTTTGAAAAGTGATCCCCATGTGATTGAAAACTGAACTTTGAGATTTTGTTGTGATGGCATGATTTATGATAAGTTTGGGGTGAAGGGAAGCACACACTAGGGATAGAATCTCTGTCAAACAATTTGCAAAAATGTCCAGGTGAGGATTTGAGCCTCCAACATGTTTTTGACTGTGAGAATCACTTTTGGATTGTACTTTCCCGAATTTGCTTGAATCTCTTTATGCATGCATGTTTTCTGTGGGAATCATTTGGAGATGAAAATCAAGTTTATGGGAAGTGCTTCTGAGAGGTGAATTGAGTGAAATGTTGATAACTTAGACAAACTGAGTGGATGAGTGAACACTAAATGCCCTTGTGAGGAAGGCAGTTGTTTGAATTTGGTGATCTCCCTCTTGTGTGTAACTTGGATCCCTTGCTTAGATTACTGATTGTTTGAATGACTAATTTCTCAATTGTTCAGAATAAATGATTGTGGGGATTGCTTTGTTGAAAGGGGGGAACATTGAAGAAAACAGTTTTGATGTATTGCTTGAAATTTGTGCAAGGTTGATTGAATCTTTTAAGCTTGCCATGTCTTGAGTCTTTTTGATTTTTGAGTTGTAGTTTGCTTGGGGACAAGCAAAGTTTAAGTTTGGGGTATTTTGATAAGCCTCTGGCTCATCTAGTTTTATGGCTAGTATGACCAGGGTTTTGTGCTAATTATATCTCATTTTCACCCAAATTAGATTAGATTGTCCTCAAGCAAGGTTTTGAGTCTCTAAAGTAGTTTTAGGTTAATTTAGCCAGTTTTGAGTCAAATAAAGCACTTATGGCTATTTTATTGTTTTCAGGTTAAGTTAGAAGTCAAGGGAATCAAGAATCAGGGAAATTTCAAGTCTGGAGGTGTTCGCCTCGCGAGAGTCTTCTCGCCACGCGAACCTGAAAGCCAGCTGAACAGCAAAAATGTCATCCTCTCTGGTTCGCCCCGCGAACAACACCTCGCCTCGCGACCCTGATAGCTGACTGTTCCAAAGAAATGCAACCCATTCTGTGTCGCCTCGCGGATCCATGTCTCGCCTCGCGAGACTGAAGACCAGAAGCCATGACCTTTCCATTCCTCACCACGCGAGCAGTACTTCGCCCCGCGAGAAGACCAAACGTTGCAGGCTCTTCAGGATATTCGCCTCGCAAGTGAGGGTTCGCCTCGCAAGTGGGCTCAGTTTCTGAATAGTATAAATTGCTGTTCTGGATAGATTGGAAGAACTTTTGCTTCTCCATTGTTTTTACATTTTTTCTGTGTGTTTCGTTTTTCCATGGAGAACTAATTTTCTTAGATTAGTCTACTGTAATCGATTTCCACTACACTTGAGGTTCTTGTAATTCCTGTTTTGTATGTTTTTCCCTTTTCAATGCCATGCTATATATTTCTGTTTGCTTAATTCAGGAGTGTATAGTATTGTGTTGATTTATTTTCGGTGATGTTATGTTCCTATATTTAATCGCGTTTGCTTAATTCGCGTGTGTTCAATTCGTGTTCGCTTAGTTCACGAAGGGCTTAACCCCGTTTGCTTAATTCGGGAATAGGAACATATATCTGTAGTAGTGATTTCGCTTGTAAATTGTTACTACAACCGGGAGGGGATTAGAATCTGCTTAGGGCTTGGAATTTACATGAACCGATGATAGTTGGGAAATCGAGAACAGTAGATTAATCATTTTTAGCTATTTGATAATCTTTTAAACTGCTCTGTTTTATTGTTATGTTATTGCTTTGTTTTCTTAATTGCATTCAAATCCACCCCCCACCCCCCCCCCCCCCCCAAAAACTGATTTTTGTGATAAATAACAAGTCAAGAGTCCTTGTGAGATGATATCCGAGTTGTCGCCCTAAACTACATTTTTACAAACCGCTCGCTTTTTGGCGCGTGTGCGACAGCGCGACCACTTTTAAAACACAATTTTCTATTTTTAATTGATCTACCTCTTTGTTTAAAACAGAAGTTTTCTCCTCTAAGCATGTGATGGTTTTCTTAGACTTATTTAGCAATCTAGCAATTCTAATGGATTCTTTATGAAGTTCTTCAAAAGCATTTTGTAATTTATCATAAGAAGGATGATAATCAGAACTTACTTCACTTTATGAATCACTATCATTTCTGGTCATCAAGCACAAGTTTGCCTCCTCAGATTCAGATTCTTTAGTGGAATCTAGATCATTATCATCCCAAGCAATGTAGGTCTTTCTTGGCTTTCTCCACTTCTTGTCATTTGAGTCAAATTTTTCAGTTTTGTCCTTCTTTTGCAGCTTTGGTAGTCAAGCTTCATATGGCCAATCTTTCCACATTCAAAGCATGTGATGTTGTTGGAAGAGTTGTCATCTTTCCTGAAGTTTCTTTTTGGAAAAGTGGATGGCTTTCTTCTGAAGTTTCCTTTCTTCTTTAGGAAGTTCTTGAACTTTCTAACTAGCAATCCCATCTCTTCTTCGGATTATGCTTCTTGTGATGAATCATCATCATCACTGTCTTCTGCTTCTCTGACTTGTGATTTTAGAGCCAATCCCTTCTTTCTTTTATCAGTTTCTTCACTCTCATTTAGTCTGTTCAACTCTAATTTATGTTCTTGCAATTTTCCAAACAGTGTGGCAATGGTCATTGATGAGAGATCTCTGGATTCTGAGATTGCAGTGACTTTAGGTTGCCATTCTTTGCCCAAGCATCTCATTACTTTGTTAACTTGATCCTCATTTGATATTGCTTTTCCAAGACCAGCCAATTGATTTACGTTGTGTGTGAATCTCTTTTGCATTTCAGTCATAGGTTCTCCTCGATTCATTCTGAACAGCTCATACTCATGTGTGAGGGTGTTCATCCTTGCTGTTTTGACATCTGAGGTTCCTTCATGTGTTACTTGCAATGTATCCCACATCTCCTTGGCTGATTTGTAATTTGAAACCCTGAAAAACTCATCACGGCTTGAAGCAGATGTTATAATATTCTTAGCACGTGCATTATATTGAATTCTTTTCTCATCATCCTCATTCCATTCAGTTTTAGGCTTATTTCTTGGAGCACCATTAGCATCTACAATGGAGGGGACAAATGGTCCATTCTCTACTGCATCCCATATGTCAACACCTGCTGCCTCAAGAAAGCTTACCATTCTTTCCTTCCAATAGATATACTCAGATCCATTGAAGGCAGGCGGACGTGCAAGGGAAGCCCCTTCATTCAGACAGTCATTGGAAGCCATACTCTTATAGCTGTTAAGCCAAACTTCAGAGTTTAGCTCTGATGCCAACTGTTGTTTCGGCTTCAACGAATCAAGAGGGGGGGAGGGGGGGTGAATTGAGTTTTCAAAAAATATTTCCCTCTTAAAACTTTTTCACAAAGCTTTATAAATAAGAGTTGCGGATTAGTGTTCTCAGGATCTTTTACAAAATCGATGAAGGGTTTTTACAAAATCTTGAATAGAAGGTGATGAGGATAAGAAAGATTCAGAATAGGTTTGGGTTTAATAACTCAGTAATAACAAAATACAGTTTATACCGATCAAGAACAGAAATTATATTCAACTTTAAACATCAAAGTTGCAAGTTCTTGAATATAAATAGAAAGTAAAGGAGTTTGAGTTTAGGGATACCACACAACCAGATCTATCCTGGTTCAGTCACCACCACTGTGACTTATATCCAGTCCCCACTCCACCTGTGGGATTTCACACACTAACACACAAGCTTTGCCAGGTAGCTTGAAAAACCTTCACACTACAGAGCACTTCTTCACCTCGAGATACCACACCCTTGTGAAGAGCCTCAATGTTCAACCTTAGGGATACCTCACCCTAATCACTCAGAGAGACTCCCTCTCTCTCTTTACAGTCAAAAGTAAAAACAAAAGTTGATTCCTAACTCTCAGTAGTCAGATAAACAAATTGAAGTACTTTGAGTGTTGAAACACTCTTTTCTCAGTAAGCTCAATAAAGATGATGAATGATTTTCACAATTGATTTCTCAAAACGATTTCGTAAAACTGTGATATGTTATGATATTCGTATATGTTGTTTAAGTGTTCCTTTGATCCCCCTTTATATAGAAAACAAGTTATAGTCGTTGGGATCAATCAAAACAGATTTGGATCTGATTAACAGAATTTGTTTTCTTGATTCTCGTTCTTGAAATAAGATTCTGATTGTTCTTGCAGAATTCACGTCCATAAAATAACCGAGTCCATTTGGAAAAATAGTCGCGTCTATCTTAAAAAATTGCCGAGTCCATTTGAAGAAAATAGTCACGTCCATTTTCCATGTCAACAGACGGGAGTACTAACACAAAGTAATTGGACGTGCTCCAACTAGTAGACGAGCTCCATATGCCATGTCAGTGGACGGAGCTTCTCATTAAGATCTTAGCAAGTCCAAAGACTTGTGTGGACGAGCATTTTTATCACTTCAGTGGACGTGCGCTTGTGTCACTTTAGTGTACGCGAGCTTGTATCACTTTAGTGGACGTGCGCTTGTATCACTTTTGTGGACGTGCGCTTGTATCACTTTTGTGGACGTGCACTTATATCACTTTCTTGGACGCCATTTTTTACTTATCCCAGTGTTGGACGAGCACTTATGTTATTCCAGTGTTGGACGAGCGCTTTGAAATCTTATTTCAAAAATCATTTTCATTTACTAAAACTTATTCCTTTTAATGCAGGTTATGAAAAATGATTTTCTTTCATGCATCTTTTCAAATTGAGCTTATTTGTGAATAAGAGATTTCATCTCTTACAAATCATCTAAGACTTAACACTAATTTCTTCGTTAAGCTCTTGTCTTGATGATTCCTTGATCTTCGTCCTTGCTCTTTGATTACTCCAAGTTCTTCCTTGAATATTCTCCTTTGATTGCTCACTGAACTTGTTGAATATTGCTTGATACCTGTCTTTACAATTTGACACTAAAAACACTTGCATACGCATTAAGTTGTATTTGTCATATATCAAAATTTCTAAGTCATTGAGTTTAACAATAACCAGATAAGGTTGTTTGGGATAAGTCTCAACTTAATCTTATCTCTTCCATTCTTGGCGGATCAATGCTCAAGCCCGGTGGTCGAGCTTCACACCTCGGCCAGTACACAAGTCCCCCAAAGCTTTGAGCTTAGAATAGCTTAAAATCTTTCATGATAGAAGTCGAGCTTGTCTTTAATATTTACCTTAGAGAGCCTAGGATTTACTGTGTAAGCCTTCTCCCCCTGTTTGCCCGAGTTCGGTTACCGATCTTTATACATCGGCCAACACTTGAGTTTAGTGTGCGCGGTTAGCGAGCCTAATAATTCTCCCTTTGATTATTTGGGTTTGGTGGTCGAGCTTTGACTCTCGGCTAATACTTTAGGGTGGTAGGCTCGGTGACCATGATGAAGATCTCGGCCAATACACATAAGTCCCCCAGGCTCTGAGCTTTGAAAAAGTGAAAGAGTTTATCGAAGTTTCTATATTGCCGAGCTTAGTCATGCTTCGGCATTATTGAACCTTTTACCTTGTCCATCTGGTCTTCTAAAACCAAGTTTTTCTTTCTTGGACTTAGTTGAGTGTAACAGAACTTGATCTTGACTATAACCTCATGGGTAGTAATAGACATAATAAGAACACGTTCTGAACAGAAGATATTTCAATCTTTCCTTTAAGTTTAGATGCTGGTAGCTGAGATCCAGCTTATCAATGATTCAGGCTCAAGCCGGCCTTTTGGAAAGTCAAGCTCAAACTCGGTCATTAGAAATTTACCCCAGGCTTGTATTTCAACAGAAATCTTTGATGCACTCAAGATGCTTATCTTGAGAGTTTGAACTCGACTCCCCCTTTTTCCAAGTGTAGCTTGGTCTTTGAAGCTTTTTATAACAAGAGCTCTTAACCTTTCATCCGAGTAGCTCTTAACCTTTCATCCGGTGGGTTTTGAAATACCTACTAACTTAAAGCTTGACCTTGAATATCATTATTTATATGATTTTGAAGGTGTGCCTCAGAATAAGCTTTCCTAATAGCTCTTCCAACTTGTATGAGAAAATAGTTGTAAACAAGTCCTTCATAATAACAATCGAGCTATAGACTAAGAGATATCCTTCCTCTGTAATTTCCGAGCTTGGTGTAGGATAAGAAAATATTATTCCTTTATCCCATAAGCCCCCCAAGCTTTGAGCTTGAAATAAGCGAAATAGCTTAAATGTCAACCCGCATATCTTAACACGCTTTTTGGTGCCGAGTACTTTGTATTATGATTCGCGGGAGCATTGCTCGGACATTTGTTTTTTGTAGAACTAAGTCTTTTTTGGGTTATCGGCTTACTTGGCCGAGCACTGCTCGGATTTTTGTGTGGAGCCAAGTCTTACTTGGGATTCCACCTTATTTGACCGAACACTACCAGGATTTCCTTCAAATCTTGGGTATCTAACATGCATGATATGCTGCGGACATTATCTTGGTGTGAAGGTGTTGTGCTCGCCCTAGACTTTTTAGTACGAGGGAGGGAGCATTGCTCGACCTCAACTAGGTTTTTCAGTGCGAGGGAGCAATGCTCGACCTCAACTTTTTTCAGTGCGAGGGAGCAATGCTCGACCTCGACTTTGTTTTTCAGTGCGAGGGAGCAATGCTCCACCTTGACTTTCTGGTACGAGGGAGCAATACTCGACCTCGACTTTTTGGGCTTCTGCCCTTTATTCTTGGCTAGACGATTTTAACTTGGGCCCTTTAGTGGATTCTCATGTTCTTAAGCCAGCATATACTCGGCTTTTACTGGAATAGGGCCCTGATGCGACCATGGAAGTCGCGACTGCTTATGCTCTCAAAGTCTCCTCCATTACCCATTTTTCGAGCCACTAGCTTTCTAATAATGTGAAGAAGATGAAAAGCATAAAGGCTGAAGCTGCCCGAACTTTGCCCACTGGGGATGAGCTTGAAAAAGCCGTGGCAAAGTGTGAAGAGCAGGCTCGACTAATTGGGTAATTGAAAACTCGAAATGTCGAGGTTGAGAAGACCAACTCATCTCCTCAATCCGAGCTCTCTAAAGAGAAAATGAAAGGATTGACTTTCAGAGGGCTGCCAAGGCTTTAAAGCTTTCCCTTGACAATCTTCAGCAGTCTCTTGCTGCTAAGAAAAAGGCTAATTGCAAGCTTCAGTTCGAGTTGAAGGAAGCGGAAGCCCAGATCATTAAGGAAAGCGTTTCTGGGTTCTCGCGTGCTATAAAACAAATCCAGCACTTTCTTCCTGATTCTGATCTTTCGAGAGCCGGTATGGACAAGGATTTTAATAAGGATGACATTATGGTTCCTTTGTCCGAGCTCGATGATGAGGAAGAGGAGAATAATAAAGAGCTGGTTGTAAGAGAGGAGGAGAACAGAGGAACTGAAGTGACTGTCCTCGAGCCATCCTAGGTTGCTCTTCCGCAAGCTGAAAACATTACTGGTTCCAACCTTGATGGAGCCTTTGCTCTTGGGATTGTACATGAGTAACTTAGCAATTTTTTAAGATATTTTGTAGTCTTGGCCATGCCCTATGTACTTTTGCACTATGAATGATAAAGACTTCATGCTTCGGGAACATTATCGCAGGCTCTGCCCCATTTTTTTTTACTTATGGTATTTAACCCAACATTTGGATTTACTCGGTTAACTTTTCTAAGTTTTTACTCGTCTTTTATGCTTGGCATTTTAATTTGGTCTCATGAGCTTTTAGAGCTCGGCCCTATCGTAGTTAATTATTTCAGGTTTTTCTTGCTTACCTTTTTAGGTCCGACCTTTCGATTTTAGTTCGGTCAGCCATTTCGGTCAGGCATTTCGATTACAGCTCGGTCAACCTTATTAGGTTCTTTGTTTACCTTTTTAGGCCCGTCATTTCGACTTTAGCTCGATCGATTTTAGCTCGATCAACCTTTTTAGGTTCTTTGTTTACCTTTTTAGGTCCAGCATTTCGACTTTACCTTGGTCGATTTCAGCGCGGTCAACCTCTTTAGGACTTTTTTTTTATCTTTTTAGGTTCGGCATTTCGACTTTAACTTGGTCGATTTCAGCACGGTCAACCTTTTAGGGTTTTACCTTTTTAGGTTCGGCATTTCGACTTTACCACGGTCGATTTCAGCGCGGTCAATCTCTTTAGGACTTTGTTTTGCCTTTTTAGGTTTGACATTTCGACTTTAACTTGGTCGATTTCAGCGCGGTCAACCTCTTTAGGACTTTGTTTTACCTTTTTAGGTTCACCATTTCGACTTTAACTTGGTCGATTTCAGCACGGTCAACCTTTTTAGGCTTTTTCCTTTTTAGGTTTTTGTTTACCTCCTTAGGTTTTTACTACCCTTTTAGGTTATGGTTACCATTGTAGGTTCGGATGTTCAACTCGGCACCTCGGTTTTTGCTCTGTCAAACTTTTTAGGTTGTTTGTCCTTTTTCTCTTTTTAGAGCGTGGCGATGCCGCCATCCTGGAATTGGACTGTAATATTAGTGGTGTGATTTGGATGCGGCAGGGGTGTTGGAAGATGCACAAACCGCGTTTGGTGGTATCAGCTCAACACCATGAGCAGTGCGGTGGGAAACACTCCTCCCTTGAAGTGCATTGCTTTCCTTTTCAAAAATTGATATTTTCATCTTCTCGGATTAGCAAGGCTTTATAGAAACAATTTGATACTATCAAGAAATAGAGTTGATCTCGTCATGGCGGTAGATCCTGGTGAGTGGCTTCACGGCGGAGTCCAAGCTCGTCGGCTTAATGAACGAAAAGCTGCTCGTGGAGGTCGAAGATAGGGTGAAGGGCATTGGGTTTGTAATGACCAACTTTCAATGAGTCCGACCCATCATGGCCGAGTTCACCCAAGTCGAGCTGCTATTATCGGGCTCTCTAAGGTCAATCTGTGGTGACCGACTATCGAGCTCTTCGAGGTACCTTCTTCTATTTTCCGAGGCCAAGCTGTGGTGGACGAGCTATCTAAGGTACCCTATTCAGTTCTTCGAGGCCAAGCTATGGTGGTCGAGCTTTCGAAGATACCTTATTCTGTTCTAGACCATCATCGTTCTCCATACTTCGGGACCATGAAACTCCATCGCCCTCATCAAAGCAGAGTTTTGAGTCACTCCGGGTCCGGGGCGTGCTACACATAGACGTTCAATAAAAAACTGACGTTAACAGTGAACATTTTAACGTCAGTTCTATAAAGAACCGACGTTAAAAGTAAGTCACTTCACTTTTAACGTCAGTCCTTATATCAACAGACGTTAAAGGTTATTTTAATAATTTTTTTTATCTAGTATACGATCCCTTCCGCATTTCCTTCCTCAAAGTTTCAGTTTCACATGAATTGCTTTGATGTTTTGTGTTTCTGTTTTGAAAACTATAAGTTGAATCAATAACCCAAACCGGATCTCATTCATGAAGTGTAATACAGACTGATACAGAAGATTGAAAGGGTTTAAAATCCTATAAAAAGTTACATTGAAAGGGCTTAAAATCCTATAAAAAGTTACATTGAAAGGATTTAAAATCCTAAACATTAAAGCTTTATCATCCTATAAAAAGTTACATTGAAAGGATTTAAAATCCTAAACATTAAAGCTTTATCCCATCAGAGAGTTTTATGAAATATGCCAAAGGGAAAACTATACTCCGAAGACCTCAGAAAATTGGGGGCATGAGAGAGCTCAAGAGAGAGGCAAAAATAGGTGCACTAGATCTGTTTCAAGCAAAGGCAGTGGTTCCAGAGACTTCCAAGACGGTCACTTGCTGCCAAAGCTGAGGTTTTGGAACTTTTGCCCCCGAGCACCTGATTAGCCCTCCAGCAGCTGATTCTCCGAAAGGTGATAAGGTGAGCAACTCACATAATGTAGTTTACTCAAACTTATCACCCATGTAATGTAATTTACTCAAACTCAAGTTGTTTGACCATTAAGACAAAGACCTTTGAGTCTAGGAATAGGAAGAAAGAGTGATGAAGTTGGTCTCCACGGCAGAGCCATATTGTGAAGCAGAAAATTAAAAGGATGGAAGGAAGCTATTTATAGGAGCAGTGGATGAAGTTACTAAGCTAGCTATTCTGATTTTCTTGAAAACTTATCTATAAACTTAATGCTCATTAAGAGGATTGAGTTACAAGGTGCATGGGTAAGTAGCACAGTAGTCAAAGGAATGAATATTTTTGCAGATATCTATACACTTTTAACGTCAGTTGTTTAAAAAAACTGACGTTAAAAGTGTTTTTAAAATAAAAATATTTATTGTTAACGTCAGTTTTTTAAAAAACTGACGTTAAAAGTTTGATCTTTACTTCAGTTAAATAAATAGCTGAAGTAAATAATCCTATATATTATAAACGTGCAGAATGAATATTGGAAATAATGTAATTAATATACGGGAACTTGGCAGTCATAAATTAAGTTGATGTTAAAAATGAGGTGGTGGCAGTTTGTAAATATTAAATCACTATTTGCGTCAGTTCTATAAATAACTGACGTAAATAATTATGAAACTCATTTCATTGGTTGTCATGTCCCTGTTGTCCCTCTTAACGCAGATCACTCCATATAGTACTGCAGTTTATTTCTAAACCTTTTTTTTATACAAGTTTATTTTTAATTTTTATTAATTAGCTTGAATTAGTAAACAAATTCTTGTGCAAATTAAAATAAATAAACACTTAACATAAAACAAGTTATATGTATAATCAAATCGTATGTCATTGAAGAGATTCATAAGTTAAAATTACATAATTAAAAGATAAAAAATTTCTGCAACATAGCCCTAAAATATAAAAAAGTTTCTGCATCAACATCATTTTCTTCTCAGTCCTGTCAACAGAAACTCCAATGGATGCATCATCACCTCCCTCACTTGAATTCCATGATGCAAAGTAAATCCTCAGTCACTAGCAACGAAAGCAAAGTGAAACGGATCTTTGCATCTTTCTTCTTCCGTGGAATTCCTTGATGCATCATCTTGAATCCACAATCACTTGCTTCCAAAGCAAAGTGAAAGGGATGACGGGGATGAAATAAAGTGAGAGAATCACATTACGTGATTCACCCAACCTTAATATCCATGTAATGTGATTTACTCAAACTCAGAAGTTGTTTGACCATTAAGACAAAGACCTTTGAGTCTAGGAATAGGAAGAAAGAGTGATGAAGTTAATCTCCACGGCAGAGCCATATTGTGAAGCAGAAAATTAATTAAAAGGATGGAAGGAAGCTATTTATAGGAGCAATGGATGAAGTTACTAAGCTATTCTGATTTTCTTGAAAACTTATCTATAAACTTAATGCTCATTAAGAGGATTAGGTATAAAGGTGAATGGGTAAGTAGCACAGTAGTCAAAGGAATGAATGTTTTTGCAGAAACTAATAAACTTTTAACGTCGGTTGTGTAATACAACAGACGTAAGAAGTTGTGAGTGTTTTTAACGTCAGTTTCTTAATACAACCGACGTTAAATATATGACCTTTAACGCCGCTTTTACTAACAACCGACGTAATAAGTGTGAGAGTTTTTAACGTCAGTTTCTTAAGACAACTGACGTTAAATATATGATCTTCAACGTCAGGTTTTACTAAAAACTGATGTAAAATGTTGTTTTATTTTAATTATAACGTTTACCCCCGCTCGCCTTCTCCACTTCTCTATACGTACGTGTCTTTTCTCTTTTCATCACGCTCAACCCTCACTCTCAACCCTCACTCTCGCTCTCACTCTGCCCTAATCAAGAGCTCATCTCCACCGCAACCACCGCGAGGGCTTCTTCGTCACCACCGTGAGGTACACTCTTAACCCCTAACTCTGTCTTTCCCGCTCATTCTTTGCAATAACTTGACATCTCTCTTTCCCCTTCCCGCGCACTAACCCTCCTTGTCCCTCTGCTCTCAGTAACCACATCGAACATTGGCCACCACTCGAGCTTCCCCCCCACCACCACGCGAGCGCCTATTTCTGGTGAGTCTTTAATTAGGGCACATTTTTTTATTTTTGGTTTTGAGTGCATGCATGTTGCTCTGCTGGTTTGAAACTGTAGTCTCGAGAGTTGAAACTTGAAACTGTGAGTTTGAGTTGTTTGGAATGTCTCTATTTTTGGTTTTGAGTGTATGTTGAAACTGTAGTCTCAGTAGTTGTAACTTTAAACCGTGAGTTTGAGTTGTTTGGAATGTCTCTATTTTTGGTTTTGAGTGCATGTTGCTCTACTGGTTGATCTGTCACGGCTGTGATGCTCATCACGGCTAGGCCGTGATCAGTTCTGCCTATGAGGGTCTGGTTCAGTTGGCACGTTACAGCCGTGATGGACATCACGGGCAGGCCGTGACCATTGCTTGGCAATCTTCAACAACTATAGTTTTCAATCTCCCGTATTGTCCTTATATTGGATATATATATGTTTTGTATATCTACAGGGCCTATCTAGTTATTTTTATTTATACTTCTGTATTTATTTTGAGTTATAACCTATGTTAATACATATATATTGTTTCTGAACAGGCATACATATGGATCAGTCGGATAGCCCACATGCACGGGAGGACACTGGGGGGGTTTCGCAGGACCCGATCATGCCTACGCCTGATTCTAGTGTAAGTTTACATGTTATATACTATCTTTAGTCCTTCTTTTTAATGTAAGTTTATAATGTTACAACCCTCTATTTTATCATTTTTTTTGTCCATACACACATCACAGGCTCATAGGAAACGGGGTAGAGGAGCCACCTCGTTGAAGAAACTAGAGAAGGACAGGCAGAGCGGACAGAAGCTTGAGGTGTCCTTCGATGCTAATCTAAATGCCCAGGGACCCCGTGCTAAAGAATTTAATAAGTGGGTGTTTCTACAAGCGAAGCAAAGACGTAAGCATCAACTACAACCACTGGAATGACGTTCCACAGAACGTTAAGGATCAGATTTGGGAGGCTATCACGGTATTTTACCTTTACATTCGTTTGATTTATATTATTAGATAATTATCCGAGTTATAATCCATCCAATTGTTATATATGTATCTAATGTGTAGGTAGCTTGGACTGTGCCAAATGACGAGGATCATCGTCATAAATGTATGAAAATGGCATCAAAGCGTTGGAATGGGTTCAAGCATGATCTTATCAGGTACTATGTATCTGGGAAGAAGCGGCTTGATAAAATGTTCTCGGATTATCCCTGGATTGATCAGGATACTTGGGATATGTTTGCCAGGAGTCGACAGGATGGAGAATTTCAGGTTGGTTGATTAAGTTAATTTTGTATGCTTATTATAGATCATTTAACTATATTTAATTATGTGTTTTTGTTTGAATAGGCTAAGGCAAATAAGGGTCGGCAGAATCAGGCGAAGAACGTCCACCGCCACACCATGTCTCAGGGTGGGTACCGGACTCGGATCAAGCGGATGATGGTGGATAGGCTGAGGCGAAGCGGGAAGAGCACTCTTGCTAGGATTGAAAGAGGAGAGGTGCCGAGGGCACACCATCAAGTCCTCCGTCGGACATCGATCGCGAGGATGTCTGGTTAGCCTGTCGCATGACTAAGACGGGTTCTTTTAATGTTGATGCCTCTCGCGAAGTGGCTTATAAGATTGTAAGTAAATAATTAACTTGATTTCAATTGATATTTGTATAGATATTTGAAACTCTTTTCACTTGCACGTTTTTTCATTTTTTTTCATTGTAGTTGGATCTTAAAGCTAAATCCTCCCGGGCGCATTCGTCCCTTCCGGGCGGGGGGACGTCTTGATGACTCGCTCTAGGCAAGAAAGACCATCCTGGTCGGGTTCTCTGTGTTCCTGGGAACGTGACCATCAACCACTATTATGGCAAGTCTGCTTCACGAAAGCGGGTGGTCAATGAAGCATCAATTTTGGCTGACATTACTCAGCACCTCATGACCAACCCAGATATTACAACACATCTGATGCAAGGCTTAATATCCAACCCGAATTCAAGCGGCGCTTGCCAGAGAGCTTTCCTCCGCGTCGGTACATCCCGGAACACCGCAGGGGCTTGCCAACCCTTCACATGTGAGCACAAAAGAGAGTTTTAGTAGGGCACATGTGGAGGACGATGAGTTGGCGGCTCGGGAGGCGGGAGTTGGAAGTCCAGCGCCATGAGCATGAGTTGGAAATGAAAAGGCGTGAGCTTGAGTTGGACTCCAAACGACGTGAGCTCGAAATGTTAGCAAAGGTATTTATTCATTATTAATGTCCAAATTAGTCAAATAATTACTTGTGTTTTTTTAATTATCAAAAACTTATCTATTTTATTTTTCCTAAATCAAGGCCAAGTCGATGTCGGTGTCGCTGTCACCTATCACTCGTTTGTTCTCACTTGGTGAGGATTATGCGTTTGAGATTTTTGAATGTCCATTGGATCACGATGGATGGGTGGCACGCCCAGATCAACAGAGGATATTTTCCTACTGTGGTGACTATCTCGGGAACACTGCGAGAAATAACGTCCGGATGAACAACGAATGTCATCGGTCTACGGTGCACGTAAGTTAATTTTAATTTTATAACTTATTTATTTTTGGTATTTTTCCATTTAATAATTTATTTTAATTTCAATATATATATTATGTAATTAACATCCACACCTTTTCAAATCTTAGGTATCTCCATCGTCTTCAGCTTGATAAGGGCGTTGCATCAGTTTACGGTTTCTTAGATATGTCAATCCTTCTGCCCGATTTCTTTGCTGGCGATGCATTGAGTAAATACTTAGGGAACTTGTTGGGAGACAATCCGAAAGAATTATATCTGGCTACCTCTCTGTATGGAACGCCATTTGGCGCTTGTTCATACTTCACCCGTCTAGGCATACTGTCATATTCTTCTGCTCTCTTCACCAAGATCCGCCACCGAAGGTGGTGGAAACTGTAAATAAGTAAGTAACTAATCTTAAATTTAATTTAAGTTTTAATATCAGTTGTTTTTAATTTATTACACACATGATATATGAGTTTGTTAATTGATCGACATGATTAGTTGTTTATGATAGCGCGCTGAAGGCGAGTAGCATAAGTTGCGCCAACGGGAGAAGTATGACTTCTAAGGCTAAAGCAAATCCTGTATGGAACATCCTCAAGGTTTGGTAGTTTATTTATCAAATAATTAATATTATAATTACTAATTTATATGTATATTCAACTGACGTTGAAATTAATTTTGTTGGTAGTCTCGATTTCAAATTGACGGGTGGTCGTGCGGCTATTATGTGATGCTTCATATGCTGAACATAGTCTCCGCATCTATTACGGATGGATGGAAGAAGGTAATATTTAAACAACTTGTTAAATTATATATTATAGTTTTGAAGATGACTTGCATTGATGTTATTGTTATTATTTGAACGTGTCTAGGCATTTATCGACCAATCACCTATTGAAGAAGATGAGTTAAGAGACTTGAGGATGCGCTTATTGAATTCTTCTTCAAGTATGCGGCTGAAAAAGGAATTGACAACATACCTCCGCACTACTTAGATGAATAGTTTTTTTTGTTAGACTTTAGAAACTAATTAATAACATATATATATATATATATATATATATATATATATATATATATATTTATATATATATCCTTAGATAGTATTGTTTTTTAGACATTGGAACTAAAATTTATTTATATATATACATGGGTTTTGGTTTTAAGTCTCCCCATTGTTCAATTTTCCTTTGCAATTCAGTAATGTGTGTGATATTACGTATTCTTGGGGACTGAATGCGGGGATAGGCGAGGGGAGTGATATTTTAAAACTGAATTTAAAAAAAAAACCTATTAACGCTCGGTTGTATCAAACAAGCGACGTTAATAGTATTTTATAAAATATACGATACACTATTAACGTCGATTGTTTATTACAAACTGACGTTAAAATTAAACCTTTAACGTCAGTTCTTTATAACAACTAACGTTAGTTTTAACAAAATCAACGTCCGTTGTCTTAAAGAACTGACGTTAATAGTTTTATGTTTAACGTCAGTTGTTTAAAAATCTGACGTTAATTTTTACAAAATTTATGTCAGTTTTGTTAAAGAACTGACGTTAATAGTTTTATATTTAACGTCAGTTCTCAACTGACGTTAAAATATTAACTATTAACGTCAGCTGTATTTTACGCTCGATCGAGATTCTAACGTAAAAAATCAATTTTAACTGACGTAAAAAGCACTTACTGCACTAGATATCGGTCGCTAAGACGCGCTCTTTTAAATTTTTTTACGCGCCGTTTAGCGACCGAATTAATATCTGTTGCAAATGTAAATAAAATTTAACCGTTGCATTTAATTCGATCACCATTTCGGTCGCTAAAAAGGCATAAAATTTCTGACTTTTAAGTTCCTTTATTTAGCGGCCGAAATAGCGACCGATAACCCTGCTACGCTCTATTTCGGTCGCTATTTCGGTCGCAGTATTAACTCTAATCAGTCTTCCATGTAGATCCTATAATCGGGCGTCATTTCGGTCGCCAAAAACAACCAAAAAATTCGGTCACTATTTTCGGTCGCTAAACAACCTTTTTTTTTGTAGTCATTCGTATGCCAATGAGAATCAAAGTCAGACGTAGTTCTGAGTTCAACCATTGGCCAAGTGGTGAGTCAATCCCTTAATCTTGTATTCGATGTGCACCAGCGGGTAATGACTCCTCCTTAGTCTCTTGGTTCGGCCAACACCTCTAATACGCTTTAAGGGAGATCACCAAGGCTAGCAAAAGTATCTTCCTCTTAGGGTTCTTCCTCCTTTTATAGAGGAGTCATCCGATTCTCCTTTCTAGGACTGAGTTTATCTCTTCTCATCACTTATCTCTTTAGCCAAACTCCAATCTCCTTCTTATCTGATAAGGCTTATCCCTTATCTGAGATGAGGTTGTTAGTTGAGTTCTAGATAAGTGTTATCATTAATTAGTTGGGTTTCCGAGCTCGGTGGCCGAACTTGCCACCTCGGCCGGTACACAAGACATACAAGTGTCTCGTTATGGATGTGTGTCTATTGTAAGGAGCTGACAGTTCGTACGTACATATATTTGATATCGATGATGACTCACAAAACGTTACTCTTCACTCGCTATGGTGTTACTGTTTGTAACGTTTATTGATTGTAAATTAGGCGACTAATACTTATCAGACATGCATATCTTTATGCTGCGATTTTGCTATCAACATGACACCATATACACTAGTGCCTGTTAGTTTGCCAAATATTTTGTAATTGTTCATAGAGGGGACAGAGGTAACTTTCATAGTTTGATTTGCCAATTTATGTTGATAATCACGTTGAAAGTGATCAATCGTGGCAAGGCACTGGCAGTACTAATCACGCCATAGTAAAGGGTTCTAGCAAAGTAATATTTAATTATAAGAGAAAAACAATAATATTGATGTAGCGATTTGAAGATTAGTCTATTTTATTGACGGCAGATATATAGATTAGATCGATTAATGTCTTTTTTTGTATGTATGTGTTTTTTGAATTCTCTCTGCACCACTTCTCATCTATTTATTTATTTATTTATTTTATAAAAATAATGATAGTTCTTTAAAAATTAAATTCTACAGTTACTACTCCTCCCTTATTCAACAATATGTGAAGATCTATTCACATTTAATTTGCTAATGACTGGTCATATATATGCTAGTATCACTGCTAGTTATTATGTAAAAATACGAAATAGTATAGATGATTGTTTATGAGTGAGACAGGATTTGTTCGTGAATGATTGGAATAAAAACAAGGAGGTAGCACACAAAAAATAAATAAATAAAAGAAACAAGAGAGAGAGAGAATAAAAACAAGGAGCACCGCTAGGTTGCTTGCACTGCTAAAACAAATAGTCACGTATGTACGTGATGATTCTTTTATTCGAGCCAAAGAAAAAGACGTGTAGTACTATACTGTGTTTGTTTCCTAGAGATGCTTTACCGAAGTAAAACAAGAAAGAGGTGCATGAAGAATTAAAGTGACGGTGGAGATCTATTTGATCGGTTATGTGTGGACATGGATGATAATTTTACTCATACTCGTGGATACTTGCAGATAAAATCCACAAAGGATACGGGATGAGTGGTTAAACGAGTACCCGCAAGTAAAGTAAACAAGTGATTTCAATATCCGTTTATAAACGAGGCGGGGATGCATGTCATACTATCCGTGTCCATGAATACCCACATCGTTTAGAATTACTATAATATCATTTATTATATATATATATATATATATATATATATATATATATATATTAATTGCTAAACCTAATTTCTCATCTTCTCTATCAGAACACTTGTGTGCTGCTACGGTTGTGGGAGAGTGCTCATTAGGCTGTTGAACACTTTTGAGTCTCATAGTGATAACTTCTCATGAAATGAGTGTGATTCAACTATTCAACTACGAGTCATAAAACTCCCAACTCCTCTGAACATGTCTCTGCCTTTGGCCCTTGGCTTCGCTTGCCAGTGAAGATTATTGACCTAGTTTTTCCAATTTTCACATTTCACGTTATGTTATTGTTCTTTGACGCATGTACTTCTGATTCCATGTTACAACTTTTAACACCATGGATATGATGATGGTTATTTTAAATTGAATTATACATATTTTAATAATTTTTCAAGTAAAAAGAATATATATTTTTTCTGGAAAAAATAATCCGCAGGTATCCGTAAACCCGTGGATATCTGCGAAACCTGCAGATACCCGTATGGATGATTGGTGGGGACGAATACGGATTTTATCCGACGGATACGAGACGGGAGAGTGATACCTTTGACTGCCGTGTTCCGTTGTCATCCCCACGTGTGAACATTTGTTTGCTTACGAGTTCAAACTTCAAAGTGATTCTAGACTTGTTTAGGGCTGCTATGTGGGTTGTTGATTGTTCATAAAACTAAAAATAAAAATTGAAATACTGTCGTTTTTTTCTCACTCCTTTTTCATATTTAATTTGTTATTTATCCTTTTGATTTTGAAAAAAAAAAACATAATTGATGATTGAAAAAATAAATATAAGAAGCGGCGTGAGAAATTTTTTTATAAAAATATCATTAATCGGTTAATTAAGGGTGTCTTTTTTTATCTTTATTTTTTTTTTCTCGATTGGAAATAAGTATCCCATCGGAAGCGGGGACTAATCTGGTACGAGATAGTGAATGACACTCGAAGGCGGAAAACCCCCACCCAGTAGAAATTCGCTCCATTTGGTTAAAGGACACAAGTCCACCACCACTTATACCAATATTCGTTGGTTATGTTTAATCACATGCACTTAAAATATATTTGATTTTTTTATTGATTTGTGTTGGTTCAAGTGGAAAGAATTTGAATCCTTTAAACATATAGTCCTATATTCAATTCTTGAATTCTTGTATATAAATAATAATAATAATATCAAGTGAGGTTCTCTCTTAAACACCTCCTAGTATTTAGAAAGATTCGCCTTTCACAGTTGGGGGAGAAGATACTTTACGAAACAAAAGTATTTCTATTTTATTATTTTGTTTACCTTTTTTTTCATTTTTAATTATATTCATTTCAAAAAAAATTATTAAACATTAAAAGAACACTATACCATATGTCCCTTGATTTGATATTAAAAAAACCTAATTTTGAATAACAGAAAAAAACCTAATTTTAAAACTTAGTGGAATTTCGTAGTACTTTATAGTGCTATTTTTACTGAAGTTATGATGTTATTATTTTTATTCTTTATTGAAAATATAAAGAATTAAAGATACATATATTAAATTTTTGTTAAAAGACAGCACTTAAACTTTTTTTTTTACCGAATTGTCCATATAATAAGATGGATATTTAAGTATCCAACACAAGATATGAAAAAGTTTCAAAATCCCGCCAGTTTGCACAATGACATTGAAACAGTTGGTTATCAATAAAAATTTAATATCTTTTTTACGACTGAAATAAATGAACAAGACTCGAGAAACTTTTTTTGCTCCATCTCATAATAACGTAGTCAATATATCTAATTATGAAATATTATAGAATTAATCTGATGTAACATATTTAATTTCTCTGTCTTGGGCCATGTATATATTTCGAAATCAGGATTTGCCATTTGTTCGTGGTCAAACCATGATCTAAATTCAAGCGCGGACGATTGTCAAACGAAGGGGATGTAGCTCAGATGGTAGAGCGCTCGCTTAGCATGCGAGAGGTACGGGGATCGATACCCCGCATCTCCATTTTATAAGGCGCACTCTAATTGCCTAATATATTTTTTTCCCTTTCATTTTTAACTCTCCACGCAACTAGTAAACGCTTTTGCTATAGCTATGAGTGCAAAGTGTTTGCCACGGCATCCATGTATCGTGTTCCCAACTTACGCCTCTTATTACTACAAACAGCCTTTGTATAATTGTATGATTTAGTAACACTTTTAGAACTATGTGGTCATTTTGTTCTCCATACCCGACGACAAACAACTGTAAGCTATGTAAGAAAACAACAAACATGAATGGTCGTAAATACAGACAGCAGAACTGTGCAGCTGAACTCATCAGAAGACAATCGCAAAAGAAACAATTGAAATTTTCAATGCGGAGCTGGAAATAGTTATAAAAACTCAAGTGGAAGCCATGACAATATACGGAGAATGGGACATGAATTATAAAATAACTATTTAGTCTCTTTACGTGTCATTTATTTGAATTTGATATCTATAAGTGAAAAAATTTAAAAATTATTCATATATATTATATATAATTATTTTTAATTTAGTCATTATCATTTATTGATGTTAAATAACATTGTTTGTTAAAGTTAAAGTATATGGACCAAATTCAAAACGATTGTCACATATAGAGATCAAAAAGTGAAAATGGTTGTCATATATAAAGATCAAAAAGTTAAAAATAAATAAATTTAATACCTACATGCGATAATAATTTTCAATTTGATCCATATACTTTAACTTCAATTAGTGACCCAAATTAAAAATAAGTGTACATAAAGAGATTAATTTTAAATTTTTTTACGTATAAGAATCAAATTTAAAATTAGTGTCACCTATAGAAATCAAAATGATTTGTTTAACTTATAAACTATAACGAGAAATTAATTATATCACATTACCACCCATCTCATTATATATGGATAGTTTTATCTTTTCCAATAATAAACTACTTATCAGTTAGGGACGGATCTACATGCATTATAGGATGGGTCTTGGCCCCTACTGCAAAAAAAAAAAAAAACTAGTTGTTAAGACGACGGTCTCGAAAAGAGCTTTTCGTACATCTATACTATGTCCAAAAATTCTATTCGGATCAAAAGTTATGATCGTTTAAAAGATTTGTCGAGTATTTGGAATTTCAGTTACCAATCATGTCCAAAAAGTCATCAACAGCATACACCTAATACATGTTGGATGCGTGCTAAACCCTTATGTTGGATGCAAGTGTTTTTGGATGACTAGATTATCATGTATATTAATAGATTACTAATATAATTTACATTGTGGAATAAATATTTTAATTATATGATATTGGACGCATAATACTTTGCCCCTCCTGTTATCGATCAGTCAAGAAAAATGTAATAATAAACTAGTTAGGGATATTTTCTATGTGATATACAACCACAACCGAGGTTACAATGTTGTGTTTTTGATATTCTCTACAATCATATTACAACTATATTTTTTTTTTGGACTATAATCTAAAATAACAGTAGATACAATATAACCGTAACGTGAGTGCAATTTTTTTTTTTATAAACCAAAATATATAAATATGGAATAAAAGAGGTACTCAAACTCATTTACATAAAACAAATGATTAAAGAAACAAGATAACATGTAATTTATATACTCACCGTAACAAAATTAACGAGCATTACACTAATCAAGCCAAAACGAAAGCCCAAAAACAACCAAACTAAAGAACAGCGAACAAATTTAAACTGTAAGTTTAGTATTTAAGCTTTTCAATGCAGCAATATAATTGAATGGAATGCAAGTAATAAATGTCAAATGAGATTGGGATATGGCCTTGGTCCTTCTAGGGTAATCAAGTTCACGACATGACCGAACTAACATCACCCTCACCGCCTCATCCACGTGCTGTATTAACCCTTTCTCACTTCCGACCATATATCTTTAATTAATGTGTTAAAAGTTGGGAAGTGCTTTTGTAAGCTTGCAACCTACCATGCTATAACATTGATTGAGAGGAGCTGCTTGTGGTTTTCTCTGTGTCCACCTCAAACCAGTCGTAATAAATTAATATGACTTAAATTCAAACTTTGCTTGCTTGTAACACAATGTACGGATGTAAAAAAAACCAGAAGTAATTGGATGCTTTGAACTTTCAAGGAGCACTGTTTGGTGAGACGCATTAAATGTTGCTGACTTGCTGCTTTTATGCCACAATCAAATTAATTTACTTTGCTCACTTCGGACTATGATCTCCTAGCTTTTTGAAGAAGTTACACTATATATACGGATGTCAATATTTAATAATATTGGTTAAAGCAGATTATGTTATGCTTATAATATCAGCAGATTCTCAAGTATATTTTGAGATCTCTTTCGGCTGGCGTGGTTAATTAAATATTTTTTGCTCTGAGAATAAATTAAAGAGGTTTGGTCGTTTTCTCGATTTTAGTACTTTGATGCTATAAACAGTTAACTGAGAATCTTTGGTTTCATTATATATCTTTTAAAACATGCAATGTCTATACTTTCTATATTTGCCAGATACTCTTGCATGGACGTCAATTTTTGGGATCAAAGTAGTGCTCATATTTTTTTTTTTGGTCTGGCATGAAATCGAGGGTATCCCGAAAAGCGATAGGACTAATCGCTAGAGGAAAAGTAGTGCTCATATAGTCTAAAATGTTACAGAAAATGAGTTTATATTAATTCACTGATCACTTTGGTTACAATTTGACCAAATTTAGCAACGAACAAACATAACTATAACAGCAAATCAGCAGGGCAAGGTGAAATACAATTATACGTGATTTATTCTTTAGTCTTTAGTTTACACGTCCTTTTGAAATGAACATTTTTTTCTTTTTTGTAGAAACATGTCCTTGTTGGCTTGATGCATTGAAGAGGCAATGACAGGTTTTACTAGGCAGCAGGAAACCCTTAACTCTACTTGAGTTTTGGGTACAAACACAAACAGAAAGGGCTCAAAACCACGTGGTATGAGGAAAAAGTGACTTGTCCCCCGCATAAAAATGAAACAGCTACACTTGGCGATTCAGTGTCCCCACACTTCACAATTGTGTCAGCTCGTGGGTGTATTACGTTCGCCACCCCCTGCAGCATCTATTTATTCCCCCACCTATGCAGTGCTTTTCCTCGCAACTTGTCTGCTTATTATCTATTAAGGTGCCACTCTCTTTAAACTTGTGACTAGTAATTGTTAGAAATTTTTGGGTCACACTTGTAATGTTTAAATGTGTTAGGTCCATTATTTTTAATTAGTCAAATTAAAGTGATCTAATTTAAGTAAGGTTTATGGCTAAGGACATAATTGTTATGAAAGTTATTGTGTAGATATCATAAGGTCTTATTTCTATTTTTATGATGGGCAAAATTAGAAATAAGAAATGTATGGATAGTCATGACTCTTCATGAAAGAGTTTGAATCCGAAGGGACATCACTCTTCGTGAAAGGGCATGCAATTCCTATAAATAAAGGGTTATGGTCCCCAATTGTAGACATAATCAAAAGGAAAAGAATTTCAATTCTCTTCATCCCATTAGAGGAGGACTTAAGGCTAAGGAGAATCTACAATTGGAAGATCACTACTCTATCAAGAACATCATCATTTCCATCAAGACTTCATGGATCCTCCCGGTACGCTTCCGTATTCATTAGTCATCTTGAATTGCCATGGGATTATAGATAAAATTTTCTTTTGTATTTGTGCTTGAAGATGAACATGTTTCTTGTTGATATTGATTTTGTCTACATGATGTTTAAGGAATTAGAAACATGTCTAGGCATAAATAATTATGAATTTAACAAGTGGTATCAGAGCCACCCATGATCAATTCATGTATGATTCAAGGAATTCTAAGGTTTAGTTTGATTCATGGAGTTTTAAAGTTTTTTTTCTGAAGTATTTATTTGTGATCTTCCATGAAGAAAAACTTCATGATTATGGTATTTCAATGTGTCAACAAAGATGCATGATTATTAAATATTGAATTCATGTCTTATCCATACTAATTTTTATGAATTCACGGATTGTTTTTTATTTATGATATCAAATCATAAATGTTGGTTTAAAGTATCATGTTATTGTCTGAGATTTGGTTCTGTGAGTTTTAGTTTCAATTGGTATTTTAAATGATTATGAAATTCAGTGTTAATTTTCTTCATGAGAGCATTGATCATCATGAACTTTTGGTTTTGCATTCAAATAATTGAGTTATTGTCTATGGACTGGTAAATTCGGTGGGGGTAATGGCTGCTTGCCTGTGTTTTATTTTATTTTTTTGGATACCATTTGGGAATCAGGTTCGATTCTCGTTCAGGGAATTTGAAATTATGAAACGTTGCCATGTTATGTTTAAATACATTTAAGTGTCAGTTTTTTAAACGAAGTGTCGTGTGGCTTGGTGGTTCCACCGAGTGCTTTTATATGAATTGTTCCGTGTTCGAATCTCTTCCTCCTTCATTCAGAGTAATATTTTTTTTTTTGTTGATTTCCGAAAATTGGAAAATATAACAAAACTGGCGGACTTGGGATTTGAACCTGAGACCATGCAGTCATACTTTGTGTCAAGGAGCCCTCACCACTAGGCTAGCACTATAACATTGTGCTTTAGTATCCAAACATTTTATTTAAAGACTGGTTGACCGATGTTTTTTTTTTTTCAATAAGGAGAGAAATATTTTTTTTTTCTCAATGATCCGGTGATGAACACAGTGTGGACACAGTCTTCTTCTGGAAATAAATAAAATTTATTTTGGATTAAGTTTTCAATCAAAATTCAAATAATTGATTATATTTTGGAATACAAAATTGTTTGACGTTTTTAATGGACCAATTAAAGCAAGAAGTCGCCAAAGTGACCTCTCTTGTGTAGATTGCTCATGAGAAATGTTGAATGTTTATGTGTATGTGTATCCATACGAGTATTAATCGGCCCAAAGGAAGATTAATATTTGGCCGGATTACATGCACATCTGTGATGATAAACATGTGATGATTATAAAGTTGTACATGTGAATGATAAATCAATCCAAAGAGGGGTTTATTATTTGACATGCATTATTATCAATGTTTGATCATTACAACAAGAGTACCACTAGCAATTAATATTACTTGTCCAAAGACTTGACATTAATGTTGCACTAGGTATCTTGAGATGAATTATACAATTATTTGAATTTGTTGACGATTGAATTTTAAATTATGATGTGAGTATATTTATGTTGTTTGTTTTGTTCTCTTTCCAGCTAATATTGCTCTCAGTATCTGCTAACATGAATTCGGTTCCGGTCCTTAATGGTACCAACTTTAAGGACTGGAAAGAGAACATTTTAATTGTTCTCAGGCTGCATGGATCTTGACCTTGCACTAAGGATGGAGCAACCCTCTTCTCTTACGGACTCCGGTACCTCAAGAGAGGGAAAACTTATGAGAAGTGGGAACGCTCCAATCGTATGAGTCTCATGATCATTAAGCGCGGCATTCTCGAGGCATTTAGGGGTGCTATATCCGAAAAGATAACAAGTGCCATAGAATTCCTTGCCAAAATTGAGAAACGCTTTGCCAAAAGTGATAAGGCGAAAACAAGCACACTCCTTCAAAGCTTGATTTCTATGAAGTATAAGGGCAAAGGAAATGTAAGGGAGTACATAATGGAAATGTCTAATATTGCTTCCAAGCTTAAGGCTCTAAAGCTCGAGTTATCAGATGACTTACTCGCACATTTGGTGCTAATATCTCTTCCTGCACAATTCAGTCAATTTAAGATCAGTTATAATTGTCAGAAGGAGAAATGGTCTCTTAACGAGCTCATTTCATATTGTGTGCAAGAGGAAGAGAGGATGAAGCAAGAAAGGACAGAAAGTGCTCACTTAGCAAGCACCTCTAAAGACAAGGGCAAAAAGAGGAAACATAAGGATACTAAGAATGAAGCGCCGCAGGGTCCAACACAAAAGAAGCAAAATAAGGGTGACAACGGTTGCTTCTTTTGTGGCAAGACTGGACATGTCAAGAAGGAATGTACCAAGTATCATGCCTGGCGTGAAAAGAAAGGTATGTTCCTTACTTTGGTCTGTTCTGAGGTAAATTTAGCTTCAGTACCTAGAAACACTTGGTGGTTAGATTCCGGCTACTACTAACATCGGTGTTTCAATGCGGGTGTTCTGAGTTACGAAGGCCAACTGATGCTGAAAGACGCATTTATGTGGGAGATGGCAAGTCGGTAGAAGTAGAGGCAATAGGTCATTTTAGGTTGTTATTAAGTACTGGTTATTATTTGGATTTAATGGATACTTTTGTTGTACCGTCCTTTAGACGGAATTTAGTTTCTGTTTTCTTGTTTGGACAAATTTGGTTATCATTGTTCATTTGGAAACAATCAATTCAGTTTATCTATTAATTCAAATGTTGTTGGAACTGGTACTCTTGTGGTGTATGACAATCTATATTTGCTTGACACTATTGTTTCCTATAATGAAAACTTGAATGTGGAATCACGTGGTACTAAGCGCAAAGTTGACAATGCAAATTCAGGAGCGTTGTGGCACAAGCGTCTAGGTCACATCTCTAGAAATAGAGTTGAACGACTTGTGTCAAATGGGATCCTTGATTCCATTGACTTTACAGACTTTAATGTCCGTGTTTGAGTGCATTAAGGGCAAACAGACCAAACAAAAGAAATTGGGAGCATATAGAGCTACAGATGTCTTAGAATTGATACATACGGACATTTGTGGGCCATTTCCAACACCATCTTGGAATGGTCAACAATACTTTATATCATTCATAGACGATTATTCCAGATATGCGTACCTATTTCTTATACATGAAAAGTCTCAATCTTTGGACGTGTTCAAATCATTTAAGGCTGAAGTTGAAAATCAACTCAATAAAAGAATTAAGAGTGTCAAATCTGACCGTGGAGGTGAATATTACGGTAGGTATGACGGTTCAGGTGAACAACGTCCGGGACCATTTGCCAAATACCTTCAGGAATGTGGGATCGTCCCACAATACACCATGCCGGGGTCACCTGGCATGAATGGTGTAGCTGAAAGACGAAATCGGACTCTTAAGGATATGGTAAGGAGTATGATATGTCATTCTACTTTACCGGAGTCACTCTGGGGAGAGGCATTGAAGACTGCAGCTTACATTTTGAACAGAGTGCCAACTAAAGGCGGTTGCCAAAACACCCTATGAGCTTTGGACAGGTAGAAAGCCTAGTCTAAATCACCTTCATGTATGGGGATGTCCAGCTGAGGCAAGGCCTTATAGGCCAAATGAAAGGAAATTGGATCCCGAGCAGTGGCGGCTACTTTATTGGCTATTCGAGCGATCCGGGGCTATAAATTTTACGATCCCAAATTAAAGACAATTTTTGAGACGGGGAACTGCCACGTTCTTTGAGGATATTGAGTTTGGCGGGAGAAATAAGGTTAGAGACTTTGTCTTTGAGGAAGAATCAGTTTCAATTCCGGGACCAGGTTCATACGATTTGCTTCGATGAAGCAAGTACGGAACCTCTCCAAGACATTGTTGTTCAAACTCCCATTCAAGATGAATTAGTTGTCCCGAAGAACAAACTCAAGATCCTCAAGAACCAGTGCTTCAAGAACCAGTCTGCCATGCGACGATCCACTAGAGAAAGAAGAAATGCTATTCCGATGATTACATAGTATTTCTCCAAGAACATGAGGAAAATGATGGTATGATGGAAAATGATCCAATCAATTTTCGTGAAGCCATGCAAGATTCCAACTCGGAAAAATGGATTGAAGCAATGAATGAGGAGTATAAGTCCATGCAAGACAATAAGGTTTGGGAACTTGTCCCATTACCAGAAGGTGCGAAACCTATTGGTTGCAAATGGATATTTAAGACCAAAAGGGATTCCAAAGGTAATGTGGAAAGGTATAAGGCTCGTCTTGTAGCCAAGGGCTATACTCAAAAGGAAGGGATTGACTTTAAAGAGACCTTCTCTCCGGTTTCATCGAAGGACTCTTTTAGGACAATCATGGCTCTTGTTGCACATTATGATTTGGAGCTTCATCAGATGGATGTTAAGACGGCGTTTCTCAATGGCAACATTGATGAAACAATCTATATGGTGCAACCAGAAAACTTTGTGTCGGGAGACCCAAAGAAAATGGTTTGCAAATTGACAAAATCCATCTATGGACTAAAACAGGCATCTCGTCAGTGGTACCACAAGTTTCATCAGGTAGTTCTCTCATTTGGTTTTGAGATGAATGCGGTTGACGATTGTGTGTATCACAAATTCAGTGGGAGCAAGTATATTTTCCTGGTATTGTATGTTGATGACATACTGCTTGCCACTAACAATATAGGCATGTTGCACGAAACCAAGAGATTTCTATCAAGAAATTTCGAGATGAAAGATCTTGGTGACGCCTCCTTTGTATTAGGGATCCAGATACATCGAGATCGATCTCGAGGTATTCTAGGATTATCACAAAGCATCTATATCGATAAGGTGCTCAAAAGATTTGGCATGCAGGACTGCAAACCAGGTGATACCCCGGTCGCTAAGGGAGACAAATTTAGTCTCAGTCAATGCCCAAAAGGAAATATTGAGATTCAGGAGATGCGAGAAGATTCCCTATGCATCAGGCAGGGAGTCTAATGTATGCCCAGGTTTGTGCGCGTCCGGACATAGCGTACATTGTTGGAGTTTTAGGCGGATACTTAAGCAATCCAGGAATGGATCATTGGAAAGCGACAAAAAAGAGTTATGAGGTATTTGAAGAGAACAAAAGATCATATGCTCACATATAGGAGATCAAACTCTTTGGAGATCATTGGGTATTCGACTCCGATTTTGCGGGATGCCAAGATAGTAGAAGATCCACTTCGGGCTATATCTATCTGTTGGTGGTGGTGCAATTTCTTGGCGCGATGCCAAGCAAACGCTTATTGCTTCATCCACCATGGCAGCGAGTTTGTAGCATGTTATGAGGCATCAAATCATGGGATTTGGCCGAGGAATTTTGTCACTTGGGCTGCGAATTTTGGAAGGGATTGAAAGACCACTTAAGTTATATTGTGACAACAAATCAGCCGTCTTATACTCCAATAACAATAGGAGCTCGACAAAGTCGAAACACATCGACATCAAGTTCCTAGTTGTCAAGGAGAGAGTACAGAGTGGACAGATTTCCATAGAACACTTAGGGACAAACTCCATGATAGCAGACCCTCTAACAAAGGGCCTTCCACCCAAGGTCTTTCATGAGCACACTGCTCACATGGGTGTCATACAGTTTGAGGATTCTTTGGTTTAGTGGGAGTTAGTCATTGATGTAATTCATGTTCTATATTTGAAATTATGTATGCATACTATTATATTTGAATACTGTTCTGATCAGAAATAAATTTTGGTATTTAGTTTATTACACTTTGTACGATAATGTCTTTAATGATCTCACTAAAGTAAAGAAGGACCAGTTGAAAATCGACATGTACAGATCACCTTCATGTGATTTTCATGCTGCACATTTCATGATTAATCTATGTCATTTGGTTGTGTTAATATTAGTGATCATTGTTGGATTTAGTTATGATTGATATAACGAAAGCCGCTTTGGTTCTATATATTGATATAACTAATGGACGGGATAGGGATATGTCCAAGGTTTATAATGGCAAATTTGGAGCTCATAAAGTATAACACATTTATAAACATACATATGTGACCAGTGGGAGATTGTTAGAAATTTTTGGGTCACACTTGTAATGTTTAAATGTGTTAGGTCCATTATTTTTAATTAGTCAAATTAAAGTGATCTAATTTAAGTAAGGTTTATGGCTAAGGACATAATTGTTATGAAAGTTATTGTGTAGATATCATAAGGTCTTATTTCTATTTTTATGATGGGCAAAATTAGAAATAAAAATAGAAATTTTCATACATTTCTTATTTCTAATTTTGCCCATCATAAAAATAGAAATAAGACCTTATGGTATCTACACAATAATTTTCATAACAATTGTATAAGACCTTATGGTATCTACTTGTTAAATTCATAATTATTTATGCCTAGACATGTTTCTAATTCCTTAAACATCATGTAGACAAAATCAATATCAACAAGAAACATGTTCATCTTCAAGCACAAATACAAAAGAAAATTTTATCTATAATCCCATGGCAATTCAAGATGACTAATGAATGCGGAAGCGTACCCGGAGGATCCATGAAGTCTTGATGGAAATGATGATGTTCTTGATAGAGTAGTGATCTTCCAATTGTAGATTCTCCTTAGCCTTAATTCCTCCTCTAATGGGATGAAGAGAATTGAAATTCTTTTCCTTTTGATTATGTCTACAATTGGGGACCATAACCCTTTATTTATAGGAATTGCATGCCCTTTCACGAAGAGTGATGTCCCTTCGGATTCAAACTCTTTCATGAAGAGTCATGACTATCCATACATTTCTTATTTCTAATTTTGCCCATCATAAAAATAGAAATAAGACCTTATGATATCTACACAATAACTTTCATAACAATTATGTCCTTAGCCATAAACCTTACTTAAATTAGATCACTTTAATTTGACTAATTAAAAATAATGGACCTAACACATTTAAACATTACAAGTGTGACCCAAAAATTTCTAACAATCTCCCACTGGTCACATATGTATGTTTATAAATGTGTTATACTTTATGAGCTCCAAATTTGCCATTATAAACCTTGGACATATCCCTATCCCGTCCATTAGTTATATCAATATATAGAACCAAAGCGGCTTTCGTTATATCAATCATAACTAAATCCAACAATGATCACTAATATTAACACAACCAAATGACATAGATTAATCATGAAATGTGCAGCATGAAAATCACATGAAGGTGATCTGTACATGTCGATTTTCAACTGGTCCTTCTTTACTTTAGTGAGATCATTAAAGACATTATCGTACAAAGTGTAATAAACTAAATACCAAAATTTATTTCTGATCAGAACAGTATTCAAATATAATAGTATGCATACATAATTTCAAATATAGAACATGAATTACATCAATGACTAACTCCCACTAAACCAAAGAATCCTCAAACTGTATGACACCCATGTGAGCAGTGTGCTCATGAAAGACCTTGGGTGGAAGGCCCTTTGTTAGAGGGTCTGCTATCATGGAGTTTGTCCCTAAGTGTTCTATGGAAATCTGTCCACTCTGTACTCTCTCCTTGACAACTAGGAACTTGATGTCGATGTGTTTCGACTTTGTCGAGCTCCTATTGTTATTGGAGTATAAGACGGCTGATTTGTTGTCACAGTATAACTTAAGTGGTCTTTCAATCCCTTCCAAAATTCGCAGCCCAATGACAAAATTCCTCAGCCAAATCCCATGATTTGATGCCTCATAACATGCTACAAACTCTGCTGCCATGGTGGATGAAGCAATAAGCGTATGCTTGGCACTGCGCCAAGAAACTGCACCACCAGCCAACAGATAGATATAGCCCGAAGTGGATCTTCTACTATCTTGGCATCCGGAAAATCGGAGTCAGAATACCCAATGATCTCCAAAGAGTCTGATCTCCTATATGTGAGCATATGATCTTTTGTTCTCTTCAAATACCTCATAACTCTTTTTCTTGCTGCTTTCCCATGATCAATTCCTGGATTGCTTAAGTAACTGCCTAAAACGCCAACAATGTACGCTATGTCCTGACGCGTAAAAACATGGCCATACAGTCGACTCCCTACAGCTGATGCATAGGGAATATTCTGCATCTCCCGAATCTCAATATTTCCTTTTGGGCATTGGATCGAGACTAAATTTGTCTCCCTTAGCGACCGGGGTATCACCTGGTTTGCAGTCCTGCATGCCAAATCTTTTGAGCACCTTATCGATATAGATGCTTTGTGATAATCCTAGAATACCTCGAGATCGATCTCGATGTATCTGGATCCCTAATACAAAGGAGGCGTCACCAAGATCTTTCATCTCGAAATTTCTTGATAGAAATCTCTTGGTTTCGTGCAACATGCCTATATTGTTAGTGGCAAGCAGTATGTCATCAACATACAATACCAGGAAAATATACTTGCTCCCACTGAATTTGTGATACACACAATCGTCAACCGCATTCATCTCAAAACCAAATGAGAGAACTACCTGATGAAACTTGTGGTACCACTGACGAGATGCCTGTTTTAGTCCATAGATGGATTTTGTCAATTTGCAAACCATTTTCTTTGGGTCTCCCGACACAAAGTTTTCTGGTTGCACCATATAGATTGTTTCATCAATGTTGCCATTGAGAAACGCCGTCTTAACATCCATCTGATGAAGCTCCAAATCATAATGTGCAACAAGAGCCATGATTGTCCTAAAAGAGTCCTTCGATGAAACCGGAGAGAAGGTCTCTTTAAAGTCAATCCCTTCCTTTTGAGTATAGCCCTTGGCTACAAGACGAGCCTTATACCTTTCCACATTACCTTTGGAATCCCTTTTGGTCTTAAATATCCATTTGCAACCAATAGGTTTCGCACCTTCCTCGGTAATGGGACAAGTTCCCAAACCTTATTGTCTTGCATGGACTTATACTCCTCATTCATTGCTTCAATCCATTTTTCCGAGTTGGAATCTTGCATGGCTTCACGAAAATTGATTGGATCATTTTCCATCATACCATCATTTTCCTCATGTTCTTGGAGAAATACTATGTAATCATCCGGAATAGCATTTCTTCTTTCTCTAGTGGATCGTCGCAACGGCACCTGGTTCTTGAAGCACTTGGTTCTTGAGGATCTTGAGTTTGTTCTTCCGGGACAACTAATTCATCTTGAATGGGAGTTTGAACAACAATGTCTTGGAGAGGTTCCGTACTTGCTTCATCGAAGCAAATCGTATGAACCTGTCCCCGAATTGAAACTGATTCTTCCTCAAAGACAAAGTCTCTAACCTTATTTCTCCCGCCAAACTCAATATCCTCAAAGAACGTGGCAGTTCCTGTCTCAAAAATTGTCTTTAATTTGGGATCGTAAAATTTATAGCCCCGGATCGCTTCGAATAGCCAATAAAGTAGCTGCTCCTTTGTTCGGGATCCAATTTCCTTTCATTTGGCCTATAAGGCCTTGCCTCACTGGACATCCCCATACATGAAGGTGATTTAGACTAGGCTTTCTACCTGTCCAAAGCTCATAGGGTGTTTTGGCAATTGCCTTAGTTGGCACTCTGTTCAAAATGTAAGCTGCAGCCTTCAATGCCTCTCCCAGAGTGACTCCAGTAAAGTAGAATGACATATCATACTCCTTACCATATCCTTAAGAGTCCGATTTCGTCTTTCAGCTACACCATTCATGCCAGGTGACCCCTGCATGGTGTATTGTGGGGCGATCCCACATTCCTGAAGGTATTTGGCAAATGGTCCTGGACGTTGTTCACCTGAACCGTCATACCTACCGTAATATTCACCTCCACGGTCAGATTTGACACTCTTAATTCTTTTATCGAGTTAATTTTCAACTTCATCCTTAAATGATTTGAACACGTCCAAAGATTGAGACTTTTCATGTATAAGAAATAGGTACGCATATCTGGAATAATCGTCTATGAATGATATAAAGTATTGTTGACCATTCCAAGATGGTGTTGGAAATGGCCCACAAATGTCCGTATGTATCAATTCTAAGACATCTGTAGCTCTATATGCTCCCAATTTCTTTTGTTTGGTCTGTTTGCCCTTAATGCACTCAACACAGACATTAAAGTCTGTAAAAGTCAATGGAATCAAGGATCCCATTTGACACAAGTCGTTCAACTCTATTTCTAGAGATGTGACCTAGACGCTTGTGCCACAACGCTCCTGAATTTGCATTGTCAACTTTGCGCTTAGTACCACGTGATTCCACATTCAAGTTTTCATTATAGGAAACAATAGTGTCAAGCAAATATAGATTGTCATACACCACAAGAGTACCAGTTCCAACAACATTTGAATTAATAGATAAACTGAATTGATTGTTTCCAAATGAACAATGATAACCAAATTTGTCCAAACAAGAAACAGAAACTAAATTCCGTCTAAAGGACGGTACAACAAAAGTATCCATTAAATCCAAATAATAACCAGATACTTAATAACAACCTAAAATGACCTATTGCCTCTACTTCTACCGACTTGCCATCTCCCACATAAATGCGTCTTTCAAAGATCGGTTGGCCTTCGGTAACTCGAGGCAACCCCGCATTGAAACACCTGATGTTAGTAGTAGCCCCTAATCTAACCACCAAGTGTTTCTAGGTACTCAAGCTAAATTTACCTCGAAACGGACCAAAGTAAGGAACATACCTTTCTTTTCACGCCAGGCATGATACTTGGTACATTCCTTCTTGACATGTCCAGTCTTGCCACAAAAGAAGCAACCGTTGTCACCCTTATTTTGCTTCTTTTGTGTTGGACCCTTAGCAGACTTCATTCTTAGTATCCTTATGTTTCCTCTTTTTGCCCTTGTCTTTAGAGGTGCTTGCTAAGTGAGCACTTTCTGTCCTTTCTTGCTTCATCCTCTCTTCCTCTTGCACACAATATGAAATGAGCTCGTTAAGAGACCATTTCTCCTTCCGACGATTATAACCGATCTTAAATTGACTGAATTGTGCAGGAAGAGATATTAGCACCAAATGTGCGAGTAAGTCATCTCGATAACTCGAGCTTTAGAGCCTTAAGCTTGGAAGCAATATTAGACATTTCCATTATGTACTCCCTTACATTTCCTTTGCCCTTATACTTCATAGAAATCAAGCTTTGAAGGAGTGTGCTTGTTTCGCCTTATCACTTTTGGCAAAGCGTTTCTAAATTTCGGCAAGGAATTCTATGGCACTTGTTATCTTTTCAGATATAGCACACCTAAATGCCTCAGGAATGTCGCGCTTAATGATCATGAGACTCATACGATTGGAGCGTTCCCACTTCTCATAAGTTTTCCTCTCTTCGAGGTACTGGAGTCCGTAAGAGAAGAGGGTTGCTCCATCCTTAGTGCAAGGTCAAGATCCATGCAGCCCAGAACAATTAAAATGTTCTCTTTCCAGTCCTTAAAGTTGGTACCATTAAGGACCGGAACCGAATTCATGTTAGCAGATACAGTAGCAATATTAGCTGGAAAGAGAACAAAACAAACAACATAAATATACTCACATCATAATTTAAAATTCAATCGTCAACAAATTCAAATAATTGTATAATTCATCTCAAGATACCTAGTGCAACATTAATGTCAAGTCTTTGGACAGTAATATTAATTGCTAGTGGTACTCTTGTTGTAATGATCAAACATTGATAATAATGCATGTCAAATAATAAACCCCTCTTTGGATTGATTTATCATTCACATGTACAACTTTATAATCATCACATGTTTATCATCACAGATGTGCATGTAATCCGGCCAAATATTAATCTTCCTTTGGGCCGATTAATACTCGTATGGATACACATACACATAAACATTCAACATTTCTCATGAGCAATCTACACAAGAGAGGTCACTTTGGCGACTTCTTGCTTTAATTGGTCCATTAAAAACGTCAAACAATTTTGTATTCCAAAATATAATCAATTATTTGAATTTTGATTGAAAACTTAATCCAAAATAAATTTTATTTATTTCCAGAAGAAGACTGTGTCCACACTGTGTTCATCACCGGATCATTGAGAAAAAAAAAATTATTTCTCTCCTTATTGAAAAAAAAAAAAAACATCGGTCAACCAGTCTTTAAATAAAATGTTTGGATACTAAAGCACAATGTTATAGTGCTAGCCTAGTGGTGAGGGCTCCTTGACACAAAGTATGACTGCATGGTCTCAGGTTCAAATCCCAAGTCCGCCAGTTTTGTTATATTTTCCAATTTTCGGAAATCAACAAAAAAAAAATATTACTCTGAATGAAGGAGGAAGAGATTCGAACACGGAACAATTCATATAAAAGCACTCGGTGGAACCACCAAGCCACACGACACTTCGTTTAAAAAACTGACACTTAAATGTATTTAAACATAACATGGCAACGTTTCATAATTTCAAATTCCCTGAACGAGAATCGAACCTGATTCCCAAATGGTATCCAAAAAAATAAAATAAAACACAGGCAAGCAGCCATTACCCCCACCGAATTTACCAGTCCATAGACAATAACTCAATTATTTGAATGCAAAACCAAAAGTTCATGATGATCAATGCTCTCATGAAGAAAATTAACACCGAATTTCATAATCATTTAAAATACCAATTGAAACTAAAACTCACAGAACCAAATATCTGACAATAACATGATACTTTAAACCAACATTTATGATTTGATATCATAAATAAAAAACAATCCGTGAATTCATAAAAATTAGTATGGATAAGACATGAATTCAATATTTAATAATCATGCATCTTTGTTGACACATTGAAATACCATAATCATGAAGTTTTTCTTCATGGAAGATCACAAATAAATACTTCAGAAAAAAAACTTTAAAACTCCATAAATCAAACTAAACCTTAGAATTCCTTGAATCATACATGAATTGATCATGGGTGGCTCTGATACCACTTGTTAAATTCATAATTATTTATGCCTAGACATGTTTCTAATTCCTTAAACATCATGTAGACAAAATCAATATCAACAAGAAACATGTTCATCTTCAAGCACAAATACAAAAGAAAATTTTATCTATAATCCCATGGCAATTCAAGATGACTAATGAATGCGGAAGCGTGCGAGGATCCTTGAAGTCTTGATGGAAATGATGATGTTCTTGATAGAGTAGTGATCTTCCAATTGTAGATTCTCCTTAGCCTTAATTCCTCCTCTAATGGGATGAAGAGAATTGAAATTCTTTTCCTTTTGATTATGTCTACAATTGGGGACCATAACCCTTTATTTATAGGAATTGCATGCCCTTTCACGAAGAGTGATGTCCCTTCGGATTCAAACTCTTTCATGAAGAGTCATGACTATCCATACATTTCTTATTTCTAATTTTGCCCATCATAAAAATAGAAATAAGACCTTATGATATCTACACAATAACTTTCATAACAATTATGTCCTTAGCCATAAACCTTACTTAAATTAGATCACTTTAATTTGACTAATTAAAAATAATGGACCTAACACATTTAAACATTACAAGTGTGACCCAAAAATTTCTAACACACAATATGAAATGAGGATGAAGCAAGAAAGGACAGAAAGTGCTCACTTAGCAAGCACCTCTAAAGACAAGGGCAAAAAGAGGAAACATAAGGATACTAAGAATGAAGCTGCTAAGGGTCCAACACAAAAGAAGCAAAATAAGGGTGACAACGGTTGCTTCTTTTGTGGCAAGACTGGACATGTCAAGAAGGAATGTACCAAGTATCATGCCTGGCGTGAAAAGAAAGGTATGTTCCTTACTTTGGTCCGTTACGAGGTAAATTTAGCTTGATTACCTAGAAACACTTGGTGGTTAGATTCCGGGCTACTACTAACATCGGTGTTTCAATGCAGGGGTTGCTGAGTTACCAAGGCCAACCGATCTTGAAAGACGCATTTATGTGGGAGATGGCAAGTCGGTAGAAGTAGAGGCAATAGGTCATTTTAGGTTGTTATTAAGTCTACTGGTTATTATTTGGATTTAATGGATACTTTTGTTGTACCGTCCTTTAGACGGAATTTAGTTTCTGTTTCTTGTTTGGACAAATTTGGTTATCATTGTTCATTTGGAAACAATCAATTCAGTTTATCTATTAATTCAAATGTTGTTGGAACTGGTACTCTTGTGGTGTATGACAATCTATATTTGCTTGACACTATTGTTTCCTATAATGAAAACTTGAATGTGGAATCACGTGGTACTAAGCGCAAAGTTGACAATGCAAATTCTGGAGCGTTGTGGCACAAGCGTCTAGGTCACATCTCTAGATATAGAGTTGAACGACTTGTGTCAAATGGGATCCTTGATTCCATTGACTTTACTGAGACTTTAATGTCTGTGTTGAGTGCATTAAGGGCAAACAGACCAAACAAAAGAAATTGGGAGCATATAGAGCTACAGATGTCTTAGAATTGATACATACGGACATTTGTGGGCCATTTCCAACACCATCTTGGAATGGTCAACAATACTTTATATCATTCATAGACGATTATTCCAGATATGCGTACCTATTTCTTATACATGAAAAGTCTCAATCTTTGGACGTGTTCAAATCATTTAAAGGTGAAGTTGAAAATCAACTCAATAAAAGAATTAAGAGTGTCAAATCGTACCGTGGAGGTGAATATTACGGTAGGTATGACGGTTCGTGTGAACAACGTCCCGGGACCATTTGCCAAATACCTTCGGGAATGTGGGATCGTCCCCACAATACACCATCTGCGGGTCACCTGGCATGAATGGTGTAGGTGAAAGACGAAATCGGACTCTTAAGGATATGGTAAGGAGTATGATATGTCATTCTACTTTACCGAGTCACTCTCGGGGAGAGGCATTGAAGACTGCGACTTACATTTTGAACAGTGCCAACTAAGGCGATTGCCAAAACACCCTATGAGCTTTGGACGGGTAGAAAGCCTAGTCTAAATCACCTTCATGTATGGGGATGTCCAGGTGAGGCAAGGCCTTATAGGCCAAATGAAAGGAAATTGGATCCCGAACGGTGAGCAGCTACTTTATTGGCTATTCTGAACGATCCAGGGGCTATAAATTTTACGATCCCAAATTAAAGACAATTTTTGAGACGGGAACTGCCACGTTCTTTGAGGATATTGAGTTTGGCGGGAGAAATAAGGTTAGAGACTTTGTCTTTGAGGAAGAATCGCTTTCAATTCCGGGACCTGGTTCATACGATTTGCTTCGATGAAGCAAGTACGGAACCTCTCCAAGACATTGTTGTTCAAACTCCCATTCAAGATGAATTAGTTGTCCCGGAAGAACAAACTCAAGATCCTCAAGAACCAGTGCTTTCAAGAACCAAAGGCTGCTTGCGACGATCCACTAGAGAAAGAAGAAATGCTATTCGTGGATGATTACATAGTATTTCTCCAAGAACATGAGGAAAATGATGGTATGATGGAAAATGATCCAATCAATTTTCGTGAAGCCATGCAAGATTCCAACTCGGAAAAATGGATTGAAGCAATGAATGAGGAGTATAAGTCCATGCAAGACAATAAGGTTTGGGAACTTGTCCCATTACCGAAGGTGCGAAACCTATTGGTTGCAAATGGATATTTAAGACCAAAAGGGATTCCAAAGGTAATGTGGAAAGGTATAAGGCTCGTCTTGTAGCCAAGGGCTATACTCAAAAGGAAGGGATTGACTTTAAAGAGACCTTCTCTCCGGTTTCATCGAAGGACTCTTTTAGGACAATCATGGCTCTTGTTGCACATTATGATTTGGAGCTTCATCAGATGGATGTTAAGACGGCGTTTCTCAATGGCAACATTGATGAAACAATCTATATGGTGCAACCAGAAAACTTTGTGTCGGGAGACCCAAAGAAAATGGTTTGCAAATTGACAAAATCCATCTATGGACTAAAACAGGCATCTCGTCAGTGGTACCACAAGTTTCATCAGGTAGTTCTCTCATTTGGTTTTGAGATGAATGCGGTTGACGATTGTGTGTATCACAAATTCATGACTATCCATAAAAATAGAAATAAGACCTTATGGTATCTACACAATAATTTTCATAACAATTATGTCCTTAGCCATAAACCTTACTTAAATTAGATCACTTTAATTTGACTAATTAAAAATAATGGCCCTAACACATTTAAACATTACAAGTGTGACATTGTTTAAGAACATCATCATTTACTAGGCAGCAGGAAACCCTTAACTCTACTTGAGTTTTGGGTACAAACACAAACAGAAAGGGCTCAAAACCACGTGGTATGAGGAAAAAGTGACTTGTCCCCCGCATAAAAATGAAACAGCTACACTTGGCGATTCAGTGTCCCCACACTTCACAATTGTGTCAGCTCGTGGGTGTATTACGTTCGCCACCCCCTGCAGCATCTATTTATTCCCCCACCTATGCAGTGCTTTTCCTCGCAACTTGTCTGCTTATTATCTATTAAGGTGCCACTCTCTTTAAACTTGTGACTAGTAATTACACTGCAGAACCGTGTGCAGGAAATTAAGATGGCACCTTTGGGGATTCTCTTGGTGGGGTTTCTTCTCTCCGTGGGATCAGGTGTTTATGCGGACGGTGATGGTTGGATGGAAGCTCATGCAACCTTCTATGGAGGAGGTGACGCCTCTGGCACAATGGGTATGTCACACTGTTTACTGTTATGTTATGTTTATGGCACATAATAATAAGAAGGTTTATGGCTGAACCGAACAACTCGCTAAACAAATCATTCTTTTTATTCTCTGCTAATACTTGATTTTTGTTCTTTCAATAAATGGCTCACGTGATACAGTCCATTTTCATTTGTTAGATTGGCCCAACACAGCTACCAAAAATTTTAAACCTTTATTTCGGAATCACCGTTCGATGAATTGATTTGATAAATATATTATTAGACACTTATTTAGTATAAAAATGTAAGATGCTTGAAAAAATAGCACCACCCATTTATTATACCTCACCAAAAAAAATTATATATGACTTATTTTTTATACACAGTCCTCCATGCTATACAATTAAATTTCAGCCTAAAAATAACAACACAAATTTGATATTTGGGATTTGTTGCAGGTGGAGCTTGTGGATATGGAAACCTGTATAGCCAGGGCTATGGTACTGACACGGTTGCTTTGAGTACGGCCTTGTTCAACAATGGTCAGAGCTGTGGGGCATGTTTTGAGATTAAGTGTGTGAATGACCAAAGGTGGTGCCTTCCTGCCTCAATTGTGGTCACTGCCACCAATTTCTGCCCGCCAAACAATGCCCTCCCAAATGATGCTGGTGGCTGGTGCAACCCTCCCCTTCAACATTTTGATCTCTCTCAGCCTGTCTTCCAACAAATTGCTCTGTACAAAGCTGGCATAGTACCCGTTGCTTACAGAAGGTACCTTATTTTGTTTTAACTTCCATATTCAACTAATTCTTTTTATAATCTTTCCAGAATATGTCACAATTTTTATACTGAAATATAGAAAATTTCATAGGGAAAGGTTAGTTACACAAAATAAAATTGAGTACAAATATGACATATACCTCATCAGAACCAATGTTGGAGAGAGTATCAAAAGATGAAAAGTAATATTAAGACTGCAATGCTATAATTTTGATAGTCTTTACAACCGTACATCATTTCTGTAAGTGCAATT